>OX453276.1:23943348-24278348 GCA_949710005.1 Ricordea florida | reverse complement strand
CTATATATTTCGCTCAAAATGTCTACAATGTGTTCTATAACCGTACAAAAAGTCACCAAGATTGAAAAAGAATCATCTTAGTCAGTAGAAACTCGCCACAAATCTGTTGTTCAGCGTCAAAAACAGACATTCAAAATTTGTATGAAAACTTATTTGGGTGACCTGGGTTCGAGTGGTCGCACAGTAACACGCTTTTCTCAATGTAACTTTATGGTGGGCAATTTTTGTAAGAATTATTTTGACTACAAGACAAACGCACCCTTTCAAGTTTTAGATGAGAACAATTGACAATACAAGAAGATTGTTTTCTCTTGTGACCAAAGTACAGTTAAAAATAGACTAGACGCTCCAGGGAGCGTACACTCGGGCTACACCTTATAATACGGCTTCGAACAAGCTTGAATGTGTCCGTTCACGCTACTTAAAGGTTTGTATTAGATGGCTGGTTCCGCGACCGCGAAAAAACCTACAAGACTGTCAATATGTCGCGCTTACAGTTTTTGTCGACGTCCTGTTTAAACTGAGCGATTTAATCAGAAAGATTTCTTAGGTTCTTCAGAAATTTCAGTGATAACAAAGTTTTGGCTTGTATCGGAGATTTTTTCGAAAAATAAGACATTCGGTAAATTGGTAACTTGTTAAACGCAGTCAACGGTTCGGCTTGAAGTAGACAGTGAGTAAGATAAACATGAATTATTTGTTTCCTTTAATAGGTCATTGACATTTATGCTTGTGGTGGCTTTAAGAAGAGCCGGCTGATAAAAGTTTATCATTTTCTATTCCTTCGGTCTTGGCTCTGCCCTGGCAGTTGTGAATTCCTTCATGTTTACTAATTGGATCAATGTTGACCAATCAGCTTCCTTGGTTCCTACGGTAGAAAAACAATTATGGCACTTGATGCCATTCAGCGTGATCTGTAGTTATCGAAAGCAGAACAACGACACCCACGGAATATTAACCAAGATTTGGCCTGCTCTTTGATCTGCGAAACACTTGTACCGACTGCAATCATGCTATATATGCTTGAGGGTAAAAAAAGTCCATTGTTTTGTTTCCGGTGACAAGAACTGTAGACCCTAAAATTAAACAAGGCAAATAAATTACTGATAGCAGTCGTCACGGCGCGTTTTGCTAGGCAGGCCAAAACAAAACTTCTCAATAAGAAGCCGATCAGAATTATTTTGGTTTCTTATCAGCTGAGATGAGCAACATTTCACGTCCTGGTTCACACAACTATTCACGCCCGAAACCCCGCCGGGGCTAGAACTAAATCAAAAGTGTAAACAAACTGCCAACGGTACATGTAAATTTCGCGTACTTGTATCAGATCACATACGGTGAAATGTACTGCACATCCCTGGCTAAAATTGTTATTTTCATTTCTTTGATGTCTATTTTTCTCGGCGAAAGCGGTACACGCGACGACCTGCAGCCGGTGCGAACACGAGAGTAGCAACGCATAACAATCAATGTTTCCCAAAAATTATCGCGGGAGTTCGTCAAAGCCACGCGGAGCGAACAGAGCTGGATCTTAAAGCCTTTAGACGATCATACCATTCGATACTGTAGCATGCGGCTCAACTTAAAATAAAAAGAAAGAGTAGTCGAACAACACAAAATAGGATAACAATAGGATTCTAAAGGCGCGCGTACCTACGCCAAACACCGATGCATTCAAGGTGTTCCATTCCTTCTCTCAATTTTTTAAATCTATATACAACAGGATTACCAAAGGATTTTCCAATTGGTTTCAGTGTTGTACATAATAGCACAGGGCAAGATTTCCTACTTCATCATGCATGCTGTAGCTGTATTGTCTTGGGCACTGTACTCGCAAACTTTACATATTTTGAAGGAAGGAAATAGTATATCTACAGCATACATAATGAAGTAGGGACCTGTGCGGAAATCATTCCTAGCACAGTTTGTAAACTATTAGATCTTTTTGAGCTAGCCGACAGCCCCGTTCCATGTAATGTTCACCAATCGCGATGGGTGTACTGATCGTTTGCTGTTAAGGTCCATTATTCGTCGTTTTTAAAACCTCAAATGTTCAATTTTCACATTTTGAGTTGTTCATCGAATTAACGTTCCATTTTCCAGCTCCATATGGGTATATTTTGCTCAAGTAACGAATAAAAGAAGCATTCTTTCCTTCACCATTTCGACGCAAGTAGTTCAGTAAATATTCCATTGTGCAATGGGAGTGACAGGTGCCATGATTGAGTGACAGCAAATTGCGCAACTTTCTCATTTTCTGACGCAGGAAAATGCGGAACATATTTTATAACTCGGTCTTCCCCAGAGGGGTAGCCCAGCTAAGAATACCAAGAAAGCAGAGTAAAGTTCCATAACAAGAACACAGCGTTATATTACTGTTTGGATCGACAAGTTTCTTAGCCTCGCGACAGCATCGTCTCAACGAAAATGTGCAAGCAAATGGCTCTGCAACTACTTGAGTCTTCTAAAGAAAGAAATAAAGAAATAATACCATTTTAATATGAGTGGTTTCAATTTGCTGCTGAAAGTAATTACGATTTTTTTGGTTTTGCACTTCTTTAGCAGGTGATTAGTTAGGGGCTGTTGACATGAATAAAGGAAACGACTTTCATTCCAGAACGAGTTCATTCCATCTCTGTATTTTTCTCTGTATGCACTTACATCAAGCGTAGAAGACACAACAGCGAAGGCCAGTTACTATGGTTACTATTTCCAGATTGAATTGGAATTTAGAAGTTTTTTGGAGGAAGAAAAACTGGAGAACCCGGATGAGGAAACCCCGGAGCAAGGGGAGGACCAACAACAAACTCAAACCACGTGAGGCGGCGGGAATCGAACCCGAGTCACAGACTGTGGGAAACGAGTGCTCTCACCGATTGCGAGAACCTTGGTTTCCTACTCTGTACTTGTTTACATGATACCGAGATAAAATTTCCTTCTAGTCCAAGTTATTCCAGACGGAGTTCAAACATTGCGGTTCTCAATCAAAATGAGATTTGCATCACCATAATGGTATGACATTTCATTTTGGTATCATGTAAACTAAAAACAAGCCCCGTACTGAGATGAAACCGTAAACCTTATAGTCTGGGCGAATGGAGAAGCCGTCTTTCCATCCCTCAGGCAAGAAGTGATCTTCCGATCACAATGACGTTCCTCCGCTTCCAATTTATTCTGCCTGGACTTATCATTGTGATTCTTCTATTTCTTTTTGGACTTTTAATTTGGCGAGTAGATTGTCATTTCTGTCCCAGACCATAAAGTTTACGTTTTACTAATAAAGAACGGAGTTCGTTTTCGGCTCACACAGGGCTCCTGGTTGACATGATATCAGAATGAGAATTTTATTCCGATTGAAAACCGGAATAACCGGAATGAACAAAAACGGAATTTCATCTCAATATCCTGTTTTGGAATGAGTCATTCCGCTCTCGTGTAAACAGTCCCAAACTCGAACGCCTTTTTTGCACTTAGTGCTGACATAACAGGATTAGATGACCGCTTCCGCAAACATCTGCGTGATGTCGAAAGAAATGACAAAGATGCAGTCTAAACCAGTAGCACGACACTTTTAATCTGCCGAACCATTCCACTTAAAACATGACGGTCTGCGGCCTTTCCCTGCATCAGGCAAACACGGGGAGCCGTAAAAACCTAGAACAAATATTTATCTTCCAACTCTTAACTCAACTTTTAATCCCCAAGGTATCAACGAACGTTTTTCATTCACTTAATTAATTCACTCTCATTCACACGCTGCTATCGCTCGACCAATAGCATAGCTCCAAACCTCTCTATATAAATTGCACATAACCCAAGCCCCTCACTCGCTCTGACGAAGGGCCAACGCTCGAAACGTCAGCACGCCCTCTTTTACCTTATGGTGGTACAAATTACTTTATCAACTTGTTTGATCAACCCAATTTCTTGTGCTGACATAATGACAGTCTGCTTTGAGTGCGGATGGATTCACTGGATATCAATCATTGCATTCCAAATTTAAAATGAAATGGTTTGAATCTAACCACGTTATCAACAAAAAGCTATCGTTTTCTCCACTTTAGGTCAATATTGAATGACAGAAGTCAGTCTTCTTTCTTTGAATGGGATGGCTGTCTTGAATTTTAGACGGCTATTTCTACACGCAGGCAAATCTCCCCTGGACATCTCAACACTCCCTAACCCAAACAGTGTGGCTTGAATTACATGACTAATATATGTTCATCACATGCAAAGAGAGTTGTTGCCTTCACTTCCACGTCCATGGTTTCAGTAATGGAGGTCTCAAAATTTGCTCGTGCCATAGATATTCTTCCCTCCATAAAGCCCTCCTTTTTATCGGTTCTTTTAATGTTCATCTGTGTAGTTCTTTGGGTAAATAATGAAGCCATGAAACATCGTGTCTCCGTACTGGAAGGGAAATTTCAGGTTATTTCAAATCAAATTGAAATCTCTGGTGTCCATAGTTCCCAGGGCGGTGCGAAGTTAACCGGACATGGCAAAAATCATACGAACGCATTTCGCGAAAATATGCGGACAACTAACAAGGCTCCGACAGCAAAGGAATTTCCGCCATCAGCAGGTTTGCCAATAGCTTATTCTTGTTAGCTTCTAGAGCTTATTCATAGTGATTAAAAGAATTGTCATTTGTTAGAAATTTGAAACAGCAGAATATCGTTACCGCGATTGATTTACAGGACAGTAAAGTAAGGCACTGAAGTCAGCCTCGCGGCCCGGGTGAGGGGGGTGGGGGAGGTACTCCCATAAATTTCGGATAGGTGTGTGCCGCAAAGGGTCTTAAACCCGGACCCTATTTAAGGATGAAGAGAACGAAAATTGACACCATATTGATACCCATACCCAAAAAATGAGACCCTGCGCAACGGAAAAACAAAAACTATAATAGCTTGAACGGGTCAACTTTATTTCGTTTCTGTAAGATTACTGGAAGTTAGCATCAAGCATAGTATAGAAGACTAAGCCTTCTTTAATAACCGCCACGGAAAGACACAAGCTTTATAAAATCGCTTTGTTAATACTTTAACGTTAAGAGATCTCTTGTTTTTGCACTGCTATTTTAACGGACACCATTTAGGCACCCTATCTAAGGATCACACCGGAAACACTATGCCAACATGGGCAAAAATGATACCCTATTTACGGATCGAGAACCTCAAAAACCATACCCTATCCTGCGGCACATTGGAGGGGTACTCCCATATATGGGCTATATAGGTAGTACCTATATAGCCCATATATGGGAGTACCCCTCCACCCAGGCCTCGCGGACAATAACGCTCCGCTAACTTCGCAAATATGCATGGACAAAACAGACAGGATCCTGTGGCATAATACTGTATTGAGATTTTTAGCCGAAGAAATTTTATTTTAACAGCAAACCTATTTCCAATTTCGAAAAAGAATTTTTACAGGCGACAAAATTTCTTAAAAAAAAATGTGTTAAGAATCCAGCATCGTTTCCTGCTTGGTATATCTCATCCAGTGGTTGATTCCAGTTCTTAAATTATTAATTTGTCCAGGACAGCAAATCGTTTGCTTAAAACGACCCGTCTCTGAGATTCAATATTCCAAGCTCAGTTGGACGATTATGAAGCTACTGAAACAGGAAACGCTTTGTAGCTGTGGTGGTTATGCTGACGGAATGCTTTCAGTTTTCAAAGAAGCTCATGTCGCAAATCTACCAGTTTAATTGTCGCAGGTAGTGATTTACTTCAATGAAAGCAGGCTTAAAGTATCAAGAACCAGGTTTTTTCTGGGATATTTCAAGACTGTACTCAGCCTATCTGCTGTTTTGTTAGTACTATGTTTCAAGTGTGGTCATGTCTCTCTAAATTTTAAACCCGGGTATGGGCCCGATCTCCCGAGCTCAAAGTTGCTTATGCCTTTCGCTATCAGTCTATGCAGTCACCCATGGTAGAGTTCAAAATGAATGCAAATGACACGCACTTTGAGCAACATGAATTTCGAATTCCTCTAAAAGAAGAAATATATAAGTGTTTAAAAATGCTTTGTAAGTGGGTGCTATATAAGTCTGCAAAGTTAGAATAATAGTCTAATGGAACAGATATCACAGCAATGGCCATATCACTTATGACGTTCTAGGGTTTCGAGTTTTTTTTCTTTTTTTTTTCAGTTCTTTTTTGTTGTAGCCACAAAGTCCGCGTTCTTTTCGCCGTTTTATCTTTGAATTTAGTCATTTCCTCGTGCTTTGTTTTCACACATAACAACAACAATTTTACTAGATCAGGATGACCTGCGAGATTGCATATGTGCCAGTATATGATTGATTAACTCCGCTAAGAATACAGTACTCGAGTAAAATAACTCATTGTTTGGACAAGAATTAACCTATGCCTCTCGGTGGGAACGGAAAATCTCAAAATACCCGACAAATACCTGGGGAGAAGAGGAGCTTAGAATTGAGAGGGCCATCACAGTGTCTTGGGAAAATCATCAAAGAGTCATTGTACGTGTTATGACTCGCTCTTCCTTTTGGGCCGATACTCAGTTCTGAAATGCTACAGATGAACTTCGGCACTAAAGAAGTTGGGTGTTCATAAAACTCTAAGGGCCGGTTGTTTAAACGTTGAGTTGTCCAACTTAAGCGGCGATTTAATTGCAATTGGGAGGGGTAGAAAATGACTGAATTGTTGGTAATGTCATTAAATAAATGAAACAAATTCATTTTGAGTGAGCAGGGATTGAGTTCTTTTTCTGGTGTGACATAAACAAAATTGAAAGGTTAAGTTGGAGTAGTACAATTTCAATTTAGAAAACGGGTTTTTTTTAAAGCTAGCGTTTAAAAAGTGGGCCTAATATTCCAAGGTTAAACAAAAATGTGTTCTTAGCGCGAGGAGGAGAGACCGGATGTCGGCTAAACGATACTAAGTATCCGAATAGTCAACATGTTTTGTTTAGGTTATATTTTTTTATTACAAAGATAACCCTTTATTTAGTTATGAACACATTGGCATTGTTGGGGAAAGATTTTTAAAAAAATGGCTTTTATCAAACCGAACTGAGTGGCAGTAACAAACCAAGTAATGAGAATGTAGGCAGAAGTCACCGCACATGATTTTATATTAGTCATGACGGTCCTAATACTTTATTAGGGTTAACCCAAACTGATACGAATTTTGCTGAATGTATTCGTTTGGAAACAAAACAATAAAAAATCTCTCAGTTAGTACGCGCGCTGTGATTGGTCAATTTAGCGGGCCGTACTTCACTGTACGGCCCGCTAAAGTTTGTTTTGGTCGCCAAAATGACTCCAGAGATATAATAAATATCTTATTAACCTCGTTTTCTCGGTCCGTACAGTAAAATACGGATCCTCTTTTTTTCCTGTCGATTTATGGCCCGCGCGCTTCGCGCTTGGGCCATAAATCGACGGGAAAAACTCGGTCCATATTTTACAGTACGGACCTCGAACTCGATTAATAAGAGGTATGAATACCATTTGGGAGCCTTCAGAATCAACCTTCGAAAAATCAACTTTTTTACCGGCCTTTTTGTCGCGCGATAGATAACCCTAGTATGCTTTTTATTTTTCTTCATATATCATCTGACTGTTTCAGGAAACTTCAGAGAGATTAGAATCAAAAGAAGTGTACTGGACAACACCACAAGATTTCTGGCCATTGATGACATACGCCAAGAGGTCAAAAACCAAATGAAAGAAATGCTTCCCAGCAAATGCTGTAAATCTAATGAACAGGTTTGTCCGGTAGGGCCTCCTGGATCACCGGGTCCAAGAGGTCGAAGAGGGATTCGTGGTAGACGAGGTCCTATAGGGCATCGCGGGAAAAGGGGACTCAAGGGAGATCGCGGAATGCCGGGATCATCCGGCAAGATGGGCTCAGCCGGTTTGAAGGGCGAGAAGGGTGAGCTTGGTCCGGCGGGTCCAGCAGGTATAAAGGGATCCCCCGGTGAACGCGGAATACAGGGCATAGTAGGATTTCCTGGACCGAGGGGAATAAAGGGGAGGAAAGGGCAACCGGGACCGAAAGGAATCCCAGGATCGCGCGGCGAGCCCGGTAAAGAGATATTTGCACCACAAGTCGTGTTGTCGCCATCTGAGCAGATTGTACGAGAAGGAGAAAATACGACTTTTAACTGCACGGTTCGCGGATTCCCTCAGCCCACGATCGAATGGAAGTTTCAAGGTGTAAAAATCCATTCAGGACCGAGGCATATCACGAAAAAGGAAGGCGAACTCGAGTTGAATTGGTTGAACTTTACCGATACAGGGCAGTACTCATGCAAGGCCAGGAATCTTCTTGGATCGGCTGAAGCGACCGGAAATTTATCTGTTCTGGGTAAGGTTCTAAGCAAAACAATCAATCATAACAAGGAAACATTTCAGTTTCGTAATGCTCAAGGTACTGTTACACAAGACAATGTTTTGTCTCATTGTTGCAACGTAACTTGCGTGCAAAATTCCTAAGGTGATATACTCTGGGCAACTGCGCACCTACTCCTTCCCTAACCCAACATTAACGCTAACTTTTCAACTTATTATAACTTTTTGGGTTAGGGGAGGAGTAAGTGGAGAATTACCCAGTTACCTACATTGATCCGAGAGCATTATTGTTACCGCAACCAGAGAAAGTTAAAGGTTGTTCTTTTCGCAAAGTGCATGTGTTGACGCTGCGACAAATTTGTTAAGACGTTTCTATTGGTCGGGTAACATGATTTGTGGAATTGCAACACAGCGATGTTTGGTAACTTTCAATAAAATGCTCTAGGCTATTTCTAGCTGCTAATCAGTGCTTTGTTCTCCTCAAGAGAAAGAGCAGTAGCAAGAGGCACTGGGGAGGGTATATTACCCCTCGGAAGAATTTTTTGCGGCCGCACAGCGCACAGTTTTGAGTTGTTTCGAGACAGGTTGAATGAATTATTGTCTAGTGCAACATTGCCTTCATCCTTAACCGAAGAGAGAACATAACAAGAAGTTGTTCAAATTGTGTTTGATCTTTGCTGATTTTGCCAATTTTGTCTAGCTGCACCCATATTTACGAAACGGCCCCCAGCCCTCGTCATACCGATCGAGGGAACGATATTCCGAGAATCCTGCCAAGCCGAAGGGTTTCCTACTCCCGTTTTAAACTGGACCAGACTACTGCAACCGCTGCCTTTGGGGAAGACTGAGACAGAGGGAGGCAACTTGACTGTGAGAAACATCAGTACTATGGACAGCGGATTGTACGAATGCGTGTCGACAAACAGCATGGGAACTAGAACGTCTCGGATGAAGGTGGTCGTTCAGAAAGGAGGTGAGTCAGTGTTACTGAGGGTACACTTTCGTGTTCTGTTTATTGAGGTCAATAAAACGCAAAAAAGAACTCGGCCAGTATGCAGCCATCTTGACCTCACGCTTGGTCAGTAACGCATATATAATATTATTTCGGCAAGCTCACATGGATTGTGAGTTTACAGTGCTCTATGCTCATTTACTACCCCTCAAATTACCAGCCGTCTTGAGGCCAAGTACTTTTTATATTATTATTATTGTTGCTCAAATTTCTCAGCTTTGATGTTTACTGGTCATCATTCAAATGAGGGCAAGCTATCGGCTGTAGCCTCAGGCCTCAAGAACGTATTATTATTAATGCCGCTTTCTGCAGCAATTCCGTTCTTACAGTCACTCTCATTTAAGACTCCTTTGTACGTTGTTTGTCACCATAAGCAAAACCCCAACCACAACGTGCGTTACATTAACACGCCATAACCGAGCAACTTCATTTCTTAAATCCTTGTACTTTTCCAACTTTTCCTTTTTCGTTTTCCTCTATGCGGGCATCCCCGGGTATCGCTATGTCAATTATATGGCACCGTCCTTGCTATGTATCCAAAAGCACCATGTCGGGCCGACGATGCTCAATGACGTGGTCAGTTTGGATGGTGAAGTCCCCCAGCAGCTTTTCCTTATCAGACTCCACAACTCTCTCTGGGGTGTGTTCATACCATTTACTCGCATGAGGCAGACCATTCTCTTTCGAAAGTTCCCAGTGGATTATTCTGACCCCGTTGTCAAGGCGGCGCTTGTATTCTGTTAGTGCAAGCTTGCCACATTCACAGATGACATGGTTAACAGACGTAGGTCTTTTCCCACACATTATGCACAACACACACGCTTCTCCACCCCAATTAAATCTCGTCCACCATTTTCTCTGGGTAGGTATAGACAGTCCACATCACTGTAAGGTTGAACATTCCATAGACAGTCAGTAGTTTCCTTGTTTTTCTATCTATCTTTCACAGTTCACCTTTGGTCCAGTGGATTATTCCGGCCTCATAGCGCATGACTCCCACTGCCCATGTGTTGATAGCCATCACTGTGTTCTTACCACTCAGTTAGGACTTCAACACATTTTGCAGTCTCCTAATATACTCTCCTGTAAGCGTGACTTTCATTTCATCATTTAAAACCCCATCCAACTCAAGAACTCCCAAATATTTGTAACCATCGTCCGAGACAGTTTTCATTCCCTCTCCATCTGAAAGATCTATCCCTACAAATTCCACAACCTTCCCTCGCTTCATCACCAGAGCTCCACACTCTTTAAGGCCAAATTCCATACCAATGTCGGTACTGACGACACGAATTGTATTCACAAGAGAACGTTCCTTGTTGCTTTTCTCTCCTCTCCAAGTTACTGATGTCACTTCTAAGTTGTTTTATTTGTCCAACACGCGTCCTTTTCCACATTGGTTCTCCTTTGCTTCCACCAAGCTTTCATGATATCACTAAGTTATGTGTCACAACAACTGCCGCGGCCCGGATAAGGTTGGTAGTCTGTGGGATGTTGGAAGTCTTGATATGCCTAAGCTACGCCATTAACTTCCTTCACACAGTCATTGAGCCTATTCCTTGCAATTCGTTTAAGGGACACTAAGTTGTCCTCTCCTCCCTCTTGGAGCACCTTTCTGATGTCTTCAATTATGGCCCTCCGCCACTCTGAAAGACTAGCAACACCCGAAACCTGTAAGGACTCTGCTCCTTTCCCACTTCTTTCAGGTGTTTATGAACGATTCATTTGCACGGGTTCATTGCCTAGATCTCCACTACCATTCGTTTCACCGTCGAGGTTAGGAGCCTTCCTCTTGATCTCTTCCAATTCCACAGATGTTAAACAGCTTTTGACTCGAAATTGCACGTGCCTGATCTGCCAAGTGCTGCTCTGACACTTTAACCATCCTTCTGTTCCGCCAACTCATGAGCATTCTCTTCTTGTAACCTCTGATCCCAGGTCTACTCTCAAAATAACACTACATGGCTGTTCTATACAAAGGATTGCTCCACTTTCTTGGAGCAGTAGCAGGATGTCGACCTGGAGCTGCGTACTCTGAAACACCTTCCCTGCCGGGTGAGAGACCATCCTTTTCACGTCCAGTCTCATTCACGCCGTTATCTAATCCAAAATTTGAATTCATTTTCATCACATTTTGTGAGGCTGGTTTTGTATTGGCACTCTCCCTTCGCTCATAGGTCAATACCTTTCCCTGTGAACACAGAAACTCGTAACCCCGAGAAAGGGACGCTAAGCAGGTTCTAGGTTTTTTTTTACCAGGCCAGCCACCACCTGGTCCTGGCAAGGGCAGGGGCGGACCATCCCTGCACAGCTCTGTTCGCGAGCTGTGTGCTACCCAAATATCATCATCATCATCATCATCTTCATCATCATCATCATTATTATTATTATTATTATTACTGTAACTACAGTCTATAGTCAACTCTCTCATAGCGACCACTTCTCGTAAGCGACCACCTTCCTTAAGCGACCACTTTGAAAATAACCGTTTTGTTACTCAGTCAATACTGTTTCAAGGAGAGAGTTGATTGTATTCCTATTTCCACCATCAATAGGTACAATACAACAAGCACGACACTTACGATACGGTCACTACCAACGAAACTGTTCTCACACTACTCAGTTGCACTCAGCAATACAATACAACCAATGCTTACAATACAGCGTCGCTTGTCTTACTTACACCCCCCGTTGGGTCCATAAGGAGTCAATGACTCTATCTATTGACTGAACATGATCTACGTCATTTTTGCTTTTAGAAGTCTGTGACTGCTGGCGTACAGGTTACCACACTCCTCAGTTCCATTGGGGTGGCTACCGGACTACGTATACGTTAGTGGACACGATTGATTTCCATGCCAGCGAAAGGGTCATACTACTCGGATATCGTCTGTGGAAAGGAAAGCGAAGATCCTCTCCTTACAATGTAACAATTCAGTTGGACCATGATAACAGCACTATTGCCAAGCACTCTGAAAGCATTCTTCCCCGTTTTGGAGACACATTCATTGTCCACTTTTCTCAAGAGGTATATTTGGAAAAAAATCTCACCTATACAGCTTCTGTAGAAGTACAAGAGTGGAATGGCTACGCTGCTCGAAATGACGGGATCTCCAACAACGTCTGTGCCGGAGTAAAAGTTAGTTTTACAAAATCTTCAAGAACGAAGCAACGAAACTTTGAAGTAAGGCAAATACCAGCCCTTGTCTTCCTTAGCTTGGCCTGTTAAGAGAAGACTACATGTTGAACTGAACAACACAGTCCCCTGAAAACAGCATTACTTATTAATTACATTAATATTAAATGCGAGATATAGAGCGTTTTCACTCACGTGGCCAGCAGCCATGCAAATGTTTTGGAACAAAAGAACGTTTTTACATAAGAAAAGAGTTCAACTCCCAGAGGATTAGTTTGGAACACCAACATGGCCGCCGTTTCATTGTTTTGGAACACCAATATGGCTGCTGTGACGTCATGTGAAAACGCTCTATTGCTCTCAGTACCAACTGATATTAATTCCAAATTGTTGCAAGATGTTGACAAATCTTACAGATTCCCCGTTCGAGTGGTCTATTAATTGAGAATGATGCGTTTTTTGTTAGTCAGTGTGGCTAGGCTGTTATATTTCAATTGCCAGTCATGATCTTACAGCCCAGCCAGTCTTTCGGAGTGTATTTCTACCGTCCCGTAAATTTAACGTACATACAGGAGTGGAATCAACCATGTACACAGTAGGCTACATCCACTACCGACAAAATTTCCCCTTTAACGACAGATGTAGGCCACCGTATCTAAAGCCCTTTACGTGCGTAAATAAATTAAAGACGTTGTGTGGGGCTCTCGCTCTGGTAAAAAGCACAAAGTTGAACGGCAATCAACATGCAATTTCTGACGCTTACTCGAAAACCCCACATATGGTCTGCATGTAATTCCATCTATTCCCTTAAAGCCAGTTTTTACGTACGTACGTAAAAATTTAAGCGACAGCGGTAATCCGCCCTTAGCATGCTTAGTCTCTCAAACTGTTTGTATCGTGTTTAACTTGTTTATAATAGTAAGGGTCACTGATTGGACGTTTTCGATCTGATGCAGTCGCATTAAGCGGAAGATAAGTGCTGCTGAGAACCAATCAAATTAAAGTATTTTGTTTTTGCTGTGATAGAAGTCGTAATCGCAGCAACTGCTATAAGAAACTTCATGTTTTTGTTAAAACTTACGTAGACATCGAGTACTCCTGACACGCTCAAAGGTTAAGTATCTGATGCCTTGAAGAATTTCTCAATTAGCTCACAGAATAGTCAATCAGATTCCAGATCTCATGATGGTGCGCGAGTTGGACTTTATGAACAAGTACGCAGCGCACGTTTTAGGAAACTTCGAAATTCCATGGTGCTTTAACCAGCAATTATTAAATAAATAGACGCTAGCTCAAGTTGAAAACACTGGAATTGCTGTTTTGTATAAAAGTGCTCCACAAGTTTTAATGAACTTTAAGAAGGATATTATCAAAGAACTTAAGCAATTTTGAAAAATTCTGTTCACATAATTGAAATATTTAATGTCATCGATCATCTCTAATCAACAATTGTTCTCTGAAATCGAGGTGGATTATGTTTCTAAGGCTATTATTATTCACCGAATTGAAAAGAATAATTGTTGAAGTATGTACCAACGAAGCAACCTCAGTGGCATCTCTTCGAATCAGCTGTGAAGCTAGAATTGACGCTTGTCTTTTTTTCTTCAACGAAACCTCACTTGCACAAAGATTTCCCAGAAGCCCCTGGACTATTCACCTCTTAAGAGGCTAATTGTGTTCGAGACAATGAGCCAATCAGATTTTGCAAAACACTAAGGTTGCTGAGTTCGTATACTGTAAAACAATTTCTATCTGCAAAGTGATTTTAAGACTGCAAAATGGGAACCATGACATGATTATTTCAAATGCTTTTTTTTAAATATTAGGTCCACTGAATGTTTTCGTAAGTGATAAGCTTTTAAAGGTAAACGTAATTCTTTTCAAATTTGCGCTTTTGTCACAAGTGTGAACCAGGTTCAATAGTCTCTCGCCGATAAATTCAATTGTTATGGTAAAATAAAGCCATCGATTTTTTTAGTGGTCTAAACTCTTTTAGGAGAAACCAAGACGCATTCTATTAGGAGTTCTGCAATCTAATTGGCTAGCGTACTTTCTGTAGCTATTCTGTAATAGATAGTGAGTAGAAAAACGCCTGTGCTTGAAAAAATACAATGCATATTTTAAAAGATGGTTTTTATTAAAACAGTGACACCACTCGTGTTCGTTTCTATGAGTCATTATCACGGTCCTCCATTAAATTTTCTCCGATTCTTATTGGTTTAAATTGATCACGTGACGCGATAGCGTTCGTCCGCGGAGAGACGCTTTTTGCTCAAATTGCCCTTCCGAGAAAAATACCCGGGTGGATTGTACTCCGTGAAAATCTCAATAAGTATGGCTACTCGCTTCATAAGCGAAGAAGATGTAACTATCCTTGTTAATGCGGGAGTAACCAAAAAAACAATTCAATTTAATTTTGTGGGCTTTGGCTGTTTTCTTACTAGAGCGTGGAAGAAAATTTAGTGGGGAACAATTAAGACAATAGTGTTTATGTCTCGGAAATATCGGTCTGATAAATGCCCCCTTGGAAATTTGATGTTTTTAAAACTAGCAAATTTCTTTTAAGAACATAAAATTTCCACGGCGCAACTATCAGCTGATAGTTCCTCGACAGAGACAATTTATTGTTTAAATAGTAAACTGGGCGCTACGAGCCATGTCGACACTTTTGACACGGGGAAATTGCTAATTAAGAAGACCATATACTGACACCGATGGAAATCTTACAAACTGAAATACTGATAAACGCTACGATGTTTGTTAAGTTATTGCTACGGAACGAGCGCAGCTAGGAAAGCAGCAATTCATAATCAAAATATTAAAGAAAGGTGGGCAAAAACGAGATTTTACTGTGATTTTTAAGCCTCGCTTTCAGCAAATCACAATGCCTTGCGCTGTGGTAGAACTTCGTTTTTGGCGGACCAGAATAAACTGCGCATTGGTAGAGCCTCAATTTGGAACAAGACAACAACAAATAAGGGTCTGCATTGTCATCTTCTTTTTCGAGATTGATGGACTATCATATGTTTATTATGGCAATTGAATTGAGTGGAGTGTAGTTTTATCTGAAATCATACGTGTGATCTTAAATATTGAACGAGAGCGAAAGGCGAGTTTGATTTAAAATCACAAGTATGATTTCAGACCAAAATTGCACGACAATTACCAATTAATTAGTTTACATCCAGTTTTGAAATGGCACAATTCAATAGACCTTATACAGGATTTTTGATTGGTTGTTTTACTTTTGTGTTTATTCTAATTGGCTGAAAAAAAGCCTAATTATAAGATAGTGAGATTCGTAAATAAATGACACTGCTATGGGCCAATAAACTGCAGACCTCACATGTGATTTCAAAATGGGGTAATAAACTGTAAAACCTTGCGAGTCAAAATTATGAGCTTGAAACGGCCGGCGCTCTGAGTGTCCTTTGGCGTATTCATTCAGCGAGGCTGTTGCCTTGGTGAAGAGACTTTATTGACGGACTTGCGCCGTGTCGCGCCAAGCTGTGTCAGAGATCAACTAACTGTGGTAACATAATGCCGCAAAGTATTCAACGCTGGCAGGTCGAGAGTTAATGTTTGCTGATAATATCTTCGCTTCTCAATTATGACATTCAACACTTACAAGTACCTATGTCATTTATTTTCGATTGTACGGCCTTTTTCATGCTAAGAAATCGAGCCATTCTTCCGAGGCAATACGCAGTGATATAGAATTGAATTTCCTACAACGATCGCAGTCATAAATTTCCGCAGCACTTTTATAGCCCTGTCTATACTAGTTATTTTAGCGTTTGGCGAAATTGCGTATCTTCGTTGTACGTCCATTGCTGCTTGAAATCCTCCTTTTCCGCTCACTCCAACTTTCTAGTTATGGCGTAAACGTCACAACAGCTTCTCTCCTCTTTTTCTATTAACTTGTTCAGTCTTCGTTGATTTGATCCAAAAGTAAGGACTTGCTGTTATCAAGCCTTTTAAACGTAAGTCGTGTCAAAGTATGTAGGAACATGTAAAGAAACAACTTCCTGTTGTCTGTAATTTGGATCATTTTCAGTTACTGCTACTTTCTCGTTGGTTAAAGCATACAATTGACAATTGATAGGTTGCATTTTCCATTGGATGTATCTGCCGCTCCCTTTTACTCACGCATGAAAGCAAAGCTTTCACTTTTAAGCGAAGGTCCCTATAAAAGATCAAATGAATTATGGCATTATAGCAGACCCAGACTTTCGCCATGTATTCCGGGATTGAGGCAACATGACCGCTGATTAGCTCTGGCTCAAATATGGACACCAGTGACGCCAGTGCATAAGGCGTCCACCCCGCAAGAAAACCAGCAGATACCAGAACTATAACTTTGGTAAGAGCACGCTCTGCCTGAACAGTTTGTTGCACAATGCGGGAATTCTCATCCCAGTTTTGCTTAACAAGCTTAGTTAAGCGACGCGCACTTTTGTATGATTTGATGTGGCAGATGGTGATGACTGAAACGGGCACCAGAAAGCATGCAAACATTAAGCACAGCAAATACGAGACATCGCTTGCTTTGTTTGATTTCCAATCTACAGAGCAACTTGTGCCAATTCCTTCCTTTACATAACTAGACCAACCCAGTAATGGCAGAAAACTCCAGAACAGAATGTAACACCAGATTGCTACGCTACAGCGTATCGCTATTCCCCTGCTTAACTTCCCGCCTCCGTAGTTCAACATCTTTTCAAATGTAAAGTAGCGTTCGTAAGCCGCTCCCATAACATGCACCATAGAACCAAGCGAAAAGAAAGAAGTAAGGAAGCCGTACGCGATGCAGCCTGCTTCCCCAAATAGCCACTTTTCCCGCACATTGGACGCGACAAGCAGGGGCAGAGCAGTTATGGAGGACAACCGGGCGCCACACGAAATGTTAAAAATGAAGATGTTTGCAGCATCTAAAGGTTGTTTTGTTCTTATGTGGACAAAGCACAAAAGAAAGTTTAGAATCGTCCCAGACACACCGATACATGCAGATAAAACTGTGTAGACGATCTTGCTTTCAGTACCCATTCTTGTGGTGTCTTTCCAGGGATGTTTAGCACGACGTAATGGCCTCGTGTATCTGGTATGAACAGCTGTAAGGTAAATGCATGCAAGAATAAGAAAAAAAAAACGAAAAAGATAGGCTTCTTACCTCGGCGAACGGAGAGTGCAAGGGAATTTGGGGTGGGAGGAGGGGGAGGGCAGGTGGGACAGTAAAACGATACCGGGGTTAGTTTGTATAAGTAATCAAGTGATTTCGAGGGCAGTTTGTATAGGTAATCACATGATTTCGAGTGCAATTTGGGATAAATCAGCACGAGTAAATTTTTCAAAGGCTAACCAAATTGTAGTCTTTGAAAAATTTACGAGTGCTGATTTATCTCAAATTGCACGAGACAAATCATGTGATTACTTGTTAATAATATACATGCAAAAATTTAATTTCAACTTTCTGAACTCAATTTCAATTTTCTGCACTGTTTGGGATTAATTGACGTGCTCTCAGCCAATGAGCATGCTGAAATCTTTTTATGTATATTATTATGCATAAATAAGCACTCTTAAACTGTTTAAATAATAAGGCTTGCTCCCAGCCAAAGAGCAGGTTGAATGAATGCAACCTTCTGGAAGATATTATTAAAAATAGGTGAGAAAAAGTCTAGTGTTGCCTGCGGCGCTGCGCAAAGACTTGTTCTCTTCGCTATAGCAAGTTGCAAAATTGTTGAGGCACTCTGGGAAAGGAAGACCCACATTCTTCACTGCCCTCCCAAAGGCTTGCTGATGCTCCAGCTACCCACTCCTTGCCCCCTGTTAGTGTTGTATGTAAACGTTTTCAGCATGGTTTTGCACCGGTGGCAACACTGATAAAAAGGGAAGTGTGGGTGGGGCGGTCAAATTTAATGTGCGAGAACTCGTTAAATTACTGACACCCCAAAAATAAACAAGCAATTACAAAGACAATGATCAACTAATAAAAGCGCGACCACTATCTCTCTTATTTTACAATTTCATATACGGTGATGATCTACTTTTGAACGGACACGATCAACACATTGATTTCCACTGACAGTTTCTCGATAATAAATTTTAAGATTTCAAGAATTCAAGTTAATGATAGCTTAAGAATCATGTCCTTTGAAATGTAATTCTAATTCGTAAGCTTTTGGAGTTATTTATTTCTTCAAAATCATAAATCAATGGTTCCTTTCGTTTGGCAACGAGACGACTATTTTGGCATTTGACAGCTCAGTGCCGAGGGTGTTCAAAACAACCTAAAATCTTGCCGTCAGCCGTCGAAAAACTATGTTTTTACCGTCAGTCGTCAAACAGCGAACATTTGACCACCAACAGTTAAAAAAGCTAATTTTGTAACAGTCAGGCGTCAGTGCACCACCCCAATCAAGACCGTGAGGCTTAGTGTATGTAGGGTCAATTACCACTTTTTCAATCGAACCTGTATAATTGGTAATCTAGTAAGGCCAAACAATTTAATTGAAATCCGCTGAAAGGTACTTTGTAACAATAAATACTATTAAAATACAATAATTCATTTCAGTGCCCGTTTCCGCTAAGCAGGCGTTCGATGAATAGTGGTTCGTTAAAAGGGAAGTATAAGATGCGTACTTCCTGACAAACCTAGGATCCGCTTATTCAAGGAGTGCACGCTCATTTGGGGTCTCATTCCAGAATGTCATCCTTGTTACATCTTCGTGTAAAATAAATTGAACCTTGTTGGAGTATCTTGCCGACTACTTTCCTAAAATGTGTTAGCAGAATGGGCTCACTGCACCCGATAATTGCAAGCCAGTTGAAAGGTCTAACATGAAGGGTGTGAGTCAAAATTCATAAGTTGCCCAGATAGAGAGGGAGAAGAAACAGCTAAAAAAAAATATATAATACTGTTCTACTGTATGACCATACTCAATCGTTTTGCCCCTGTTTTTTTTTTTTACTTTCACTTAAGCTCTGCTTCAACGACTTCAGACCATTTTCACTAAGATCTAAAATTAGAATAAAATGAGTTATTAATTTTATAACTGGGATGCATTTCACGCAAGATTCGAACTTTCACGTATCGATTTTGACCTGTAGTTTTGGAAGAAAGCTATGCATGTTTTTTGTCCACGAAACGTTTCCATTAGTCAAGAATCTTATCCCCTTTACAGCATTTGCCAGCGACAAGCTTCCATTTTGTACACTTGTGTTCTTTTTCGGATCAAAAAGTTACGTAATTTAAGCCATTTTCTGAAACGCCCCTCCAGGCCATTAGAAAAAGAATCATTAATTTGTTTACAGTTGAGCAGTCAGTAACTATGGACCAGCCATCCATTCGACTGAATTTACCTTAAGCTCGACCGCATGTTTGAACCGCACATTTAGTAATATAAACGCAGGAAGTTTTCGAAAAACCTCAACTTATTATGTTTTCTGTTTGCGATATATTTTTTGCAAGGTTATGTACTCTTGGGTTAGGGTGGAGTTCCACCGTCTCGTAAATGTACTTCTACGTGTAATTTTAACTGGTTTTACATGCGTATAAATAAGACTACAGACAAGGTG
Organism: Ricordea florida; assembly: GCA_949710005.1. Lineage (NCBI taxonomy): Eukaryota > Metazoa > Cnidaria > Anthozoa > Corallimorpharia > Ricordeidae > Ricordea > Ricordea florida. Next base: position 24,258,299 of record OX453276.1, on the reverse strand, counting down.
TGGTGGTTTAATGTAAATTTAAAAAAGCTGGCTGCTGTTTCGCTTTTTACCTTTGCGTGAATGCTCCACACATGTTCATTTACGCACGTAAAGCCGGTAAATGCACTCTTAATAGTCCGTAAACTATAAAAAAGGTGGGGGAAGTTGGCCTGTACTTTTGCAAATGAACGGGTCCACTGGTTGAGAACAAAAATAAGAGCTTCGGCTTTTTTTCTGAGAAACATTAAACAGGAAGGCTTGGTGGGCAATAAAAACGTAGAAGGAGATCGGTCAGTCTGTATAGATGATTATCTTGAGCTTAGGTTTGGTGAAATATCGAGCGTTGGCTAAGCATGCGGTTAAGCAATACTTTACTCTAAAACAAAATGGTCTTTGACAGGTTGTTTAGTTAGAGCCGACTTATTATTATTAGACTGATAGACAAAAATAAAACAATTCTGTGAAGTAGTACTTACAATTTAACGACTGAGCTGTCACATCTAGCTACCAAAGCACACGAAACTCTAACTTCCAACTGCCGTACGCAAGCTATAAAGAAAGCACAGAATTTATATTGCCCTAATCAAAGCAGGTGTTAACACAATTTTTATTCAGCTTTAAAAGCAAAATTTCTCCCATTGAACTTCATTCGAATCGCCAATTAATTTTGTAGTACAATGACTGATTGAATGAAAAATTTAAAATAAACATATTCCAATTTTTTTTAATTTGCATGTTTTATCCGCAGTACTTTTCAGTTTATATTTGCTTTGCCAATGAAAGACGGCAAAAAAACCTCAGCTGGCCTACTGAATGGACGGACAATTATGATATTTGGGAAAATGGAAAATCGCTTTAACGTTAAGAATGCCTAATAAAAAGTGTATTCGTCTAGACTGGATCTTTTTATAAATGCTTACTTATATTTGCTTTTCAAAAAAGGTCTAATGCACTGTAGGTAGCGAGAATAAAGTGAACAAGTACGTCATGTACAAGAACGTTTTGAAGCAGGATAGACAAGCTGTGCCTTTTTAAGTGTTTTTGTAGACAGCGTATGATTTCTTGTTGAAAAGTGAACAACAGGCACGCTTACGTGCACGTGCTTAATTCTATGTGAGGATACTCGCATAAGACTGAAGCTTCTTTTAAAAACACTTTGGTGTTGCATGATTAATTCGGTGTGGAATTGAAGCAAAAAATTATATGGTGTTTTCAAAGTAATTGTTAGAATTATTCACACTACCGTAAGATGTATTTAAAAAAGAGCACATATATTTAGCATCGGCTAAGCCGATGCTAAGGGGCGCATCATTTTATTAATTATGTCATTGATGGCGCAATGACATAGTGAATAAAAGGATTATGTGTTGTGTACATCGCTACAAAAACACCGTTTAACGACAGAATACGAGCATTTATTTCGGAAAAAAGAGATGTTTCTAAAAAAATAGATGTATAAAAGAAATCTTCACCGCCAGAAAATGTCCTAGCTCGATTCGCGCTGAGGTCAAAAAACATTTTTGTTCAAATCGCGTGGTTCTTTTTATCCACATCATCAGAGCTAACCCTCATTAGGCATTTCAAATCTGCTCACAATTAACTTACAAGTTTATTTCTCTCAGTGTTTCACCATGAAGCTAACCTACGGGTTTCTTCTATAAGGGCGTTTCTTCTGCTTTGAAGGTATTTCAGGTTATACATCAAATACAAAAAAAATGTTTAATCACAGACAAAAAAAAACTGAAAAAACTGAAAAAAAAAACTCGACAGTGTTAACAAATAAAGTATGCAGGCATAGGGATGATCGTTTCTAGAACACCTTGACTTCGCCATCAAATCATCAATTTGAGCTTTAGATGGGGTACTAGGATGCTGAGACAACCACGCAACAGAAAAAATACTTTCATTCCCGCGGTGAATTCTTCGCGAAACAGGAAAAAGTCTGCGGTCATTCTATTGGGGGATCCTAGACTGAAGAGACGCTCGAATGTAACGTGTATCAGAATTATTTTCGTATTGAGCAAATATATTATTAGTTTCATATATATTACGAATGGCAGTAGAGGCTATTCCACAGATGTTATGGAAATGTTTTACAGGCACGATAACAGAGGAGGAAAACAAATTCCTACCCGAGTCAACCAGTACAACCTGAGGTAAACCTTATTTCCAAATTTCTCGCACTAATTGTAGTAGATGGCTACGCACATGGCGAATGATTGTGCCAGAAGATTATAAACACAAAACAGACCTTTCTTTTTTTCACAAAAGAAACAAAACCAAAGTTTGTAGATTTAGTTGCAAAAGAAGTGGAACGACCGGTTCGTGCGGAAGGTCGTGGGTTCGAACCTCGGCCGGACCATCACTCAGGGTCTTTAAATTATTTGAGGAGAAAGTGCTGCCTTCGCAATGACATCTGTAAATGGTTAGACTTTCTAGTATTCTCGGATAACTGAGGACGATAAACCATAGGTCCCGTCTCACAACCCTTGTTCGTATAACTTCGTGGGGCATTAAAGCACCCACACACTGTTCGCAAAGAGTAGGGGACGTAGATCGCGGTGTTGTGAAAGAACTAAATAGTGTAAAACTTAGTTTTGATCTGGAAATTCAGGGGAAAGAGAAGAAGAATGGGAACGTTTACGTGAGTTTCATTAGTTTGGGGAGGAACCTAATGTTTTTAGCAAGCATAATTTTTGTGAAATAAAAACGGAATTTGACAGAGTTATTGGTTTACCAAACAAAGATTGAGCGATAAGAATTTTGACAATAACTTTAACAAAATTCTCAAATCTAATTTGGCTATCAACTGCTCTGATTTGTATATGTAATAGGACTACATGCTGTCCAATTTGGAAATAATTGGATGAAAAAAATTCCGAGGACAGCCAAAATTGGACGAGGCCGTAGGCCGAGTCCAATTTGGCTGTCAGAGGAATTTTTTTCATCCAATTATTTCCAAATTGGACAAGCATGTGGTCCTGTTACTTATTAATTATATAGCTAGTGAGGAAATACAGCTTCGCGAGGAAAACTATGGGAACTTACGTTGCTTACGGGTACTTAGCTTCGTTACGCTGGAGTTTCCACTCGTTGAAAACGTTGAGCCACGTTTTTGTGCTCTTGGCGGTGTTTGAGTTTTCGTTTCTGCTTTTAAGAGTACTAATTTCCTCTTCCTGCAACCATGAAATTCTCTCATTTGTGTTAGAACTGCTAAAGATGGAAAAATTTGGCAAATTTTCTTCACTGAATTCCTCCATGTTGTCAACAACAATGGCGACCTGTCCTGCTTTCAGTGCTGACGTTTCTTCACGGCTGATTGGTTGGTTTCACAATCTATTGTTTTTTCTTGGATTTCATTGGCTGAAACAAACTGACCTATTTTTTCCCAAATAGGACAGTTTCTGCATTTTTACTCAAATTCCATATTGAAAACTGTCCAAATTAAATCCCAAATTGGACAGTTCTGAAAAATTAAAGGATAATAGCCGTGCTGGCAATACTGGATTAACTGACTGCTATATAATTACAGCCTTAATAGGATAGTTTAATAGGACAGTACGCTTCATGCCTGAGTAATTGGACAGCACGTGCCATCAGGCGCGCTCTTAAACGGCTTTTTTGACTGCTAGCAAAAAGAATCTTGGAATTTCATGTGTTTTTATTAAAAAAGAAGTTTATATATGACAAATTTTGTTAAAGTTATGATAAATTGTGATTAAACAAATCGGATTCCCGCGACGCAGTCGTCCTATTTTATTAATCACTCGTATGATTACAGACCGAATTGGACTCCACTCAGTCCTATTACCGTTACAAACTGATTTTTTTGGACAATCAAATTCATCAAAAAGCTGCAACTTACTTTCCTACATCAAAACGACGGCCAGATCAGCACTGAAAGGTCAACGACTTGAACACAACGAAGTGCTTCAGTGCTTATTCCTCGTTCGCTGAGTTTCTGGCAATACGGCGCTCAGATCAGCACGATTTATACGTTGGAGGCTCATTCAACTGAAAGCATACGATTTTATCTTGAGTAATTTTCTTTGTGGTTAAAAAGCAAAGCTGCTGGGTTATTGTGGCTGTTTACTTCTTTCCCGCACTCAGAGCTAAATTGGCGCGTTGATAATTTCATGGAGTGCTTTTAACTTCCTTTGGAAAAGACAATAGCATTAGTTCTGATCTTACAGTCCGTAAGCTTACTAATAATAGGCGCAGATTATCGATGCAGATCATTTTTCAAATTTGATGGATGACTTGCCTTCCTTTATTTATATTCGTTAAAGTTTATCCAAAATGTAACAACCAACCACGGCCATTCAACAGAATACACCTGATTTTTGTTTGGAGAAATGAACCTCGCTCTTTTCATAGGTAAATTTTAGATACTAATTAACATATTAATTTTTCGTATTTAGACCTTCTTTCTTCTTTTTTTTTTATTTTTTTTTTATTTTTTTTTTATTTCTTTATTTTATTCGATCTAATCGGAAATTCTAACATTACAAAGCTTTTGCCCGCAATTAGTGAGCGCTATTCGAGGCGGGCAAATGAGGAAACGAAAAGTCACAATTAATACTCGCTACTGAACAAACCTCAATCACAGCATGACAGACGCCTGAGAGCCGTTTTTGGCCGCCTACAGGAAGCTGGGCTAACCCTCAGTGACAAGTAGGCATAACGCGAAAAGGCATAACGCAAATATACATAACGCAAATAGACATAACCCAAAACGGCATAAGGTAAATAGGCATAATGCAAACAGACATAACGCAAAAAGGCATAACGCGAAAAGGCATAACGCAAATAGGCATAACGCAAATAGGCATAACGCAAATATACATAACGCAAATAGACATAACCCAAAACGGCATAAGGTAAATAGGCATAATGCAAACAGATATTTCGCAAAAAGCACCACGCGAAAAGGCCATACGCATTGTTGGCCGCCTACAGGAAGCTGGGTTAACCCTCAATGACAAGTGTGAACTTTCCAAACCATCCATCAGGTTCCTGGCTCACATCATTGATGATTCTCGGCTCCATGCAGACCCTCTCTAGACCAGTGCCATCGCCAAATTCCCAAAACCCTCTGATGTCAATGGATTGCAAAGGTTTATGAGAATGGTATACCATCTTCGCAAGTTTGTACCCAGATTGGCAGACCTCAGCGAGCCCCTTCGCCAGCTCTTGGGCAAATACAGCTGCTGGATGTGGGAAAAGCCTCAACAACAGGCTTTTCAGCAGATTAAAATACATGGAATAGCATTCCACTCTCCATCAGAAGTACCAGCCCACTATGACCCAAATGGACTTACCATTATCGCACCAGATGCTTCCTGTAAAGGACTCCAGTCCAGGGCCCGCAAATTAGTCTGGTGGCCAGGGCTCTCAAAGCAGATAGAAGGCCCCGTTGCTCAGTGCGTCCTCAGTGCCAAAAATCAACCAACGCCCAAAGAACCACTTATGTCGGCCTCCTTTCCATCTCGTCCATGGGAAAGGATTGCAACTGATCTATCTGAGTCGAACGGGAAAGTCTACCTCATTGTCACAAACTATTACTCCCGATGGTTTGACATTAAGGAACTTAACAATGAAACATCCAGAGTTGTTATTCAAGCACTCAAGAAACTCTTCGCTATCCACGGCATTCCAGACCTGACAATTTATGACAATGGGCCCCAGTACAGTGCAGATCCATTTAGCAAGTTTGCAACCAAATATGGCTTTGTACACACCACAAGTTCACTGAGATATCCCCAAGCAAATGGTGAAATTGAACGAGCACTCCGAACAACAAAGTCCATAATTAGAAAGAATGATGATATCTTCAGTGCCCTTCTGACTTACAGGTCATTCCCATTACAGAATGGCCTTTCAACGAGCGAATTACTAATGGGGTGTCGCCTCCGAACACATCTACCTATCCATCTAAACAATTTGTACCCTAATGTACAGCCTAAAGATCGCCAGGCAGTGGAAATGAGAAAAGGATCTTATAGATTGAACCAGCAGCTAAATTTTGACAAGCGACATCGGCCTCGTGAACTTCCAACACTCCATCCTGGTGACCATGTGTGGGTAAGAGATCACGATCGCCATGGCCTTATTCTTAGGAAAACTGAACAATCTCACTCCTATCTTGTGATTACAAACAAGGAAACGCTCCAACGAAACCGCTCTGCCTTGGTGGACACAACCAAACACGCTGTAACAGAACATTCCGTACGTGATCTTGCTTCAGAAACTGCTGTTACCCCCAAACCAACCTCGCCATCATCAATACCACCATCACAGCAATCACCACAGGCACCACAAACACCAAAGGCAGGACCAGCGACGTTGACTACCTCAGGGACACCCCCTGCTGCAGGGACCTCACATGGCCCATGTACTAATGTCTCAAAGGCCACCAGAGCGCCTGGATTTATAGACTTTGAACTTTGTTTGACACCTTTAGAATGGCCTTTGAATATTGTTGAACACTGGACATTGAGATGTGTTGTCATGCCAGAATGTTCTACTTTGAACCTTTATTTTTTTATAATTTTTATTTGTTGTCGTTGTTTTCTCTCTTGCCTTTTAAGGGGGAGATGTAGTATTATTATATAACAACAGAGTGTTGCAATGCATTCAGGGACCACGTTCAATAAACGAGTCTCCATCTTGGTTCTATTAAACCCGTTGTGTTGTTTTCTTTGGCTTATACTACACAATGAACAAAAGACAATTTCTTGATAATATTCTTAATGTTACTAGGAGCAAGATTATTATAAATGTCGTCCATTAAAAGGCTCATTTGCTCAAACAGTAGAAACGATATCGGCAACTGTTTTGTTTCTAAGAATAATGAGACTGCATGAGCTCTTGGATTTCTGAAGAACATTAGCTTAACGGCTCTCTTTTGGAGAATGAGTAGCCGAATGGAGGTGTGTTTCGGCAGCTTGACCCCAAGCGCAGATACCATAGTTCAGATAAGGTAAAATTAAAGAACGATATGAGGTGAGAAGTACATAACGTGGACTGAAATGTCTGAGCTTGGCAATAATCCCGATTGTTTTATTAACTTTTTGACACATGTAATCTATAGAGCGTTTTCACTCACGTGGCCAGCAGCCACGCAAACTTTTTGGAACAAAAGAACGTTTTTACATAAGAAAATAGTTCAACTCCCAGGGGATTACTTTGGAACACCAACATGGCCGCCGTTTCATTGTTTTGGAACACCAATATGGCTGCTGCGACGTCATGTGAAAACGCTCTATATGATATTTCCATGAGAGTGTCGCATCAGTGAGTATACCAAGATATTTAATATAATTTTTCATTTCTAACGCTTGGCTAGTGTTTGAGTTGTTATCTATTATTCTAATATTGGGATGAAAGGAAAGAGTTTTTTGGCGTGGACGAAAGATGATATAGTGAGATTTTTCGGCATTCACGGTTAGTTTATTACCAGTTAACCACGTACACACTTTGGAAAGCTCTTCATTAAATTCAATATCAAGTTTTTTTAAGATCAACGTTAGCATAAGTCACACTAGTATCATCGGCAAACAAGTAGAAATGAATCTTGCTGGAAGATTTATATAAATCATTGATATACATACAAGAGGAAAAGCAAGGGTCCCAGCACGGAACCTTGAGGAATTCCGCAGAGGGCTTGATTAGCATCAGGTATACAACCATTAACAGCGGTATACTGTCTGCGACCAATTAGATATGACTTAAACCAATCATTTACCACTCCTCTGAAACCATAGCGTTCAAGTCTAAGGAGAAGAATATCATAGTTAACCGTATCGAAAGCCTTTTCTAAATCTATAAATAAACAGCAAGTAAATTGGCCTTGATCAAAATTAGTAAGAATATCGTTTACGATTTCTAGAGTAGCGTTGTGTGTACTGTGTTTACCGCGGAATCCATATTGAGATGAATATAGTATATTATGTCTGTCAACAAACTTCATGAGTCTTTTGTAAACCAATTTTTTCAAATACATGCTATGTATTAAGATGGGTGTGAACAAGGAAAATAAACTATTTCAGTTATTGTCTTAATTCTGTAGAGTTTGTGATACCTAAAATAGTTCGTAGAACTAACCGACAACGTGACTCGTAGCATACTAGTTTTGAATCTTTGTTGTAGAAAAAAAAAATGGCGTAGAAAAATGGCCGCCGTCAATACTCACTTTACGGTTACTTCCAAGAGGTCTCACTATGGAGGTTAAGCAAAACACAACAACGACGAATACCTCAACCAGGACGGCAACAAACAATAGCGCTAATGAACGACACAATGTCACTGCACGTGCAAAATACAGTCTGCTAAGTTTCTTGTCCTCTTCAAAAAAAAAACGTGAAATTTCCTTGCAGAATTTTGGGTGAAATTCAAACAGTTACGTTTGAAATGTTTTACCATTCAAAAGGGAAAAGGAAACACAACAAAACAAGCCTGACGCCTGCAGGCTCGTAGGAGGGCATAACGTTTTTCACCGGTGTCATGGTCGTGTTTGTTAAATCTCCACTACTGAGGTTGTGTCATTGGTATATATTAAAGCAGCTATTCTCGTCAATCTTGGTAAATATTCTATTCACCTTGATTCTTCAGAGAATAGCAATTAAATATCCACGGAATAACGTGATTAGAACTCAATGCACTCTTCTTTTTTTGCTAAAACGTCGTTTATTTCATAACCCCAAATTACCATATATTTTATTTGAGTGTTGCCGGGCACATTGTCGTCATCTCTAAGCAATATTTAAATTGGTAAAGCTAACACGTTAAGGCCCAAAAGGAGAACAATGTCTGGCCTTTTAAGCAGGGTTCACATTTGTGAGATAAGCACAAGCGTAAGCGCAAGCATAATCGCAGGAGAACGCTGGCGTACAAGCACCAAAAAAAAACATTTTTCTTTTTCTTGTGCTTTGTTATGCTTATTTCACAAGTGGGAACTGGCGTCAAATAATCACAAGCATAAGCGGTTCTTCCGGAATCTTGTTTCTCCACCGAAATGACGCACACTGCGCACGCGCAGATCGCCAGGGCGAACATCTTTGTCCTTATCAGTTGAGCTTTTGTCACAAGTGTGAACCAGTCTTTAACGGTCTCTCGCCGATAAATTCAACTGTTATTGTATAAAATAAAGCCATCGATTTTTTTTTTCGTGGTCTAAACTCTATTAGGAGAAACCAACTCGCATTCTATCAAGAATTCTGCAATCTAATTGGCTAGCGTACTTTTTCTGTAGCTATTCTGTAATAGTTAGTGAGTAGCAAAAACGCCAATGCTTAAAAAAATACAATGCACATTTTAAAGTTAAAAAATCTACAAATATTGTAATAAAACTGAAAGTTGTATGTTAGATGGTTTTTACTAAAACAGTGACACCACTCGTCTTCGTTTTCTATCAGTCATTATAGTCCACCACTAAATTTTCTCCGATTCTTATTGGTTTAAATTGATCACGTGATGCGATAGCGTTCGTCCGCGGAGAGACAATAGGGAGCTTACGAATCGACGACGTTTTCACGACGACGACACTGGTTCACGTCTTCTGCACCATGCCGCCGTCCTGTATGTTTATTACTTACGATTCGTAGCAAAGACGACGACATTGTTGGGGGCCGTGTAAAACTTTCCAGAAGTTTGCTTGTTTTTACTTTTCACTAGCGGAGTAATGTGAAGCAAAGTTGGCAAACGTCAGCCTGAGAAAAGAAACCTTTCACTTCTTTACTCTTATGGAAACAGATATATAAACGAACAAGGATTTTCCACTTTTACCGCGAAGTAGACAAATCAGTAAATCCAGAGCGTTGCACATAAACTACGAAAGGTTCGATTTGGACGAGGAAAACAAGCAAAGAAGAATGCGTGACCTATTTTCGTTTCCACAAGAGGATATTACCCCTTTAGCCCTCTGCTTAAAAACTGCCGGCGGCTAGTTGACGAGATGACTGCTTAGTTTTAGCTCCGCTATTTGATAAACGTTCCCAAGGTAGACCTCTAATAGCGGAGCTCCACAGCGGCTCGAAGAGCCGCAGAGCGGAGCCCCATAACTACCGTGCGAGGATAGAAATTGAGAAAACCATGCGTTTGAGTTTTCATGGTCATCGTGGCTAGCGCCATGGCTCGCGGGCGCGTACGCCTAGCGACGACGACGACGTTGCCCCGACCGTTGCCCCAACATGGCGGCCATAGTCATCCGGGATATTTAGAAGGTCTTAAACCGAAACGAGGCTTTATTTTTCGCGCAATGGCTCTTCCGTTGAGTCGCGAGCTAGATGTTTTTGTATTTTTTGACGATTTATTTCAGCTATCGAATCTTCTTTAAGTAGTTGCGTACACCAGGCGTATTTAATAACTTTAGTGACAGCATTTTCAATGTGTGTGGGTCTGTATGAGGAGCTCCGCTTTTAGGCTTGCCTAAATCTATTTAATACTCTAGTGAAACAACAATAACACTCCGAACGCTTGAAAAGGTCTAGAAATACACTATAATTCAAGATAAGCAAACGAGAACACAATCTACTGGTGCAAGTACTTTTTAGGATGTATAATAAATTGAAGAATAACAACAGCTGTGTTCAAATACTAAAATACACAAAATATATTTTGCTACAACAATAACAGTAGTTCTCTTCTTAGTTCTGTTTCGAAATATTGACAGGACTTTTTAAAAATACAAAACATCTTTTCAGTCCTTTCGAATTCACGTTACACTAAAGAATCTGTTAGACCCCAATCAAGAATGATTAATATGAAACAGCTTTCATACAGCAATTTGATTTAGACATCATGCGTTATCCTGGGTTGTTACTTGAATGAAACTAGCCAAAAAACAAAACCAGATGTAAAGAACTTGTTACTAATGTGATAAGTGGAATATCTAGCCAAGCCACTGAATGTATCCAAAGAAAACTTGCAAGATAAGCCTTACGTCCTGCTGAAATCCACGACGCCGGCAAATATCTCTTAGGATCTCTTACCAACGTCGTCAACTTTGATGCGACGCCGGCCAGTGCTCAGATAGGCATGCGCAGTAGGCATGTGACTCAATCCAACGGCGTCGTCGTGAAAAAGTCGTCGTTTCGTAAGCTCCCTATTAGAGACCTCACACAACGGGACGACTGGAAGACTCACGATGGCATGATGATAAAAAATTGTCACGAAAGAATGGGAATGCACAGTATTTGCGCGACATTTTTTTCGTCATTCTGCCGTCCTGAGTCTTCCAGCCGTCCTGTTGCGTAAGGTCTCCACTATCAGCCCAAAGTACTCTTCCGAGGAAAATATCCGGATTGATGGTACTCGTCCGTGAAAATCTCAATAAGTATGGCTACTCGCTTCATCAGCAAAGAAGATGCAGTTCTCCTTGTCAATGAGGGCGCAACCCAAAAAAACCAATTCAATTTAAGTTTGTTGGCTTTGGCTGTTTTCTTATTTGCACGCGGAAGAAAACTTAGTGGTGAACAATAAAGACAATAGAGTGCTTATAACTCGGAACTATCGCTCTGATAGTTGTCCCATGGAAATTTAATGTTCTTAAAACTAGGAAATATGTTTAAAGAACATCAAATTTCCAAGGGGCAACCGCCGCCCGGTTAGCTCAGTTGGTAGAGTGCCGGCCTGTCCAGCGGGAGGTCGTGAGTTCAAACATCGGCCGGACCAACACTCAAGGTCTTAAAATAACTGAGGAGCATTTGCTGCCTTTGTTATGAAATCTGCAAGTGGTTAGACATTGTAGTCTTCTCCGAAAAGGACGAAAAACTGTAGGCCCCGTCTCACAGCACTGTTCTTGTGGGACGTTAAAGATCCCACAACACTGCTCGAAAAGAGTAGGGAACGTAGACCCCGGTGTTGTGGTCGATCTTTGATAAAGTTTGATTGTAATTAATTAATAGGAGAATTGAGGTAAAGCGCCTTTGAACATATCCATATGAAAAAGTGCGTTATACAAATTCATTATCATTATAAAATTTCCATGGGGCAACTATCAGATGATAGTTCCCCGACAGAAACACTTAATTGTTTAAATAGTAAACTGGGCGTTACGAGCCATGTCGATTACCGGTATTGAAATTGTTAATTTAGTACACCGATGAAAGTGTTGGAAACTGAAATACCGATAAACGCTATAATGTTTTTCCAGTTATTGCTGCGGAGCGAGCGCTGCTAGGGAAGCAGCAATAAAATGGGCCAATCAAATTGCAGGAATCACATGTAATTTCAAAATGGATGTAATAAATTGTAAAACCCGGTTCTTTGACGTATTTATTTTGCGATGCTGTGAACAGTGGCTGTTGCTTTGGTGACCAGAATTGATTCACGGTCTGGAGCTGTGTCGCGCGGTGTCAGAGATCAACTAACTCTTGTAGCATAATGCAGCACAGTATTCAACGCTCGCAGTTCGAGAGTTAATATTTGTTGGTAATATCTTCGCTTTTTAATTATGAGATTCAACACATACAAGTACCTTTGTCATTTATTTCCGATTTCCCGGCATTTTTCATGCTAATAGAAGGAGCCATTTTTCTGAGTCAAGTATGCAGTCTGTGGTAGAACTGAATTTCCTACAACGATCGCAGTCACATTTCCGCAGCACTTTCATAGCCCTGGCTGTATACACTAGTTATATTAGTGTTTAGCGAAATTGCGTATCTTTGTTTTTCGTCCTCGGCCGCTCGAAATCTCCGTTTACCGCTCACTCCAATTTTCTAGTATAACGTGAAAGTCACAATAGCTTCTCGCTTTTTTTTCTATTAACTTGTTCAGTCTTCGTTGATTTGATCCAAAAGTAAGGACTTGCTATTATCAAGCCTTTTAAACGTAAGTCGTGTCAAAGTAAGTAGGAACGTGTAAAGAAACAACTTCCTGTTGTCTGTAATTTGGATCATTTTCAGCTACTGCTACATTCGCGTTGCTTAACTTATAGTCTCTATGCGACAATTGATAGGTTGCATTTTCTATTGGATGTATCTTCTGCACACTTTTACTCACGCATGAAAGCAAAGCTTTCACTTTTAAGCGAAGGTCCCTATAAAAGATCAAATGAATTATGGCATTATAGCAGACCCAGGCTTTCGCCATGTATGCCGGGATTGAGGCAACGTGACCACTGATCAGCTCTGGCTCAAATATGGACACCAGTGACGCTAGGGCATAAGGCGTCCACCCCGCAAGAAAACCAGCAGATACCAGAACTATAACTTTGGTAAGAGCACGCTCTGCCTGAACAGTTTGTTGCACAATGCGGGAATTCTCATCCCAGTTTTGCTTAACGAGCTCAGTTAAGCGACGCGCACTTTTGTATGATTTGATGTGGCAGATGGTGATGACTGAAACGGGCACCAGAAAGCATGCAAACATTAAGCACAGCAAATACGAGACATCGCTTGCTTTGTTTGACTTCCAATTTACAGCGCAACTTGTGCCAATTCCTTCCTTTACAAAACTAGACCAACCCAGTAATGGCAGCAAACTCCAGAAAAGAACGTAACACCAGATTGCTACGCTACAGCGTATCGCTATTCCCCTGCTTAACTTCCCGCCTTTATAGTTCAACATCTTCTCAAATGTAAAGTAGCGGTCGTAAGCCGCTCCTGCTATATGCACCATAGAACCAAGCGAAAAGAAACCAGTAAGAAAGCCGTACGCTATGCAGCCTGCTTCCCCAAATAGCCACTCTTCCCGCACATTGGACGCGACAAGAAGGGGCAGAGCAGTTATGGAGCATAACAGGGCGCCACACGAAATGTTAAAAATGAAGATGTTTGCAGCATCTAAAGGTTGTTTTGTTTTTATGTGGACAAAACACACAAGAAAGTTTAGAATCGTCCCAGACACACCGACACATGAAGATAAAACTGTGTAGAGGATCTTGCTTTCAGTACCCATTCTTGTGGCGTCTTTCTAGGGATGTTTAGCGCGACGTAATTTCCTCTTGTATCCGGTATGAACAGCTGTAAGTGAAATGGATGCACGAATAAGAAAGAGAAACGAAAAAGACAGGCTTCTTACCTCGGGGAACGGAGAGTGCAAGGGAAGTAGCTATATAGAGGTGGGGAGGGGGAACAGTTAAACGTTACCGGGGTTAGTATGTATATAAGTAATCAAGTGATTTCGAGGGCAGTTTAGCATAAATAAGCACTATTAAACTGTTTAAATAATAAGGCTTGCTCCCAGTCAAACAGCAGGTTGAATGAATGCAACCTTCTGGAAGATATTATTGAAAACAGTGAAGAAAACAAATCTAGTGTTGCCTGCAGCGCTGGCACAGACCTGTTCTCTTAGCTTTGTTACAGCAAGTTGCAAAATTGTTGAGGCACTTTGGGTAAGGAACACAACCCTTTTTCACTGCCCTCACAAAGGCTTGCTGATGTTTCAGATACCCAGTCCCTGTCAACTTTTCAGTGTTGTATGTAAACGTTTTCAGCAAGGTTTTGCATCGGTGGCAACACTAATTAAAAGGAAGGGGTGGGAGGGGCGGTGAGTGGGGCTGTTGAATCAGTTTAATGTGTGCGTCCTTGTAAATTACTGGCACCCCCAAAATAAACAAGTGATTACAAACAAAATTATCAACCAATAAAAGCGCGAGTACCATCTCTTTTATTTTACATCATAACATAGCTTTGGGAAAGCGGGCGCCATGATTGGCTAATATAACATAGCTTTAGGAAAGCGCGCGCTATGATTGGCTAATACGCGCGATCCATTTGCCCATAGTTTACATGGTGATGTCAGATTGTGAAGTTGCGAAGTCTTATTATGTTATAAAAAAAACGGTAAACGCAGCAGGTGTGCAACCATCGAGTTATGGACGCACTTGTGAGGTTTGCTAAGCACTCAAGAAGATAGAGATGCTCTCTGCAGCGCCTCGAGCGTCTCTTACGCTTCTTTCGTGCTTAGCAACCTCCCGCGTACGTCCATAACTCGATGGTTGCACGCTGCACGTCTACCATTTCTTCAATTTCATATACAGTGATGATGCACTTTTGAAGGGAAACAATCAACACGTTGATTTCTACTGACAGTTTTTACGATAATAAATTTCAAGAATTCAAGTTTATGAAGAGCGTAAGAATTTATTGTAATCTGTCCTTTGGACTGTAAATCTAATTCATAGACTACTAGATTAACTTATTTCTTCAAACTTATAAATTGGTGGTTGCTTTAGCTATTTGGTAATGAGACGATTATTTTGGCATTTGATATCTCAGTGCCAAGGGTGTTGATGGGATTAAACGTCCACCATCAAACGGCTTAAAATCTTGCCGTCAACCGACGCGTCCAAAAACTTTTTTTTTACCGTCCACCGTCAAACGGGGAAAGTTTAACCGTCAGCAGTAAAAAAGACGGATTTTTTAACCGTCAGGCGTCAGTGCACCACCCCAATCAAGACCTTTACTGTATGTATGGTCAATTACCACTTTTTCAATCGAACCTGTATATTGGCAAAATCTTTTAAGTGCAAATAATTTAACTGAAATCCGTTGAAAGGACCTCTGTAACAATAGATACTATTAAAATACAATGATTCATTTCCGTGCCCGTGTTCGCTAAACAGGCGTTCGATGAATAGTGGTTCGTTAAAGGGGAAGTCAAGGATGCGTAGGTCGGGTGCTGTTCAACTTTTTAAGTTTGCGTGAAGGCCTCACACATGGTCCGGCTCTAAGTTTATTTACGCACGTATAGCCAGTAAATTCACCCTTAATAGTGGGTAAACAATTAAAAGGGGAAAAAGTTGGCCTGTAGTTTCGCAAATGAATCGGTCCACTGGTTGAGATCAATTAAATATCTTAAAATGAGTTTCGTTTTTTTTTTCTGAAAAACATCAACCATGAAGGCTTGATGGGCTATAAAACGCAGGAGGAATTCAGTCAGTCTGTATGTAATTATCCTAAGCTTAGGCTTGGTGAAAAAAGTCTATAATATAGTGAAAATATCGAGCGTTGGCTAAGCATGCGGTTAAGCAATACTTTACTCTTAAACGAAATGTTCTTTCACAGTTTGTTGAGTCAGAGGCGACGTATTATTAGGATAGACAAAAATGAAACAATTCTGTATAGCAGTACTTACACTGAGCTGTCACATGTAGCTGCCAAAGCGCACGAAACTCAACCTTCCAACTACGGTCTTAATACAAAGTGCAAGCTATGAAGAAACCACCGAATATATATTGTCCTAATCAAAGCAGGTGCTAAAACTACTTTTACTCAGCTTGAAAAACAAAATTTCTCCCATTGAACTTCATTCAAATCGTCAATTAATATTTTTAAATTACAATGAACGATTGAATCAAAAATGTAATGATGTTTTGAATTAGGAAGCTTAAGGAAGAAATTAACGCATAAGGAAACAAGAATAAAATAAATATATTTCATTTTTTTTTAATTTGCATGTTTTATCCGCAGTACTTTTCAGTTTATATTTACTTTGCCACTGAAAGACGGTAAAAAACCAAAAGCCGGTTTAGAAATGGTGGTATAACTGCAATATTTCGGAAAAAAAAATAGAAAAAATTGCTTTATAAAAGCTTATAATAAAACTGTAAAGTTTTGTATTATTTTTAATTCGCCAAGAGGATCTTTTTATAAATGCTCACTTATATTTGCTTTTCCAAGAGGGTCTAATTCACCATATGTAGTGAGAATAAAGTGAACAAGTACGTCATGTACAAGAACGTTTTTAAGCAGGATAGACAAGCTGTGTCACATCTGTTTTTACTGTTTTTGTAAACAGTGTACAATTTCTTGTTGAAAACTGAACAGGCACGCATACGTGCTCAATTCTATGCGAGGATACTCGCATAAGACCGAAAGTTTTTTAAGACTCTGATACAGCATGACTCGGAACGGAATTGAAGCAAAAAATTCTGTGGTGTTTTCAAACTAATTGTTAAAATTTTTCACGCTTCCGTAAGATGTATTTAGAAAGAAGCGGAGATATTTAGCATCAGTCTGGCCTAATGACATAATAAATAAAAGGATTATGTATAATGTACATCACTACAAAAACGGCAGAATACTAGCACTTAGTTCAGAAAAAGATGTTTCTAAAAAAAATAGATGTATCAAACAAACCTTTACCTACAAAAGAGGTCGTACGTTCGATTTGCGCCGAGGCCAAAAACATTTTTATTCACCTCGTGTGGTTCTTTTTATTCACATCACCAGAGCTAACCCTCACAAGTCTGGTAGGCATTTCAAATCTGCAGCACTGGAACGTACAAGATAGTTTATTCTTCTCAGGATATTTCTTCTACTTTGAAGGTCTTAATGTTCTCAGTATTTCAGGTTACACACCAGTTTCAGTGTTTGATCACAGACATAAAAGCCGATAGGAAAGTTGATATTAGGCGCATAGGGTATTTCCGGTGAAACTCGAAGTGTTAACAAATGAAAAGGGAGGCGAATGGTCCTTCAAAAACTCTGGGTCTTGCAAAATTTTAGTCAAATTTCACGGGTCTCGCAGTCTCGTTTTTTGGCAGTTATGTGCGTCTCGCAGTCTCGATTTTTATACGAAAGAGTCGCACTCAAAGAATCAAAATGTCTCGGGCTCGCAAAGAAAAACGCTAGTCTCGCACTTACCATTCGCCACCCCTAATGAAGTATGCATATGTTGTGGTTCAATTTTATCCTTGGTTTAAAGTATATTTTCCTTTGTTTCAGACTCACTATCATACATTACCATACCAAAAAACAAAGGAAAATAAAATTTAAACCAAGGGAAAAAATTGAACCACAACACATGCATCGAGTTGACCGTTTCGAGGACACTTTGACTTCGTTGGGGTTCTCGGATCCTGAGACAACCACGCAACAGAAAAAAATCCCGCGGTAAATTCTTAACGCAACAGGAAAAAGTCTGCGGTCATTCTATAGGGGGATCCTCGACTGCAGAGACGTTCTAATGTAATGTGTATCAGAATTACTTTCATATTGAACAAACATATTCTTAGTATTATAATCAGAAATGGCAGCAGAGCGTTACACCAAAGATACTATGGAAATCGTTTACAGGCACAATCAAAATGGAGGAAAACAGATTCCTACTTCAACCAGTACAATCCGAGGTAGAGTCTTATTTCCAAATTACTCGCAATAATTTCTGTAGATGGCTACGCACATGGTGAATGACTGTGCCAGAAGATTATAAGAACAGAACAGACCTTTTTTGTTTTCACAAAAGAATCAAAACGAAGGTTTGTAGATTTAGTTGCAAAAGAAATGGAAGAACTAAATAGTGTAAAACTTAGCTATTCTGGAAATTCAGGTCTCAAGGGGAACAGAAGAAGGTGAGGAAAGGTTACGCGTGTCTTGTTAGTTTGGGGAGGAACGTAATATTTTTAGTGAGCACAATGCATGTGAAATAAAAGCGGAATTTGGCAGAGGTATTGCTTTACCAAACAAAGATCTAGCGATAAAAATTTGATCAAATAGCTGCAACTTACTTTGGTAGATCAAAATGACCAGATCAGCAAAGGTCAACAAGTTGTACACAATGAAGTGCTTCAGTGCCTACTCCGCGATCGCCGAGATTCTAGTAATACAGCGCTCGGGTCAGCAAGATTTATACCGCGTTGGTGGCTCATTCAACTGAAAGTACAAGATCTTATCTTGTGTAATTTTCTTTGTGGTTTAAACGTAAAGCTGCTGGGTTATTATGCCTGTTTACTTCTTTTCCACGCTCAAACTCAAAGCTAACTTTCCAGAACGTTGATAATTCATGGAGTGCTTTTACCATCCTTGGGAAAAGACAATAGCATTAAATGAGAGTGCAAACTACAGTCCGTAAGCTTCGGTGCAGATTATCGATGCAAATCGTTTTTCAAATTCTATAGATGATTTATCTTCCGTAAGCGCATCCTCAGTTATACGAAGGAAAGACGTCATTTTTTGTTGGACCCAAGTGGCTACCTTTTATCCACGGTGTTTTGCCATATCTGTGCTTTCCCTTCAATTAATTCAATTCAATTCAATGAAGCCATCAACCATGGCCGTTAAACAGAATATATCTAACTTTTGTTTGGAGAAATGAACTTCGCTCTTTTGACAGGTAAAACTGATTGGATACCAAATAACGTATCGCCAAATAATTTTAGGATTTAAAATCTAGTTTCATTGACAGTTCAGACCCGTTTTAGGAACATTTCAAGAAACCAAATCATCTCAAAAACCCTAATTGATTGCAAATTCTAAAATGGTATAAACATCATAAAATTTAAACATTTAGCGAAAATCGTTTAGACACCAAGATGGAAAAGCCATGGCTAATAATGTATGTACCAAATGTAATGTCCCTCGGCGGAAAACATCAGACTCGTATCAGTGTTGGCAAGGGACAGCAAAGTATCAGTATGAAAAAAAAAAATTAAATTGTATTTTCCTGCTTCCCTCGACTAAACAGACGCAGGCTATCGGGACTTATTTCTTCTGAAACTGTGTAAGATAGATAGATAGATAGATAGATAGACAACTTTGAAAAATACTCACGCCGCAGCCTGCTAAGGCTGAAATGCAAGAATAAACAAAAATAGTATAATACATGAAAAGAACAATCATAACTGTAACCACTAAATCATAACTCATAAATAAATATTTTAGTATATACAGTAAAAATTGCAGATGGATGCCGTTTCAATAAAGCTGAGTGCTAGAGTTCTACCGCTTAGACATTGATTGAATAAAGAATATTAACACTATTATTTCTACTGAAAAGACCAACGTCATCACTTCTTATACTCGAGTGCTACATTCAAACTAATCAACGCCGTCTTACCTCAACTTTGCTTTCTTACGTTCGAGCCACGGTTTTGTGCTACGAATTCTGCCAGAAGGGTTAATATAATGTGTAATCTACCCGTTAACTAGAAGATAAATTCGCTATTAATAAAAAACCCGATGTTGATGCTTTATTTGTTGATAATTGAAGCATTTACAAATACGTATTGGCTTATGAAATGGATTTTTTAAGCTTCTGTGGACCATTACAAGTTCATACGGAGATTTCATTTAATCCTCGATTGTGTTTTGAGTGTTAATCCTGGTTTTTGATACAGAACCATAAATGTTAAGACTATCTGCTATGTACAACTGTTTCCCATGAAACCACCACTTCTGTCAGGAATAAATACGAAAAAACTGAGAGAATATACCTTGATACGAGTAATATTAATTTCGGTTGATTCGAGCCGAGACTAACAGTTCCATGCAATTTGAATGGGTTTCAAAAAATCATTCGAAGAAAACCACACAACCGCTTTTCTCGAAATTCGCAAGGATATCTCAGGGCAAAATATAAAGGATTTTGATTTCGCTTGCTATCAGTTTTACTAATCTGTATTTTTTATGGCACACAGGTGCGTTACATGACAATGCATAAGTGGCAACTCCCATTTTGAAGCCAAACAACTGTCAATCAATCAGGATCAAGTAATTATGCTTTCTTGATTACCAAAAGTGCCCTCGTGATAAAGAACGAATGCCCTCTGCCTCAGCCAGTCAGCATTTAGTAACTTTATTACCATTACGCAATAATACAACAAACCTCTCATTACATACATGAACACCTGCAGGAAAAATTGAAAATTTTGAAAATTAAGAATTAAAAACGTGTACTTTCCTAGCTGATGACAACTACCACTGAAACTAGCTTCATAGATTGATAGATAGATAGATAGATAGATAGATAGAAAGATAGATAAATAGAGAGATAAATAGATAGATAGATAGATAGATATATAGATAGATAGATAGATGATAAATAGATACCTTTCGATTTAACCAGGGTAACTCAATCAGATTTTACACGGTAAAAACTGTTATCACTAGCGCCCCCCAAAACTAAAATAATCGGAACTAATGAATAATGCACATACATACATATGTATTATAAAAATATTAAATACAATTAAAAGTGATATTTAAACCAATGCGTACATAAATTATATCAACATTAAGTTTACAGAGTAAAGGGTTGAAAATGTATTGAAAGCCATGAACTACAATTAAAACAGTACATTAATGATAAAAAAAAATTATAAAAGGCGCAGACGGGCCTTGAGGCCCACACTGTCGAAGCTTATCCCGGTTTCAATAGCATGAAGCACCTGGGAGTACTATTACCACCTCCTGGATGGGATGTTAGTCCATCGCAGGGTCACCCCCAGCATTATATTGCTGGTACCCATTTTTACACCTGGGTGGAGAGAGACAGTGTGGAGTAAAGTTTTTTGTCTAAGGAAAAAACACAGTGCCAGCACCAGGGCTCGAACTCCAAATCTTCTGCTCGGAAATCCGACATGCTCTCCACTACACTTCTGTGCCTCCAAAAAAAAAATTGAAATGTGAGAGGAATTCGTTCATAGAAGTCGTAGTAGTGCTTCCTCTCAGTTTTATGAATGCTTTGCTAACGCCAGGTGGGTGACACGAATACAAATATTGCCGGAAAGGTCTCTGTCTCTTTATAGTGTGTTTGCACGTCAAGGATAGACTCCTTGTGGGATCTGTCGCCTTTGTAAACTTTTGTGTCCAAGAATGCAATTTTCGTTTCCGATATTACAGCCGCAAATCTTATTGAGCTGAGAAAGTTATTTGCCTTTGTAATAAAGTCTTCTATTGTGTCTCTGGTTGTATTCCATAAGAAGAATACGTCCTCACTGTATCTTTTCCAAACTGTCGGTTTAGTAGGGCTCTATCTGAGGATCTCATTCTCTGTTTTGGCCATGACGATGTTGGCGTATGCCGCGGCCACCTTAGTAGCCATTGCTTGTTTGCAAATAGTTTTTTTTTTTTCAACAGAACTGGAACGAATTCTCCTGAAGTATGAGATAGAGCATTTTTCTCAAGAATTTTATTGGGATTGGTGGGTCGTTTTGGTAGAAGTGCTTGTATGCCTTGCATGCGGAGGTATTCCTTTCTTTGTGTCACGTCCATTGAGACGTCCATTGAGACAAGGATTGTGTTGAGGGGGGTACACTAGAGGTAGAGATAACGTTTCACGTGCTAAAAATCGTACTTCCAAGAATAACGGACAAACATTTGGTTATATCACGGACTTGAGAACAGCATAATTCTTGGGCAAGACCTGGCCCTGGGGCAAGATTCTTTGAGCCTCTGACAGGGAGTTAGGGTTAATTCAGATTCGGAACTTGGAAGATAGCTTTTCTACGGTAGCAGGTGTTTTTTTTTCACGGATATAAGAAGGGAATTCACATTTCCCAAAAAAAAAAAACACTTGAATCGCCCATTACATTAATTAATGAAATCACGATTCCCGATGCAAGAAAAAAGACGCTAACGTTTCACGAGAAAAGAAAAAGGTGCAATCACGGCTCACGAGAATATGCTATACCCCCCTCTGTGTTGCTGGGCAATTTGGTTTTCTTAATGAAGTTGATGAGTTCTGTCGTATCTTTTAGGTGCGATTTCTCTCGTTGTGCTATCGGCTGTATGAGGTGGTCAACATTTTTCTGTGGGCCCGTCACATCCCGATAATAGGGACTTTAAGATACGGTACGGCAAATCTGTACTACGGCCATGTTGGCCGCAGTGGACTGGGGTGAGTACGGAGTATTTCCCGCCAAATACGAATCGTTAATGTGCAGCGACACTACGGCGAAAAGCTCCGAGCTCAAAGTTTTGTTGGACAGTCATTGTATTGGAAAAATGGCATCCTTCAAGGATGCAAGAGAATTGATCCATCTTTGTTATGAGATGAATACATTAGTGAGCCCCTCCCAGGGGGGTGGGGGGGGGGGTACATGTTCCCGTGATCCCTTAAAATTTTTCGATTTCCCCCTCCCCATTAATAAAACCACTTGTTCCCTAAAATGTTTTTAGCTCGTGTTCCTTTGATCCCCAGAAATGTTTATCATTGCTCTCCATATTTCTTTCCTTGGAAAGTTTAAAAAATATGTATTATTGAAAGCAAATTGGTGTACCCTTGTTCCCAATAATCTAATCAGGAGTTCCCTTGTTCCCTGAATATAATTTGACAATATCTCCCAGTTCCCTGAAAATTAATGCTCCTGTTCCCTTGTTCCCTAAAACCCTTGGGAAGGACTCATTAGTGATGACGAATTTTTGTTGTTTCACACCAGGCTACAAATCCCAAAACTTAGAATGTCCATATGATTCCTTCTCAGAGCATGACCTCGAAAATGTTAACGAAGACGAAAGTTTGGCACAGTTCTGATTCCAAACATCCACATACCTGTACTTGCCGAGGGCCTACAAATTCCTACGACCGAAAGATGCAGCCAAGGGAGTGTTTGCGATGGAGAAGAAGCTTTGTATATGCTGTCAAAACGCATGTGTTACCCTTGTCGCTACAGCGATATAGTACATTTGTTCGCCAAGCCCGTTCCTGTACTCGGCATGATAACAAATGAAGTGCTGGACTAATCCACCTATCAATGTTAAGCCCCAGGGTGGGGGGAGGGGGGCGGGCAGACCCAGGGGAATTTGACATTTTAATGGCAGTCAGAGTCAAATTCCCCACCCCCAGTCACGTACTAAAAGTCAATTTCCCGCCTCAGGGGTAACTTTTTCTAACAGAGTCAGCACTTAATAATTAATAATTAACAAGTCTGTAGAGGGGGCTTTCCCGAAAACCCTGGCCCTCTTCGTTTGCAATTTGTGTCTGGCAAGCAGAAGGTCACTTACCTCTGGTGACTTCTAGGTATTACAAAGATGGCAGGTCACTCGTTTCCAGTTTCTCTCGGTCTTTCAAGATGGCGGCCATATCAAATTCCCGACCCTGGGGCAGGCACTCTCAGTCAATTTCCCGCAGGTAGCCCGCACCCCCCCCCCCCACCCCACACTGGGGCTTAACACTGATAGGTGCATAAATTTATGCGACCCAAGGTCATCATTCAGCAATGGAACCATCAGCTGCTGAGCCCCAGGAATGTATAACACTACGCCGATTCAGTTCATAGTAAGGGAGCACAGCTTGATAACTGCTTCGGGTTTGTCGACGGGACTGTTCGGTCTATTTCTGGGCCAGATTGCAACCGAAGAATTGTTCACAACGGGCACAAACGCGTCCACGCCAACAAATTTCAGTCAGTCGTAACCCTAACGGAATGATTGCCAAGATGTTTGGACCTGTTGGTAGGTATTTTTTCCAATTCTTTCATACATTCCCACCTCTATGGTGATTTACATGCGTTTTTCTGGTGTTCATATTTGACCAATAACAAATGATGTGTGGCAACAGCAACTACCATTACACGATGTCCTTATTTTGAGTTTTCAATAAATGTTGTATTTTTCAGAGGGATGAAAACATGATGCATGGATGTTGACAGATTCCAACCTGATTCAGCTTATCCTTTGCGAGTGGACCTCTAAGGCCCTTTTAGAAGCGCAGTTCTGACTCCTCAAATGGAGGCGTATAACGAAACTGTGTGTGTTACGCACCGAGTTTAAGATTGTTACGTTTTCTTTAGATTTTCTCAGACAGTGTTACTCTTTTTTTGTCCGTCTACCTATCCTTTATTTGTTTTATTACGTCACTTCCTACTGTCAAGTCAACTACTTCGGATGTTGTTAAGGCTCGTGATTTTTTTTGGAGCTGTACTCGTGGGAACTTCATTCTTCGAGCTTTGCGGAGTTGTTTGCCCCTTTTTGTGGCAGTCTTTTCTTTAGTTATTCTAGGAGCCCTTTCGTTTTACCTCTAACCCACGGAGGCGTCACCGAATGTAAGTTAATTTTCCGTATTATCTTATTCCAGTCTTATTCTCTTTTTTTATTCCTGCTAGCACCACGGGCTATATCCTGTAATTACATTGTTAGTCCGCTTTTTCAAGCGTATCATGACATGAACGCAACTCGAAGGCAGGCAATGAGGAAAGAGTTAAATAAGGATTACGTCGTTACGTGTAGCAGCTCGACAGTGAATCCGTCGTCTGAATTTCTCTTTTGCGACATTTCCAAGTTGGCGAAAGGTATCACAGACGCCGACAAACTGACAAACAAAATGCGCCCTTCGCGCACACACGCCCATTATGGTCGCAACAACAGATACAGCTCCCGTGGAAGAAAGCCTTTTGGCCTCTCCCTTAAGGATCTAACCCTAAAGCTATTGACATTACAAGGGTACCTGGACCGCATTCGTGCCTTGCGAGGTAATGAAGGTCGCCTGTTTATCAGTTATGTCAAGCCACATCATGCAGTATCCAGGGACACAATTTCACGATGGGCTCAAAGTGTACTTCAGAGCTCCAGAATTTACACACAGGAATTCACTGCACACAGTACGAGAACACCAATTGCACCAAGGGCTTAACAGAAAGGAAGTCCCACTGGGTGTTATTTTGGCACACATTGGCTGTCGTTCAGCGGAAACTTTTAGAAAGTCTTTTGATAAGCCTGTTGTTGAAGAGAATGTTATGGCATCTGCTATTTTGTCCAAGTAGTTTATTTTTTGGATACTTAATATTAGGTGAACTTAGTAATAGTTCTTGTTCAGGGCTCCAGCTGGGCACTCACTCTTGCCTATGACACGACTTGCTTGTCACTGTTAGCATCACTAGGTAACCTACAATGTATCAATGATACTATATTGAACAAGTTGTATGTGTTACACATTACTCTGATGCCTTTGTTTGTTTTGTGGGTGTTCCAAGGCTTTAAAGTCTCATGGGATCTCCTGTCTCCCAGTCACGCGATAGAATGGGAAAATTAAACGAGATTTGCCTTAAGTCGATGTTTGATTAAAATTCTATCACGTGACGTGTAGAGGGAGGAGATCACATGCACACCCTTTGTTCCCTCCCGTTTATATATGCCTGTTGCTTGATAGGCTACTGTTTATCAGAGGTGCCTTTTGACACCACTGTGGGCTTATACACCAGTTCATACTTGTCACACCCACATCATGACCTGGCGCATGCGCGTGCTATTTGTTAGAATTCGAAAAAAAAAAAAGAAACGCAGTCGTTGATCGCGCCCTTGGATTAACGTTTTTGCAAACATTGACTGAGATACTTTACCACACGTTTTCGTTTTCTGTGGGTTCGCCTTGTGTATAGTTGACTTGTGAAAACTCCAACTCGAAGACCAATTGCTAAGTAGGGGAGGTTGGCAAAACGCATGAATCTTCATTTTTGGATTCAAAAATTATGTTACACAAAAAGTGAGTATCATAAAGACAGTAACGTGATTGGTTAGGATGAATGACGTCATTTGCTTCTTGCATTGTTCCTGTAGAGACATTTCCCAGGCCTTCGTGGTCGACTCATTTCGTTGAAGTCGGAAAAAATCCGGAAAAATTGATTGTGGCGACCGACCGAGACCTGGGAACTAGGCAAAAACGATTCAAAATTATGCACCTATCATTGTTAAGCCGGCGGGGGGGGGGGGGGGAGAGTCAGGGCATGGGGTGGGGATTTGACATTTTCGAAAAATTTGCCGTAAAATTCCCTGCCCACGGGCAAGTCATTCCAGTCAAATGCAACCAAATTTCCCCACCCCGGGCTGCACATCGCTGTCAAATCCCAAGGCTGGACCCAAAGAAAGATTCAAATATTCCCTTCCCCGAGAGAACAAGGTCAGTCAAATGCCCTACCCCAGGGCCAACAAAGACAATCAAATCCCCACCCCATACCCTGACTCCCCCCCCGCCGGCTTAACATTGATAGGTGCATTACCACTGAACTTCTCTGCGTCGCTCGTGGCACTATGGACTGACAAGCAGGCACAGGCAACCCAACGTTTATGTCAACAGAAGGGCTGCGTAGCATCTGTATCCATAAATCATATTAAAGTTAAATTATTTAGCTACGTACTTATTCAGTGAGACATTTATTTCATTAATGCTATTAGTGATTTATACTGAATACTGAGCAATCAAGGGATTTTTTCTGTATTCATCTTTGTCAAGGCATCCGCATATTGAAAGTCATTACTTTGCTCGTGTTTGTACATGTCCAGGGCCACAACACAGCTCTCCTAAACCAAACAACATAAAGTAACATCAAAATTTATCCAAATTCATGCAGATGGCGAAACAAATCTTAATTTTATTTCTTTCACTGGCAGTGTCAAGCCGTGGTTCATACCATGTGATTCTAACTTTTAAAACATCTCAAATATAGATTTTACAATATGCTTAAATTTCTGCATTCTTTGTTCGCAGTCACAGACAAACCTTGAGTAATAAAATGCGGTTCAATTGACTTTGAGGTAATCTATCAAATACCAGATATAGTGTTTTATAAATAGACACTGAGAATAGAGCAGAAAACAACAGTCGTGGCGGAATATTTTTAGCGCAATTCGACGTGTTTGACTTCGAGAGTTTCACGTAGCTTTTTCAATCGAAATTATTTAGGAGGTATAGACCATTTTACAGTTTTGTCCTTAGGAACCTAGCCTTTGAATAGAAGCGAGGCTGGAGGTGACCTTGCTTAGTTACAAACCTCCCTGCCTTTCATGCGCAAATCATATTTACATATAAAGAACAGGTTTATAACAAAACAAGGTCACCTCCAGCCTCACTTCTATTCAAAGGCCAGGGTACTAAGCACATAACCGTAAAAATGGTCTATTAACGATGCAAAAATGAGCCGTGCTTCATCAGATATCCAAGCACGTCACGGTGTCTGATTTCCTTTTTCTTTCCCTTATGCATTATTAATGTCATTGAGGAGATATTTTCTTTCGGTCGAACATTGAGTTGCCATGTGGTTGACCTGTCAGCAATTTTATTCCCAGTTGACGTGAGCTGTTTCGTGGTTTACCGAAAACTATTGTTTGGTAGCCTCTGTACTGTGGCACAGACGAATCTGTTCAGCTGTCTGTTGGCGCAGTATATTTCCATTTCACATCATTATCATACATGTTTCTTTATGAAAACAGATTCTAGTTGTTAAAAGAGCTTGTAAAACCTGGCTGTCAGCGATATTTTCAGCGCCTTGCTTGTAATAGTTGAGGTAATATAGGCTTTCGACAGTTGCACAATTCTTGGGTGGCAAAACATCCAACGAGTTCAAACATTTTAGGTAAATTTCTGAGTTTTTAAAGTCACGTCACACAAAATTGGTTTACCCTATTGGCTTCAAATTTCTAGGAATAGTTAATCACGCTTTGCACATTCAACATTCAGAGGAGATGTTTCTGCAGTTCCATCACAGACGGAAATGCGTTTGTTAATAAGGCAACTCTTGTGAACAAAGATCCAGGTATTGGCGTTAATCGCTCGAGCGTAGTTTCATCAAGCCGCGCGCAAATGGCTATTCTCTGATTAAAATACCTTCACCACTCTTTCTTGGTCCCTGGAGTATTTATCTAACGCTGCTAAGCATTGTTCCTAAAAATAAAAAATAACAAATACCTTGAACATCATTCCTACCCGCTTGACATTAAGCCACATGAGCTATTACTGCATGTTTTGCATATTACCTTTGCTATGGACCCCAAGGCCTCGGCACATTCGTGTCTCACCATAGGATTTTCCTTTAAGTCTTCAAGATTCTATCGAGATATAAAAGTGTCATTTTGTGCTACGAAACTCTGGTGGTAATTTGTAAGTGAGAAAAAAAATGTTTTCACAAATATTTACCGTTAATTTAGCACTTCAAAGGGAATTTAGTGATCAGGAAAAGTGGCGTAGAATTACCAGAAGGTAGGTGCCACTAAAGCAGGGGCAAAGTTAGGGGGGGGGGGGGTTGCAAGCAGTGTGCACGCACCCTTCCCCTGAGGTGACCGTCTGCGTTGTTCGCTTTAAAATTTCTTTACGCCACTCGTCAGTTACGTCATTCCTTTGAGGTGCACATATGGATCCGCCCCTGTAAAGGGAGCATTTTCAGCTGAATAAATAGAAAACTCTGCCGTAGCGCAACACGCGTGTCTAACCAATCATGCTGTTGTGTGGGACAATTCCCGAATTATCACCACTACCATCAAAGACGTTGCTAAGAATTTTGGCAAATCAAAAGAAACCACGTTTTATCGAACAGCAACTATGGCGGGTTATGAAACTACCCCTTTAACAGGAATTACTGAGAGCAATCACTAAGAGATGGCGCTGTTAAGAGTGGCACAATTGGGGAACTAATTTTCCCTAACTAACCTGAAAGAAGGAAACACTATTGTTGTTCGGCTGCAAAAGTTACTGATGGATAAGGGCTGGCCGGTAAATAAATATATACATTCATTACTTAAAATAATATTGTAGTAACAATAATAGTAAAAACAAAATTAATAATCATAATAATAATCATAATCACCATTGATAATAATATTTATGAATTACTTCGATAAGTTGAGGAATGGCGGCTTCATGCTGTATTTGTCCAAGGACATAAGCTGCGAAAGGAAAGTGGAAAACAAATTTAAAATAACTGACTCAAAAACGGCAAAAATGCTGTTTATGAAACTGCTACCACGAAGGGGTTTTGTACTTGCAGTGTATAAGCGTGATTCATTTCGCAAAAAACTTTACCGAGAGCACGTTGCACATATAAAGGTGAACACAAGTGACGCGTGTTAATTCTTACGCAAGAAATTGGGATAATCAAACAAGTTGATAAAGTAAGATAAATCACCGTAACGTAAAAAAGGTACTGACGTTTCGAGCGTTTACCCTTCGTCATTCGCTCTGACGAAAGGCTAATGCTCGAAACGTCACTACCCCCTCTTTTACCTTACGGTGGAGCAAATTACTTTATCAACTTGTTTGATTATCCCAATTTCTTGTGTTTCAATTCCCTACCAACGCAGCACCAGTTTCTTTAGAAACTATCTTCACAATGCTTTTCAATTTTTTTCTGTCTCAGATTTTTTATTCTATTCTTGGAAGCAAAAAGCTGAGCCATGTTCGTTGAAATTACCTATTTCGTGGCGAAATAACGCACTTTTGCACTTCAATCCATCAGCAAGGGCCTGAAATTACAATAAAACAAGGAGAAACTAGAGATTAAAGCGAGAGAAAAATGGCACATGTGTTAAGCGTCAATGTGAAGGCATCAGAGGTAGGTTGAGAGCCCGAACCACAGGCACTTTGAAATTCCATCTCTCGAAATCTCCCTCCTGTTTTTACATCAGCGTATGTCGACACCAAGAGGCCATTTTTATTAGATCAAGGCACGCAGTTGGAGTTGATGACATGGTCGTGTTATCATACCCTGGTGCAAACGCAACACGCATTGTACTGAATATGCGCACTGACTCAGTGCTTCACTACACTCCCCTACACACTACATTCGCTCCAACGACGGTCTAACCCTAAAAACCTCAGCTTCTCCACTGCCGTAGCATGGGGAGGGGCCGAGGGGCCCGGGCCCCCCCAAAAATTGATAAACTCCGCATGCCCCCGGACCCCCCTAGAAGCTCGCGCCTTCGGCGCTCGTGCTGTGCCCCCCCAATATATTTAACCATGCTACGGCACTGTTCTCTTTTATCTTACGATGGCACATTTCTTTAACAACTCTTTTAGTAAACCCATTCCATACGTTTTAAACTTTCTACTGACGCAGCACCAATTTTTTAAGAAACCAACCCCCCTCATATTGGTTGTAATATAAATTGGTTGAGATGTAACGCGAGATTCCTTGGCCGATTACTCATCGTAGAAATGAAACAACCAAAGAAATTGCGTAATTACATAAAATAGTGAATTTAAAAAAAATCATTTTAATACTCTTGAACGAGATACTGTACATGTTATCAACAGAAGTTCAGATTCGTTGCAGAAAACAGCGAAGAGAGTCACAAGCTTACCAATACAGAATTCTTATCACCTTTGTTTCGTAAAGAAAACATCGCTCTAAGAAAGGAAAAGAAATAGGACGTTCCATAAACTTAGCGCACACAAAAACGTTGGAAGGGCACATTTTGTAAAGGGCGTGGGTGACCTTATTACAATTTAGTTTGTCAATTTTTCGCAACTCACCTTGATAAAAACTGATGCTCTTTGTATTTTGATGCGCACTGCCGTCTTGTCAAAATTGAGCAAAACTGGTAAAAATACTGTACTCAGTCTTATTACATCTCTCAGTTAGTACGCGCGCTGTGATTGGTCAATTTGGAGGGCCCTACTTCACTGTACGGCCCATAAAATTTCAAAAGTTTCTTTTGAGATATAATTAATCTTACAAACCTCGTTTTCTCGGTCCGTACTGTAAGTTGCGGATCCTCAATTTTTCCGCATGGATTTATGGCCCGCGCGCTTCGCGCTTGAGCCATAAATCCGAGCTGGAAAAAACTCGGTCCTTAACTTACAGTATGGACCTCGAACTCGGTTAGTAAGAGTTCTTTATTACATGGCAAGGTGGCCTTTGGCAAATCCAAGCGTTCTGATTGGTTCGCTTTTGGTCGGCAATTTGCCATAAATACCGTTTCCACGAAAACGCTCATACGCCTCATGGGCCATAGGCTCATCATAAGCCGGCAAAATCAAAATTCCAAGTAGGTCCGTCTGCCATATAATAAACTACTTACTAACCAACCTAGCTTGCTCGGGACCGTAATGGGAGTATATCGGCCCTCGGTTTGTTTTTGCACGGACCTCGCTACGCTCGAATTCGGACCAATATTATACACTTAATGTATGGTCCCGAGGGAAACAGTTAGTTTTGTTTTCCCGAGAGTCCTGATGTTTCCCGAGACGAAGTCGAGGGAAACATCAGAACTCGAGGGAAAACAAGACTAACAAGTTTCCCGAGGGACCATACATTAAGTGCTTTGTTATATATTTCGACTTTTCCTTAAACAAAATATTAATAGCAAAAACAAACAAACAAAGACGGCACAATTGGCGTGCGGGCAACAACTGCGCAATTGTATCCCGGTCGGTATACATTTAACTTTGATCGGGGGCACGTGACTAAGAATCAACCAATCACAGTGCTCGTTTTGTTGAGTGAAAGTCTAGTTATATAACAATTCCTAATGTGGCCCATGCACTCGGTTAGTAGGTTATTATTACTCTATTATGACAGCTCAGAGGGCGGATAACCAAAATCAACCAATTCGATTCCTTTGTGCTCCCAGTATCGGATCGGGTAATGACCCGAAAGATCCCGCGCAATTCAAAGTCGTATTTTCATCTTTCAACTGAAGCTAGCTGAAAGTATGAACTTTTTTTGTCAACAATCAATGCAAAACTCCTAAATGGATAGCTAGAAAAATCAAAATCCCCTTAAATTCCCTTTTTCAATCTTAGAATACAAACATTTTCAGCAAATCTTCAGGCTCACATTTTTGTCAGTTCACAAAATCTCAAAAGGTTTTGTCATGTATGGACCTTGCTGCGCTCGTTCGATAATGTCAAGACCTCGGGCCGACATTCGCCCAGTATGGCCCTCGCGCTTGGTTAATACGATACATATATTGACTGGACACCAAAACATGCAACAATTCTTTTTACAGAACGAGTACAAAGTGTATGAGGTTGTATGGTGTACCTTTGTGTTAACAACTTGGAGTTCTATAATGTTAAATTTATAATTTTGCTGACCTGTATCTGTCGAAGAGTGGGTATGATTCATTTAGCAGAGTCTCTCTTAAACTCTCCTTATCTTGCACTACAGAAGGCGGGGCTGGATCCACAGATGAGTACGGGTTGGAACTAGAGAAAAAGCAGCAATCACGTTAATTACAAAAATATTAATAATAACAAATTTCGGTTACATTCTAAAAGGAAGGGTAGATTACCCGACATGTTTTCTACGGAGCCGTAACCGTGAGGGTCCTGCCATTTATGGGCTTTAAACATGAAGGTACATGTATGTGGCGCTGTGAAAGGATATGGTTTTCAAGCAGTTTAGTCTGGGATAGGGTACGGAACTCATGAGAGGTTTGGTCTAGAATGGGGTTTCATTATCCCGGAAATTGTTCAATTGATTGAAGATTTTAGTCTAGATTAGGGAAACCGGGTCTACGACGACGAACGAGAGCAAATCAGACGGGGGCGTTTTCACGCCTTTATCCGTGAAGGAAACTTTGCAGTGTGGCCATTCTTCAAAAGCGAATATAAGAGAAAAATACAAAAAAATAGGATAAAAGAACAATAAGAATATAAAAGAGCACTGTACTGTTTGTTTTACTATACAGTGTGGATCTATTGTTTTCGGCTGTGGAGGGAATCAAACCATGCAGTGTGCCACTCTTTGGAAAGCTACTGAACAGTACTGTACTGTGGTACTCTTTGTTTTATTATACAGTGTGGTTCTGACTATTTCATCTGCGGATCAAACCATGCAGTGTGACAATTTTTTGCACAGCTACTGATCAGTACTGTACTGTGTTAACCTTTGTTTTGCTATATGGTGTGCTTCTATTCAGAGATATTAATGTATTATGAATGTTAATCAGTTAAATGGAGGTGTTGCCATCAATTAACAAGTACCTGAGATGATCTTTCTCTTGTGAGCGTTTCTCTTGCAGCCATTGTATTCTTTGAACAGCAAGTTGACAAGTTTCTGCCACCTGAATGATAAATTGACAATTACTGTTGTTATGGTAATTATGATCTTATGATTGAAACACAGTACTCAGCATACATGATGCGCTAA
This sequence comes from Ricordea florida, assembly GCA_949710005.1. NCBI lineage: Eukaryota > Metazoa > Cnidaria > Anthozoa > Corallimorpharia > Ricordeidae > Ricordea > Ricordea florida. Next base: position 24,224,794 of record OX453276.1, on the reverse strand, counting down.
CACAGTGTTATCAACTGCCCTATTTTGCAAGTTTATCCTTACCTCTATCTGGGAGTCTCTGGAAAATTCCTTAAGGGTGTCTAGCACCACAGGTGACCCAATAGCACCAAGTGCCTCTCCAGCCTGTTAAACATTTATTTTATAACAAAATAATAGGAAAACATGAAATCTCACAGAGTGGGACTACAAAGTAATAACATGATTTTAATAAAAGCAGTTTTTCTAGGTGGCCAATACAAGTAGTTTTGAAATGCCCCACGATTATACCAAAGGAAGCAGACAAAACAAAGTATATTTACATGTAAAATGGTAGGGTTGTGGGATGTGGCTTGAAGTGACAACGTCAAAATGTAATAAGGGTAAGTTGAAGCCACACATGTGCGCACTAAGGCGACAGTGGTAGAAGGGATTAAACCCTGTTGCTACCAAAAAAAAGATGAAAAAATTGAGCTCAAAAGCCAGCAGCCATGGACAGCTGTTTCGGCCTTGTTGGGCCTCATCAGCATGGCACAGCTAGCAGATGAGCTCTGGGTTCCCACATTATGAAAGTCAAAGTGATGAAAAATGGTAGGGTTGTGGGATGTGGCTTGAAATGACAACGTCAAAATGTAATAAGGGTAAGTTGAAGCCACACATATGCGCACTAAGGCGACAGTGGTAGAAGGGATTAAACCCTGTTGCTACCAAAAAAAAGATGAAAAAATTGAGCTCAAAAGCCAGCAGCCACGGACAGCTGTTTCGGCCTTGTTGGGCCTCATCAGCATGGCACAGCTAGCAGATGAGCTCTGGGTTCCCACATTATGAAAGTCAAAGTGATGAAAAATGGTACGATTGTGGGATGTGGCTTGAAATGACAACGTCAAAATGTAATAAGGGTAAGTTGAAGCCACACATATGCGCACTAAGGCGACAGTGGTAGAAGGGATTAAACCCTGTTGCTACCAAAAAAAAAGATGAAAAAGATGTTTATTTACATGTAGTTTGGCAGTTTAAAGAGAAATCATGACAAAGAGAACAAATCTTCAAACATCTGTGTCATACAATCAGGTCACAACTAGACCTACTAGTTCTCCCTATGCTGTTCAATAATTACACATTGCAGAAACTTTAACCCTTTCGCTCCCAAGAGTAACTTTATAGATTTCACTCTGTCTAATGCCAGATGATTTTACTCATCAAATGGAGACCCCTTGGAAGTGAAAGGGTTAAATGACAAAATGAAATTGGAAAACCACTGACATCCTCACCTACCACTTACACTGTTTGTTTTCTACAGTAATTGAAGACACATCACAAACTGGAGCCCAGCTTGAAGCATAAAATGCTTTTCTATACAGTTTATTTTTCGTTTTAGTCATAGACAAACAAATCATTTATCACGTAAAAATTTCATTTTTAAGGACTTTACTTCAGAAGCCAAAACTCAAGTACATATCTAATAATCAAACAATAATATTATCATGTGTAAAAACATGAAATTCACCTCATGTCGAACCATAGGTTCTTGACTTTTGTCTTGTAATACCCTACAACATAGAAGCAAACATCATTTCTAACAATTTGCACGGCACAAAATGAACTATTGTGGTAATCCACATTAATTTTCTGACCGCATGGTAAGAACAGCAATGTGACATCAGGATTATGCATGCAATAATTACTAAATTACAATGATATCTTTAAATTTGGTATAGGAAAAGTTCAGTTTCATTTGGGTAATCCATCAAGGAATTTGCAAGGACTTATGGCAAGTTATTTCAACCTCTGGCCTTAGAAGCCAAAGTAAAATAATAATAACATGGTTTCACTTTAAATCTCCAGTGTTAGTAATGAATGGCAGACTTCAAACAAAGAGTACTGTATTTTAGCAATATACAGTATGTTGTGGGTTAAAATGAATTTCAGGTCAAAATGGCTCCAAACTAGTTTGATTTGTTGCTTCCTCCAATAATATGAAACAAAGAAAACAACAAATCAAACTAGTTTTGGAACCATTTTCACCTTAAATTCATTTTATTATATAGATACTGATGAAATACCAGAATTTTTCCAGTGACGAAAAAATCATATCTTCATCGCACGCAGTGAAGATATTATTTTTATCTTTCATGTGTGAGGATATTGGTGTCGCCATGGTTACCAACATGATTAGCCAATCACAAGAGAGCTTCCCACTCAGGCACGTGGCCGGTTTGTTTGAAAGTTCATTCAAAAAATGTCTTTGAGGTGCGAAGACGGTACGGTTACGGGTGACTTTCTCATTGAGCAGCCAAAATTTAACGTCGATATTTTTTCCGAGCTTATAGAGTATCCAGGAAGATTTGTCGAAGTCGTTTTATGTGGAAATTTCATCAGTATCTATAAAATAAACAGAACATTACATGGCCGCTTGGAGATATGAAATTTCTCTTCTCGTGTTGAAATTTCGTATCTCCGCGCAGCCATGTAATATCCTCTATTTAACCTACAACATATATCCTATAACATTTTAAGTTAGCAATTAGTACTTGCTTAATTCTTCACAGTTTTAAAGCAGGCCCACATCAGCTCTGCCTGCCTTTTTTCTTTTAATTTGTATTTTATTATACTGAATTGTACAGTAGAGCTGTTTTTTTTTTCCATCAACATCAGTCAATTTTTCCTATTTGCTAAGCATTAGAGAGTCCCGTACAAATGTCTTTCATCCATACAGACTTATGGGGTGGGGTAAAGTGCAGCAAACTATCCATGGTTAAGAAACAGAAAAGGAATTTCTGGTATACAGCATTCTGTTATGAGAATTGCTACTGATTTGGTGTATGACAGAGTGGTGCAAAAGTTCACATATAAAGACCCAACATCAACAGAATCATACCAATCCCACAATGTAAAAAAAAATTGCCACATGTATATATTACTTGAGTACCTTATCAGTGCAGGAATAGCATATTCGTCCTACAAACAAGAGACAACAAAAATTGACTGTTATCGCAAGCCATTTTGGGGTCACAATCATTAATTTTTAATTCTGTACGGTCATAAGCTGACAGAATACAAATTTACTTGTAACAGAACCTTTCTATTACTATATAAAATAGCTTCTATTGTGTACTCATTTAATTTATTTAGCTCCGTCAACTCTGTTCCATGCATGGCAACTGAACATACATGTAGCATTTAAAGGCATGAAAAGTTTTATAGCAGACAATAATCATGGGTGCAAGAGAATTGTTTATAATGGTTCGAAAGTTTGGCAAGTTCTGTCAGAAACAGGCCTAGTTTGGTATAATAGATGTGTACCTTGACATTGTTCTTGTTAAAAAGACCTTTCATTAAATCTTCTTATTATAATAAACACAAAGCACTTACAACATGCAACAACATAATAAGTATGTATTTAAACTGTAATGAATAGAGGAAGTGTTGTCTAGTAAGTATGTTCTGGATACTGTACCTGCATTTGCCCCAGGCAGTATGCTAATTCATGTTTTAGCAAAGCAGAAGGATCCTGAAAACCTAATAAAGAACAACTATAATTTTTGTAACCTATATTAAGAAAACGTACTTGACAAAAGGGATTGCCCTTGAAAACGCATGGATATGTTACACTTTGATGTACCAATCTTTAGTCAACACCACCAGAGACAAAACATCACAAAATGTAGAGTCACTAATTTGAGAAAGTTTTCAAAATAAAGGTGACACTTCTGACCTGGACTGACTTAATTATTGTTTTGACAAACCAAGTATATAACACCCTTTCATTTCTAAAGGTGATCAAAACATTGTCATCTACTGACAAACAGGTCATAAAATTGATCTCACAAACTCTCAGTTATCATACAGGAAGTCAATGTTACTCGTTAAGAAGAATAAATACATTAAGTTATGAAACACAATATACACAATATCACATAAAACATTAACCCTTTAAGCCCTAAGGGGTCTCCCTGATGAGTAAAATTGTCTGGCGTCAGCCACAGTAAAAATATTAATTTATAAAGTCACTCTTAGGGCTTAAAGGGTTAAGAGAGATTGTTGTTTAAGCATTATTCATCAATAAATTGTAAAATCTTCTTCCCACAGACCTGTAAATAAAATCTGGCGATGTTAAATATTGCTTTTATTAGTACAGTAATTTCATAACGATCAATTACTTCACTTAATGTAACAGTTACTACAAGTATATCCCCAACTGGTAACAGATCTATATAAAATTATGGCCAGAGTTTAAAAAGTCCATACTTCTAAAATACGGTACTAAGGAGTTCTGACTTACATTTTGAGATGCAGTCAATTGCCTCATGACCACCAAGATTCCGCAGTGTAAACAGAGCTCGAAATCTGTCTGTTAAAGGCCTGACAAAAATTAGTGTACAATAAATATGTTTAATACACAAAATGAAAAATGAAATGGTTCCATGTTTACACTTTTCACTCTTACATACAAATTGTACTTGCAGCATGATTATGTTTCCACAGAGATATCTCAGTATACATGTACGTGTAAAAAAATTCTTGAAACTTACTGTTATTGTACACTTGCTTTAGTGTATAAACACGTGTGCCAGCATAATTATTGTGCAGATACACTGACCGGAAGTAAATCACACAGTAAGTCAAACGTTTCTCTATAAAGTAAATTAATTACAAACACTTAGAATTATCTTAGACCTTAATTCTTCAATCAGTGATCTACAGCTACAGACTGACGCAAAGCAAGGCTTTAAATTAATATTAACAACTTCCATTGCATAGCGATCGATAACCGCAGACGTAACAGAGACGGTTTCAGACCTTTTCAAGGGGTGGTTACGTAAGGCAACTTACTTCTTTTGATCCGCCAGTTGGAGGCCTATTTGCTGTACAGTTGGAGAGTTGACCATCTCAACAAGCAACCAGAGAAATAATAAAATAAATCGATAAATTTGTGCCACTAAATATTAGTAAAATTTCTTCCTTTCTGTTTCGAAATCCTTTAGAACCTTTAGTCATTGAGTCCACGCTGGCCATAGTGATCGTGGACTTCCTCTCATCCACTGACCTAAAAAAACGCGTACTCAGAAAAAAATGGCGGGAAACCGGCGGCAAGCGTTACGTTGGACGGGACAAAGGTCACGTGAAAAAAGGTCGACACGTTCATCTTTTCAGCAAATCTTACAGAAAGAAGTTTTTGAAAGAATTGTCCAATCCATAATTTCACTGGAAGGCGGCAAACAAGCAGGAGCCCATATCAAAGGCTAGTACGAAAAGTATGAGCACCACGGCAGCTTCAAGTTCTCCGAGTTTTAGAATTGACGTGATTTTTAGCTCTCTACGTGAATTGCAACAAGGTTAGAACAAGAAACTAAATTTGTTGTGTGCATTTCAATACAGTTTAGTTGGTTGTTTGCCATGCCGATTCAATTTTGTTTTAATTTGTTTGGAGAAGTGTAGTCTGTAAAATGTGTGCATGCTGTGAGGTCATTCGTTTATTAAATGAATAGCACTGCTATGCTGTGGTAGTTGACCAAATCCCGCGGAAGACAACATATGCATAATAGAGAGTTTTAGATCCACGTTTACGGCAAACGCGAACGGCAAAATGTAATTCTGATTTCGCCTCTTTGTTCCCTTCATTAATCCTTAAAACCATCCAACGAAGAAAAAGAAGAAACATATTCAAGACAAATGCAAATAATTTGACTTCATTGCGAAAAGGGCTTAAAGGCACAAGACAAAAGTTCGATTTTTCTCGTTTGCCGTTCGCGTAAACGTGGATCTAAACCTCTTTAATATTAAGAGACATTTAATTGTTTCTCTGTCAGAGAAAGAACGCCTAGAACAATTCTATAACGAGGAGAAAGCACGTCGCAAGAGCTTGGAAAATAAACTTGAAGCCTGTAAGTTTATCAAGGTATTTTTGTTGCAATACAAAACACATGCCTTTCTGGCCTTTCAGTTTCTGCTTCACAACTGGAAGTTATGCCTGTTTTTGAAGCTTGAAACATCCTGGAGTATTATAAATTACTCCCCTTCCTGATGAACGGGATGCTAGTCCATTGCAGGACTCCCCCCAGCATATATCTCCAGTGTAGAACCACCTGAGTGTAGAGACACAGTGTGTTTACGTGGCCAAGAACATACCACAGTGTCGACATTACCACCCAGAATTGTGCTCGTTTTGCATGTTCTGAAGATCTGTACCTCCACACTTCTGGAACTTGACTGAATTTGCTTGACCTTGTTATTCTAGGTCAAGTAAAGTATCAACAATGCAATGAAAAGAATACCAAAATGTTTGGTATGTAATATCTTTTTTTACGTTTTCAGTCACATTGCTTTAGTTCTAACTCTGGCTAAAAGCTCGCACAAGAGCATCATTTCCTTTTTTTCTAGGCACCATTTACATTTTAATAATGATAATGATAATAACAATAATAATAATAATGAAGTTTATTTGAGTGTCAACTTTATCTAGCACTGACGTACTAATTGAGGATACTGTAAAGCACAACTGATGAAATCAAATCAAATCATATTAAACGAAATCAATCAAATCAAATCAAATGTTGGTTTTTGTGGAGAGGAGAAAACCGGAGTACCCGGAGAAAAACCTCTCGGAGCAGAGTAGAGAACCAACAAACTCAGCCCACATATGACGCCGGGGCCAGGAATCGAACCCGAGCCCTATTGGTGGAAGGCGAGCGCTCTCATCACTGCGCCGACCTTGCTCCCATTTTCCATACAGAGGCATCTCGTTCTTCCCTCCTTTGAGGACAAAAGGATAATTCTTAATCCGGAATGATTTCCTCACAGGTCCCTACTTCATTATGCATGCTGTAGCCATATTGTTTCATTCTGCAATAACAAAAAATGTTTACATGTGAACAATTCATCTGGTGCATGCATAATGAAGTAGGGACCGGTGCGGAAATCTTGCCCTTAATCCTCGTAAGACTACATGTTCTTTTGCCACAAGTATGGCTGAAGCATTTCCCTTAAAAGCCAAGTTGTGGAAATTTAGAGTAGGACTGGAATACACCAGGAGAGTGATTTATCCTCATGTTTGCTAAACTATTCAAAAAGCAATCACATTCGAAGATTAGCCGCTTCAGCAGCTAATCTTGACCTGATGTTTATTGACGTCAAGCCAACATACCCGACGATAATTCATATACCACTGCAGTTTTTTAACATGCACTCAGTGAAGTGATTTTTTTTCCATCCAGAGACTGTGAACGCCGCAAAGCAGAAAGTCTTGCAAACTCAAAACCAAGCAAACAGGTAAAACCATCGTAATTTAATTGTATTTAATTATTGTAACACGCTTTTGATCACTGTATGTTAATAAGCGCAATATAAATTAATAAATTATTATTATTTGTAGTAGTAGCAGTAGTAGTAGTAGTAGTAATTTCAACTTGATATCTGAAACAATACTGTGATTATCAAACCAGCGTCTAAACCCGTTGAAAAGCTTACGAGCCACGCCATTCTTAACTTTAAAAACGTGGATATATAATAGGCACAACATAAGCTATAAGAGAATTTACGCAATGCTGTAAAGTACAAAATAACCCCAATCTATTTTAAAACTAGTATTGTGGGGGTAGTTTCTAAAGAAAATGGTGCTACGTCGGTGGGGAATCGAAACACAAGAAATTTGAATTATCACAGAACAAATTGATAAAGTAAGTTTACCGACAGGCTGCTGACATTTCGAGCGTAAGCTGTCTTTCGTCAGAGCGTTAACCCTTCGCCGGAATTCTGACGAAGGGCTAACTCTCGAAACGTCAGCACCCTTTTTTATTTCACCGACATGTTTGATAATACCAATTTATTCTTCCATTTTAGGCTAAACAAATTTAATCATGTTTTAGCTCGGACAGATACGCATACAACTATCTTAACAACTTTTGTTATCCAGGTTAAAAGAACTGAATGACGAGAAAGGGGCAAAGATTGCGGAACTACATAAACAGATAGACGAGGAGTACAAGAATGAAGACAGAGAACTGTAAGGAAGGGAATATTGTTGGTAGCTAACACTTGGGGTGGCAAACACATGAACAAAATAAAAGATTCCTTTGCAAAAACCTTTAACTTAAAACAAAACCAAATCAAAGGACGGTCTACGAGCTCTCCATCCAACACTTCTTAAGTTTGAAAGATTACAAATTCAGAATGACAGCTACTGGGAAAGCAAACACTACCACAGTACAGTAGTTTCCTAACGAATGTTTGCACTGCATGGTCTCATGCATCCAAATGAAAATAGTCAAAACCTCTATACGGAGCAAACTAGCTAGGATCGCATTTAAAGTAAAGAAATGTTGTCCAGTAGCTAGAAGATCAGTTGCAAGACCCCACCTTGTAAGCTATTCTACGACTTTGACGATTAAGGAACTATAGCTATTTCATTGACTTGATTTGTCATTACTACTTGTTGCTATTTTCAACGGCAGGCAGATCTTCGAGGCGCAGCTAGCAGAACTTACAGAAAATTTCAGGAATGCTAAGAACTTCTATGTAAGTTATGAAAAGGGACTAAAAAGAAAATACTTAAATCATGCAGCCATGAGCTGAATGGCAAGGTACAAAGTATAACTTGTTACCAAAACCTGACCCGGAGGGGGGAGGGGTGTGTTTACATCTGATAGACTTAAATTCCAACATAACTCAACCACGGGTTCAGGGGCAAGGTACATATAAATTACTTCATGGTTGGTGAGCGAGTACGATTTTTATTCATGAGTTGTGGAGAATCGCATAAGAACGTGCGAGTCTTCGAGCGAGTCAGTTTGCGATTCTTCACAACAAGTGAATAAAAATCTTACACGCGAACCAACCATAGGGTTATTTGTTTATTATATTAGGGAGGAGGGGTGTGTTTTCATCTGATGGACTTAAATTCCAACCAGGATTGAAATGGCAATGTCCCTCAGCTCCAAAAAAACTGAAGAGAAAACGCCTGGAGTCGTCCGGTGCGTTGTGTACACCTTTCCTTCAAAAATAACTGAAGAAAAATTTTCATCTTATGACGTGAATATTAAAATAAGAGATAAACAATGCTGGATACTTTGGATACTTAAAGTCAGTGTCAGGTAATTGTAGCAAGGAGCGTGTATTCAATATAACAACGTCCCTGCAAAAACAGAAAAAGAAAAAAATGTTTTTGCACTTTCATGCAAGTGAATGGCGAACTCAGAGACCTATCCATAAGTTAGTGAACTTTTGAAGACTTGACTTCGATTCCACTATCGAACACCGTTACGTTATACATTAGATCTGTGTTCGTTTGAATTGTAGACGAAAGAAAACATGAGGAAAGAGACGGAGGAATGGTTCAAACAAGCAGAAGAGGCTAAGGCTGAAGGTTTCCATTTTCTCCTTGTTAACCCCTTTACTCCCAGACTTGATCAGCAAGGAACTTCTCCATATTAGAACAATGCGATGTATGGCTAACTGTTAGTGAGAATCACAGAAATGATCTATTCAGACATCATGAATTGATCTGACACCAAATTCTCCAAACTAACTTAAGAGCAAATGTATGAAAGTCGCTTAAGAGAATTGCTACTCAGATTTTGGGAGTGAAAGGGGTAAATGGGTCTACTTCTTTTAAAATTGTTTCAAATCAAATCCCTACAGCCATCAACTGAAATAATCGCACGTGATCAGTGCTTAGCACGGGACATTTGAACGAGTAAGTATCGGGTAGTTGAGAGGCAGCAACAGTTTAAGCTGCTGATATCACCAAGAAAACGGCAGCAACAAAAGCCTATTAACCAGAGACTCTCGGTACAGATGTATATCTATGTTACACTGCATATCATCAAATAGGCCTATTTTCAGTAATACAATACCCTCCTGTGTTTTCTACTTAAGAAATTTAGCACGCAGATTCTAATAATTTCGAAACTCACGATTACCTCCCTTAGTAAAGAGCTTCCAAAGTGCCCGCGTTTCACCCAAAATTACTATCACAGTCACGGTACGTGCATAAAATGGACAGTCTGGGCAAAGGGTAATAACAAACAACAACAACGACAATAACAACAACAACCACAACAACAACAACAACACCAACAGGAACAACAAAAAGCAAACGTACGTTCATTACCTTCGACGCTCAAGTTTAAAGTCGTTATATCAACACTTTTCAGTCGCACTACTTTTAGCCGCGGCGCATAATACAAAATGACTGTCAGCAAGCGGTTTCGTTTACTTCAATGCCTCGAACTCCCAAAACGCTTACTAACAGATCCAAGACCTTTTTCGAATTTTGGGTCTTCCTTATTTTGTTAGAAAGATGGTTTTGACTATGTCACTTAAAAAGAATGACTTTTATGTCACCTTTAGCTTGCAGGGAAGATAATTCACTGAAAGGACTTGTTACCAAGTTTGATCAGTTAGAGTTGGAGACGAACAGCCTGAGAGGTTTGTGAAAAGTGAGATTGTTATTTGAATTGGGTGTGGCTTTCCCAAATTTGAAAACAAGAGTATGGCCCATGAGAAGAGTTTTTATTTCAAGTTCTATTTAGAGAGATTATTTGAGTCTGATTGGCCAAAGACAGTCGCACAATTTATAGGAATACGTTTTTATAGCAACAGTGCCTGAGAACAGTGCAAAATGGCGAAATTTATCGGTCCCCACCAATTCAGTCATCCATTTTAATTGACTTCTTGACTTGAACAAGCAACCGAAAATATTAGAAAAAGAACAAGCCTGGGCAACATCAGTTTATACTAACATTTTATGGAGTGATCTATGAATCAGATTAAAGCGCACAACGGTCTTAAATCATCCGTTACATTGGAAGTGCTCCAAACTTACTCGCCTCTAGGCGTCGAAAATTTTAGGAACCCTAAAATATAATGCGAATCTTTTGGATGTTTTTCGCAGGATTCTCTTTTTCCTTGTTGACATAAAACTTATAGCGATTTGAATACCTGCAATTGACTTCAACGTCCTTTACAGATAACATGAAAACAAAATTAGAGTTTGATCTTAGTGTGGAAGAACTTCAGTCTGCTCTGTAAGTATTTTTCTTCTTGTTAGGTAATTAAGGGCTTGATACATCGGCAATGATCAAGTACGGTGGAATATTGTCTTCTTATCAAAACTTGTCAATCAATGATATTACATGGCATTTTTAAATCATACGAAATTGCTGTCTGCAATTGCAACCAAACTCCGCAATCCAATAGAGACCAGTTTCAAGCGGACACCTTTTCAGGGATTTAATTGTTTTATTGCATTCAATTTTCTTGCATCATTCATCCCTTCTTGGTCCGAAATATCTGAGTGAGAAAGTATAGAAAACTCTATATTTAAATGTTAACTTTGTACTCCAAATTTGTTGGCTACGTTATGAATTTCCATGGTAAGCTTAAGCGGCAAATTCCTGTTATCGGTTTGCTTCATAGAGCAATGATAACTTAAGAATATCAGTAGATACCAGTATCGTCTTCCTGTGAAAATTATAAGGATCTCTTTCCTCGATCTATAAACGGCGATTAATCCACGGGATAAGTTTATAAAAGAGTGTGCACATTTTGACAAATATATGTTGTGGTTCAATTTTATCCTTGGTTCAAATTTGGTATTCATTTGTTCTGGTTATGGTAATTTAATAACAATGAGTTTGAAACAAAGGAAAATATAACTTGAACCAGGGATAAAATTGAACCACAACATATACATACATTTGATAAAATGAGTTCTGATTTCCCTCCATTCAGGACGGTATTTGAAGAGATGGAAAAAGAGACAAAGAAGGATCTTGATAAGGCTGAGAAACAATTGCAGCAAGAAGTACAAAGTTAAGACATATGTTTGTTTTGTGTTAATAAGCTAGAATTTTTCTTATCTCTGGATGCCTTGCTAAGGAATTCCTATTTTTCACAACCAGCTAGGGCGCATATAGCATGGTTTTAAGAATGACGAAAGTGAGCATGAATTATAGGGCTCATTCGACAGGAAGCCGGATCAAAAACATTTGTAGGGATCTATATAACATTGTGTGCTGATTTGGTCAATTTTGCATTTAATTTAGCTCATTCTAATTAGTAAAACTATTTCTTAGAATTCCTCCAATCCTGAAGGATCAAACTTGTTAATTCTAATAAGTAACGAGAAATAAGATGGCACTTTGAAGAACGTGCACATTTACCAAAGCCAATAAAGGAACTTACTTGGAAAGTTTCTTGTGTATACTCTTAAGAAGGAATCCTTTTTATGGTAAGTATTGTGAGGATAGTTTCTAAACAAACTGCTGCTGCGTTGGTGGGGAATTGAAACACAAAAAATTGGGATAATCAAACGAATTGATAAAGTAAGTTATACCACAGTGAGTTAAAAGGGAGGTGCTGACGTTTCGAGCGTTAGCCCTTCGTCGGAGCGAAAGTGGGCTCCGAAGTTAGCATAATGGAAAACTGGAAACGTGCGCTCTGCATGGAAATTTTCTAAATAAACGTTAAATCAATTTGTGGATTCAGTTATTGTATGATGCACGTAGCTTTGCAAAACTATGATTCTTTTCTTTTTCAGACAATTAACGTCTGCTGCGGTCATACTGCGTAAAATCCCTGTTGCTTAAAACTTAAGATCGGTGTGCACCTGTTTTTGGCGTTTCAATAATATTTCCCAGTTTTTGCAAAACAGACTTGAACAAGCCAAGGAAGAATACAATAGAAGAAAGACAGCAAGTAGTGTGCCTCAGGTAAATACCAAAACACTTTTATATAACGGTTCCTACTGTAATCTAAACACCACATTTCACTTGAAATGAGGCCAAACTTACAGGGTAAATTTCTGTAGCTGGAAAAGCTTGAAGCAAAGAGAGGCCTAAAGTAATATGTTTGATTTGATAGGTTTTTAAGCCTGGTTCACAGTCGTGAGATAAGTGTAAGCGCGCAGTAGCATAAGCACGAGAGAACGGTAGTGTGCACCGAGGTGAAATAAGCGCAATTAAAAGCATAAGAGAAAGGACCTTTTTTTATTTTTTCTTGTGCTTGTGTTATGTTTATTTCACAAGTGGGAACTGTCGTGCAATAATCACAAGCATAAGCAGCTCTTCCGCCTCCTCGTTTCTCCACTGACGGATTCGCACTTCACACTCGTAGGTCGATCGCTAGTGTGTACATCCTCGTGCTTATCTCACAAGTGTGAATCAGGCTTAAAACCTATCAAATCAGAACTATAACTTTAGGCCTTTCGTTTTTATAAGCTTTTTCAGTTACAGAAATTTACCCTTTCCACTTAGGAAACGATTCTCTTTGCAAATCATGCAACACCTGAATAGTTTAGGTCGAACACTGATTTGAAGCGCTACTTTACTGACGGTTTTGTTTGGATACCACGCACAGTTCTGTGTAAATGCTGAGAATGCCTTTAAGTGCGATCTGTCAAAATTTCGTCCGGAACGACTTTGATCTATTGAAGTTTTGTCCACTGAGCCGTACATACCCCAAAACTCTTTGTTATTATAAATATTTGAGCTGTTAGAAAAGAGAATACGCTTCGTTCTTTCTCTACAGCATCATCAGTCAAATTTTATTCTCAGGTTTTATGTCAAGTTTCTCTTTCTCTTATCAATATAATGGTCTGTCTAAAAGGCCGGGCCGCGGTTAGGCACAGTCACAACACCTGAACACGTTTTACAACAGGTTTCCTTAGGTGGGCCTGTTATCACTCTTAGCGGTTCCGTGATACAGCAGAGTGCTTCGTCCTCCTATTCTCACGTTTCCCAGTTCCACAGCAGTGAGTCCACTTCCAGAGAAGTCTATGAGCGACCAGTAATTGACCAAGGAAGCAATCGCCAGTCAGTTGAGGTGGCATACAGCCATTCAGCTACTACTCCTGTGTCTGTAGGTAAGGTGTATCATGAATACTATAGGGTTTACGGTAATGTTGACGCAGTATTTTCTATATGATAACGTGCCCTGGTTATTTGTAGGAGTGTTTAGTTACATGTAATACCATCAAAAGTGTGTGTGGCACTGATGCTTGTTGCTTGATACTGACCAAGTCACTGTAAGGTCATTTCACTTAGCAAGAGTCAGGAGCCCATTACCAGGAGCGTGCAACTCCCATACTGGGTCTGTGAAACGGCGTTTTCACAAGTACCGTTATTTTTAGATCGTCTCATCCGCGAATTGGTTTGGTAGAGCCAATCACAAGCTAGTGTATGATTGATATGTCGCATGCTAACCGCCTGTAGCGACAGCGAACATAGCCGACATACACGAGTCTTCATCGGAGTGTTAGGACAGCATTTCTGTCGATATTCAAGGTATTTACAGAGAGAGTAGTAGCTCCGATGAGATAACTGAGACAGCGGAAACAACTTTTTTTCGCGGGAGAGGCCGCTCTAAAAATAACCTTACTTGAGAAAACGCCGTTGCATAAATCTATAGCAGTTGCACGCTCCGGGTAATGGGCTCCTGCAAGAGTAGACCTCTTTGAAGAGACTTCTCCGGGTACAGTAACACTTTTCCAGCAAAGCCAGGTTAGGGACCGTTCATTTTTTAAGGGATAGGGGGGGGGGGGGGCTGGTGGGATTTGGGGGAGTGTTAGTGGGAAATTGAGTGACCCCCCCCTCAGCTTGCCAATTTTTTCACATGACCCCCCCTCAAAAGGATTTTTTTGGGGATGACCCCCCTGGCCACCTCGAAAAGATGGAAAAGCAGGAGAATTTCTCATCAATTTATACCACTTTTTCATCGCTCTTTTTGCTTGACCCCCCCCCCCCTTTTTCTTCATTTTTTTTGGGGTGGCCCCCCCTTTGAAGCCATTTTTTTCGCGTGCCCCCCCTCCAAATCCCACCAGCCCCCCCTATTCCTTAAAAAATGAATGGTCCCTTAGAAACGAAAACGGCACAGGTAAAAACGCTATCTAGCCTGATGACATCGAACATAACATTATACATAACTTCTTTCCCGCAATCAGTGGAGTTGTATTTACATGTAACTGAGTGTCGAATTTGCAAACTGCGTTGTAAATACGATTAAACAGCCTAAAATGATATGAGAGCACATGCAAATATCACCTTTACTGAATTAGAACTCTTTTTGTGCGCAGCCAAATTAAATTTCGCGATGGCTCTGATTTTGCGCAGTTTAAGAATAACAAGGTACAACTCTCAGTCATCCCGAATAAAGTGGAAAAATCCTCCTTGCCCTTAAGAGTTGTATAGAAGCTACTGAAAGACGACGATCACATTTTTCGGAATAATAATTTCTTTTTAAAACGATTTTTTAATCTTTTTTCCAAAAGTTATTTGCCTAAAATCTGCTGTGAGCTCAAATTAAAGTTACTCTCTATCAACTAAGTGATCTATTTTCTCAAAAAGAAACAATTCAGTTGGTGTAATGGCGTCCTTCGATAAATTAATTCCAGGGTGACACAAACAATTTTCTTCAGCCTTAATTGTCTTTTGTTTGAGTCCTCTAGACCTCGCCATGATCGAGTGCAATTTTCATACATTAGAAGACGCTTTTTAAAGATGCCAAAATGAGGCTTGCTTTCCAAACACATGAGGGTACTTGATTTTCTTTCTCTCATTTGCGTTATTGTATCATTGAGCGTCCCTTGCTAATATTTGTACTGCGTTACTTGATAGAAGCAGCACCTGTCAGGAAGTTAGTCATCAGTTTTCTAATTATGGCGTCCATCCATTTCTTGACAGGAAGTCCGTTGATCCAAACATCTGTGCAACAAGAAGGAAGGAGGTCTTCTCTTCAGGGACGTTCGTTCTTTATTTCTTTGCCTTTCACTACAAACAACTAAGAGCGTTTCCTTTCTGAAGCACAGTTACCCCGGCGGAAGAAATTAAAAACTACTAGAGCGTTAAGTAAAAGCAATTCATTTTACAGATAAACGCTTGATTTGAGATTTTCAGTCTTTCTTCTCCTGAAGTCTCAGCGTAAGAAATGAGCGCATTATTACCGCTGAAACTTTTAGCTTCACTCTTTATCTTTACTACATTAGCTTTAGAACAAGTAAAACGACCGAACTGGGGCATTGTGGCCAGAAAAGCATGTTTATCAACCCCAAATCTTTATTAAAATATGTTTTGAATAACACGACAGTCCATCATGCTTTCGTTGACTGAGTAATGCTTTCGCTTGCTTAGCTGGGTCATTCCTTCCAAGGGCATGTAGATTGAGGCCGGAGTAATAAGCAACATTGGCTCCACTATACTAAGTTATCACTGTTAAGTGCACATTGTAAGCCGCAATGTTACCGTGAGCTCAGAGTGTTTCTTCTTTCTCTCTCTCCACCATCTAAAGAGGGTGGGGAATGTTAGAATAGGACGCTTAAAAGGTAGACTAGCTTATTACGCGGGATGACGTAGTTAGCCAGCGTATAAAATTCGGTAGCGCATTCCTTTCGTCGTCTTGGGAGTCAAAAATTGCCTTGTTTTTTAACTTTCCCGTATCCCGATCCCGTCCCGAACAAATTGTGATTTTTATTGGCTGTAACTTCGAATCACGTGCACATCAGGTTGGATTGCACCATGGATATTCATGATCGCACAATCAGCAAAAAAACATACTGCGTCAGCAATTTTAAACCAACACATCCCGCGTAAACGCCTTCAGGCGTCTTCTTGTTACAGCAAAGAGCTGGTATAGAGTACATATTTGGTGCCAGGTAAAGAAATTCAACTGCTATACTTGCTTGGGTAGTTGAAGTCACTTTGATTGGATATATTACACGGTGGCATGAAGATGTGGCTGAATTTTACAAATGGGGGTTTTCCCAGTAGAACACATGCTTGGATTCGCAATAATCCAATCTTTACATAAGTAATCTTTACATATGCCCGTATTGGGAAAATCCGCGCCCGAAGTCTTAGATACCGCCCGAGACCGCAAGCTGAGGGCGGACCAACGTTGGTAAATAGCATTTTTTATTTTTTTTTCCAAAACCCCACGAAATGTTTGCGAATAACGAACAATTTAGGGCTGTAATCACGGCATGATTTGTATCTCGTCGCGGCCATAAAACTCACTTTCGCCGTGACAGCTTTCGTCAGTATCCATCTTGAAATTTGTACTTGCCGTTCAAATTTAAATGTTCACATAATAAACATCTTAATAGTTTATGAAAATTTGCAACGTAACAATTGATGTCATCAACTACTTAACACGCAACGATTCCGCACGCTGTGAGCGGGCCAGATGAGAAAATTTTTCACCCTCCCGGAACCAATAAGACTGTACGATTTGTTGAATTCCGCCCGCTCACGCAATAAGAAAAAATAAGGTGGGCCGGTACTTGCAATATTGATAAACTGAGGTAAACTGTAAATTTATCCGTCAAAACCTTTTATTTCATTCATTATTTAAAAGCTCAGTGGGAATGATTTCCGCACAGGTCCCTACTTCCATTATGCATGCTGTAGTTGAATTGTCTTGGGAACTGCGAGTGCAAACATTTCTTGTACGGCTACAGCATGCATAATGAAGTAGGGACCTGTGCGGAAATCATTCCGCTCAGTGTAACCAAGTTAACACAAATAATCATCGGCCAGGGAAACGTTGTTGCGTAAATGGATTTGGGTTAGAAATCACATGATGTGATCTATATACAGTGTAGATACTTAAGTAAATTACCATCGGAAAAGAAAGCTGTGAACTGTCATTCACAGTTTGGCAGATTATTGCTTTTCTGTCCTTTGTTACTGAGCAGTCGCCCTAACATGGCATTCGCAAGTTGTATCAGCAGGGTTGAAGTATAATTTTTATACTGATATGTTGGTGGTAATAAAGATGTGCTTGGATCAACAAGCTTACAAAAAAGCAAAGGCAAAATACATGTAGGCTGGATGAATGGCTGGGTTCCACTTTAAACTTGTTGCACTAACAGGCACCTAGTACTACATTTAAGTCATTATCATCATCATCACCATCCTTCGGCAACCGAGGCCGGGATGTCAGCAACAATAGCATGCCACACAGCACGGTCTCTCATGGCCTGACTAAGTTTAAGTGACTTAATTGCGATAATGGGTAACTTTGCATTGCCTTACCATGATGATATACACTGAAGCTACAAAATCTTCAGTTTGTTGGCACTGATAAATCTTTAACTGTGTCACTGATCAACAGTTCAATTTAACAAATCGAATGTGGTTTAGCGTTTTTTACCACAATAGCAACGTTAAAGAGCGTCAAAGAAAATGTTTTTTCAGAGCGTGACCAACATCGTGACACAAAGAAAGAACAAGCGTTGTCTGTAACTTACTCGCAATCTAATTGGTTTATTCCCCAAAATGAGCGTTTGATTGGCTACTGCTTTGCGTAACGCATTGACGCCAGTAGCGTTGTCTAGACTCTTAACGACGACGGCAAATTAGCCAATCAAATTGCGAGATTAGTAGCAATTGTGGTAAAAAAATAATATTGCACATGTATATAGCTTACACCATATTCAAAACTCTACATATCATCCTTTGCAAAGGAATATGCTACCCTACTATCAGCCTGATCACAGCAAGGCTACACTATACGTGGTTTAACAAGAAGGATGGGGTGAAATTAGTGGTGTAATCAAATGAGTATCCTGACGTACATGTAACAACTGGACCATACTCATTGCACCATTATATGTAAGTTCATAGGTTGAATCTCATTCAAGAAATTACTTTATTGCACCAGGCATAAATACTTTGATGGTGATACTGAAAGCGATAAATGTTCAGTTTTGTTTCTATGGTCTAGTCTATTCTGTTCAGTCTATTTTGAAATTCTGGATCACCACATTGTCAGGAAAACTGAGGAGAAGAAAATTAACTTGTGACAAACAAGGATTTTAAAACAATCTAGTCCCAATTTCTCCAAACTAATTTGTGAGGAAGTGTATGCAATTCACAAAATAGAATTACTTCGCAGACCAGGAAAGTTAAATGCATATGGGGTACGTCTCTCTCATACAGGCTGACAAGAAGTATTTTATAAAATAAATTAATATTTTGTTTCCTTTGGAGAAACTTATGTCATCATATCAAATATTGTAATCTGTCATTGACTTCCCATGTGAAAATAATTAAGAAAATCTGAAAGGAAAAAATACCAGAAAAAGAAATTAATAGAAATATTAATAATTGATTACCTACATTAAAGCAAAAATCATGAAAATTAGGGGCATATGTATGACAAATCTGGCTGTCAGAGCCAAAAGACTGTGACTACTCTTCTTTTACAGGCTACAATACATCAGACAGTATTTTGTAATTTATATTAGTTTAGTGTATAAACTGATACTTAATCATAAAACACAGTCAACTTAAACCTCAATAACTCAAATTTGGTTGTCTCACACTTCCAGCTATTTTGAACTAAAACCCATTTCCCTTGAATTTGCCCAGTCAGTTACTATCAGCTATCTCGAACTATGTTACTTTGAACTCCCTGATACTACAAACTATTTTTATATTCCTTTGGCCAAAATCAACCCCCCGGTTATTTTGAACTCTAATGACAAAGACAATAGAGAAGCATCAGAAAGTGTCAAAAAACAGCTGGAAAGTGTACTGAACCTTTATTACACTTCATTATGCAAACACTGTAGTACCCTAGACCCAATACGGGTGTGTCGATAGCTTGTCCACAAATGATGGAGTTGTTGTTCTACGGTTTCAATAAAATAAAACAAGTATTTTATTGTGTAACTTTTCAGGAAAATAATTTGTATAAGTAACACCAAATGTGATACAAAACATCATCTTAATCACTAACAGGTTTTAGTGATGGTGACCCTGACCCTGACCCTGACCTGTTTACTATTGTTCAGTATGGTCCTCACTTATTGCCTTTTGGAAAGTATCATGCACTGGGGTAAACATTACCCTTGTGAACTACTATTAAAGAAACAGGAATCTGATCCACAGTTTAACTCTTACCAGTTTACTATGCATTGGCTAATTCGGATGGCAATGGGGCTTTGGGGTGCTTGCTGTCAAAGTGCTGTTTATATGTTTTTGGATCTGGCATTTGTGACTGCAAACAAATAAATTGAAAACAACAATTTGTAAAATGAAAAGCACATCACTTGCATCTGGAGCTTAACTCTTGTACAGATCACAATTTCCCCATAGGTAGCTAAACATTGTTACAAAAATGGAAAACATTTCCTGCTGAAATAGGTTTGAGACAAGTAAAATCAAATTAATTTTACCAATTTCAATGGGTGACCTCCTACATGTACTATTAACATTCCAAGACCTTGGTTAATAATGTGTTTGGTCTTAATTTTTGTTCAGGGTTTTTTTTTCAAGTTTTGCCTCAAGTTGGAGGGATTTCACTTCCAAGGGAAAGGGGTAAAGGGAGGGAAG
Organism: Ricordea florida; assembly: GCA_949710005.1. NCBI lineage: Eukaryota > Metazoa > Cnidaria > Anthozoa > Corallimorpharia > Ricordeidae > Ricordea > Ricordea florida. The sequence goes on along the minus strand of OX453276.1, from coordinate 24,204,488 downwards.
GGGACAGAGATAGAGGGGAGGTAGAAAGGAGCAAGACCAGGAACAAGTCAACAGTAATTCAAGCTACAGAAGCAAAGGATAGCCACCTTCCTGTAGCCTAATATTACTACTACTGATGTCCTTGTATATAGATGTGGATGTGAAAGAGAACAGTGTGCAGTAGTTACTGTACTGTACTGCAGTCTTCAACCAAATACTTTCTTAATATCCAAACATATGAGAGCTTTTAACAACAAAGTTAACCATATTTCAGTGTATCAACATACCTTACAAACAGCACAAGTGAACACCAAGGCTTTCTGTGCTGCTGATCTCTGATCATGGCCTTGAGCTTTTTTCATTTTTTCTTTTCTCTCTGCATTTTTTTGCTGCGATTGAAATTTCTGGTGCCCACGGGCCATTTGGATGGTTGTGTATTCAAACTACTGATGTTCCAAAGTGCAACTGACCAAAAAAAAAGAATAAGCATTCAATTCTGTAAGGGCTATAATAAAGGATGGTAATGGTTGCACCACAAAGTCTACTCCTAATATAAAAAAATCTGTGGTTAAGATTTATTAACCCTTTTACTCCCCGAAGGGAACTACATGTATTCTTGACTTTTTAGAATGTGAAAACATTAACTGGGAAAATACATAATGGGTTATCAACTAATGAATTAATTGCAGTTTCACTGCTACAGTCCAGAAGGAAAGGATTTTAAAAGACTGTTTGTTTGATTGTCACTAGTAATATGAACACAGCTCACAGTTTGGCTCTGGAGCAAACATATTATACACTTAATGTATGGTTCCGAGGGAAACAGTTAGTTTTGTTTCCCGAGAGTCCTGATGTTTCCCGAGACGAAGTCGAGGGAAACTTCAGGACTCGAGGGAAAACAAAACTAACTAGTTTCCCGAGGGACCATACATTAAGTGCTTTGTTATATATTTAGACTTTCCCTTAGCAAAAACAAGCAAACAAAGACGGTACAACTGGCCCGCGGGCAACAACTGCGCCATTGTTTCCCGATCGGGATACATTAAAATTTGTTCAAGGGCACGTGACCAAGAATCAACCAATCACAGTGCTCGTTTTGTTGAATGAAAGTCTAGGTATATAACAAAAGTGTTTATTAACATCAAATAACCCTCTCCTCAAAAAAAGGGACTATTTCACACAGTCCCTCTGATTCCTTTCAATTTATACATGACATTGTACCTTCACACAAACCAGCCACGAGTGCACAGGGTAAGTGTATACATGTTATAACAGATCTGAGGTATTTCAGTCCCCACAATTTTTGGTTTGTTGCTCTGTGGGAAACTATATACATGTACATGCAAGGCTAAATTTCCATAACACATGATACTTCATTATGCATGCTGTTTCTTCAAACACAAAAGAAATTTTGCCAGTGTATTATCCAAGAGAATGCAGCTACAGCATGCATAATGAAGTTGGGGTGATACGGAAATCTAGCCAACTATGTCATATGGTGATCAAGGTATTACATTTACTACAACGTTCTTGTGACTCAGTCATAATGGACTGATAGATGACGTTAACCATATGCAAAGTGGTGCACCCATGTTGGGCTGCACTCTTAATTTGGAGCATTCTTTTGCCTGAAAAAAAGTGCAGCCCATACCCAGAAAAATATGGTACTAACTGCATACACTCCCCAAACTTAATCAATGATTTCAAACTTTAAGCGAACATAAAACCATATCAGCTAGTATAATCAGTATACATTTGTATGAATTTTGGTTGTGATGGCAGTTCTAACCTGTCTATACTGTACCACGGTGCTACAAATCAACAGAAATTGATCATCGGAAACTAATCGATTACTCATAAATACTTGATGATTGTTAATTGATTACCTAAAATAATCGATAAATATAGATAATCACAAGATTTGGTGGTATAAGATGTAGGTGCAGATTATTGATAATATCGGTTTCCTCGGCTGACAGAACAAGTCAACTCAGTTAAGTTTTTTGCCTTAGTTCCTCTGATGGAATCAATATTTTCGATACAATTATATTGATGGAAATCGATTAAAATTGAACCAAAATCCATAAAATCGATCAAAATCGATAATCACATAAAACCTCTGCTATCGATTACTATCGATTTTCGATATTACTCGATTAATTAGTATCGAAAATATCGATTACAATCGATTTTATCGAGTATCGAAATTATATCGATTTGTAACGTCCTAACTGTACCTACCACAGAGCGCTGGCGTGTCGTGTACTGCGTGTCATACGCGCAGACTATGTATAACAACGCCGTCTGATAATCTACGTGAAACAAGCGCTTGCTCGAAATGCTATATTTTGCAATAAATGGCACTATACACTAGAAAACGTGACAACAAGAATTAAAGTATTGGGAAAATTCCATTAATGATCTCCTCGAAGCCTGTACGCGTGTTTATGATTAGATATATACTGTGAGATTTCTATTCCCCATCCGAGACAACAGTGCTTCCGCCAGAAAAGAAGCATAAGCGCCATATGTCGAAACAACCAATCAATTCGGATGAATTTCCATCACAGCGCTAGTCAAAACATCGTTACTGGTACCTACCAGATGATCAAATTGGCAAAATACTGCGTTCTGTTCCACGCATAAAACTAAAAACTAAAACTTCTCGTTCGCAAAATGAACACGTTGTGACGTCACCATCTCCACAATTCTTTGCAGTCATACAGCTAAAGTCGCATCGAAGCCTGTCAGTATTTTAACGTGACCATATTGCCATTACTGGCAAATCAGTGGTCTTCGACCTGGGGTAGGTTAATAGTGATAATATATATAAGGAAACGAGGAAGTTTGAAGTCAGTAATTCAATTCATTGATTTTCTGATATTTGTAAGCTTTTTTTCGTGGTTTAACGACATCCAATTTGGATAATTTTCGTGAGGTACATGTACTGTATGTAACAGTTTGCACACGTGCATTTGTTCAGCTGAAAAGCTGGTGGATTGAAAATGAAAAATCCATCAGATCGAAGAAGGAAGGTACCGGAAGTAGCTCAGCGGTTAGATAGGGATACGGGATATTTAGAAAAGAGATAGTGGGATATTGAAGGTCAAAGTTTTCTTTTTTGACAGAATAAAACAGGTTAATTGATCAATATGAAAGACGCGAAAAGTAAAAAAAAGTACTTGAAAATGCTAATTAATGTATTTCCCTAAGAAAAAACATTGGAATCATCCTTCAAACCCTGATTGGCACTCGATTTCTATTTTAAAGTATGAAACCGCACCGGAAAATGTGTTTTACAGTTTGGTAATCGGACTTATCACATGCAGTGACGTCATCAGTATTAACTTGAATTATAGGGATACATACTACAGGAATTAATGGGATACGGGATATTCAGACCCCCCCTAATGGGGCCTCCGAACTGCTTAGTCCTTCGAAAACAAGAAATATTATTGTTATTGGTAAGATTTCCGCACAGGTGCCTACTTCATTATGCATGCTGTAGATATACCGGTACTATTCGTTTTTCCAAAATATGCAAAGTTTGCAATGCCCAAGACAATACAGCTACAGCATGCATAATGAAGTAGGGACCTGTGCGGAGATCTTACGGTAAGATTTTCTCACATGTCCCTACTTCATTATGCATGCTTTAGTTTAATTGTCTTGGGAAGTGCGCGTGCAAACATTTCCGAGAACGAGACCGTACGGCTACAGCATGTATAATGATAATAGGGACCTGTGCGGAAATCATTCTGATCTTTATACCCCCATCCCTTGAAAACAAATGCCTTAATAGCAAAATACTTAGCCACTCCACACCATTGCATTTAAGAGTGAAAGGTATCGTTGGTGTGTTCTTCTGTGACTTAGTTGTATCTTTCCCTAAGGAAAACACAACGGTTGTGTTCCCAGCTAAAATACTTTGATCAAAGACCAATGTTATCGGTTAAGGAGTTTGGTTTCAAGGTGGAAAACTAACTTAAACAAAAGCTCTATGATCTGTGCTGGCTACAGAATACTCAGCAAGTCCCAGACATGGTTGAAGACAGTTGTACTGGCATTCTCTCACCAACCAAGAAGAGGTACATGTATAATTTATCAATGTTAAGACATCACATATAAACACACTAGATTGCTGGCAGGGGGAGGGTTATATTAGCCTACAAATGCAGATGTTAAGATGCAGATGAGTAATCCTTCTTGCAAGATTTTTAGCCTTCAGTTCTTCCTCCCTCAAGTAATAGTTCATATGAGTTAAGGAAGCAGAGGAGGTTTGTTCAAATGATTGTTAAGACCCAAATATTTGGGAAATCTTTCATTATTAAGAACTCGAAATAAGTACTTTATTGACTATGGAATATTTTTATTAAATACAGTAGATAACTATATATTTTGATTTTAGCTGCATATTTGATTATTGTTGTAAGGGGCTGCAATTCAGTTTTACTGCAATGTTTCTTAATAAAACACAGTCTAGTCTATTCTATTTAGTCTATTCTGTATACCCCAGCTTTTCTGCTTGAAAAACACCATCTACTTCATGCTATACATAGGAGGTAACTAAGACATGAACTTTATAGTTGATTATTCAATTATTAACTTATTTAATTTCAGCTTTGTATTTGAAGTAAAGAAAATGTAAATCTGTAAGCATCACATTCTTTAATCTGTTTGCTTGATATGGCCTTGAGAAATGGTAAGGAATAGCTAATTTACTGTATTTATAACTAATAACAGATTTCTTGTGACCCTTGCAGCACTTTCTTTATCTTGTGCCTCTCACCTGTCTTCTGTGGCATGTTTATGGGGAGCAGGGGATGCAGGGCAACTGGGAACTGGGACCCAGAAGTTAAAGAGCAAGCCAATAAAATTAGAAGTTGAATCAGAGGTTGGTATGACAGTCAATCTTGCTGGTAATTATGAAGCCTGAGTGAGTGTTCTATGATTGCACTGTTCACAAGACTGACATTTCAGTTGTACTCAGTATCTCTCTTAGACTGAAAGCAGTCTCTTTCTTTTCCTGGCTTGCGACAGAAATAAAAGAAAGCGTGCGGCGAAGCAGTGAGCCTCGACAAATGTGGGCGATAAAAAGAGGAAAAAGACAGAGACTGTGGAGCTTCTTGATCTTTTCGATTTGCAGTCTCTGACACCTTTTTGATTGATAGCTCTGCCCAGTTTGCAAAAAGATATCATTTTGCGGCAAATTACTTAAACTCAAGTTCTGGACGTTGCGTGCATCAATAATTATTCTGCATATTCAGTTCACAGTGAACTCTAAAACGTCTTAATGATGGAATTAGCATTTTGGTATGAATCCCAAAACTTTCCTTTCGCCCTATTCCCTTCTTCAGTTGTTTCTTTCCCTAGTTTCCATAATTGTAACTTTTCCTGTTGAGTGGGTTTCAGGAACTTGTGGTCCATATCTCTCTTAATATCTTGCATAGGTTTCCCATGTTGGATGTGGATTTGGTTTTACTGTTGTGGCAGAGGCACACAGTTGTCGACTGTGGACAACTGGGCTGAACTCGTCGTCTCAATTAGGGACACACTGCAGGAAAAAAGGTCCATTGAAAGGGAATTTTCTTGAAGTTTTTTTGATAAAAATCTGTAAATCTTAAGGCTGCATTAGATTCATAAATAGGGCTGTGGGCACACAGTACTGTACATACACCTCCAACATACTCAGAAAAGACTTTGTTACGATCTTTATACAGGAGGTTATTTACTGGTTCAGTGCTATAAACTAACAAGTTAATAATCCATCACATAAAAAAAGGCTATTGGGCATCACCTCTGACTCCCAAGACAAGAGAATAATATAGAAATTCAATTACATGTACACCATGCTATTTATGAAATACTTTATTTACACCAACAAACAGCACAATATATAAACCAATCTCATTTCAAAGCTTCGTTGATAAGACTATTTGTTAAGTACAGAATCGAAAATACCATAACATAGATATGAAAAAATGACTTCTCTTCTGTTCTAGTGTTTCTTGTTCCTTTTCTTACAGGTCTCTTCCCTTATAAACTCATTGTTTTATCGTATTTAATTTTGGGAGTGGAGGGAGGGGTGGGGCAGGGTAAGAAGTACTAACAATGGATTGTAGATTGTAGAATCACTTGTAAAACATGGATGGCAAATAAAATTAAATAATAATAATAAAAAAATACCCACAGAAGAGTGGTATAAAATTATACTTGTATTTAAATGTGACTGTGACTGGTGGCACATATGATAGCCGTGGCGATGAACATTTACAACACAACGTTTAATACATACACGAGGCTGAAAACAACTCACAAGTATCATCAACTTCAGGTAATTTCACGGTGGCCTCGTGCCCGCCAATGCCGAGGCCCCGTGCGCATACTCTTAATAAACGAGGGGATCAGCCCGCTGGTCAGGATACCAGCAGTAACATTAAATGATGTTTCATTGTATATCAATAAAATTGCCCTTCTATCCATGTTACCTCTCATTTGAAAACATTTAGATTCTGCAAATTTGAATGATTATTTTAAGGCAGCTAAAGCTAACCATAATTTTATCCCATATACATGTAGAGTTAGTTAACAATTATCTGCCGAAGGCGAAGTGATTATCGGTGAATATTCACCAATAATCACTTCACCTTTGGCAGATAATTGTTTTAGTATAGATTCACAGGTGATTATTTCAAAAAAGGAAAGAAAAAGCATTGTACAACATGAAAAAAATTATTTCATCAAAAGCACATGAACGACTGGCAGCCATTTTCTTTGTCGAGGTGATTATTGGCTGATAATCCCAGATAGCAAACCAATCAGAGGGCGCGATTTTGTATAATCACCTGAGTATTTATACTTAAACTGGTTAATAACAATGTTGAACATGCCAGTTATATTTCAGATTTGATTGTTGTAGTGGCTAAGTTTGTCTTCAGATCTTGTGCTAAGTCCAGTGCTTGTAGACCTTCACTCTGACTCACCATCCACCAGGATAAAGCAGATTTCTTGTGGGAGATCACATACGGCAGTGCTTACTGATAGTGGAGAAGGTGATCAAATTAACATTGTTATTTATGAATGAATTGAATATGCAATTTTTAAGGCGCAAATTCTATATGCAAAAAATAAAATGTGCCATAACTCAACCACTATGGAATACTTGAAATTACATTTTACAAGGGCCAAACCCACAACCCTAGAAACTACGTCCCCTACTCTTTGCAAACATTGTGAGCTAGGGTTCGTCAATGTCCCATGCAGTATTATGAACAAGGGTTGTGAGAAGGGACCTGTAGTTTATCGTCCTCATCGAAGAAGACCAGAAAGTCTAACCATTAACAGATGTCATTGCAACGGCAGCATTTTCTCTTAAGTAATTTAATGACCCTGAGTGATGGTCTGGCCAAGGTTTGAACCAATGACCTCCCGCATGATAGTCCAGAACTCTACCAATTAACTGAACTAACCAGTCAATTAAAAGTTTATTCTATATATGATACAAAAGGTACACTATCCAACTACAGGACTACGGTGTGATCATGTATGGTGCACTAATCTGTCCTCTTTACAGAGCAAATCATATTCCCCAAAATTAGTGCAACCCCATACGAATGAAGACAAAAACAAAATAAGAAAATTAAAAAGAAAGGAAAACAGAACAAAGCAAAATTAAAGAAAGTCACATATGCCCTTTATGTTATTATATAAAATCTTGTACTGTACAAGACATGATTTTTTGTTATCAGATACACACCTGAATCAATTTACACTGTAAGCCATTAATTGATGAGGGTCAGTAATATGGCTGTCAATGAACTTCCCACCTCATTCGGTGTAGACTGTACAGATACACAAGCAGGCAAGCATTTATGACCACATTAAAAATCCCTTGATGTCAGTCTGTATGAGCAAAAAGGTTTTGCTCACTATCTGTATTGAATGATACAGGGTTCAACATTTGTTGAGCAACCAAGATCAACAAATCTTGAATGACTTTACAGTTTGTTGAATTGAATTGATTGAAGGTTTGTTGATGTTGAGCAACAAGCACAGAACATTGTTTCAGTATTGGTGCCAAAATTAAAATGGCAGTTGAGGGTTACTATCACTGTGATCTGCAAGTGTTGTCACTGTACTCATGAAATGGAGGCAAAGGAGACGGAGAAACCGTAAAATTTGGACTTAATTGGAATGGCTGAAAAATAGAATGTCAATAATTGGGGCATATTACGCACTGTTGGTGGAACTTAGAAACCTCAACATCTCCAGTTATAGGGATTTTCTTCCTAAGAAGAAATTTGTTGCTCAACAACTGTGCATTATTTGCTTTACACCCTCAGCCAATGTCAGAGCTCCATCATCGTAAATAAATTTATAAACTGTTAATTCCTTCTCGTTTGCTTTATTTACAAGTTTCTCACATTTGGAATCTGTAAACAGTTATCTTAACTGAATATTGTTTGCTTGTGAACATTTTCAGTTTTTGTATGTGGAGGAAACTCTCAAGGGCAGTGTGGTATGGGACATTTTGATCTGCAATATATTGAACATTTCAGCAAGATATCTGACCTTGGAGTCAATGTTAGGCAGGTAAATGTTAGTAAAGTTAAAAAATATTGTGATTAATTGTTAAACCAAGTTTTCTTTTCAGTCATAGTTTGCTGAACTTTTGCGTTTGATGTCTGGATCTTATTGGTAAAAATTAATAGTGTATTGCTCTGAATGTGCTTGTTTATAGGTTGCCTGTGGCTTAGACCACACCCTTCTATTAACCAATGATGGAAAAGTGTTCTCCTGTGGGTGGGGTGCAGATGGACAAACAGGTTTGACAGGATCATAATCAGTGCACATCTTATAACACATTTTCACTTTTTCTTGATTAAATTGAGCCTGTCCCATACAGCTTGCTTGGCACTACAAAGTTAAATTCAAAGCTAGATTCAATCCAAATGGGAAAGGATGATAAATTTAATAAATGTTAGATAAATAAATAATACCATCAGTGGCATGCAAGAATTTAAAGTATTCTGCATATTGCTCTCTTATATCAGACATCAAGTTTCTCATTCTGCCACTTTTCAACTGAAGTCTTTTATTCTTTTCTTGTTTTTGTTCTGTCTTTCATTTTGTAATAAATTCTCATTTTTTTCGTCTCCAGTTTGAACAAACAAGTAATTTCTTATGTATCCAAACTTTTCCCAATGGGAATTACGGGTACATAAAATATATATACATGCATGCGGATGGTCATTTTTTTAACCCTGATGATGTCAAACAGCCGAAAAAGTTTGTTTTTTACTTTAATTTTAACTTTACAAACATCTTTTAACATTTTAGCCTTGTATATAAGATACTTTTTTTCTCATTTTGTTGTTTATAATATGTTTTGTTTTTTTACCTACAATATGCTGTATTTACTACCAGTATTTGTTTACAGGTTTGGGTCACTTCCAAAATGAAGCTAGTTTTAAACTTCTTGAAGGAGCATTAACTGATGTTAACATAAAGAAGATAGCAACCTCGGCAGATTGCTGTTTAGCTCTGTCAGGTACAGTTTGTAAACAACAATTAATTACTTCTCAAATCACTATTACATTGAAACCATATTGATGTCACTGCTGTTACTGCCATGGAAAGTTGGTTGTAATAACATGGTGGTTAACTTAACATGGGTTCAAAATAATTACAGGGCATTTCATATTTTGTTAGGACACATAACTTCTTGTTAAGTGGTCATATCCCAGGGTTCCTCTTTGTAGTATTAGCAAGTAAGAGAGACATGAGCCAAAAACTGGTAACAATTGCACACAAATGATGTCTGGCCTTATTAGCACAAAGGAGTAGGATTATTGCCACTTACCCCAGCCCCCTCCTGTTAAGCCCCTCACCTCCAATGTCCTCTCTTTCTCGACCTTGACCACTCCTCCCCACCCCAGCCCTAACCCCTCTTCTGTCACTTTTGCACACTGTTGAGAGCATTTAATTACTGCAATTATTACCATCTGTATTGCAAGGTTTGTTTTCCTGGATTTGGCATCATGAATGGGGTTTATAGTTTACTAGTGGTTCTTGTCGTGCTCCAAGGGTTTTCCCTCAGGTTGTCTTCCCACCCCTAAAAGCAACATTTCTAAATTTTAATTCCTGTATAATCCAAAACAAGCTTTAAAAACTGCTCTAGGGCGGGTTTGCTTCCTGGTCAAATATTGTTCTTTATTTTTTCATCATGTAAACTTGTATGACCGACAGTTTAACCAGAAAAAGTAAATAGGTTTTGACTTTATCGTTTGATAATGTATTTCCTTACAGACGAGGGAGACGTTTTCTCTTGGGGTAACAATGAGTACGGGCAATTAGCGATTTCAGATGACCAGGAGCAGGTAAAGTACCACCTTGTAAAAGGAATGTTTTTGCGCGGTCGAATTCAAATTTTTGCGAATCTGGCGGGTTTTCGGTCAACCTAAAACCTGGCAGAATGGCTTGTACAGTAGCTTTAAAGGAGAGTTGTAAACTGTACTATCGTGTGATTCTTTAACACATTTCCTGCTGTTTCGCAACTGACCTTTTTTTAACTATTCACAATGACTCATTTGCCTTAAAATCACCGAGTTAATATCTTCGTTCGTTTTCTAGTCATATTAAAGATCCGACGCGTGAGATTTGGAAGGCGTTCAACAGCATATATGCGACCCTAAAGCATTTTTTTACCCTCCCCGTGTTTGTTAACGAAGGAGGCCATTAACTCGGCGATTTAAGAAATCGGGGAAGGGGTGGGGGGGGGGGATAGTCTCCACCGCAGCCGTTATAAGGGTCGTCACGCAACGCTTCGGGGAGAAGCGTTGCGTTACGACCCTAATAACGGCTGCGGAGGATACTGGGGGAGGGGGTGGAGGAACAGTGAGCAGTCTTGTTCCTTGGCTTTTTGGTGTGTGGTAACGGTTTAATAGTAATTTGTTATAACGTCCTTATAGCTTGCCCATCCTTCAAGAGCCTCTTCGTTGGAGACCTTGCCGGAAATTGTTGATATAGCTGCCGGCGGTTCGTTCTGTGTTGTTCTTACAGGTTGGTGTATAAATGAACAAAAACACAGAAGTTTCCAATTCATTGTCGTATCGAGAACTTAATTGGTAGTCTTTTGATCTTTTAAATTGAATTGAATTTTTAATTTCATGCGGCTTACTTGCTATGTCTACTCAAATACTAACTAGTGCTTGTATTGTATTTATATCTAACCTGCGATCAGGCGATTTTTTTTTTTTGGTTTTTTGGTTTTTTGTTTTTTTGGCGACAAAAAAAACCAAAAACCAAAAAAAAATTGCCTGATCGCAGGTTAATTTATATCCTGTTTGTATCGCGATGCAAAACTAAATTCAATTTTGAGACGACACTCGCGATTTAATGATTGGGTGGAACATATTTCCTTTCAACTTTTTCTCCGTCAAATTTCGATTGTAGAAAGTAACATGGTGTTTAACTTTTGTGATGATACAATAGGTGATTTGCAAAGGTTTTTACGACCCTAATGTACATCATGTAGCTGGCCGCTTGAACTACAAAGAGCCCCCTCACTTCCACTTGACACTTAGCCCTATTAATGTTCACCTAGTTCAATTGCCGTTCAGGTTACTGAGGTTGTAGCATGGCTTTTGATTGTATTCCTTTGTTACACATGGTATGGGGCGTGTTATGATATATCCACGAGATCGTTGCCCTGAGTTCCGATCGAAAACGGTTGGTCTGTTTGGAAATTTGAACCGTTGATCCCAAAGGAGCTCGACTGAATCATGGGTGAGAGATTGACGTGCTTAGATATCTGAGAAAACACTGCTTGTTTTTGCGTTTTTGATTTCTCTTTCCAAATCATTTGTTTGAGAAGCCATATCAAACAGTCGATACATGTGTTCCGTCACATATGAACACCATGAAAAACATTGACGCGGAACAGATAAAGCTGCGCGCTGTATTTCCAACTCTCTTCTCGGTGTTTCATATAATTATTAGTGATAGGGGGAGCCCAGCTTACGGTCTCATTGTGGTTGTCATAGTAACAGGAGAGCTGTACAGTTGGGGCTATGGTGTCCTTGGACACGGACCAGAAGTGGTCTTCACAAAAGTACCCAGAAGGCTACAGGCGTTTAGCGACATCGATGACCGTGTAGGTCACGTGACCTGTGGACCTGATATGGCAGCTGTTGTCACAGGTCTGTATTATGCAGTGTTGCACAGTTTCACCGTTAAGTTTTTTTTCGAAGGGTTGGACTCTGCTAGTTATTTTTTAACCCTTCAACAAACAGTAGAATTCTGGGCCACGCACTATTATTTTGAAGATTGCTTCGAGATTTGCTACGAGAAACAAACTTTTGTGGTTCCTAAGCAGTCTTTTACACCTTCGCTATGCGAGTCACAGTGGTAATCTTACAGTATGGTTGAATCTGTACAGTCCACTGTAGTAACGGTATACTCTATAATTTACTTTTGGAGTCAAACCTTGAGGAATGCAAGGTCGTTGCAACGCAACACGCTTTCATTCGTGGACTATGAATGCACGTCGTTCCCATTCTAGCTCTACAATCTCGGCCACTCCCTAGTCAAACCTCTGTCCTACCAACTGGTTTTAAGTTTTGACTCAATTACCTTCATAGTTCAATAAAAATGATTTTATCTCTACACCTTCACTCACCAAAAGAGAAGCCAAGTTAGTGAAGGTGGTTCTAAATGTTTGACCCTTTCACTCCTAGATTCAGGATCCCTGTACACGTGGGGTCGCGGATCTTTTGGCAGACTAGGTGTTGGGTCAGACAAAGATCAATGGTCTCCCGAGAAAGTAAGTTTGATATTGAGTAACTGGGTCTACCATTGATCACCCGGTAATCTCAATTCTGAGTAAATGTTCGCAACTCGAGTTAAATCCCTTCCGATTTTGCTTACCTGTAGGTTGAGTTGCCTGGTGAAGTTACCGAAGTGAGTTGTGGAGTGGATCATATGGCAGTCGTTTTAAAAGACAGTTATTCGTATCATTAGTGTTCAAAGGAGCATTGTATATATTCTAATTGAAGAAAAAGTCTTCTATACGGTACTGTGTTGTGGACTTCTTTGTTTTCTATATAGTTTGGTGTTGATTCGTTTCAGTCATGGATCTTGCAGTTCAATAACCTCCTGTCTGTGCTTCAAACTCCCGAGGTCGATCCCGTTGCCGGACGCTACTCAAAGACGTAAGGCCTGACTACGTACGTTAATTGCCACCGAACCTACCCAATTATTAAGACTCACAACACTCAGTATTTGCTTCACATCCTAAAAAGCAGTCAAATTAGTGAATATTTTATTTCACTGCCAATTGTAAAAAACAAACTACTTTAAAATAATAATCAATGCAATGGGGAGCTTGGCGAGTCGACCACCACAATTTACCGGGGGGGGGGGGGGTGAAGGTGGAGTAAGCGTCTGTCAGAGTGTGTAATATGCTTGTCTAGAGAGAGGTTTGTTTCCCTTTTGACCTAATTCACTTTGTGAATTACATTCAGTATGGAGCGTCAGTAGAAGTTTTGTGTAAGATTATCTCTTCCCGAGCCTCTTGAAAGAGTTTGTCTCAAAGAGTCCCCGTCCCCCCACCCCAAGAAGTTGATTTTGTTTTGGTCCCCTCCCTGTTACTGATCCTACAGTTAACGACAAATCACTTAAAACACTACTCAAGTAAACAGTGGCAATAAATTTTTTATATCCGTAGTTTGAACAATTGGTGAAGATCACCGCACCCCTGCCTCCTCCTAAAAATAATCATTGAAAACGGCAGTCTTGGCAATAGATAACGAAGTTATAACGCGCACGGCAACTTCACAGGGAAGGTCGCACCTTTCAGAGCCCCAGACGTTGAGAGTCACGGTAGTATTGCGTGACTCTGACCAGTGGCGCTGTTAGACCTGTCTGGGGCATGGAGACAAACCGGAGTTGTACTATGTTTCAATGTCCATCGTTAAACCCGATATTATCACTTCATTGTTTTAGAACAATTTGCTTGAGCATCACTTCCAAATACCTAGCTCGAGAAACGAGGGGAAAACTAACAACACGAATATGTCAAACGGCGACACAAATTTGCTTGTAAGTATCATACAGTACCACGAAACTAGTCGCTTTATTAGTCGCCTGGTTTCCCTTCATGGTCCAAATCCAGCCTTGTGATTGGCTCACTGAATGGGCTTTTTTCCAAGAAAGTCTTGGGAGTTATATTTCATGACAGCACGCTACATGGGGCACTTTCTAACTTGGTAGCAAATCACATAGAACGCTACAAGATAAACACATCATGGAGTTGTGTGGATCATAATTCCTCTTTTTTGCGATATTTTTATCAGACAGTGAAATATGTAGTAAAGCCTAAGTGCTACCTAAAATTGCAATCTACATCTCCAGGTTAACATCAATTAGTTTTACAACAATTGTACAACATTATTGCTAGTTTCCTGTTAAGGTAAATTATTTTGGTTATCAACAGTAGACACGGCCACTTCAACGATCAACTTAAGAATTTTCTGTACTGGCAGAAACATACTGTTGGATGGCAATAAAGCCACCATATCTATTACTTATACCGTATTCTTTAATTTACAAAAGACTGTTTTTAGTATGAACGGACAGCGGGAGGAACCGAAGCGCAGTCTTTCTCGTCCAGTGTGTGGTCAATAACTTTGCGATAATCCAACGTCACCTGGAAGGGAAGCAATGGTAGAATATTAAGCCCATTACTGTGGCAAGTCCTCTGCAATGTATTTCATAAGATAGCTTTCCCTTACAACAATGTGATGTTAGATTAATTAAACACTTGCAACTTTACTAATAAACTGCCCATTCTGATTCAAATGAATAATATTATATGAAAGACCATATAAATTGCCCATTCTCACTTGTTTGTTTAACCTTTGCACTCCCAAAATAATACCAAATCTTGTTAGTTTCATACAATTACAGGACAGTTAACCTGATCCGCGCCTCGTTAATTTCTGTGTGTTTTGAAAACAGGCGATAGTGTTTTACAAAAACTTGTTCCTGAGAGTTTTCCCCTGCCACGCCCATATAGTGTTGAATCAAGAAAGCTGTTTTCAGGGGGCTTGGGAGATACTGCTGTACAGCTGTACTGCTGACAACAGAAAACCATGGGAACTGTCCCAAACGTTTTGTCCAGGACGGTAAACAACTCAAATTTCTCCAGTTGATAAATTGCTTAATTCTCATCTGTTGGCCTACCAATGTATTGATAATTTCAGTAAAGGTACATTTTGATCACCCATGGGTGTGACCGGGTAAACTATATATGCGTTATTGACCAAGCTTGTTCGGTCAAGATGGCTGCATATTCGCCAAATTCGTGTTTGCGTTTTTATTGACCGAGACGAAGTTGAGTCATTAAAAACGCAAAAAAAACGAGACCAATATCTATCCATCTTGACCGAGCAGGCTTGATGAATAAAGGTTCATCATATGGCCATTTTGCTTTGTTTTGTTTTGCGGGAAATCCCGGGCGGGCAGATCGGCCTATATTGTCCGCTAGGTTAGCCAATCAGAACACAGGATTCCCCTCATCTTGCCCGCTAGCGGTAGCAGCCATATAATAAGTAGATACTGCCACGAGAAGTCACAATTTGCTCACTTAAGCGAGGGAAAAGGTTATGACAGTACAGACCACTGGAGATGTTGAGTTTTAAGCAATTAGGGTACACTTCAGTTAAGTCCACAGACAAAAAGAATTCAAACACACACTCGCATTCTGGCCCCTAATGAAGTGAACAGCTCCATGTGCTCTACCTTGCCACTGTTATGGTCTGTCCAGGCCAATGTGTGCTTGCGCCAATGCTGCTCGAATGAGCGTTTCTTTTGACCTTCAAGAGGCTTAGAATAGTCATATTCATCAATCCGTTCCTGTAAAGGCAAGAAAAAAAAATAGAGAATCACCACAAGGATTTAATCGATGGTCCTCTATACTAGGTCTTGTTTCAATCAATCAACTAACAAACCAGCTAATAACGCAACAAATCAACCAACCAACTATTGAATCAATCAACCAACCAACTAATATAGCAACGAATGAACCAACATTACATACCAAACAAACAAACAAACAAACAAACAAACAAACAAGCAGACTACCAACGAATCAACCAACCAATTAATCGATCAACCAACTCGGCAAACAAATTAATTAATCAACCAACCAACCAACCAACCACTAAATAACGAATCAGCAAACCGACTAATCAAACAACCAACCGATGAATCAACCAACCACCCACCCAACTGATCAATCAAACAATGAACCAACCAACCACAACGAACCATCAATCAACCAATCAATCGACCGATCATCAAACTGATCAATCAATCAACCAAACAACCAATCAATCAATCAACCTATAAACAAACTAATCGATCAATTAATCCACATACTACCTATTATAGCTGCATATCACAAGCTATCTCGACTCTCAAAATAAACTATCAGATACCGTTAGTCTGACTGAGAAGCAACGGTAAGGGAAAACAGTTTGAGTTTGAGAATAACCTTGTCCGACAATGCAAAGTTCTACGGCAAGTAAAAAGAGTTAAGTAAACGTCCAGCCTTACAGTGCACTAGTCTTAAAACTGGGTAAAACCCATCAACGTCCCTCTAACATGTTACAGTCTTCACAGTTAGTACATGTAGCATGCTACTGTACCTTGTAGTCCTCTCTTGCATGTGCTCCTCGGCTCTCTTTCCGCGCCTCTGCCCCATAAAGAGTCTGCTTACAGTTCAGCAGGAGGTTCTGTAATTCCAACGTTTCTACCAGATCTGTATTCCACACCAAACCCCGATCAAACAGCTGCAAACAACATGTATTTCTTTTCTCAGACACTCTCATTCACGATATGTTCGAATACAACTATATTCCGAAAACTCTTGAAATTTGTGATCACGATATGAATCCTATGGTGTACTGTTCCTAAGATCATCAACAGAGCGCACCAAATGACTAACATTTGAACTAAAGCAAGTGAACCTAGGTGAAAGAGTGGTCTCACGTTTACAGCGCGGGTTCGTGACGCCATCAATATTTCTTCCTCGTAGGCCCGGTAAGTTGAAGGTCAATTAGCGCTAATTTAGTCTTAACTTGTAGTTCAACAGATGGTTAATTTGGGTAACTTCCGGCCAATGGTATGAAAACACTACTTTCAGTACCTTTAGATCTTCCATCTGATCATAAAGCTCGTCGATTTTCTTACAGCCTTCAGTTAACACAGATCCTGTCCTGAATACAGCAGCATGGTTTTGCATTGTCTGCAAACAAAAGTCCAATCGCCACAAAGGTTAACGGTGCATAGAAAACGAGCACCCGTCTATCTTTGGCCGTGGAGCGGCCATTTTTTACTCTCTCTCCCCCTTGTTCTTTCGCTTCGCACTAAACAGTGTAAGAAAAGAGGGGCTGTTCGTAGCCAAAGTGAATATGTCATTTGTGCCAAATTATACAACTTATGCCAAAAAAGCCAAACTAAAGAAAGCTCACAGCCGTTTTTCAGCCTTGGCATGAAACTCTTAAATACAAAAAAATTGCTATACAAGGCAATCTCCAGTATCTATAACAGCTAGCGCCCGAAGCGGTTTCTCACCTTTTGCATGTTCAGTCTCAAATCAGCAGTTTTTGTTCCTCCATTGGCATAGCGTACTTTGTCCAGGTTAGCAACAGATTCCTCGCCGGCATCCTGAAGGAAGAATACACATAGAACAAACGATGAGATGAAGTAGGACAGCACACTGAGTTGCTCAGTGCTTCTAAGGCGTTTCTTCTAACCAGCTTTTTGACCGCAAGGCATAATAAACACATTTAACAAACCAACAACTTACACTTATCAAAGATAAAATAACAAAAATCAAAATGCTATATGAGCGACGTCATCCGATTTTATCTATGACGTCACTGTCAGATCAGGTTAAAATCATAGATTTAACCACTGTGATAAATATCATTGACAGTAACATAAAATTACGTATGAAAATAATAGCTTTTCATTGCTACAACTTACACTTATCAAAGATAAAATAACAAAAATGATATAATTTGAGTGAAACCACATTTTATCACAACCGAGTCCGCATTATTGGTGATCGCAACGGCAGTTTTTAGAGTTGTACTTCCCTCCCGACTTCCTCCACATGGGGCAAACATGGGGGTGGAAGGTTTGTGGCTTCACGCATGAAGAACGAGCCACGCACAAACTTTCTTTCTTGCCTGCCGAGCATACTACATCACATGTATTTTCGCGCACAGCGTTGTTGCCACTATGACAGTTCAGTGCAAACTCCACAGGATGCAAAAACTCAGGATACCCTTTTCAACGCTTAAAAATCTGACAAGTTGGTATTATTATAACTGGCACAGGTATCTAAGTGTTTCAAACCTCAAAAGGTGACAGCACTAAGGAAAAGGGTGGCGCAAACTCCGACAGTGTGGATTCGATTGAATTCAAACTCGCACTATAACATGTTGAAGACTCGTCATCTTACCATGGGAAGTTCAGGTAGAGTCTCTGCAGGCTTGTTGAATTTGGTAATGAAATGTGCGCAAGCACGTCCAAACACTACCAGGTCAAGTAACGAGTTTGCGCCGAGTCTATTAGCACCATGCACCGAGGCACAAGCTGACTCGCCAGCTGCCCACAGACCTGGAACGACATCGTCTTTGTCACCTCTCTTTGTCAGTGCCTGCAATGCAATTTCAAGATGTAATTTAACTGGAAGTGTACCGTAACTAAACTTATACTACTACATGAGAAATGTCTGTAATTTGATTGGCTAAGAGCAGAGGTATTTCTGCTTTAATTTGAAATACCTACATGTGAAAATTACAAACCTTTTGCAAGTAGTAGTATAAACAAATAATAGCATGATTTGTACGTGATATTTGCATAAGTGCCACTCGAGATATTTCAAAATTGCCTCAAATTTCACTCGCCTAACGGCTCTTGAAATTACGTACAACAATTTTGAAATATCCCTCGTGGTATTTATACCAAATATCACTACAAACCATGCTATTACCTATACAAACCTAATACCCCATTCACATCAAAGCTTAAACATGTTTAAACGCTGTTTAGTTAAACACAGTTTAAAATTGCTTCCTTTGTAAAAGCTGCTTAATGAAGTTGTCTACTACAAATTTAGCACAAACAGAAAGAGCATGTTAAAGTTTATTTGAATCCTGAGTAAAAGCCCGTGATCCACTGTTCGATAACCAATTTTCACATTTTAAAACATGGCTTAACTAAAAATGTTTGCTTGGTGTGAATAGGGCATAAGTCTTGAATAAAAGCACAGAACAGTTGAAAAAATCAAACCCGATTACTCTTAGGAATAACAGGCCTACTTGACCTTTGACAGGTGACCTTTAACAGCATTTAGGGGCTTACTCAAGGTTAAATGCCATTCGTTACAACATGTTGACAATTTCCGGTTCACAGTATATGATACCAAACATCCAGGCAGAGCACTTTTAGCTAAAAAAAACATTAATAGGGAGCTTAAGCACGCGCGTTTTTGAGACGCGGACGGCAACCGGAAGTGAGCTGTTTCCCCTTTTAACTTGTCTTCACACAACTACATTTACATTGACTAGTATCTTTTCTCCATTAGAGATGATCACTATAAAAATCTGGTAGACACCACTGTCCTGGCACGTGAAATGTTTTCTTCCGGTTGCCGTCCGCGTCTCAAAAACGCGCGTGCTTAAGCTCCCTATTGTTTTCTTGGACGCACTTAAAACCCCGTTTAACTATTTGGCGCTAGATTTTGGCAGTGTTCCTCAGCCGCCTTACCTGTCCCATATAGTTGGTTGGTATGCCTCCCATGTTGTAATGCACAGTTGGCAGGACAGGTATTGGGTCACGTGTTACATCAACGCCAGCAAAGATCATGGCGGTTTCAGAGATGCCTGGGAGACGGGTCTTGAGTGTTTCAGCAGGTAAATGGGCTAACTGAAGGTACACGTGGTCTTTGTCTGGGCCTACACCCCTGATGTAATAAAAACTAAGGTTAATAACCTGTATTTGTACATGACTGGCTGCACACGCCAGAATATGAAACTCCACTTATCACACAGAGGGGAAAATATAAAACGGGCTTTTCTAGATCGTAAATGTAGTATGAACTGAAGACACATAATTACCACAGAAGCGGGATACAAGCATTGGTCGATCAGAAAGTGATCACGTTTATTTACAGAAGAAAACCGATAAAAAGTGTGTTCAACAACGAGCTCCAGACCCTTTAAAACTGACGAACTTCAAGCGTCAGATTAATAAAATTAATATACAAAAACTGCTTCTACTAAAGACACATTTCTCCGGTCGTTGTGAACAGCGGAAAACTTCTTCAGTACTTTGTTACTATAACAATATTTGCAACGGGAATTACAATTTTGTTGGTTTTTAAGTTTAACCAAGCCAAGTAAACGAGCACGTTGGACTGGTTTGTACGTCAAGAACTTCACAAACATTCGATAGACTCTGACTTAGAAATATATAGTTTCGGCTCATGGCTCGTGTACGACGACCTGACTGACGTCATTACATCGTAACAACGGGGGGAACAGTTTCGGGCCCGTTCAGTTAACTGGACCTTCGAGAAACGGTCCCGTGAGAACCCCTGTCAGATTTTATTTTTCGAGAAATTGCCGATATAAATAATCACGGTGTAACAAAGACTTAACCACGTATATTCGACACTGTTTACTAACACCCATAACCATTTTTGTTCCGTAACTCAACCTCTTTTATGCACTTTGTACAGTTGTCATTGCATTCGATCGCCTTGCCATAGCGTTTTTGAGTTGTTTTTCGCAATGTCATTCGCAACGCCGTGAAAATATCTTAATTTCAAAGGCTCCACTTCCACGTTGTTTCAGTGAATCAAAATATGGTCATTCCGACGGGCTTAACCAAAAAGACGGAAATCCTTAACTGGAGGTAAGGTTAGCAAAGATGGAGTTCACAGGGCATGGGGAAACAATGCATGCATTGGGGGATTTACGAAGGCAAGGCGAAGGCAGATATGGAAGCCATCTGTGGTTGGGTATGTATATTTTTTGGAACTGCCCAATCTAGTTGTTCTTGTTGTTAATTATAGTATAATAATAACCATACAATTATACAGATGATAATTATTGTTCACTTGACTCTACCTTCCTTCTCTAATCTCAATTGTCATTGATCGTGACACAACATCTCTGGAAGCCAAATCCTTAGCTGTGGGAGCATACCTCTCCATAAAACGCTCTCCCTGTAAAAACAACAATGTCAGACGGTACTGAAACACACACCTACATGTACACATTTGTTTAATTTACTAAGGGAAACACACACATAAAACGCTCTCTCTGTAAATACAACAATGTCAGACGGCACTGAAACACACGCCTACATGTGCACAATTGTGTCATTTACTAAGGGAGGCATACACAACAAAACGAAAAAAAAAGGAGGAAAAAGCAAGTAATGGTCATAGTGAGACAGAGAAGGCAGCCAGCATGCACAAACCTCGCTGTTTATGAGATACCCGCCCTCTCCTCTGCTACCTTCAGTGATGAGGCATCCGGCGCCATAGATCCCTACAACCAAAGTGAAATATAAGAAATTGCTATAAACAAATTGATAAACCAAGTTTTAACACCGGAAGATAAAATGGAGGTGCTGACGTTTTGAGCGTTAGCCCTTCGTTAGAGAGAATGATGAAGGGCTAAAGCTCGAAACGTCAGCACCTCCCTTTTACCTTACGGTGAATCATGTATAGGTTACTTTATCAATTGGTTTATCTCTATTTCTTGTGTTTCAATTTACCACCGACACAGCACCAGTTTCAGCACCCACAATACAAAGTGATTAATTAAGGGACACTCCACCTGTTAATGATAATAACGATGATAATTCTGCCACT
Source organism: Ricordea florida (assembly GCA_949710005.1). Taxonomy (NCBI): domain Eukaryota; kingdom Metazoa; phylum Cnidaria; class Anthozoa; order Corallimorpharia; family Ricordeidae; genus Ricordea; species Ricordea florida. Next base: position 24,182,551 of record OX453276.1, on the reverse strand, counting down.
ATTCACGGAGAGTGGAGGGAATAATTGTTTTAGTATATACCAATGAAGCAACCTCAGTAAGGAGCTTATGTGTACATGTAAACTAAGCAACCACAAAGGGCCGACGCCAAGGATAACACAACCAGTGAAAAAAATTAATTGTCAAAAAGAGTACATGTACTTAATGAAAGAGAGACTTACTGGACTTTATTTTACACTTGCAGTTTCATTGTGTTGCTCATTTACGCTATTGTTTGGTCCTACCCTGGTCAATGTTTCATCATTATTGTGTTTTGCTTAATTTTCCTAGTGACACCTGTCATAAACAGCTCTTTAAGTGAGAATCAACAGCCGCACCGGCTTCCTTTCCCTACAATGCGATTTTGTTTACTCTATAACCCAAACTCACTAGCACAAGGATTACCCATAAGCTCCAGCATTATTCACTTCCTTGGGAGTGGATAGTGTTGAATATCCTTAGGTACAGAGCGAATCAGATTGCTCAAAATGCTAAGGTTGCTGAATTGGTATATACTAAAATTTAATTAACCATGAATAAATTATTAATAAACTTTAACATTTTAATCTACCCTTTTTCCTCCAAGAGTACACCAAGTCTCCTCATTAAGTCTTATACTGCACACTCCTTAGATATTAGTTTGAAGAATTTCATATTAAACAGAGGTAAGTTTAGGCGAGGAGACATTCTTGGGAAACATGGAGTCCTTCTAAACTTGTAAAGTCCGCTTAATTTTAAATGGTCTGAACGATCTGATCTGCCAAGGTAACTGAGAGTAGAGCTGTCCACTTTGCACATGTACAGCTGTTCAATATCTTGTCCAACTGTACACAGGTGCCTCCAGTACCCAGCATGGTTACATCATGTTTTAGAAAACAGTCCTAAGAAAGTACGCGCGCTGATTGGTTAGAAATCGTGTTTCTATAACTCGATAGAAACACAGAACTAGCACGAGCTGTTGACGTAATGATGACGCGAGCAAAGAGAATTTACATTTTGATAATCAAAGCTAACAAGTTGCTTTTCTTTTTTTCGTCGCGGTGTTTTCTAAAAGAAATAGAAAACATGTTCTTCGTGTTTCTATTGAGTTATAGAAACACTCGTGAAAGTTTGGGAGAACTCGAAAAAGCTGTGGAAACACTCGCCTGCGGCTCGTGTTCCCACAGCATTTCTCGTTCTCCCAAACTTTCACTCGTGTTTCTATAACTCGATAGAAACACGGTACATGTTTTCTATTTCTTAATCAAAAATTAAAAAGTGCCAAACCTGTGGGATGGAACTGGACAAATTCCATGTCCTGATTGGGCAGCCCTGCACGAGCAACCATTGCTGTTCCATCTCCGGTACAAGTGTGTGCTGATGTGCAGGAGAAATATGCCCTACCATAACCACTACATAGAGAAACAAAACAACAATAGATATGTGGGTGTGGGAAAAACGTTATGGATTTTTGATGAAAATAAAAAATAGGCACTTTGGCAAAAAGAAATGAGGTGAAAAAAGAAAGAAAGCAAGGAATGTGTTATTCTTGTGAAAGTTGAACAGCATATTTTCAACTTGACACAAGAAAGATGCCATAGACTCTGAAATCTCACAACTTCTCGAGAAACAGAAGTCTTCACAAACTGAAGAGAACTAGAAAACTCTTGACTATAAAACTATTTGACCCAGTTATACCACTGTGCAGCTACAGGAGAGGTGTTCATTAGGCATTGAAGATCAGAGAATTCTCTAGCCACTACGAAGAATTTTCTGGTCAAATTTAGATGGCCTGAGCTAGTTTTAAATTCAGACACGGAGCACTTTCATAATGTTCTCCAGCAACTTTACACAATTCTCCTGCTGCTACAATTTTTATTGAAAACCCTGTACAGGGATAGTAAATTGTAAACAACAATGGTAATACCACAAAGCAGAGACTACCGATAAGATTTACCAATAACCATCATAATTACCAAGGACTTGTTTTTTAAAATACTGTTTACTAACCCTGTGGCCAAAATTGTGTTCTTGGCTCTGAACCTATGAAGAGACCCATCTTCAAGGCACAAGGCAATTACACCCACACACTTTCCATCGTCCATTAACAGATCCAGTGCAAAATACTCCACAAAGTACTCTGTATCATACCTCAGAGACTGAAATAAGAAACATGAACATGTCAAGAATGGTGACCTTATAACCAACTGCGATAATTAACAATTAGACCCGTAGCCCTTGAGAGCGAAGGGTCTAATTGTTTTAGTATCACCCAACTAGTTGGACAGAAAAAAGCAATAATAAAGTTGGCAAATACAAGTTGAAGAAAGATTTATTTGGGAATAAAACAAAAGAAAGTGCCACGAATTTTGCTACTCGAGGACTATTACTAATAGTCCTCTAGTAGCGTAGCCAATCAGATTGCTGCACTTGCATTAGTCCACTAGTTGGGTGATACTAAATTACATTAGTTTGTTAACTTCATTAGTATTCAAGAAAGGACCACAGGGTAGGTCTTCCAGGCATCATAACAAACAAAACCCAGATTTAAGTGCACATGGAAACTGCTAACCTGTCCATACAGAGTATGAAGCAAAGAGTGCCTGATTTAAGTGCACATAAAAATTGCTAACCTGTCCATACAGAGTATGAAGCAAAGAGTGCCCTGTTCTGTCAGCAACAGCACAGCATCTGTGAGCTTGGCCTCCTTTGCCATAGTTATAACTCTGACCACCAAACGCTCGCTGGTAGATTTCACCCTTCTCAGTGCGACTGAATGGCATTCCATAGTTCTCCAGCTGCACAACAACAAAATGCAATGGTAATGGTAATGGATTTATATACCACACATATCCACTTATTGTTCATGGCGGTTTACAATTCTTCCATACCCTAGGGTGAGATCAGACTTCAGCTTGTAAAAGATAAAGAAACAGGGTGTCCAATTAACATAAAGCAAATAGAGCGGACATTCCTGAAATACACTTAAAATTATATTTGCTTTGTTCGAACCTGAAAATAGAGATAATGCTTCCATTAATAGCAAACAAACCTCAATCACAGATTTGGGAGCCTCTTCTGTCATGTAGTGGATTGCATCTTGATCACCCAACCAATCACTACCTTTCACTGTATCATACCTGATAAGACAAGTTACACAGCTTTGTCTTCAAACTCAGTTGTTTAAGGGGTACACGGATATATATTACAAGTTAAACTTGATTTAACCTAGGTTGGTCTGTAATTTCTTTGTGTCTGGTATTCATTATCATAAATATAGACAAAGAAAGCCCAAACGAACGAAGGTTAAATCAAATTTAACCTATTCAACCTACATGTTGAGTACCTATAAAAAGAACAGATGACGATAATCAACAGAGGTTTGAAACTGATGGAAAGACATCATCTGACTATGAGTAGCAAAAAGTTGTTAAAGCAACAGGCAATGTTACTGACAGTGTCTTGGTTTTGTTTTGGGAACTGCTTACACCTGGACAATGAAACGTAACAAACAACTTAGACTTGTAACTGACTCTCCTCAGTCCACATCATTTACAAAACACAACCCCTCAAGATTGAAGAATAAAGGGTTATAATTATTATAACCTTCATTCTTCAAAATAGAGGCATTAAAAAGTGATCAGGGTATAATAAGTCAACTGAATATTTTTGTGATATAACTTCCAGTGTTACATATACATCTTGAGTCAAAGTAATTGTATTCAAACAAAATTTACATGTATCTTTAACTCTGACTTTAGTACACACTGTGTCTTGAACCAGGGTTATATAATTGTCCTTAACAATCTCATGCTTCAATACTGATTTTGTGTAACAATAATTATTCTGGTAAAAAGCCATGTTATTGACACAGGGCTCCACAAGGAGCATCTGTAAGCAGTGCTCCTTGACCGGCAGGTCTGGGGACAGATATCCCGTCAAGTCACCAGCCTCCCAGACGAATGATGATGATGATGGTGATGAAGGGTAACAAAGCTGTACTTACATGTGCCATCTCCAGTCATCAGGTTCCATGTTTCCAAGAGCTGCATTGATGCCACCCTGATTCAATGAGAAATAAAGTCGAACTAAATTGTTACCTGTACTGTAGCTAATATCACGAATAATCCTTCTTCTTGAAGGACACTTCAAGACAACCATCTGCTATTGTGCAAAAAATCTGTCTTTCTTTTAGGAATCATCACCTCCCATGCACCATGTATTTACATGTATGTAACAAAATACTAAGAAGGAAATTACTAACTGTATTGTAACTAAATGATGATGTTTCTTCACTTTGGGGAAACACCTTGCTGCTTTGTTGTACAGTCTGTGATACTCCCTTGTCCATCAAATACACTGTACATGCATTGGATTCAAGCAGGACGTATATCGAGGAATATACGTGTTATATAATGCTGCACTGGGAACAGTCTACCCCATCGCCTGAAGAAGACTAGCAGTAAGCAGCCGAAACATCGCGACCACCACCCGTGACTCCATTGAGAGACCATAGAACTACTTTATATTATCATTGAAGTTACCACGATGAATAACAATCTTTTCCATAACAATATATGGAGGAAGTTACAAAGAGATGGGCCAGTACATTGTGCAAGGTGATAAAGAGAGACAAAGGTACTGTACATGTAGCATTTCTGTGGAAACGTCACTGAGATATTACTACTACAACATAAAACGTACTGTAGCCTCATTTGTAGCAGTAAGATGAACCAACCTCTAGTACTTGTGACGGTGAAGCATTCATTGTTTCTATGATATATCTAACTTCAAGGAATCAGCAATGATGCAAAGAAAAAGACCCTTTACCTGTGCAGCGACAGTGTGAGATCTTGTAGGAAACAGCTTTGTAATACAAGCGGTCTTGAATCCTGAATGTGCGAGGCCAAATGCAGCACGCAAACCAGCACCACCAGCTCCAACAACCACTGCATCATAAGTGTGATCTATAACAGGGTACTCACGAGACAGCTGTCAAAACACAAAGCGGTTAGAACTACTGTACAAGCATAACAGAATCCAAAATTCACACAAGTATAAACAAAATAATATGTTGAAGACTGAGGTCTTTTTGACAGAAAACGTTGACTTTTCAGGTGACAAACTGATTGATAAACCTCTCTATCTTTATTTAAATATTACAATTACAAATTAGTAACAGTGTATATGCAAGATAATGCCATTCTCAAGAAATTTCCTGAGTAACTTTTGTTTGATAACAGAATCTGACTGTTGCTACTTTTCTATGCTGTCTTTGAAATATGACTTTGAGGGGATTTTGCACTGAGTCAGCTACAGCAAAATACACTTAACAAATTGTTAAATAAGGGACATGGGTCCTTAAAACCAATTCACGACTTTCGATACGCAACAAAACGAGAGAGAAAGCAACACTGAGCACCCATGTACTCTTGTGCTTAACAAAAAAAAAGAGAAGGAATACTAGTGTACTGTGTGACCGCGTTTCACGTAACTTAATTGGTTTAGTCACGCAAAATAAATGAACACGAAGAAAAAAATTGTTTATGTTCGGCACCAGGATAAGCAACTTTTTTATTATTTCCCTTCTCAAACAATGTTTCTGACTTTTAAGAGGCGCAGAGTATCCTAATGAGTTGAAAAAAATCTTTGTGTTGCGCACATGACAACTTGCACGCATCATACAGTGTTGCATAACCAAACGGGTAAATACAACGCAAAGTTCTTAAATATTGCTTACAGCTAATGCAAAAAGAAATAATATTTCAATGACAACAGAATTTATACCTGTCCCTTTGATGAGTCATCAGGGGATCTCCGTCCTTCGATTTTAAAATGAAAATTTCGGCTGCCAGTGACTCGTATCGCTTCTTTCGTGATACTGGACAGCTACAATCAACGTAAAATATGAAAGGCAATTTCCCCTGAGAGTAACTGAAAGACTGCGTTCACATTGGTGAAAACCTTGTTTTACCTTCAGCGAAGTTTGGAAAGATTTATATCTCAGCCCAGACAACATGGTTCTTCTCAGCTTTCAAGGCTGGCAGACGATAACTGAGGAAAGGGCCCGGAAAAAAATTTACACTAAAACTTGCGAGCATATTGTTTGGTTAGAGTCCGCTGACAAAATGACTATGAAAAGAAAAGATGGCGTCTATTTCGTGTGACCGTTTATCAAACATACGTTTGTGTCGCGTCAATGTTCTGTTCCTTAGAAACGCAGTGTAACGTCTTTGAAACTTTTTTTTAGAATTTAGGGTATCCAAGGAAAGTATTAAAATGGCGGCGTCAAACAATCCAGGTTTGTATTTAACAAGATCGATTTGTGTTTATATTTCAAATTTCTGGTCATCGTCGTTTTTACGGATGTCGGTCGTTTCGCATACAAGTCGTTTCGCATACAAGTCGATTCGCATACATCGAGGTCGTTTCGCATACAAGGTCTTGGTCGATTCGCATACATCCAAGTCGTTTCGCCGACACCATCGGATGTCGGTCGTTTGATATTTTGTGGCCGGGTTTAGTATCAAACCGCGAAAAGCATTTAAGTATAGGTAATCACATGATTTCGAGTGCAATTTGGGATAAATCAGCACGAGTAAATTTTTCAAAGGCTAACCAAATTGCACGAGCCCGTAGGGCGAGTGCAATTTGTAGTCTTTGAAAAATTTACGAGTGCAGATTTATCCCAAATTGCACGAGACAAATCATGTGATTACTTGTTAATAATATACATGCAAAAATTTAATTTAACTTTCTGCACTCAATTTCAACTTTTTGCACTCAATTTCAATTTTCTGCACTGTTTGGGATTAATTGACGTGCTCTCAGCCAATGAGCATGCTGAAATTTTTGCATGTATATTATTAACAACATAACAAAATTCTTCTAGATATAGTGCATGGCAAGTTAAACTTGAACTTAGTCTACGCGCTGTCAACGCGTTCGCTGTGCCGAACAGAAATAACGCACGATACATAATAACAACATGCGCATATCGCCGGGTTGAGGTTAAGTTTATTTCTCTTTCCTATAGCTACCTTGTTAGAGTGTTTATGAGAACTTTTTCAATGTATTTTGCACTTTTTCGATGTATGCGAATCCACCAAGATCGTGTCGGCGAAACGACTTCGATGTATGCGAATCGACCAAGACCTTGTATGCGAAACGACCTCGATGTATGCGAATCGACTTGTATGCGAAACGACTTGTATGCGAAACGACCGGCTTCCGTTTTTACAGGGTTGTGTCTATAATTCGTAAAAAAAAACATTTTCTTTCAGTAAACCGTGTTGGTGGGGAGTTCGCACCCCCAAAGAGGCCTAATTTTGGCTCCATGGGAAGAGCGATTGCTCTAAGAACCAATTTTTTCCAAGTGCGTCTACCTAGAGGTGACATTCATCACTACGACTTGTCGATTTCTCCGGACAAATGTCCGCGAAGAGTGAACCGAGATGTCATTGAAGCGATGGTGAACACATATCACAAGGTTTTTGGAGGACAAAGACCGGTTTTTGACGGAAGAAAGAACTTGTATAGTAGTAAAGTTCTGCCAATTGGTCGAAAACCCGTAAGTTGATTAATCGAAGTGTCTGGATGTCCGCCAGGCGTACAAAATTTCGTGAAAAACTACGTGTCCGTCAATCGATTTTTTGTAAAAAATAATACCCATTAGAGACAAGATCTAGTTAAATCGATGCGCTGAAACATTGTCTAGAATCTTGAAGCCTTTTTGATGAGTATGTTTGGACGACAATTTACTGGCGCTCTGTATACAGTATGTACCAATTGTACCAATTTAACGTGACACTTTAGCCAATCAAAATAGTTGACGGACAAAATTTCGAGAAAAACTACGCGTCCGTCAGTCAATTTTATTTTAAACTTTCTGTTGAGTGTGTTTGGACGACAATTTACTGGCGCTTTGTATAGCAATTTAACGTGACGCTTAGCCGGAGTACCTGTGGTCACAGATTGCCCAGAGGGCCAGCGAAGCAGTGTCGTCCAAATGCACTCAACAGAAATTTTTCAAGATTCTAAACAGTTTTTCAGCGCCTCGATTTGACTGGATCTAGTCTCTAATAAGTATTATTAAAATAAAATCGATTGACCGACGCATAGTTTTTCTCGAAATTTTGTCCGTGAACTATTTTGATCGGCTAAAGTGTCACGTTTAATTGGTATGCAGAGCGCCAGTAAATTGTCGTCCAACCATACTCAACAAAAAGGCTTCACGATTCTAAAGAATGTTTTAGCGCATCGATTTGACTAGATCTACTTTCTAACAGGTATTATTTAAAAAAAGTCAATTGACGGCACATAGTTTTTCTCAAAATTCTCTACGCCTGCCGTATGAGGCCCCAGTAGTGATGGCAACCACCCCTACTGAAGACCCAGTTGACACAGTGAGATTTAAGCCGGATAACATTCTCCCAAAACAATCAGCATCAGGTACAAAATGTTCAATCCTTACCTGCCTTGCAGCTCAGAAGTTGGATATGGATTTGAGCCAGGCGCAACCCAGTGGAAATGCAAACAAATGGAAGTGCAAACAAATGGAAATTTTGGTAGATTAAAGGGATCACGCCTACAGCAAAACAAGAGATTTCCCTCATCTTTCAATCCAAATCAGATGTTAATACTTGACAAGAAGACGAGAAACACATGTGTGACTTGAGTGTAAACCTTTATAACAAAATGCAGAAACGCATCACTATGTAAAACTTTTGCTTAAATGTTGATCAGTCCCTTTCCCTTTGCCCCCAAAATTCATTGAAGAGTTTTAGTAAATGGAGAAAAACACAAAATCAACAAGAACTGCATGTGCAAAATACAGTCTGGTAGGTTTCGTTGTCATCTTGGAACCAACAGTGTCATACCAACATGGACTGAACACATTTCAAGTTTGTGAATGTATCTCGAGCAAAATGTTTCCTAGAGCATCTACTTTTCATTAAGATCCAAACTTGAACCTTAACTTGATCTAAACTTTACAACCAGTTTGCTCTATGTTTTCAGTAAGCAGTTTTCATTGTATATTTTATTGTTTGTAAAGGTAATCATACGGTTTCGAGTTCAATTTGGAATTAATTTGCACGAGTGAGTTTTTCAAAAAGCTGAAATTGCACGAGCCGCTTCGGCGAGTGCAATTTCAGCTTTTTGAAAAACTCACAAGTACAAATTAATTCCAAATTGAACGAGAAAAGCCGTATGATTACTTATTAATAATATAAACATGAAAAAATTCGCCTGGAAGAAGTACCGGAAGATCTCATTGCGGACAGGAGGTAAGCATTTGACGCAGATTTGACACTTTATTTACTGATTGGCTGATGAAGATCAACTGATAACGCTACGAACTCAAAGCAATTCGTTTAAAAATAAAGAATATCATAATCCAGAAAGTCGATGTGTAATTTGCACTGGTGTTACACTTTTTGCACTGGTATTACACTTTTTGCACTGGTGTTACACTTGAACTGCACTGCTCTCAGCCAATCAGAATCGAGTAATTTTTTCATGTATATTATTAGTACTGTTACATTTTTGGCAGATGTTACTGTTTCACTGTTTTGTGATACATGTATTTGCACTTATGACAGTGTCTGACAGTATGTGTTTTTTACCAGGTGGACTTTGAAGTTGTCCTGCCTACTGAAAACAACAAGGATAAAACATTCAAAGTAAGGAAATATTTTGTGGCTTTCAAAAATGCTCAGTAAAGCTTTTATCCCCGTTCATGTTTAGTGCTGGAATTTGTGTTCTTTCTTTACAGGAGATGTACTCATTCAGCCATACAGTTTAATAAAACTATGTTACATGTTCATTTTGAAGAGTGCCCAGTGTTTAACTTCACTATAGACAGGATGATTTTAGGAAACATGAATGATGAAAAATGTACATATTTAATTACACATAAGACACTGTAAATTGACTGAAATGAAAGCAGCAGAAATCTGTAGCAAACAGTTTCGATGGATAAAGACTTAAAAAAACAAATTTCCAACATGTTTTGTACCATCTAATCCATGTGATACTGTATGCACTGTAGTCAAGGAAGATTACAGTGCGAGGAGAAATGACTAAGTTACTTACGGCACTGTATCTTACTGTATCTTTCTTGGACTTCTGTTCACTTACTATAGGAGGGGTTGTAGCAAAGTCTTTTTACAGAGTAATGGACTAATAAATATCATAATAGTATGGCTGGTTTTGCAAGCAGGCAAGTTGAGGCAAATCCTGGGTTCTGATTTGCTAGCCTAAGAGGCAATGTGGACCTACATGTATCCTGCCCGCTTGGGATTTACTGCTTTGCCCTGCAAAACAAAGCACACTTGTCCAATTACTCTGACAAATTTATGCACAGCATTGTATTAAAATGCATTGTGTTGTATTGTGTCATTCTAGAATGTATTGGTGAACTATTGTTATGGCCATATAATACAATACAGTGCATTGCATAAATTTGTCAGAGTATTGGACAGCCCTCAAGAAAAATAAAGGAAAATGGCCATGTAATAAATCTGTTATTGACCAAGCTTGTTGGGTCTAGATGGCTCTATATTTGTCTTGTTCTTTTTCTCATTTTTATTTACCTCAATTCAGTCTTGGTCCATAAGAACCCAAAAAAGAACTTGACTTCACACTTGGACAATAACTCATATTTATCATTATTTTGCTATCTAGGTAACAGTGAAGTGGGTTGCACAAGTTAGCCTATTTGCATTGGAGCAGTCCCTGGAAGGCAAATGCAATCAAATTCCGTTTGAGACTATTCAGGCCCTTGATGTGGTGTTACGTCATTTGCCTTCAATGAAGTACACCCCTGTTGGGAGATCATTTTTCTCCCCTCCTGACGGCTATTACCATCCCTTGGAGAGTGGACGGGAAGTGTGGTTTGGCTTCCATCAAAGTGTTAGACCATCACAGTGGAAAATGATGCTAAACATAGATGGTTAGTGTTAACATTTGCCCTGCATGATCATTATTAACACACTATTCTCCTGCTGTGTAACAAAGTAAGTTAAAGATGCTGGCAAGAACGCCCCAAGGTAATCTTGATGTAACCGTAAATTTGTTTTCTATAGTGAATACACAGTGTTTTGAGTGGGGAAATCTAGGACTTCATCACTCGACAGTTAAAGTTTTCTTTACATTTACTTCTTCAATTAGAATATTCAATCACAAGGACAGGTTCGAGAAAACTTTTTTTTCTTGGTCCAAACTGTAAGTTATGGAGATCATTTTTTTCAATTTAGTTATTGTCAATAGCGTGGGGAGTGGTTGCCCAATCTCGCGAGCTAGGGACGCGTGCAAGAAGCGCTCGACATATAAATTACAACTGCATTACTTCGTGTGGGTTTTTTAACGTCCCACGAAGTTATTACGAACAAGTGTTGTGAGACGGGACCTGCGGTTTATCGTCCTTATCCGAGAAGACTAGAAAGTCTAACCATTTACATATATCATTACAAAGGCAGCACTTTCTCCCCAGTAATTTAAAGACCCGGAGTGATTGTCCGGCCGAGGCTCGAGCCAACGACCTTCCGCCCGATAGTCCCCGGCTCTACCAACCGAGCTAACCGGTCGGCGGTTGCGTTTTCCCATATTTTTTCCTATGTTCCTTTTTTCTGCTGTTTTTCCCACATAGCTATGCATAACTGTGTGCAAAAAGCTCTGTCTGTAACTTACAGGGGAAAGATCTGTAAGTACAGTGAGAAGTATATATGTTATGGTTCAATTTTTATCCTTGCTTCAAATTTGTCTCCCTTTGTTTTTAAACTAATTATCATACATTACCATAGTCAAAAACAAAGGGAGAAAAAGTTTTGAACCGAGGATAAAACTGAACCACATTATATACATTTGAGTCAAAATGAAATGTCATGAAAAGTATAACACAGTGTGCCTCTGTTTGCAGTGTCTGCAACTGCATTCTACAAGTGCCAACCTGTGGTTGAATTTCTGTGTGAAGTTTTGCATAAACGAGAAGACGAACTTCATCAACTGCGACCTTTGTCAGATGCAGAGAGACTGAAATTCGCAAGGGAGATAAAAAGTATGTAACACTGATTTGCCTCATGTCATGCGCAGTTGTATTGGCTATGCATTAGAGTGATTTCCCGCCAAAAGTCATTTCTCGATTGTCTTCTTTTTGCACCACTTGGCGCAAACTTCTGAGGCCACTCTCTCAACCAATCGGAAGAAAACCAATCACGACGTGAGCGCACGCGTTTTCGCGCACTTTGTGCTGGCGACGTGTCTTCGGTCGGACTAATTAGATCGTTTTGGTTTTACATCTAGCATTTAAATCCTCTGTACAGCAACAGGTGATTGGCTAATAAAACTGATGCCAGTTTCTAAACCAATCGAAATGTAATATCTAAAAGTGCAGACGCGTTTTCCAGCGCTTGCTGCAAACGTGTATTTGCGCTGAGTTTTTATTGGTTCACTGGACTGTGCGCTTGTGCTGGGATTGGTCAGACTTATTACATTGGTTTCTATCTTTAAAGCAGCTAGTGAATTGGAAACCCTCGTTGTAGTAGAACAAGAACCATCAGTTGAAATAGTAGACGAGGGGTACAGAATACAACTTTCCAATTTCATACGACAGCCACCGTGTGCCGTATTTTGGTGGTACAGTACTCTATGTATCAGGGCTCGAAATAATTTCCGGAGAGTCTCCGGACACGATGACCGGCCAAATTCATTTTAGCTCTGTCACATATCGTTTCTGGCCGGTCAAATTTATGAGATAAATAACTCTTAAAACAGGGGCCCATGAACCAAAACTGGCGTTATGTATTTCAGTCCTAAAAGGTCGTTGCTTAGAGCTTATGGCACTTTAAAGCACTTATTGTCGACAATAAGAATAAATTGCAGCGGCGAATTGAAAATAAGCTAATGTGTATTCATAGGTACATTCTCATTGTCTGTTTCAATGAGCGTATTGTAAACAACGGTTCTAGTTGCATTCCACTCAGGATTTCAGATCAAAGTTGCCCAATACACAGCGACTCGCTACATACTGATGACAACTGAAACAACTGAACAGCATGGAAATTTTAATTTATTTCATTCTCAATCCAATTGAAAGTGACCGGACAACATGACCGGCAAGACGAAAGGTTGATCGCGGGCCAACTCCCCAATCAGTCCGGCCATTATTTCGGGCCCTTTGTCTGTTAACTTTCAAGCTGAGAACTCTGAGGAGAAAGCGGAATGATATTTTAATGCACAGCTACAGCAACAGTAGCAAAAGAGTAAAGACCACTTTCATGGCTACATAGAGATGTGGCTAAACTAAAATGCTGTGGGCTCTAAATTATGTTGGTCTGGTTCTAAGTATCCAGTTAAGATGAATTTTCTTAATAAATGTCCGTAAAATGGCCTAAAAAGAGAAGTCATTTACGGATAAAAATCGTGCATTAAACGTATATTTCCATTCAATAAAACTTCGGGATTCTTGTAGCGAAAAACTTTCTGTATCCAGGTTAAAGCTTAAAATCCTACTGCAGGTTTGAAGGTTGAAATCACGCACTGCGGAACCATGAAGAGGAAGTACCGGGTAATAAATGTCACCAAGTTGTCAGCCCAGTCTCTGAAGTTTCCTCTGAAGATGTTGGACTCTGGACAGACAGTGGAAATCAGTGTAGCTAAGTATTTTCAGGAGAAGCACAAGAAGCAGCTAAGGTAGGGTGTTTTGAAATTAGTGCAAGGCTGCTTAATAGCGGAGCCCTATAGCTAAGGTAATCTACCCATCCCAGAAAATTTGGTAATCACGTGACCGTACACCGACCGACCGCCGTCCGTCCGTACCGCAGGCATACCAGTGAATTTTGGGTAGTCTGTGTGCATAATAAGTTTTGTTTTGGCGCGAAAACGAATGGCCATCCGCGTTTTGTGAAGTAAAAACAACTTAGTCCAGCGAAATCAACTCAGAGCAAAAGAAATTTTTCGTATTGGTTGACGGAAATTGTTTTTACATCCGTATTTTCTACATATTGTAATGAGATCGGGAGCTCAGCTTTTAGGCTTGGCTAAATATATATATTACGCTTTCTAGTCAAGATCCCCGTTCTTCGTGGTAACAGGTCATCCACTCTCCTTATCCAAATCCATTTTGTCCACTTTAGTAGCACTCCTGTTTTCCATAAATAGTATACCTTCAAAATTTCAACGTGCTGATTGGTCGAAAGCACGCAAATTCATAATAAACAGTACGGAAAGTTGGGATTGGGTGCAAAAAGTTGAAATTATATTTTCGTGTGTATATTAGTAATTTTGACCGGCGGCGGAGACGAATAACGTAATTTAGTACGACCTTCAATGTGGAAACAAAGCCTAGCGATCCGACTCCACCATATAGGTAAACATGTGATTTCGAGTACGATTTGGAACTTGCACTCGTAATAAAATTCTCACATTTGGAGTGCCGGCTAAGAAACAAAAAAAAAACCAGCGATCTCGAGCAACTAGACGCTATCATGTGATTAACAGGGAATCGCGCTTGCTCTCCCTGTGGAAGCAAATCGTAATACCGATGATATACCGAAACAAGTGATAGTTAATCTTTGACTGTACTCGATACCCATACAATTGTCTACCGAGAGTAGAGTCGGGCACCGGTACAGAAACCGGTGTGAACTCGCGCTGGTATAACTTTTTCTGGGTGGGTCATGCAAATGAATACCTACTTGTAGCCATTAGGAGGATTTAAACTGCCCCGTGTATGATATAGACGCCTCTTACGTGCTTACCCACAGGTTTCCCCAGTTGCCATGCTTACAAGTAGGACAAGAGCAAAAACACACATATCTCCCTATGGAGGTGTGCAACCTTGTTGCTGGGCAACGGTGCATCAAGAAACTGTCTGATTTGCAAACATCTAAGATGATCAAGGCCACTGCAAAAAGAGCGCCGGACAGAGAGCATGAGATCCTCAACTTGGTGAGTTAAGGTTCATTGACACTATGCTCGCAAATCCCACCAGCCCCCCTTCCCCCTTCCCTCGCAAAAAAATGAACTCTCCCTAACGTGCAAGGAATAATTTAGGTAGTGGGCGCTTTCCATTGGACGAAATTTTCGAAAATTTCGGGTGGGAATCTAATGGAACAGATCTTTTCCAGAAATGATTTTAGATAATTTACGACAACATTTTCAGTGTTCCCGAAAAGTGGAAACTTCGGTATTTTCGAAAATTCTCGTGTTCCATTCAAAAGCTGCCAGTCGGACTGTTTCTCCATTTGGAAGAAACAAAATGGCCACTGCGAGTTACGAGTGTCCTGAGTGCGGATACGAAGGAACCGTTTCTTGCATGAAGCCATTTATACGATTTACGACTTCTCCGCATGGAGCACGAAACTGCAGCCGGTAAGGGTATTTCGTTGTCATCATCGAACAAGAACGAATTGAAAATGAAATCGGGATCATCGCAATCAGCTGCTGCTTAAATTTTTAAAACACCCGCCATTAGTATATTAAACATTCTATTTCTTATTGCTATATTTTTATTTGTTAAGATGAAATCTAAATTGTTGATCTTTTAATCGTATGTGATATTTCTATGATTGTATTTTACAACAATTATCGTAAAGTTTTTTATCGTTTTATATATATGTATATATTTATTATCTGACAAATAAAGAAGCCTAAGCCGTGTATTACACTGTGATAAAACACGACGGGCATTTGAGAACACGAGTGAAATGTAGAAAACACTCGCCTGCGGCTCGTGTTTTCTACATTTCTCGAGTGTTCTCAAATGCCTGGAGTGTTTTAATCACAGTGTAATACACGGCTTAGGCTTCTTTATTCGCTTTATGATATAGATTTTACATGCCGCGAGTAGAAACAACAAAGCACACAGATCGACGAACCGACGCCATTTAATACCAACTTCTCGACTTTAGTTCGCTTCTTCTTCTTTATTTGTTTTATTATTCTCAGCTTCAAAACTTTCTGCTGCTTCGCAGAGAATTCTATCATGAATTTCTTGAAAGAAAATGTTTTTCGCCATCTCTTGGAGAATTATCGAGTGGAGGTAATGTGGCGAAAAACAATAAAACACGCTTTTTCTATGTTTTATACTCTGATAAAAAATAGGTTTTTGACCAATCAGAGTGCGCATAAGAACGTAGCTATATTATAATGTTTATTATAATTTTTGTGGTTCATAAGTATTTACATTCATCTGCTCATGTATTAATACCAGTTTGATCTTAACAAACTGACACATTTTTAGCAGTTTAAATAATATTATGATTACTATTACGATTACTATTACGATTACGATTACGATTACGATTATGATTACGATTATGATTACGATTATGATTACGATTATGATTACGATTACTATTACGATTACTATTACGATTATGATTACGATTACTATTACGATTACTATTACGATTACGATTATGATTACGATTATGATTACGATTACTATTACGATTACGATTATGATTGTTAGCGGCGTCAAGAAGCCTGGGGCAAAAGCTGACAACGTGACGATCGAGAATAAGCCCGTTCCACTCGAGACCGAAATATCCGAAAATTCAAACCGAAAATTTTTGGCAAATGGAAAGGACCCAGTATCTTCTTTGTGCACCCAGTATCTTCTCTGTGCACCCAGTATCTTCTTTGTGCATAGAAGACTCCACAGAGCTTTTCCACCTTTGTCTGTCAGCTGCTCGTGCCTCCACCCGCCACTTCCTTCCTGCCTCCCTCCTGTCTGAGGTCTCTGAGTTTGGTTTTTTTTTTTCGTTTTTGTTTTGTCATGACAGGTCAGAAGAGCAGATTTCAACAATGATCAATATGTTGCCGACTTTGGCATTTCTATCAGCGATAAGATGGTAGAACTGCACGGCCGTGTATTGCCAGCCCCAAAGCTACAATACGGTGGCAGGGTTCGTATTACTTTTATGTAGCTTTGTTTATACTACATGTACAAGATTATTTTCAATAGAAATAATGAAAGGAAAAGCGAATTTTAATTACTCTTTGATGTGAGAGAGTAAACAAACTTTGTAAAGGCTGGTCTAGCTTTTAAGTGCTGCAATCTTATGATATCCGAAAGGTGTTTATACTATACTGTCGAAAGTAATTTGAAGGTTGTTGCATGCTTCGTGTTTGCTTCAAAACCTGAACCAATCAAAGCAGAAACTGAGTTAAGTCGTGACCAGCCCCAACACGTTTTCCATCTTGAGTGCTGACCACGTGCATTTACCTTGCGTTCTGATTGGGTCATTGGGCTGTGTGTATTTGTGGTGATTGTCCAAAGTAATACTTTAAGTTTGGTTTTGTAATAGTGAAATCAAAACCGCTCTAACCAAACTCGAGTTTTACGTCCACGCAATCACGTTTTAGGTCGTATCTGTAACTTTCTGGACCCTTGGATTTTAGTCCTTTATTTCTGAGGGGTACTGCATATGATTCTTCTCTTATTGCAACTTTAACATACTGTCAAGAATTGAGAAATTTATCAACGAAAGATTTAGAATCGAAACAACACTAATTTTTTAACTTTATTTTTTGTCGATGAAACCAAGTAGGGTGATCGTTCTTTCAAGTTGTTGAGCAGTCCTGTAGATTGCGTTGTCGTTCTGCGTACTCTGTAGTGTACAGGTCTAACTTTCTCAGCTGTGAATGAAAGCATGCAGTGAGTCCACTAACATGAATCACGACTCTAATATTTATACTATAGTTTTCGCCCGAGACATTAGTAGGCCCTTTTTTCAGTTTCGTCGATTGTTCTTAACACCCTGGTCGTTAGCTGGCCTGTCACTTAGCCGCTGCTATTTCTCTCTTCAACGAACCGTTTAGTAGCGTTAACCGAGCTCAGCCATTCGTTTAGTAGCGTTAACCGAAGTAACGTTTTTCTAACAATTTACGCGGATCTTGTTACCTTTTCAGGAAAGACAACAGATATCCCCTCGTCAAGGTATTCCTTTTTTATTTTCTCGTTTTGCGCTTTTTCTTTCTTTCAGAAAGGCGAGGCTACCGAGACAAATTAGATCAAGAGTAATGATTAAGATTAACAATAAGTTTGATGCCTTGTTCTCGTTATTTTGCGTTTTTTGTTTTAGTTTCCTTATATTCAGTGCCAACGCTTTGGGGATTCTTTAAAATGAGGAATCGTTAAAATGAAAAATCGTTAAAATGAAAAATCGTTAAAATGAAAAATCGTTAAAATGAAAAAGCGTTAAAATGAAAAATCGTTAAAGTGGGGAATCTTGAAAACGGGGGAATCTTGAAAACGGGGGAATCTTGAAAACGGGGGAATCTTGAAAACGGGGGAATCTTGAAAACGGGGGAAATCTTGAAAACGGGGGAATCTTGAAAACGGGGGAATCTTGAAACTGGGGGAATCTTGAAAACGGGGGAATCTTGAAAACGGGGGAATCTTGAAACTGGGGGAATCTTGAAAACGGGGGAATCATGAAAATGGGGGAATCTTGAAAATGGGGGAATCTTGAAAATGGGGGAATCTGTACAAAAGTTCTAGCCAACAGGCTTCGTAAAGATTCCTCATCTTAAAAAGATTCCCGTTTTTAGAGATTCCATATTTTAAAGATTCCCTGTTCAAAGGTTCTCCACTTCAAAGGTTCCCCACTTCGAAGGTTCCCCATTCCTCGTTCCTCATTTCCAATATCCGTTCCTGACATTTCCCGTTCCTTGTTTAAAAGAGAACCTCAACGTTTTTGTCGTTCGGCGTTTGTACCGGAAATATTTACGCCATTTGTATCAATTTCTAAGGCGTTTTAGCTTCGCGAGGCAAACAGAACCTTTTGTTTTTCGCTAAGTTGCCTTAAGTTTGTTTACTATATTTGTATCAATTCCGCAGGTGTTTGGGATATGCGAGGCAAACAGCTCTTTCACGGCATTGAGATAAACGTCTGGGCGATTGCATGCTTTGTGAACCCACGAGAATGCAGCGAAGAAGCTCTAAGGAAGTTTTCACAGCAGTTGATGCGAATCAGTGGAGAGACTGGGATGCCAGTGCGATCGCAGCCTTGCTTCTGTAAATACGCCAAGAAAGTAGAGGACGTACGTTTATTCATAGTGATGAGTGATTAATAAACAGGGTCCGAAATTACGACTGACTGGTCGCCAATGCGACCAAAAATCAGGTGTTGGCGACCAGAATTTTAGAACCTGGTCGCCAGCAGGCGACTAACCTTTTGTTCCCACGGCATTTGAAATTCCAAGGTAAAAGGGCTTTTTTAAAAAGAAAACATAAAGCTCCCGTGGACAATTGAAGTAAAACGAAGCGACGATTTTACGATCGCCATATTTACCTGGCGCCATATTGTTTCAGCGGCTTCTCCCAATACGGATATCGCGGGCGAAAAACCAACACTTGTTTTTGGCGGCCAAACCCTTCCATCTTGCGATCAAAATTTTCAGGTTAGTCGCCAGTTGGTGCCCTTATGAAAAGGTTAATTTCGGACCCTGATGAAGCGGTTTTTTCATTACGGTTTTGCGTTCTCGCCGTGTGATAAATCTCTTATTCAGCGCCCCAACAAAATTTTAATTCCCGTTGTAAACATTGTGATCATAAAATAGCTTACCGAGCCCGATAAATTATCGAGACTGTCGGGAAACAGGTCCTCCAATCGAAAAGACCGAAGGTTTGTTATTCAACCTATTTTTCATGCTACCTGTCATCAACAAGGGTGCAGGCAACAAAAAAGAGTACGCTATTTGTTAATCTGTGAAATGTTTGCCTTTTATCCCAGGTGGAGCCTCTATTTAAACACCTAATGTCCACGTACAACAACTTACAGCTAATTCTTATTGTGTTGCCTGGAAAAACTCCGGTTTATGGTAAGTTAGATGCGCTTCTTTCTTCTGAGTGTTTATTCTCAATATAATAAGTTTTCCAAAGCCTCGTTCTGAATTCAAACGCCATACTTTGCTTTTTGCGGTAGAACAGAAACGCGAGAAATGGGAAAATGTAGTCAAAGTTTCAGCGGTTGCATGTTGAACAGCTGCGAATCAGGTGTGACATGTGGAAGCTCAATCCATCATTGTATAGTGCAATTTTTTCGTAGCCTCGCTATTTCCTTCGTGCAAGATAATATCAACGAAATGAGGGACAAAGTGCGAAGAGGTTGAGAGCCTTGTCTGCGAAGGGCCGCTATTTGTGTATTTGCGATCACAGTACGCTCGCAAACTTACGCAAGAGTCTTTCGAATTTTAACATACATTTGCAAAATGCTTGTAAGACGCAGCTCCGTGTTGCGCATGCATTTGAAGAGAGACCGCTGATTTATACTAACCTATTTACAGCTGAGGTGAAACGAGTGGGTGACACAATGCTGGGGATTGCCACACAGTGCGTGCAAGCCAGAAATGTCACCAAACTTGCCCCGCAAACTCTATCGAACTTGTGCCTGAAGATAAACGCAAAGCTTGGTGGTATAAACAGCATATTGGCCCCAGACGTCCGGTAGGTTGCTTGATGGATGATCTTATCGAGACGCCATTCTTTGCATAATTTTAGTGACTTCCCACTCCGTTTACTAAGCAAGAGGGCCTCGCTGGAGAATTTTGGTCTTGAGAGTGCGGACTTTGTGCAGCGAGCTGTGAGCTAACTTATCAACGCGATAATTACTTGTAATTATCTTTGTAAAGGATATTTAACAGTAGGTTGAAGATATGAATTTTATTTCGAGTGGAGAAATATCGCGAAAGATGTATTTTTAGGCTCTATCACAGGCAAACTCGGAAAACGAAAATCCCAGTTCTCCCAACTGGAGTCGAACATACGACGTTTGGATTATTGTCTGGTTAAATATTGTCTTTAACTCAAGAAAATCAAATTCATATCAAACCATTGTAAATTTTTTTCATGTTCAAATAGCTATGAAACTGTGGGAAATAAGATGGATATCCTCAGTAGTGACGATAGGAAAATATCGGCACTACTGAGAAGACAGACTTTATATGAGGTGTGTTATTGTGTAAAACATTAAGAGATACAAATAAAGATAATGGATGTGATAACAGAAACCCATTAGACTCAAAGCGTGTAGCGCGCGCGCGCGCTCACAGTTTGTCCAGATTCAATATTTCTGAAATACCATATTTGGAAATTCATTTCCCAAGTCTTTGTGCTTGTTGGCGCTGTTCCACTTCCATGGCGCATCGTAAACAACATGCATTTCAGACAACGACTTGTCCGCCATGTTTTGAGCAAAGGAACGTATTTCTCAGTAAGTACGTCACACTACTAAAGCCAATTTGATTGGTTCAGTAGGTTTCTGTTTTGGAAATATGGTGTTTGGTAGAACAAGGACAAGCTGTTGTTTAAGACTTTCATGGGCAGTTACACGTTTTAGGTCTTATGAGTTTTTGGTAATAAGGAATAAGCGTTACTTACCGATTGATAAAAAAAGATGGTGATGATAAGATATCAAATATACTGAACGCAAACACAAACTTCACCAAAAGGTTATAACAAGTATTAGGAGAATTGCTCAAGAATCACTTCTCAAATGTCAGGAGTAAAACCTATTGATGGAAACCCATATTCTCTTAACCTTTAGTCCTCCTGTATTCCGTGAGCCCGTGATATTCCTAGGAGCGGATGTGACTCACCCTGCCGCTGGTGACGAAAAACGGCCATCAATAGCTGCTGTGAGTCGGTTTTGTGACTGTGTCTTTGTTGTATCGTGTTACTCTGGTTGAAAAATACTGTACTGAAGTACTGTACTGTTTGTAGTATCATACAGTGGGGTGTTTCACCTGAAGAAAAAATCATACAGTGACCATGCGTCTGAAAATGTTTGAGCTAAAATTTAATGTGGTACTGTTTGTTTTATCTATGCTGTGATTATAATTTTTTTATCTGTACATCGAACCATGCAGCGTGACCTTTCTTTGGAAAGCTACTGAACAGTACTGTACTGTGGTACTGTTTGTTCTACTATACAGTGTGGTTCTAACTTTCTCATCTGTGGATCAAACCATGCAGTGTGACCATTCTTTGTAAAGTTACTGAACAGTATTGTACTGTGGTACTGTTTGTTTTACTATACAGTGTTGTTGTAACTTTTTCATCTGTAGATCAAACCATGCAGTGTGACCATTCTTTGTAAAGTTACTGAACAGTACTATGGTACTGTTTGTTTTACTATACAGTGTAATTCTAACTTTTTCATCTGTGGATCAAACCATGCAGTGTGACCATTCTTTGGAAAGTTACTGAACAGTACTGTACTGTGATACTGTTTTTTTTTTAATATACAGTGTGGTTCTAACTTTTTCATCTGTGGTTCAAACCATGCAGTGTGACCATACTTTGTAAAGCTACTGAACAGTTGTTTCCTGAACTTTGTCAAGTACGTGCTTGTCCTTTCAGGTTGTTGGGAGTATGGATGCCCACCCCAGTAGATATTGTGCATCTGTCCGAGTACAGACACACAGGCAGGTTAGTCAAGATTAGCGTCATAATCATGAAACTCCTTAGAAATCCAAGTACCGTGTAACAATATTTTGTTACATGTTAGTGACTAATTTCAAAGCTTACGTAAACTCGATCCACAAGTGAAGGCACTTTGTAGTTCTGTGCACAGGCTTATGAACACACAAGGCAACTACGTTCTACGCCTTTGATAAAATTAGGGCACGAAAATGGTCGGGTCATTCGTTGTAGCCGTGTTTGCAGGGCCAATCAGCACGCCTGATATCGATTATTTTTATATGAATTATCGTAAAATTTAAGATGGTCAGAATCCACAGATTGTCGCACTGATAGCGATAACGTTAATGATAATAATTGTGGTAACTGGTAAATGGTAATGATAATGACAACGTTAACTCTAACAATAACGATGATCATAATGATAAACTTTGGTCAGCGCCTTTTTATAAAAGTTCAATGATACTTAAGAGCAGTAAAAAAAATTAAAAAGTGTAAATAGAAAAAATATCTAATAACTGATAACGGAAACAGCTTTGAAGCGACTTGACGGTTGTTTTAATTCTTACGTTGTTTAGACTGTAAATTCTCAAAACAATCAACCTCACGTAATTCTAAAACCAGTCGTGCTGATGACATATTAAACAAATTGAATGTGGTTTAGCGTTGTCTGTACTCTTATCGACAACGATGTGCGTCATCACAGCGGTCAAAATGTTGTGGACTCACTCGTCGGCGCCTCGTCCACAACATTTTGACCACTTTGATGACGCATACATGTATTCTATCCGTATTCTATTTGTTTTTTACCACAATATCAGTGTCCAAGAAAATTTTTGTTTTCAGAGCGTGACCAAGATCAAAGAAAGAGCAAGCGTTGTCTATAACTTTCTCGCAATCTGATTGGTATATTCCCCAGAATGAGCGTTTCTAATTGGCTATTGCATTACATGACACATTGAGGCGAGCAGCGTTTTCGGGGCTCATCGACAACGGCAAATTAACCAATCAGATTGCGAGAGATTAGTAGCAACTGTGATAAAAATCTTCTTTGACTTTTAATTTATCATGCTGTTATCATTTTTGTTTTACAGGAAATTATTGCAGAGCTGGCAGCCATGGTTCGTGAATTGTTGATTCAGTTTTATCGCTCAACAAGACATAAACCTCAGAGAATCATTTTTTATAGAGATGGAGTCAGCGAGGGGCAGTTTAGACAGGTGAGCCGCTGCCTTTGGTTTATTGAGTGACAAAAAATTGACCAATCAATCGATCAATCAATTAATTAATCAATCAATCGAATTGTTCATTGTTGTAAATCCAAAACCAAAGTAAAAGCCCCTTTTATTTGACTGTAGAAAGTAATTCCGCTGTTTTTCTGGTTGTACATCACTTTGATATGTGATTGGCTAAAACGTGTCCCCCTGTCTTCTTAACCACTAAGAGGTAAAAACGAAACCATTCTTGACCAGCTCACCCGCGTTTTCCCGCCTTGGGTACTGACGGCATGTAATTGCTTTGAGTTGCGATTGGTTTGTTTGTCTATGTTAATCAGTTGTGGGTCACGGTAAGTTTTTTGGTTTAGTTCTAAGACAATAACCGCTCTGGCCAATCTCAACTGATGAAGAAAGTCCAATGAACCACGTATTCTGGGAAAACGATTATCAAGTACAGTGAAAGGTCTCATAAACGGGAATTCGAAAGAGAGGTCGTAAATAGAGCTGGTGGCTTACAACGGCGCGCTCTCGTAAGCGACCACGTGATGATACAATAGGGACTGGCCGTTCAACAGAGCTATTAATCTATTCAGCAGAAAGCTTGCGCAATATGAAAACATGTAGTTACTAATAGTATAGTTGCTGTACTATTGAAAAATCACTTTATTTTTGTCGGCTAACGAAGAGGTTTGCTAATGTACAGCTAACCCCTTCACAGAGATTGAGAAGTTGTTGAAAGTAGTGTGTTAGTCTTTGAGTGGTCGCTTACTAGAATTGAAAAACAAAGGAAAAGACTGGTTGGTAATTCTCAAAAGTTGTTGCGGTCACGTACAGGAGCGGTCGCTTACGAGAGCTTTTCATTACAGAGTTTAAGTGACAGTACCAACGGAATTCCACCAATGACATTAATTGATCATCGCAGTTGTGTACGCAACTTAAGCAGCTGTGAATTTGAAGCCTGAAAAAAACTCAGGCCTGAACGGGATTCGAACCCATGACCTTTGCGATACCGGTGCAGTGCTCTACCAACCGAGCTATCGAGCCAACTGATAGCTGGTCATGTTGTGAGTTCGTGATATACCCGTAGATGGAGAAGAATGATTCAAATGAATATATGAAAGACCATATATTTGAACTGCGGAGTAATATGTAATGACAATTTCACCAAGTTGGTCGTAACTGGAGCTGGTCGCTCACGAGAGTGGTCGCAAGGAGAGCTTCCACTGTAGTTACAATTGCTTTTGGGTTTAGTATCTCATTTCTCAAGATTGCGGCGAAAGATCCTTTAAGCAAGAATCCACCCTTATCTATGCATTGCCATAGCGAATGCTTTGTAACACAATGTATAATCAATTCATAACTGCGTCCTGCAATGGAGCTTTGTCCTACTTAACTCCAGTTTAGTGGTGTTGCAGATGGTAAAACATTTTAGGCCACTGAACAGTGCCTTCACTACAACACAAACAAACCAAACAGCGGTTTTTGCAACTTCAAGAAACCCTCGATTTACCTTATTGTCAAGGATAAACTTTTGAGTCTCTGTTTCTGCTGTCAGGTTCTATTTCACGAGCTCAAAGCCATCCGGGAGGCATGTATCAAACTGGAGGTTGGGTACCAGCCTGGTATTACGTTCATTGTGGTACAAAAACGTCATCACACAAGGTTTTTCTGTCAGGATCAAAAAGACAGAGTAAGTTCTTGTTATTTCCGTTGTTTTTTCTCTTACTGATAAAAAGGTTGCACCATTGTCACGCTCACCAAAACAATCGTTGTGTGACGTTAGTGATCCCAAAATCCACTGGTTGTTTTACTTTTGACTTCAGAGGTAGATTTTGGTATCATTGACTCATCTTGCTGGCCGGAGCTTATCCCGGTTTCTGTAGCATGAAGCACCTGGGAGTGTTACTCTCCCCTGGATGGGATGCTACTCCAACACAAGTTTACTTCAGCATTATATAGCTGGTACCCATTATTACACGTCGGCCCGGTTGTTCGAAGCAGGGTTAAGGTAACCCAGAGTTAATGCGAAATTCAGATGCAGATATGAGAACTTAAAAAGCACATTCAGTATAATTCGTTTTGAATGCAATTTGATGATTGTATGCTCTGAATAAAATAGAGAGAAAACGTTTTTCAACAAGAAGAAAAGAAACTTATGTTAAAAGTTAACCCTGGGTTAGCGCTAATCGGCCTTCGTACAACCGGCTGCTGGGTAGAGAAAGACAATGTGGAGTTAAGTTTCTTGTCCAAGGAAACAGCACAGTGCCACCACCAGGGCTCGGACTCCGAACCTCCTGCTTGGAAGTCTGGCACGTTAACCACTACACTTCCGTGTCTCCACTGTGCTGGCAATAAGGAGCTACAATAGCTAGGACATTTGGGCCAGTTATAAACATTGAAATATTTTGAATGAACGACACTCTTCTATTATATTCTAATCACACTGAAACGATTAGAAAATATTTTGTAACTAATCTAAGTAATCACAAAACACAGAATAGGAGCGGGCATGGTAAGATTTCCGCACAGGTCCCTACTTCATTATGCATGCTGTAGTTGAATTGTCTTGGGAAGTGCGCGTGCAAACATTTCTGAGAGCGAAACCGTACGGCTACAGCATGCATAATGAAGTAGGGACCTGTGCGGAAATCATTCCGCGGGCATCTCGTTTCTTGATGCAGCGAGCGTACAGCGTTACAAAAAACAGTAATATAGTTTTACAAACTCAGAGAAAATTACAACAGTAAATAAAATAAAAAACTAGGGTTGAAAGAGATGCCTCGAATGGCTCTTGCATAACTTAACAAACCTTAAATAGTGTACTAGCCCCTTGAGACACCTTACAAGCACCCTTAAATACTTCAGTAGTATTGTGCAACCTAATATACATACTCTTGTGAAACTAACAAAACGTTTCAAAATATATAATACCTTCTCTGTTCCCAGTGTGGTCAAAGTGGCAACGTTCCCCCTGGGACCACAGTTGACATTGGCATTACACATCCTACCGAGTTTGATTTCTACCTCTGCAGTCACGCGGGCATACAGGTATTAACCTTATTTGCTAAAGTTCCTCTTATATGTGAAGAATTGTGACTATAAGTTTGCGTGACCTTTTTCGTCATGATAGTCACGTAAGTATTCGGCTAGTAGCCTTTTAGAGCTGGACGATTTTGTCATAATGTGTGATAAGTAGAATTTTCTTATTTGCGTGACAATCCAGTAATTTGTCAGTCCTTGCCTCCCATCAATACTCCGGCTCGGCTTGGATTTCTTTTCATCAAATTTGGCAAGATGCCGAGACTTCTCCCAACTTAAGACATGTTTTAGTACGGCTTTCCAATTTTCTTTTGGATCCGAAAAGTTAACAGGCCTTTCGAGAGACACGGTGAACGTGTTGTCATTGAGCAGCGTTTGCTGTTGGCTGTATTCCCTGCTCTATTACTTTCCTCGGTTATTTCAGTTTTTGTCTTACAAAACTCAGCATTACCAGAGTCCATTGCGATTCTTAATCCAAGACGCCCCTTGATACCAGTTTCCTTGTTTTTTTCTCAGGGCACCAGCCGGCCCTCTCATTACCACGTGCTGTGGGATGACAACAACTTTAAAGCCGACGAACTTCAGGCCCTAACGTACCAGTTGTGTCACACGTATGTGAGGTGCACTCGCGCCGTGTCCATACCAGCCCCTGCGTATTATGCGCATTTAGTGGCATTTAGAGCCAGGTTCCACTTGGTAGAAAGAGAACGGGAGAGGTAAGCGGCCTGGTTTAGTGCAGTGTATTTTGTTGTCATGATACGAATGTGTTTGTCGAATCAATGGATGTTTCAAAGCGAATCCTACTTTGCGAACGCTTATTTTATGTACTTTGCGCACTCATTTAATTACTCAAACTACACAGTTTGTTATTAAAAGTCGTATCCCGCTCATTTTCAACGAAGTCAACTCTGTACAGCTTGGAAATTGCTTCATGGTTTTATTCTCTTATCGTGGTGTATTGAAACTCACTCCGTTAGCAGCACTCACAGGTTCATCTTGTGTTATTTCTAAACTCGTCAATAAGGATCTTACGCATGCTTTTCTGTGATCGTAATCTCATGAAAAATGCTTTGTATGATCTTTATTCACTCGCTGAGGAGTATTAATGTCTCACTCGTTCGTTTTATCCAACACAATTCGTGTATAAAAAAAAATATGAGGCCACAATTTTTATTCTCTGGTTGAGGTATTTTAAAACTCGCTAGTTCATCTATCATTTTATACTCTCTATGCTATGCTAATCAAATTCTACGTGCGCATACCCGATGACGGAACCGCTATTTCTTTTCAGCAACGATAATGGCTCCTCTTGCAGTGGTAGTCATGGAGACGACAGAAGTCCGCATGTTCTGGCGAAGGCAGTTCAAGTTCATCCGGAAATGCTTAAAGGAATGTACTTTGCCTGAACACGGCAGTGATATGTTTACTCCATAGATACGCTTATATTTTATCAGCATGCGTACATTTTAATTTTCTCACTTTATCAGTCTCGAGTAAAAAGCAATTGCTTTGTCTTATCCTTTATTATTAAGACAGAATCCATCAGGAAATTGAATAATTTCAATTTTCTGTGAACAATAACCTTGTACCAGAATAATCTGATCAATATTAACGTAGACTTTTCAAGGACTATAGATATGATGACTTATCTGTAATAACACCAAAGACAATTTCTAATGAGAGTCCGAGAAAGGAAATGTCAAATTTCACTAGGACTGTGAAAACACAGGTAATATTATGAAAATTTAACGTGCAAGATGCCATTTTGTAAAATTTGACTTCGATATTTTCGGGCTTAGCCCATAATAAATATTTTTGATGTTATTACAGATAAACAATTACATCTATAACCCTTGAAAGTGTAAAAAAATGCAAGGTTGTTTAAATTATTCTGACACAAGTTTTTAGGGATCAATGGAAGTATCTGGACAACTGTGCACCTACCCCTCCCCTAATCCAACAAGGTATAATAAGTTAAAAGGTTAGCGTTAATGTTGGGTTAGGGGAGGGGTAGGTGCACAGTTGGCCAGATACTTCCATTGATCCGGTTTTTGTCCTCGTTTATTTATTTGTTGCTCTTAATCAACACCAGAGCTAACCTAGTCGAGTTTTGTATTGGAAAGACAGAAATTGGCTTGTGTGCAATTGCAGATTATGTGGTAAATTGTTTTGTGATGAAGAAGTTTAAGGCATATTCTTTAAAGAGTCGACCATCTCAACAAGCAACCAGAGAAATGATATAATAGGTCTATTAACAAAATTTCACTCTACGTAATGTTATAGATTACGTTAATTTATCTGTAGTCAGAAACAAGTCATCTAACATTGTCAGTAAATTTTTATCATGATATTTCCTCGCCTTTGTAGTGAAATTTTTTTTAAAAAAAAATTAACACACTGTCCTATTAAACGGCGTTTTTCCTAAGAAACGTCTATTTAACTACTTTTTAGGCTAATTCTCACCAGCGACGGCTCCAGAGTCGGAGTCATAAGCAGAATCGCAGGAACGTTTTGAGTTAACCGGCTTGTGAAACTAAAAAAACGGAGTCTTAAGCGGCTGAGTCATGAGCTCCACGGAAACGGTGTCGGAAGAATTAAAAAAGTTCCATTTTCGTCCAATTTCATTTATGATTCCGTCGCCGATGATCAAGTAAAAACTAAATTGTTAGAGTCAGAAGCAGAAACGGAAGCGTGAGCCAGTTTTGAGGCATTGTTATTGGTTTTCACTGGATCTTAATTAGCTACTCAGAATCGGATTCATAAACCAAAGAGTATTATATTAGAAACACAGCATGAACTGCAACTTTTATTGAAACATAATTTAATTGCAGTACCTAGCTTTAGCAATTTTTCTCTCTCAAAGATAGTAGAAATGCAACATTTTATACATGTAAAATTTCATATTATTATATAGACACCGATGAAATACCAGGATTTTTCCAGTGACGAAAATTTGGTATCCAGTGAAGATACAATTTTTATCTTTCACATGTGAAGATATCACGGTTGTCATGACTACTTCAGGCTCAGCCAATAGGAAATTACCATCACAGCATCATATTTCATCGGTATCTATATAATAAACAGAATATTACATGGCCGCTTGGAGATACGAAATTTCTCTTCGAGTGTTGAAAAAATATTTCACTCGTTCGCTGCGCTCACTCGTGAAATATTTTTCAACACTCGAAGAGAAATTTCGTCTCTCCGCGCGGCCATGTAATATCCTCTATATATGTAGTAGGCGGGTAAATCGTAGAATTTTACTCGATAGAATTATATCTTCTATTATAAATTTATTTGAATACAAAATATAGGATTATAGATAGCTCCGTGGTTACAACCAGGGAATTAAGCTTCTCTGTAGTAAATTATTTGCTTCAAGAGTTCTTTACTTACTTAAGAGTTGCTCATTCACGATAAAGGAGCGTATTTTAGAGTTTTAATTTTTACCTCTGTCCACGTGGTACTTATGAAGGACCTTTTCGCTTTCTCCAAGAAAGTATTTCTACTTAATCTCAAATTTTTCAGGCACGATAATCTCACTATGTATCTTTGTAGTCAAGAACTGAAAGGTTGAAACATTTCAGGAGATTAATATTAGGCAGGTTAAAACAAGGTGTTAAAATCTACCTTGCAGAATTAACCGGTATCGTATTGATGTAAATGTCTTTTAATCGCTTAAGTTTCGAAGAACACTCCGAACCTTGGGCAACTAGTCCTACCGCTACACCTAATTTATTGGAACTTTCTACTAAAATAAAGTTACTGTAGACAGTTTTATCTCTTTCGTTTCATACGTGTACAATGTGCCATACATTTGAAAAATAAAAATATTGAGCAACCTAGTACACGTTTGAAGTACAGCTCTCTTGTTGTGGCTAGCAAAGAGACTTGCCTTTATAAAACTCTGCACGCTTTGAGAAGCTTTTGCGCAATGCATCAATAACGCGGATAGACCGCTTATACAATGTTCTCGCCCAAAAAATTGGCTCAAACCAAAACAGGTTTCAAACCAAACCAGTTTAGGCGGATGTGTGGGCAGTGTGTACCGAAGAAATCTGACAAGCTTAATTTAACTAAACCAATTTAAAACATGTGTTACTCTTTGCTCTAAACGGGATAATAGCTATTTTACCAAGGAGTGGTATGCTCTTCATTAACATAATGAAGAGCAAGTTACGTTTAATCCCCTTGACTACCAAAATTAACTTAAGTGACCAATTTTCAAGTTCTAACTTCAATATTAATGACATTGCCAAGCACGCAGATAATTGAGGAAGTGGTAAACCTAGGGATGATACTAAATTTTCCAAACTATTTATATGGAGATGTATGGCACTCAGTAAAGAGAATTGCTAATTCCATGGTGGGAGTGAAAGGGTTTTAATACCAACTCCACTGAAGTCTGCACTCATTTCGATAAATACACATTCGTAGACAACGTAGAGGTGGAAAAGAAACTTTATTAAATACTCCCTTCAAGACTTTTCAGTATATAATAACATAAAGCAATTTGTAATTACGACTGAATAAGTTATATGCTGTTCACAGACAGATAATGATTAAAATCATTTAAATACAATAACTTGAGCAACTTATTGAAAGTAGGCATTTCATTGCAGAGATCTCATGTATATATCCACCACGAGTCCCATTGTATGTGATTGTTTCTCTTTACAGGCAGAGATCTCATATATATATCCACCACGAGTCCCATTGTATGTAATTGTTTCCCTTTACAGGCAGAGATCTCATGTATATACCCACCACGAGTCCCATTGTATGTAATTGTTTCCCTTTACAGGCAGAAATCTCATGTATATACCCACCACGAGTCCCCTGTACGTAATTGAATGGTACGTTGACGTAATTGAATGGTGCATTGGATAATTTAAAATTTCTTACGTAGTTGGGGACTCGTGGTGGGTAAATACATGAGGTCTTTTCCTATTTCATAGTCCTACAGTGGTTTTGCTCCACTGAGGAGTGTTCGCTGACCAGCAGTTAATTTGAATTGTTACTATTTCTGATTATTACGACAGGCTGCTCGTCATGGAGATCTTTGCTTAATAATATTACTTTAATATGCTACAGCCAAGCTCTTGACACATTTAATGACATCCCTGTTCTTAAATAATTAATTATATTACGAAGCTTATAAAAAAATTCTGTACTTGCAAAATGTCGAGGACTCTTAAGCTGGAATTTTTGCAATGATTTAGTATTGTTATGGTAATCTATTTATCAAACTTGTCGGTTCAACCTCCACTAACTATGGTTCAACGTACTGAAGAAAGTGTACGAAATTGGAATTACCGTGAGCCATCTCAAGTCTATGCATCCGTGGTTACATTCTGGGTTTGCTTTTTGAAGTGCTGACTTGCCGTTTTACTGAGTAAAATTAAAGATAAAGTACCAGGCAGTGACGGGTTCCTAACAGTAACTATGAAATCTTGATTGCTTGTCGGCTTCTAAACAACCAGCCAGTAATGGTCACTGATAAACTCATCTGATCAGTATCCCAATGCAAGCACAGTCAGAATTTCTTTTAAGTAGGGTATGAAGCGTCAAGCGTCATCTTTCCTTTATCAACGCTGCCGCTTTAGCTGCTAATAGAGCAGTAAGCCAAGAGTTTCTATTCTCCAACGATGGACATCGCAGAAGACACGTTTCACCGTTTACACGACAAATCTTAATACATTCCTCATCATGTACTGAAAGAGAAGAAATTTCCGAGACCATAATGGTCACCGAAAAACTGAAGACACCGCCAGAAATGGTTTCAAATGTCTGTAGTCTGTCTTTCAGGAGAACAAAGTATTTTTTGGTCCAGTTTGATTTCTTAAAAAAAGAACATTCCTTCAACCATATTTCTCCTTCATGCAAACGACCGTTCATTGTTGGTTTGTTGTTGTTGTTTAGCTCTAGACTTGACTCGGCTGCTGTCAGACTTGAATTGCACGGTACAAACCAGTTCGTTTTTCTGAAAGCTGCGACTGTTTTTGCTGGGCACAACCAGGTGCGTATTAAATCCGTAATTTCTTTTGGTTCCTTTTGAGAAAGGCATCTTTCGCTGCGACACTTGTACAGTTTCTTCATTTTTTTTTTTTACCGTTGCGAGGCAGTTTTGTTGAAGTAAGAACTACACTAAAAAAATCTTTCACAAACTTGGAACAGATGGCAGACTTTTTCCTGTTGATACTAAACTGAGAGAATCGAGGTTGCCGTATTTAACGACCTCATGAAAATGTCGCGGAAATTCCATCCGAGAGAGGGCCGAAACGGACGTCACTAAGCATGACTTCCAGATCTCTAGATCTCTCGTGACTCTTTCCATGACATTTTTTTCTGTGCATAGAACCTAAGATGCTACGCTTAAACCTTTCCACGTGGAAGTTGCGCGGAAATTCTGAACAGGCAGATAATTATATTGTTTAGACAAGGAACGGAAGTAAGCTGAGAGACACGTCTTTCTAGATCTCTCTTAATTAATTTATTAAGAAACGACTGGATTAAAAGTAATCTGTTGAGGACGATCATAGGTAACCATCCACGCAATGTTATGAATGACTTGTTTTGAATCATCTTTAAGCCACCTATGCTGTTTTAGCCTATTCATTACATTTTTTTGTAAGATAAATACAATACGGGGTATATACTAAACGGTTTTTCAACTTCATTCTTTTTGCAGTTATCCAATGTTTCATATGTAAATATAATTTTGGATTTCCCAAGGTCAGCGACCTAGTCACGTTTTGATAAGCGGCATTTAATTCCTAATAACTACTAAGAATATAAAAATCTACGAAAATTTTACGAATTTTTCCGCTTTTCGTCATTTTAAGGAAAGATCGGACCGAAATGGCAGCCCGAGGTTACTGATTGAACTAGAGACAAAACCAAACCGAAGAAATCAGTGTACAATAGTTTTTTATATCCATATAGTTGTCCATTTTAAGGGTCTTTTAACTTTGGTCAAAAGATGGAAAAGTTTAAACGACGCTGTATTGATTCCGTGCCGGCGATCATTGTGGATGATTTTCAGAAATGGTCACACTATATCATCATTAAGAATATCGACGGCTGAATAAAACTTTTAGAATTACGCTGTCTGTCGCAAAAACAAACAATGAGTACCAATTCGGGTGCACAATCATGACTGTTTAGTAGCTTTCACCGCAGAAAAAATAGCAAAGTCTAATCGTGAGTGAATAAAATAGCCTTAATTAAATGCCATAGTGATGGCCCGCTTTATCATGATCATCCGTAGATGAAAAATTTGATGCATCCTAAGAAGATAGCTTTTCTATAGTTACTAGGGCCTTTAGAGTAGCATTTTCTATTGGGTTTTCCTAAGCTAAAATGTTGGAGTTGGAAACTCGCAGTGTTTTAAAATATTTGCTTTGGTAGCCAGTAAACTGCCCTAGCTACTCAGCAAAAGTCAACTGACTGTAAAAGGCGCTCTTCTAGAAGTGTCAAACAATCCTACCTACTGATCGACCGGAAAACCTGATATCGGCCCGAAAGCTTTCCAGACATTTGATGAAACAGCGGAATTATATTTTTGTCACGGTCACTCGGCGTTGTTTGGCTACGTGTCACGTCCAAAGCAGGCAAACGTGTTCTATCCCAAAAGTCTAGAATGATCTGTGTGGTCTGCACTCTTTGTCGAGTTTTAAGTGTTAGACTTCCGCCGTGTTAAAACACTTCACATGTAAGAACGGGCTTTTAATTAGTCAATATGACACAAAATTGTTGCAGGATGGGCATTGTTATAACCCGCTTAGCTTTAATTCTCTTAAGGTCGACTGTTGTTTGTACTAACATTGTTTAAAGTGTAGTCAGAGGCCCAGTCCACACGTATCCGGATATTTTCGAAAACGGAGATTTTTTTCTCCGTTTTAGCCTTCCGTCCACACGTATACGGCGTTTTCGATCACTGAAAACGGAGGTTTTCGAAAACGCTCTCCAGAGTGGAGATTTTTGAAAACGGAGATTTATCGTATTCGTGTGGACGGGCGAAACGGAGGTTTACGAATACGATGACGTCATACTTAAGATCCAGTCCTTCCCGCACAAAGTTTGCACCTTTAAAACCAATATGGCAGGATGTCGGTCGTTTCGCCTACAGGATGATTCGCCTGCAAGTCGATTCGTCTGCACTTGAGTCGATTCGCCTACACGTTCTGAGACGTTTCGCTTACATTGAAGGCGATTCGCCTACAACCCACTACCCTAGAAAAGTAAATTAGTATAGGAGAATTATCACTTTTAGCGACTACAGTTCCCCTTGCCTTTCGATTTTGATTTGGTAGTGGCTTTTTGACCAGACTTTGACGACATTTTGAAACAGTTTCAAGCGGATAAAACAGGTTACAACCCACGCGACGCGACGAGAAACGAACAAAGATGGCGCCAAGAAATGAATTTCGCGGGCTTCAGTCTCTTCCACAGCACATGCTCTATTGGTTACAGCGCATACTCAATAGAGAGAGTTAGCGTATTTACCTGGATTTAGCGTATTCGTGTGGACGGGCGAATACGATTTGAAAACGCTACGTGTGGACGCGTATTTTTTTGAAAACGGAGAAAAAAATCTCCGTTTTCAAAAATATCCGGATACGTGTGGACAGGGCCAGATTTTCACCTCGGCTAGAAAAAAGATCTGTATGATTATAAACAAGTTGCTATAGAGTACCGAAGTGTGACGTCACGTTACCATGGGCACGATTTGAGTGGTTCTAAACAAAGAGCATTCGAACCAACATGGCGGCCATAACGATAACTTCTCTTACTTCTTTTTTTTCTGGTGAGCCGAAATCAATCGAACGTGGTGAAAATCACTACAAATCCGACCATATAGAGTCTTTTCAGTATTCCAATGGAATGATTATAGGATTGGTACATGCCAGTATGAAGGACAAGTCTTACAAGGTCACGGTAAGTAAACTCACAAGTTCGGAACACTCGTAATCGTTTGTATAAAACTTTAATGTTCCCTCTGTTTACTTTGCAATACAGGTTTCTCTTCATGGGAATGAAATAAAGTCTGCTAAGTGCGAATGTCCCCGTGGAAACTATAAATGTAGCCATGCCGCGGCACTTATTATCTATGGAATCCATAATCTTAGCCGAACAGATGTAGAATGCAAATGGCAAAAGCCCAGGGCCCCAAACCAAGTGAAATCCGTAGAAGAGTTATATCCTTGCCTAAAGGAGTATAATTGCCTTAAAAGAGAAGTAAACGAAGAGGATCGTTCCTGGTTCTACCAAGAATTGAAAAAGTACGGCAACTTTACCGGCACTTTGTGGCTTCTCTCTCCAGAGCCTGAAAAGAACAACGCCCTGCCTGCGATCACTGTAGAAGAGATTGTGTTGTCTCGGGAATTTCTAAATCATGCGGATAAGAAGAGATACCTTACCGAGAAACTTCGTATCTCTGAAGAGCAGCGTATAGCCGTAAATAAAGCCACCGTAAGACAACGAGATAACCCTTCCTGGCAAATGATAAGGAAAGGAAGACTCACAGCCAGCAATTTTGGAAATGTCTTAAACTGCAAGAGAGTCACTCCATCCCTTCTAAAGCGAGTGCTTGGCCAGTACGATTTATCAAGGGTACAAGCCATTAATTGGGGCATAATTAACGAAAATCAGGCAAAGAAAATGTTTGAACAAAAAACAAAGCTATGTGTTGAAGAATCTGGGATTTGGCTTGAGCTGTCAGGAATGCTAGGTGCCTCCCCTGATGGCTTGGTAGGCACTTATGCACTGCTAGAGGTGAAGTGCCCATTCACCCAAAGAGATTTAACCATAGAAGAAGCAGTATCATCAGGTAAATTTTATATCAAGAAGAATTCACAAGGACACTATGAACTCGATAAAGGACATGTTTACTGGCATCAAGTACAAGGACAGTTATATTTAACTGGAAGGGAGATTTGCTTTTTTGTTGTGTGGACAACAAAAGAAACCCTCATCCTCCAAATCAAAAAAGATCCTGCCTGGGCTGACAATCTTCAACTCTTAAAGGACTTTTATATTAAGCATATTATTCCAGCATTCTCTAATGATCTACTGTAAGGCTACAGGCAGTCAGCAGCTCTGCAGACTGATTTTCATGAACATATGAAATTGTTGGAGACTGAACATTGTTAAAATCTCATGCATGTTTTTTCAGCATTTGTG
The DNA here is from genome assembly GCA_949710005.1 of Ricordea florida. Classification (NCBI taxonomy): domain Eukaryota; kingdom Metazoa; phylum Cnidaria; class Anthozoa; order Corallimorpharia; family Ricordeidae; genus Ricordea; species Ricordea florida. The sequence goes on along the minus strand of OX453276.1, from coordinate 24,145,701 downwards.
AAAAACAACTTTGGGTTGTGGTCATCTGATGTGATGTACAGAATAAATTGGTTGTGTTTTGCAAACTTGTGATGTTAATTAACTTAAGTCTTTGGGCAGACTGTAGAGATATAAACATTTAATGGAATCAAACAAAATCATATTATGCTATATATACATGCATCATGTTCTAAGTATCAAAATATAGCTCACAGCTAGGGACGCATGTTTCATCTCAACTATACCCAACCAAGAATTAGAAAAAAATAATTCTATTCCATGTCAACAGAATCTCTAACTTCTCTAATGAGGGAGTTTTGTAAGTTTACCAAGCCAGCACATAATTTCAAAACTTTTTCAGTGTAGCATCTCAAGTATGGTGGAATGAAGGTTAGAATCTTGAAATCTTTGATGCGTGCATTTGCCCTTTCAACATGAATTCTGCACCGTGCAATAGTCTTTGTTAGCTTAATTTCACTCTCGTTAAATTTCCCATTATATAAAAATGGGGGAATATTAACAGACACACCATTTGGAATAAAATCAGCTATCAAAAAGCCTTCGTTAGCAAGTATCAGATCCCCAGGTTTAAAGTGTTCTAGTACACCAGATTTTTCCACAATGGCTTTATCTGATGTTGAGCCTGGAAACAATTTACTAACATGGGTAATAACAGCATTTGGTGCAACACCAATAAGTGTCTTAAAGGAGTTCATTCCCCTGTATGTTGAGTAAGTCAATTTTTGATCACTCATTAAACCAGGCGCTGCAATTTCTATATCAGTGCAGTCGATGACCATTTTGCAATGCCCAAACAGAGAAAAAGATTCTGGCATAGAGGTTCTGTTCTTCTCTTTGGATGGCACAGATTGTAAACAGTCTTCATATAGTAGCTTGTATAATACATGAGCCAATGTAAGTATTATATTACTGATTGTTGCAGTGCTACAGTGAAAGAGCTCAGCCAAGTGCAGGTTTGTGTAGTTCTGTCGTAACTTCATAAGGGTTATAAAAACTTGATCTTCCAACAGGATCCTTTCAACCCTCCAGCCATAAAAATAGTTAATTTCTGCCGAGAACCGTCTGACATAGTTCACAACAATTGAAAATATTTGCTTGTTTGGTAGACCTGTTTCCATACATATTACTTCATCTCTTAAAGCCATTACCGAGTATATTTCTCTTTGATATTGTTCATTTGACTTCCTGTCCTGCAATTCCTTTCTCAAGTTTTCCAGTTCGACTTCAAGAAGGATATTTTGCTTAGAGGCATTGCTGGTTTCACACTTTGAGGCTTCCCCACTTGATGAGTACGAATCGTTTAACTGCTTGATTATATCAGAAACCGGAACCGAGTCTTCTGAACTTGTCTTCTTCGTCTTAGCTCGCTTTGGCGTACGTGTTTCAGCATTTGGAAAGAGTTTATCGGCATTTCTTTTAAATATCTCAGGGCCATTTACTTTCAGTCCTTCACGAAAATGACAGCTACAAACTCGAGAATTGCTTCCCGGACTTCGGTCTTCTCGTCTATTAAAAGCAGATTCATTTCAAACGAACATTAATACATATTAAAAACCGTTGTTTTAAAGAGTAACTGATGAGGGATATCGAAGATTAAGAACAATAATAAGAATTCAAAGAGTCAAAGTTCAATTGTTCGAGTCGCACGCCACTACCTAGCGCCGGTATTTCTAGCGTGTTTTACCTTACCTTAGGAGCTTTTTCCACCAATTGAACTCCACAGGATCCTTTGGAAACCTGAAAAATTTACATGTCTCCCTTTCTGATTGATGATTACAATCTGGGGCAAAACATTGAACCATTTTCGACTTGTCCACGTTACGTTACCCAAAGAGAGACGCTATGTTGATCTTTTGTTTAGAACCAGCAAAAATGCTTCCATGGTAACGTGACGTAAGCGCTTCGGTACTCTATTGCGACATTGATAAACAGATAATAAAGCCCGCGATAAGCCAGCGGCTACAAAGTAAATACAAATTCCAGTCTTCCTCGACAACTAAATTCAAGATGGCGGACGGCAGTGCACGTTTGATTCTGCATTAACTGTGTATTTGTCCAGGATAAATGGATTTACTCTAATTAAATTATGGAGTTAACTTCAAAAGGTGAGCTGCGTCACTAATTTTTTCTTTTTTTACAAACTCGCAATTTGCAGTAGAGGAGACGGTCCTCTTGATCGGGCACGTGGGCAGCCCGTCGAATTTGGTTTACGGTCACTTCGTTCCATGGTCAGATCGTTCCAAGTCAGATCGTTCCACAGTATGGTCAGATCGTTCCACAGTATGGTCAGATCGTTCCAAAATAAAAGTCAGATCGTTCCACGAAAAGTCAGATCGTTCCACGATATAGTCAGATCGTGGTAAGATTTCCGCACAGGTCCCTACTTCATTATGCATTCTGTAACTATACTATTTCGTTCTTCGAACACAAAAAAATTTTGCACGTGCATTACACCAGACAAGACAGCTCCAGTATGTATAATAAAGTAGGGACCCGTGCGGAAATCTTACCCAGATCGTTCCACGATTTAGTCAGATCGCTTCACAGTATAGTCAGAGAGAGTTTTACGGTAGTTTAGCTACAAAGTCGTTTCGCTGCAAGTAGTTCCGCTTCATATTATTCGACGGCACTAAAAATTTACAAAGGAATCAAGGACAAGAGATACGTTTACTGAGAACGAATTCGATTAAAGAATCCTGCGAGTAAAGAATCGTACTGAAATATTGGATTTCCTAGCTGAAAGTCTTGTGATCCGAAAATCATAGCGATCAAAATTTACCTTTTCGAAAATTTCAGCCAGAAAAAAGGCTCCCGAAAATTCTAGGTGACCTTTTTACGTTAAAAAGCCGTTAAAAATGGGCAATAATACCATTTCTTAGATGTTCGAAAATCCTAGGAGAGGCAAACAAGAAATTTTTTTAACAAATGTTCCGAAAATTCTAGATCTCAATCGTCTTCCGAACAGATATTTTCCGAAAATATTGACGTTGAGTGCCCCTGACAGAAGAGTAGAAAAAGCGAAACTTAGGAAAATAAGCGACAATTGATATAAGCAAACACAAAGGCATCGGTAGTAATACAAGCTAATGAATATGAAAACCAACAGTTTGTTTTGTTCCTAAGAACAGATTCGTAGATATAAACAAGATAAAGTCGTTTAATCTACCAGCAGAATGTTTGTCTGAACATTATTATTGAGGGAGAAGGTTTTCCTTACGATTTATAATTGGAACGATCTGACTATATCGTGGAACAATCTGACTTTTCATGGAACGATCTGACTTTTATTTTGGAACGATCTGACCATACTGTGGAACGATCTGACTTGGAACGATCTGACCATGGAACGAAGTGACCGGGTACCGTAGACTTACATGTACTAAAACTTAAGGCTGCGTTCCTTTGGTCTGATCCAGATCTGGATTTTTGATCCGAGATCATTCAGATCATGGAGCATCAAATGAACCAAATTTTCCATTTTGGAGAAGGATTTGTCGGTGTTTTGGTTCTCCATGATCTGAGTGATCTCGGATCACAAATCCAGATCCGGATCAGACCAAAGGAACACAGCCTTATACTATAATCAGAATGGTTGTTAGGCCCAAGATTATGCACTCTCTGCTTGTGTTGCCGGCCGTTAAACGCAGTTGGTAGAGCATCGGACTAGCGTGCGGGAGGTCGTGGGTTCAAACCCCGGCCGGACCAACACTCAGGGTCTTAAAATATTTGAGGAGAAAGTGCTGCCTTTGTAATGACATCTGCAAATGGTTAGACTTTCTAGTCTTCTCGGATAAGGACAATAAACCGTAGGCCCCGTCTCACAACTCTTCATAATTGATTCCGTGGGATGTAAAAGAACCCACACGCTGTTCGAAAAGAGTAGGGGATGTAGTTCCCGGTGTTATGGTCTATCTCTTATCTGATGGTTAAATGCTCGGAGAAATTAGCTGCATAAAGCTACTCTAAAAAAAATCAGAAGGTAAATAAAGTAATGTATGTATGTATGTATGTATGTATGCATGTAACAGTTATTTTTCAACAATGGAGATGTGGAAGCTTTGGCTTCAGACCAGTTCCTAGTCTTGACTCTATGGCTCCATCAGACTCTGTCTTAGCAATCTGGGACTAACTGCAGAATACCCTACATTCTTTGTTTTTCAAACATGTAACATATTTCAATTGCATTATTGTATTGACTGAGCACTGTGTAGCTGGCTACACATAAGTTATTAGATGTGGCAGGGTATTCTGTACTTAAGCCCCAATCTGTAATGCTTATTTGCATCAACTAATTGTTATATGAAATAAATCACACACTCGCATTGCGGATTGGACTCTTGTTGACGATTTGGGCTAGGTTTCCATATCACACCATTCTTCACTGTGCACCATGCTGTAACGGTACTGTTTTGTTCTTCACAAGGTAAGAATGTTTGCATGTGGCTTGCCTATTGGACAGTACAGCTATGGCATATGAAGTATGGGGTTATTTGGGGATCTAGCCATGATTTGACCTTTGCAATTATTTACGCAGTTCTCAGCAATTTATAATTGGCCTAAAAAAAGGGGGGTTATTGGAATGAGTTTTGAACTCACTACAGTACCTGCTGCTACAATATTCTACCAGCTGAGCTATCCAAGCCATATACATGTACATGTACTGTATGCTACAGTAGGAGCAGTTCAGTAGTGGGTTCATAGACTCCTGGGCTTGGAATGATATTGGCACTTTGAATGCGTCATGTACATAGACCTGCTTCCAATGTAAATGGTTACTAATTTGATAATATCATCAATAATTTATGACTAGAATTTATTGATTTAAGTCAGATGTTATTATTACATGGATTTTAGGTATTTATCCGAAACTGAAAAATGCTGGAGTGAAATGGGAAGAAAAACTGAAGCTGGCACAGTGGGCTTGGGATTGTGAAGATTGTTTTATTCCTAATAAACAACAGCTTCTAATTGACTGGATTATCCAGGAACTTATCACAACAAATAAAAAAGGATACAGGTGGGTGTAACTGATTGAAAGCCACAGCCATAGTATGTGAGACAGAGTTGTGTTGATGTTAAGGAATGGGTTGTTGTTCATCTGGAAATTGTGATGATAATGTAATTTCTTCTTTTGTTACACAACGTAGTCACTAGATATTGATCGTGACGTTTCAACTGCTTACTTCTAGTCTTCTGGAGGCAATAGGGTCTACTAATTCCAGCTCACCATCATATAGCTGTGTGGTCTGCTCTGATTGGTGCATTTAGATCCTGCTATTGTCCCCGTTTGCTGTGTTTTCCTTGGGGGACTGCTGGCTCACTGCATGTTTGTTGTTGTGTTTCTTGATTGTCAGCATCCATGCTTCTGGAATACTGTATCAATTCTGTTATCCCTATTGATGTTGAGTTGATGATGAAAACAAATGTAAAACTATTGATAATAGTTGGAGACCTGAAAGTGAAACTACAGTGTATGGTATATGTATGTGACGATTTTGACATTTAAATTGAAAGTTATCAGATATGGTGTGCCAAACCAGTCAATATTCTTAAGATATTATTTCAGTATGGTCAACTCAAGTTTTTAAGTGGTCAAATTGACTTTTTCTATGGTGAACTCAAGTTTTATATGATCAACTCCAATTTTTATATGGTCATCTTCATTTTTTATTTGGTCAACTCCATACCTTTTATACTTTGGTCATCTCAACTTCTTATATGGTCAACTTGAACTTTTGTATGGTCAACTCCACTTTTTATAAATTATGGTCAACTCAAACGTCTTTTTGTATGGGCAACTTTTGAGTGATTGATAATGACCAGAATGCATTGCCCTTAAACTTAAACATAGATGGCTTCCAGCAAAGAAGACAAGGAGCAACTCTCCTCGGCTTGTGCCATTGCCAGGCAGGCTCTCTAGGTCATTGGCAAACTTCAGAGTAATGACATTCGAAATGTGGCAGCAGCTATGGCTACCAACAGTTCTTCGACTTCTTTCGTTGCCTTTCAAGCTATTTAATTGCAGCAGAGCTCGCATGGCAATTTACAACTTTCATCCCTCACAGGGTACTGTAACAGCAAATAGAAAACAAGCTTCTATGAGTACTTTTAATTTATGAGTTACAACTACATGTAAATGTAGTACATGTAACTATTTTAATGTGGTACTAAAACTTGAACACCTAACTAACTTTAGGATTAATATCAAATAAATTTACTAATAATGTATTATTTACCATATTTAGGAGCAGTAACGGTGAGTTGAAAGAAGGGAAATGGACCTTCCTCCTTCATATTCTGCAAAGCAAGGAATTGAGAGAGGCAAAAATACCAGTCACCCTAAAACCACAACTTCTCCAGGTGAATTTCATAGCTTCAGAGTCTAAGGTCCTTTTGCCCGATGGGCAGTTCACCCAAAACCAGTTTGCCCAAATTTGAGTTGGTTTGCTTGAACTAAAAAGGTGCTTTGTCTGAACAAGATGTTGTTTTGCCCAGACTTAAAAGTCTCTTTGCCAATCAAAAAGTCAGTTCTCATGGACTATTTTTAAGGTGTCTAATAATCAATAAAGCAGTTGTGAGGTTTGCCTCAATATGTTTCTTGACAATTAATAAGTTTGAACTCCAGGCAAACGCCTGTAAACTGTTATGATCTATCACTACAGAATAAATGGCAGAATTTTGGCTTTTCATGTTTGCATGATGTCGTTTAATAGAATTAGAAGCATGTACTCAGAGCTCTTACAGTCTTGCAAAGTCTTTGATTAACCAGTCCCTACCTGCACCCCACCCCCTCCCCCCTCCAGGTCTCTACCCTGTACATGTTGCCTCGGTATGGGATTAAAGATTTAGTTTTGCAAAATTTATTGAGAGTATCTTTCCAAATCTTGGCATCCACTTACATCATTTGTCACTGTTGTTGGCTTCAGATACTAAATATTGCAAAACAGATTGCAACTTACAATTATTTTTTTTGGTCTAATGTTTGATCTAAACTCAGCCACTATAGTTATTGTGACTTTGAAAAATTACTTATTATAATATATTATGTAGGTCATTGTATCTCGCTAACTTAGCATGGTTTAGTAATCTGTGTAGCAACTTCGCATATTTAATACTCTTTGCTCTGTTTTAGGTTTTTACAGAATCATTTTCTCAAGGAGAGCACACTACAGAAAACAGCGTACTTGTAGTAATAACTAGGTGCTGTTACAGCATTTTATCCTCTTCCCAACTCGCACGCCCTCTACTGACAAAGTTTGAGGGATATGTAAGTACTTTGTACCAACATTTGTTTATTTCTTTGGAACAAACATCTTGTTTTAAGTTGAAAAATATAACTAGTATACTGTAATTTAAACAAAGTTCTGGCTAATTAACAGTCGAGAATAAAAAAAAAACAGATAAACAAGTTACAACATATTACAGTAATGTATTGTGCATTTAAAATGCCTTCATGTACATGTAGATCTAGAGAAATCTGTTAGAAAAACGAAACAAAAGGATTTGTCAAATTGCAAGCCTCGCAATTGGTCACGGTCGCTTAAGAAAATTTAATTTGAAAAGTGTTTTGAAACTGTGTTTTACTGCAAAGCAAAACGGTTCTTTACAAGATGGGCGCTTAACAAAGTGGTCATTAAGAGTGGTAGTTCTCTAGCGTCAAAGATTACATATTGCAAAACATTGGCATGGAAACGTCCACTTTGTATGTTTTGGTTTTACTCCTGGGAAACTTACTCAGCGTAATCCTATAGTTGTACTGAAAAGAAAATTGGTAGCCAATAGGACCTCTTCAAATCTCTTTCATGCTGGAATTATAAACAAAGACAAAGGGAGCAGACATTTATTCTGAAAATTTAAAAGACAAAATTTACTACTTGTCTCAGAACTATGATTGTTTTGATTCAAATGAATATATGTAAGACCATAATTATATTTGGACTGTGGAGTAATATGTAATGACATTGATTGATCATCCCAGTTATGTACACAACAGCTGTGAAATTAAAGCCTGAAAAAGAAACTCAGGCCTGAACGGGATTCGAACCCATGACCTCTGCGATACCCGAACTGTGCTCTACCAACTGAGCTATCAAGCCAACTGGAAGCTGATCATTTTGCGAGTTCGTAATATACCCGTAGATGGAGAAGAGTGATTCAAATGAATATATGAAAGACCATATATTTGAACTGCGAAGTAATATGTAATGATATTACGTGATCATATAATATCATTACATATGATTGTTTTGGGAGAAATAAACTACTAACCAACTTTACTTGCTCAGGGGACCCCCCTCAAGCCCTCAGGGCTGTGCTGGGGAATATTCAGTTGGCTTTTAATCGTAAACGTGCGACCTCGCAGCATTCGCTACTTATCGTCGCTATCTTAGGCCAGTATTTCACAGTGCAGCAGTTGGCTTATAAGATGTTCTGTGTTATTTTGGACATAAATCACGCAAACATTCAGAAATTACGACTATTAAAAAATTAATATTGTCGTTTTCTTTAACTTTGTCTCTGTAGGTATCCTTTTTGTCTTCTCTTTTGTCCTCCTTTACTCCAATTTGTCAGAATAAGGACCAGCTTCTTTTTTCCCTGCTGGAGATTTCTTTACAAAAGTTCCTGGACCTACAACGACAGCAAGCCAATCAAAGAAAGGTGTGAGTTAAACTGTGTATATGCTTTACCTTACATTTTTCTCTCTTGGTAGCCATACATTGTCACATGTGTATTGTGTGCTGGGAAGAGGTTCCTGGTTGGGGTGCAAACATTTAAACCCGGATTTAAAAAAAGCACAGATCAGTCCTAAAAATCAACACAAAATTTTGCCACAATACTGACATACTTACCTTTAGTTTTAATGAGATTAACGATGCTTCAGTACCACTAATCGGTGAATAGTAACTTTTTAAGTTGTGTTCATTATTTCAAACCAGCGTAGATCAACCATGTCTGATTGTCCACCTGGTAGCAACGTGCACTTTTCGTTTAACCGAGAATCATTCGTGTTTCTCTAATAGCCAGTTGAATCTCAGTGTATGGGTCATGAATTGTTCAAAGATATTTAAGCTTCCTCTATTTCAACTGGCGCTGCCTCGTTGGGAAGTTAAAACACGGCAAAACATTGCGTTGTACCACCGTATGACAAAAAGAAAGCTGGCATTTTGAGCGTTTTCAACTTCTCTGTACAGTAGCAAATGCTAGACAGTTGATTGACATCAAGAGAAAATGAGGTAAGAGAACGCATCTTCCATACTGGGTTTTCTTACTATGATAAGGAGACAGAATCAAGAGAAAATGAGGTAAGAGAACGCATCTTCCATACTGAGTTCTCTTACTATGATAAGGGAACAGAATCAAGAGAAAATGAGGTAAGAGAACGCATCTTCCATACTGGGTTTCTCTTACTATGATAAGGGGACAGAGTCAAGAGAAAATGATATAAAAGAACGTATCTTCCATACTGGGTTCTCTTACTATGATAAGGGGACAGAATCAAGAGAAAGTGAGGTAAGAGAACGCATCTTCCATACTGGGTTCTCTTACTATGATAAGGGGACAGAATCAAGAGAAAGTGAGGTAAGAGAACGCATCTTCCATACCGGGTTCTCTTACTATGATAAGGGGACAGAATCTATTTTAGATCCGGAAACTATTTTAACTGACCAATGGCTGATATACTTCTCATCACGCGATTGTAATTTCAATACGCCATGGGGATCTTGTTTCGTTCGACCTCGACTTTCCAGTTGCGATATTGGGAAACCGCCCAGCCATGGAACGAGATATAAATAGGTTCCGCGCTAAAAATAGATTTTGTCTCCTTATCATATCAGATGGGGTTATGTTGTCTTTCTTCATTTTCTCTTGTTGACATATCATATATTTTTATGTCACAACCTCAGTTTTTTACGCAAAATCAGTGATTCATCTATTAAAGATACAATAACCACAATATCCTGTTCGCTGGTTTGCGTAAAACTGAAGTTAATAACAAGAAAAAAAACGTATAACTAGTGGAGCTAACTATTGCATAACAACGCGAGTTAAACGGATCCCAGAACTACAAGTATAAATCAAAGGAAACTAAACTGAAAGTAAAAGAACCTGGAGAAATCTAAGTATAATCAATAGTAAACACGTTACATACCTTTTCTCTCCAAATACGATAGAATGAAAACGATAGAAGGACGCTCATTACGGTCCTCGATAAAACTTGTGCTGTAGACCAGCCGAAACAGACCACGAGGTTGTAACATGATAAGATATGATAATACAGTATGTTCAACAACTGTCTAGCATTTGCTATTGTCTTACAACTTACAGTATCAACTCTTTTTATGAACCCATTTCTTAGTGCGTGTGTGTTCTAGGGATGGAGTAATGGGAGAGATTTCAACACATAGTTAACAATTATTCTCAGAAATCGAGGTGAATAGTGGCAGAATATTATTTTACCGAGCTGCGAAGCAGCGAGATAAATATTCCTAAAGCCACTATTCACCGAGATTGAAGATAGTAATTGTTTCAGTATTATACTATACCAATGAAGCAACCTCAGTAGAGAGCTTAAGCAAACACGACGACGAGGCCGTGGATAACACCGGCAACCGGTGAAAAAATTTAATTGTGAGAAGCGTAATTGGTACGACAAAGAGACTTACCGGAGTTTATTTTGCGCGTGCAGTTTTATTGTGTCGTTCATTTGCGCTATTTTTTTGGTCCTGCCCTTGTCAACGTCCCTTCGTGGTAGTGTTTTGCTTAACTTCCTTCGTAAAACCTCTTGGAAAAAGCTGAAAAGCGTGAATCTACTTCAGCCATATTTATTTCGGTAGCTTGGAGTCCATTTTGTTTTTTTCCCAAACAAAAACTCACTGGCACAAGGATTGCCCAGAAGCCCCAACATTATTCACCTTCTAGGAGGTGGATAATATACACTTAATGTATAGTCCCGAGGGAAACAGTTAGTTTTGTTTTCCCGAGAGTCCTGATGACGAAGGAAACATCAGGACTCGAGGGAAAACAAGACTAACTAGTTTCCTGAGGGACCATACATGAAGTTTTTTGTTATATATTTAGACTTTCCCTTAATTAAACAATCATACAGCAAAAACAAACAAACAAAGACGGAACGGGCGCGCGGACAACAACTGCGCAATTGTATCCGGTCGGGAACATTTGAATTTGATTGATTTGATTTGACACGTGACCACGAATCAACCAATCACAGTGCTCTTTTTGTTGATTGAAAGTCTAGGTATATAACAATGTTGAATATCCCGAGGTAGAGAGCCAATCAGATTGCTCAAAACGCCAAGGTTGCTGAGTTGGTATTTACTAGTATACACTGTACACATATTTTGCAGGTTTTTGTAAGCACGTGTCAACAACTCCTTAAGCCGATGGTGACTCTGCGCCATAGGTTACTTATGTCCAGCGGTGTTGGAGTAGAACTGCTAGTCACTGAACACCTCATGAAAGTACAGAGTCTTCTGGGGCTGGCTTTGGAGAGATCTTTTTTCCACAAGTAAGAAGTAATATACACTGTCAAGAAACACGAAATAGAGGGTTTCATCAGGTATCAAACACCAAAGAGACAGGGGAACAGTTATGACGAGTGTAGCCGAGTATTTTTCGTAGGAAAACACGAGATCCTCTCAAAGGAAATGATTTAGAAGTTTAAATAAAGGTTGCAGAATGAGGCGTGTTTCATCGTCACTCCTATGTGCTTGATTGCCTTGTTATTTGTAATTGCTGTAACAGTAACCGTGTAGCTCACAACGTTCAATTTCATACCAATATTTATTGATTGTTTAACTTTGAAAATGCATTGTTTTGTTCTAAAGCGCAGGCGGGTTCGCTACTCGCAGTCTATTTAACAGTTATTCCATGAGCGCGCGTTGGGTATGAATTGGCTTTCCCTATCTCATATTCAACAGGCGCGAATGGAATAATTGTTTTATTAAATTTTATTGAATTCTAGACGTTTTGATCATTAAGGATTGAGCTAAATTTCATTGAATTCTGTTTTAATTATTTTTACAAAACGACCGGAAGTAGTCGTACCAAAAACAGCAACAAGGCCGCAGGAAATCACATGACATGCGCGTCGTTTGCAAAATTTGCAAGATTTCAAGCAAGACACGCTACATCACAGTATTAAATTACAGTCATTAATAGAACATCGACCAAATGAAGGAGCTAAATCCACGGTGGAGAATTTTCAAAAGGTGCTTAAGGTTTAACACGTCGAGGAGTTTAACAAATGTGCACCTGCACTTTACCGCTGTAAAGCTTCTGCGAAAAACTTTGATCACCATGTGACGCAGACGGCGAGCGAACATATGTTTCTACAAGAACTTTTGTAGTCTTTTGGTGTAACTGCTATTGTGGGCTTTATGATCTGGATGTGTGGAGCTAGTTGTATCCCAATCACAGACTTGATACAGTTCCTATCGATGTTATTAGACGAGGAGAAATTTAAGTGTTACTTGAAAATAATATACCAAAAAATACAACCGCAGCAAATAAATATGGGATGAAATTATTTGACAGTAAGTGTGCAAATTGTACTAGCGAAATTGGCACGATACTTGAATTGTTTTTTGCGAACTAAAGTGAAACTCAAAAGTGAAACAAATGCTGCCATTTTGAAACATCCGCAGAGTCAGTAAAATGAGTTTTTTTGTTTTGTTTCTGGCTACATTTCCCACTATTAATTCTTAGACTGGATAGCTAACTTAAAAAAGTTTGATAAGGACATAACAGGGATGTTCAAGAACGAGCTGAATTCATGTTTGAAGCTTTTTACACGCTGGCTATTCAACATGTCAGCTCGACAGCGACATGGTTCTGTTTGCGAAACAATAGCAAAGTCAATTTTTGTCGTTCTAATGCAAGTTAGTTTGTACTAATGAACAATATTGAGGTGCACCAAAATGATTGTGACTAGAATGGATACTTGAAAATAAGGTGAGACATTTTGTGACACATATACAACAAAGGTTATCTCAAAATATGGTGAGACATTGATGTGGCGTCACCATGACAATAATTTGTATGAAAGCTAACCATTTCGATTTAGCGCTAAAACCCTAATCCGTATAGGTCAGTTTCTAACCCAGCAGTTATTCTCTTCGTAGACAGTTTTGTTTACCTGGCAAATCTGGTCAACAGATATTGCCTTGTAACGTGACCAAAATATATGTCTCGCCTTATTTTGTGACAACCTTTGTTGTATATGTATCACAAAATGTCTCACCTTATTTTAAAGTATCCATTCCAACCCAACCGTATCAAAATACTGAGTAATGGGCGTGCACTTTGTTGTACAACAACATGGCCGCCCCTGGTTGCCCTGAGGAGAGTACACGCAGAGTTTCTTTCGGGACATAGCAAGGAGTTACGCTGGGTATAACTGAATTGTCACTTTAATGGCGATGATCATATTTTGGGGCTCTACTATATTATCTCTGCGCTTTACTGTCAACAGAGCACAACTACAATTAAAATCAAGTTAATGTTGTTTTTAGAGATCATTTACCGGAATATCCGCAAGCCTTGAGGGCAGTGAAAAATACCAAGCGAGAAGAAGCAGACGAACCCGCCTCCAAGAAACCGTGCATTTCTAGTTATCCCAAGCTACTCTTCGATAGTTTGAGAGAACTGTCATCAGAGACATCACTAGAGGATGACGTGGAAGGAAGACGTGCTGCAGATTCAGCAGTTTTATGCAGCCTTCCATTTTTATTTGAAGCGTTTGTTAAATCCAACAGGTTCGTGGGATTGCAGTAGTTGTATGGCTCACGTGGGGGAATAATTCTCTTTACTTTGGGCTATCGTGGCCTTGTCAGCCTTATTAATATGTAACTGATGCGCTTTACACGAAACATGAGCCGTTCTTTCCATTAACCTTTAAATTATCGTTAAATCAGCTCAAGAACTAGACTACAGCGGATCGAATTCATCCCAATTAAAATTTTTGGAAGTTTCGATATATCTATAAAATACATCAGTACTGTTAAGGAAGCGAAATTTAGGTTTCAACGGACCTTTTTCAAAGAAACTAGTGATTTGTCCAGCTTGCTTGTAGAAGTTAAGACCAACCCTCTATTCTGTTACCTGGCCGTGGGTTCACATTATTTTTTCTGTTTCTGTTGCAGGAAAGCAGGTTCACCCAGCGGTAGAGGAACCGAGTTTGACTTTTTCACCGAAGCGTGCCATATGTTATGTTCCTTTGATGGCAATCACAACAACTTCATCGATAGCATCCCATTAGTTCTTCAGCTGTTGAATTGCCTTGCGTCATTTGATGTTTATCAGGTTTGTAATTTTCGGCTGTCATTGTTCGTCTCCAGACTAATGTACACCTGCTATACACTGCGTAAGAAAACGAAAAAAAAATAAACTTAAGCGCCTAAATCTTAGTAATATGACTGGTTTCCAACGAATTGGCTGCTTCGTCTGTGAAAATGTTAACTCGTTAAAGGGCTTTTCGTTTCCTCAGGTCGCTGATGACAGGGCAAATGGTTCTGCACAGTTCAATTGGTTGAGCCGTCTTATCGAGACTTTTGTCAAGGAGCCAGAATCCGGGTGAGTTACCGTGTAGCGTTTCTATATGACACGTAAAGGAGGCAGTGTCTGATGGAGTGTTTGGCCACATTTAAAATTGACAGGACATGTTAGCAACGTAGAAAGAAGCACGATGCCAGCGAACTTTAGGTTTTCTCTGTTCCTTCTTCTAAGATACTTTTTCGTGGGCAGTGCACCGTATAGAGTTCTACCCACCAAGCCGTAAGGCATGTAAGACTGAATGAGTGATTATCAAAGAATGAGCGTTAGATAAAGCGTGGTTAAGTATAGGATAGCGCAATATTTACTCAGTTTTGTAATTTTTTAGTTATGTATTGACATTTGCAAGGAGTTTTTCTACAATCCTGCTAGAGTGTCCTTCATTGTTTATAAGAACCTGTATATAACATAGAGAGAACGTTCCTGTCCCGACAGGAAAGCAAAAGCAGTAGTTATGATCCAGCTGAAGTTATGCGATATAGTAGTGACTCTAATGTGGCAAGACTAGCATTTACCAGCATTTACGTTCTATAATTATGGTGTTGCACGATCGAGTGAAGAGAGTTTGGTGTGAGGCTGATGACCTCTACCCAACCTGCCGAACTTGGGTCTCCAGGGATTTCTCTGATCTGATATGCCCCCCCCCCCCCCTGCCCCATCCCCTCTCACTCGCCAATTCTGTAATTCTGTTGTGGAAAATAGCGGGCCGTGAACAGTTGAAGCTGTTTTGCGGTTTACATTTTTCCCTGTTATTTTGCTTTACAATGTGTCTTGTTTTTCAATAACACAGAGAATTAAAGTTCCAATGTTTCGATGTGCTTATGAAGCTCAATCATTTGCTGGTAGAGCCACACCTTGAAGAAATTTGGAAGATGATTTGGAAAGCAGAAAATGATGGCAACGAAGCTCGTAATGCCCTGACTGCATCTCTAATATCCGCATACTGTAAATTACGTCAGGTACGTATACAGCAAGTGGTCTGTCTCAAAAACTGATTAGTAATTCTCTGTAGTAACTGCCATGGCTTCTCACATTTTTATCAGGTTGACGGGCATCTTAATGGATTTGGTATTACCGAGTGTATAATTAATTGTTCACTTTCATGATAGTGATGCTCAATTGGCAATTAACTGAAATACAGATCGCTTCTTTTTCCATACGCCTTCAAGTTACTGATTTCGCAACCAGTAACTCAGTAATTGCTATACTTAGTGTGACGCTACGCTAGTGAACGTCATATATATATTGCTGCTTCTTTGACTGCCTGTGTCTTATATGTCTGCCTATGTGTGTTGCTGCTTCTCATGTCTAGTGCGTTCATCAGTGTCTTTCCCAAAGCATCGTTTTGAAAAACAGTTTTACGAGGAAAAGCTGGGCCGGGAAAGCATAGTTTATCACAATCGATCTTCCCAGGACAAATTCGTCTGTTGTGAATTCATTCGTGTTATAGACAGTAGACAAATGTCTTGCCACAATGACGATGCCCTGCTAAAGATTTGTCACTGGGCTTCTAGGTTTTGCAAAATCCGTTTCTAATATATTTAATTAGTTTTAGTGTTTATTTAGTCCTGTTTTTTTTAGCGTCTTACGACGTAGCGTCGAAAACATAAGCAAAACTGATAGTCCTCAAATTGGACGGACACAATAAAGTATAACACAGTACTGCAACAACCATTTGGTTTGAAGCAAGTACCACGCTGTGTGATTCATAAAAGCTTTCATTTTCCCAATAGTTTGACAAACTAGTGGTGGCAGTCGTGGCCTCGTTTAGGGATGGGGATCAATCTTCCTGCGCTCCTACTTGTCTCCCCTCACATTTCAGTAGAAAGTAAGTACTGCATTATATACATTTTACGATGTTTTGTATTATCAAGAGTAGTGGTTACGATGGTTTTCAATTGATTGGCCTAAAACAAAAACCGAAGCATTTATCCGAACCAACTGTTACAAAATTGCTTGCCACTTGAAGACAGACATCGTAATCAATCCGCCTTGTTTATTCCCTTTCTCTGGATTCCCGCCACAGATGGCGCGTGAACAAGTTAATAGAGGCCTATATTTGAGCCTGCAATACAACTGTGGAAACTACTTCATTTTACACCAATCACATCAGATGAGGACAGTCCAATCAGAACGCGGTCACGTGTTGTCAACATCAAGCGCCAGAAAACGAATGCGAGCTACTGAGTATTGGTTAGCGCCTGAGTGGTTTTGGAAATGGCACGAGAATTGTGAGCACATCAACCATCGAAAAAAGCGAGCAAGAATAAAGAGGCTGCAAAATTGGTTTCAAAGTGAACTGAAATCCCTTAAACTTGTAACTCGCATTTCATCGAGTAAATCGTTACTTTTCTCGTAAACCACATTGTTGTTTCGATTTGAGTCTTTTGGTGCTCGCGGCTCATTAGAAGTCAATTAGCACTAAACTGGGATATCTGCAGTTGCTGTTTTGTCCTCGGCAAGTGCTAATCGACTTTTCTGTTGAATATCACGCCCTTAGCTTACATTAATACATCAAGTACGAGCTGCAGTGATAAGTTACAGATCAGTCAAACAACTTGAGTAGAGTTGAAAAGTCCTCTGTGCGTCGTTTTACTTTTACGAAGTTCATCGTGTTTGATATCTTATGAAGCAGAGCGTTTAGGATATTTGTTAAGGAATGGGTTGTTTGGGATATATGTTAAAGACTGGGTTGTTTAGGATATATGTTAAGGAATTGGTTGTTTAGGATATATGTTGAGGAATTGGTTGTTTAGGATTTTCTGTTAAGGAATGGGTTGTTTAGGATACATGTAAGGAATGGGTTGTTTAGGATACATGTAAGGAATTTGGTTGTTTAGGTTATATGTTAAGGAATGGGTTGTTTAGGATACATGTAAGGAATTTGGTTGTTTAGAATATATGTTAAGGAATGGGTTGTTTAGGATATATGTTAAAAAATGGGTTGTTTAGGATTTAGCTTCTAAAAGGCGGTGTTTTTAAGGGCAAAATTCATGTTGACATACAGTATTTTGTAATGACAGGCCTGAACGGGATTCGAACCCATGACCTCTGCGATACCGGAGCAGTGCTCTACCAACTGAGCTATCATACAGTATTTTGAACGTTATCCAAACACGTCACTCTACTTGACTTCTTTTGTCTTCCTCTTCTGCATTATAGTCATGAATTTCAAGAATGCTAGTTACATTTTATTGTCATTTCAGATTCTTTAAAGCCATCCAAGGGCTTCCCATTGGTCAAACAACAACAATCTGGCAAATTCTGTATGAAGAAGTCACAGCAGTTCACATAAAACGGATTTCTTCGATCACTGCCGAACCTTCAGCGAAAAAATCCAGGAACAAAAGACTTCCGGGAGAAGTTATGAATTGGTTTAAAGGCTTGGAGCTTGTTGTGAACATCTTTAGTTTGTTTCTTCTCAACGTAAGTGTTGAAGGAATCTGCGAACGTCACCGAAAAAGTGCGACCACGCCATCAATAGCGACGTTATTCAACCGCACTACAACCGAGGTTCTATGTCAGTTAGTGGAAATGACATCCGAGGTGGGTACGGCATTGAAGTCTTACAGTTTAACAAAATGATATCTGCAGCCAAACGCATTTCTCTGTTTTTGATCGGCTACCGAAGCGCCATTAGAGAGCTAAAAGAAAACACTACGACGAAGTCAACTGGTATGAGACCAAACAATAGTGTTAACTAACGGCACAATGAAAATCCACGTGAAAAATATATTCTGGTAGATCTCTTTGTCTTCCTTCTCGAAACAACAACGCGAAATGACCGCATTTCAACATTTCTTGACACGAATGAAACCGTAAAATAGCCATGGAATAAATAGCCTGAATAAATTTAGAATGGCAACAGTTGTAATTGAAATGCTACAATTGGAAAGAAAAATAAGACGAAAATGAAACAAGTTTGTCGCCAAAAGTACATTAAGAAACAAATTAATTTCTCTGTCTTGTGTCATCCTGTTTTTATGTCATCCGTGCATGTTAATGTAGGATGACATATTGTGAGGGGACGACTTGCCAATTACTCGATCACTCAGATGTAAACTCGATCAAGTACGCATGCGTGACTTGCTCAGTAGTCTAGCGCTGATCATTCCCCTTCGGTGAGGTGGGCAGCCCAAGTTCGAGTACCGCCTGGGACAGTTTCTTTCTTTTTTTCTTTTACTTCCTTTCTTTCATACGGAATGAGACCAAACAATAGTGTTAACTAACAGCATTTCAAGATTTCTTGACACGAGTGAAACAGTAAAATAGCCATTGAATAACCTGAATAAATTTAGAATAGCAACAGTTGTAATTGAAATGCTACAATTGGAAAGAAAAATAGGACGAAAATGAAACAAGCTTGTCGCCAAAAGTACAATAAGAAACAAATTAAATTCTCTGTCTTGTGTCATCCTGTTTTTATGTCATCCGTGCATGTCAATGCAGGATGACATATTGTGAGGGGACGATTTGTCACTAACTCGATCACTCAGGTGTAAACTCGATCAAGTACGCTTGCGTGACTTGCTCAGTAGTCTAGCGGGGATCATTCCCCTTTGGTGAAGTGGACGGCCCAAGTTCGAGTCCCGCCGGGGACAGTTTCTTTCTTTTTTTCTTTTTTTTTACTTCCTTTTTTCATACGGAATGATATGTTATTGTCAATGATATGCATCACAGTGGTTAAATCTATGATTTTAACCTGATCTCACGCTAAGACAATGACGTCATAGATAACATCGGATGACATCGCTCACAGAGCACTTTGATTTAGGCTCGTCATCATCAGAGTGAAAGCCCACGGTGTTGCAAAAGCCATATTTGGATCGTAGCATTTTCCATCATTTGAAAGATTTTTCAGAAATTTTAAAACATTCCTGTACTGCCCACGAATAAGGTCTAAGAAGGATCTTGTCACTCAAAATCAGCCTCTTGAAATTTGAAGAAAGCGAAAAACAGGCGTCAGGTTTGGGCAGTGTGAGCAAACTACGTCGTGAAAGAAGTTTTGACCACGCAGAAGCGAAAGGAACGAGTGCTTTGTTGTAAAAACACATAAATAGCGTGTTCTGACATACATGTGTACGTCATATTTCTAGTTAAATATTTTCGCCGGTTTGATTTCTATTGACCTCAAATACAGCCTCTTTTCTTGTTTTTAGTGCCAGGAACGAAGGTTATGTTAATTTATTAGGTGTGTGTTGCAAGAGCTGTGTACTGCCTCCGTAATCGCGTCGTGTAGAAACGTTGGGACCAGGGTACGAACGGATATTTTAATCCAGTGAAAAAAAGAATACTTTTTTTTTCTAAAGCATGTGATCGGGCCGGAATCCTAAATCCTCGCAATTGATGGGCTTATCATGCGCTCGAGACCTTTCCATCTTTTTACGATACGGCACACGGGCCAGTTTTTTTCCCTGCTGTAGCGATTACCCCTCGTTAAAAATACTAATGTTACAAAGAAAAATAATAAAATAGAATAAAATGGAACAACTTTATTGGTGAAAACATTCATTGGTAATGTGTACTTTGTTAATTACATTTTTAAAAATTGGCATAAACATGCTATAAAAGATGCAACAATCATAATTATGAAAAACCCTAATATTAGCTTAAGATGATAGATACCCCAATTTAATTCACTAAATAAAAATCTCCATAATTATAGTATATAGTCCATAACTAATTAAAATCTAAAAAGTGTCAATCGGCGGACGCGACTTTATTAATAAAGAAACCCTAATATTAGCCTAAGATTAATAGATACCCTAATTTACTTCACTAGTTAAAATCTCCATAAATTTTATACCTATGATCTTTAACTATAAAATATAATCTATAGATTAAAATAATAATAATAATAAATAATAATAATAATTTATTTACCGGGCCAGGTCGGTCCGTATGGCAAAAAAATGTGCCCTTGGACTTGAGTACGTACGCAAGACTTCGGGCACAGTTTTTTTCCCATACGGACCGAACGACCGATGTTGTGGTTCAGTTTTATCCTTAGTTTAAATTTGGTTTTCTTTTGTTTTGGTTTTGGTAGTTTAATGATAATGAGTGAAGTGAAGTGAAGTCAACTTTATTTAGGCAGGGTGGCCCAATCAGCACTTGGCTGGTATCAAAAGGGGCCCTGCGTAAATTAAGACTACATTAAATTTCTATATATAAAAATTAATATTACAATTATAAAAAAAGCGGATAAAAAGCGCTTAAAAATATATAAAAACTACTCTCTAAAATAAAGTCTAAGAAGATTTTTAAAAATGGGGAGCGATGTTGCTTCTTTTATTGTAGTGGGTAAATTATTAAAATGAAGCGCACCAGAGTATCTGAAAGTCCTTTTCCCTAGCGTTAACTTGGGTTTCGGCAAGTGCATGTCATTCCTTTTCCTCGTGTTGTATGAATGAACGTTGCAATTTCTAATAAAATAATCCGACAAATATGGAGGAGCTAAATTATTTAAACATTTAAAAACTAAAATGCATTTGTGGGCTTTTCTTTGGGTTTCCAAATCCACCCACCCTAACATTTTAAAAGATCCTTCGGTTGTTGCCCTCCTTTGTATAATGCGTGCTGCTCTATTTTGCAGACGTTGCAAGCTGTTACTGCAACCAATTGACAGCCCATCCCATACCGTGTTAGTGTAATCAAACATCGGCTGAACTAAACAATTATACACGCATTTAGCAGCTTTTAGAGTAAGGTAGGGTCGTATGCGGGACAGCAGGCCGAGACGTTTTCTTACTCTCTTACAAATCAATTCTACATGTTCCTTCCATGAAAGATTCTCATCTAGTGTTACCCCTAAGTAACAGAAGCTTGATACTCTGTCAATGTTTTTCCCATGAAGCTTTATTTTATAATCTGGACACTGTTCTAGTTTTTGCCTAGTTCCAAACAGCATCCATTTAGTTTTACTCTGATTGAGTATCAACCTGTTGCTTACTAACCATTTCTCAACATTGGTAAGATCGTTTTGAAGAACCTGTTTGATGACATCTGGACAGGAATGAGAGAAATATATAACAGTATCGTCGGCATACATGCCTATTGATGACTTCAGTAGACTTTGCGGGAGATCATTGATGTATATCACAAATAGTATCTATTGGGGTATCTATCTAGAGTTTGAATCAAAGGAAAATAAATTTTGAACCCAGGCTAAAATTGAACCGCAACATATATATTTGAGCAAGTCAACGTTTGCTGCATATGTTGCATATTTTTATTTGCCACACAATAATTACAAAAAAATATAGGAAAAGAAGAAAAAAGGAAGTGGCGAGGAGACCTAACAGAAACTATAGGAGCTTATGAGAAGTTAGGCCTCATCAAACTATGAGCTAGAGCTGTTCAACATCACTTGAAGAAAAGAAAGCGAAAAGTCGAAGATGGAAAGATTTATGAACTGTTTTCAAACTTACTCAATAATTTAATCTTCAGTTTTCTCTTAAAAGAGGAGAGGGATTGAGAGTTGATGACCTTGTTATCAAGTGAATTAAAAACTTAGGCCCTTGAAAAAAGGGCGAGAACGTCTTCGTGTTTGTACGACAATACGGTAGACGGTAGGCCTGGGAATTTCTTGTATTGTAAGAGTGGAATTGATTGCTTTGAGAGAAATTGTTATTAAACTTTGGAGGTAAGAATGAATTTTTGCTAGAATACGTAAATTGGCCCAGTTGAAGCAAATGGATATCATTAAATTTTAGTATACCGAGGTCCTTAAAGATGGGTTCCGTATGACCATTGAAATGTGATTTCTTAATAATTCTAATAACGCGCTTTTGCAGGATAACAAGGCGGAGGGAGATTATTTTTATAGGTCGAAGCCCAAACGATATTGCAGTAGTAAAAATAAGGATAAATTAACGAATAGTAGAATTAGAATAGTAGAATAGCGTTGGGCGTAAAATATCAATGGCGGCGCTAAGAACGCTTTGTGCGAGCACTTGAGAAAAATGGCTGTTTTGTGGCCGGATTTTATTATTTGACAGGTAGTTTTTAGTTTTTACTAATCCTTATTTTCATCCCTCCAGAAGATTGCCATGTCTCGGTTCTCATCTCTCCTTTTACGATTTTCCTTGGGAGAGCTGGACATATATTTAAGAAACATAAAACTAGTTGAAGAAAACGATGAAGCCACCAGTATGTTGTCATCAAGTAAAGTGATGCATTGTCTTGTGTCTGTGGGAGACACGGAGGAGTCGTCAGCTGCGGAGAGAGATGCAAGAGTCATCTTATTACAGGTATCACTCATTTGATACAATTGATAAGACTAAATACAGTACTTAGCACTGTAAACAAATCTATTGATAACTTGGTTCATTTATATAAGATTGAGTGGTATACCAAGTTGTTGCAAGTTGATGAAACGGGTATCACACCTTTGAGGATGTATATGTTATTTACCGGGTGGAAGGTACGTATGGCAAAAAAACTGTGCCCAAGGTACTCAAGACCAACGGCACAGTTTTTTATTATACGGACCGACCTTACCCGATAAATAACTTATTTATTTATTTATTTTTCTTGGATGTCTTCTTTTTAAAGTAAGAAAAGAGATAGGAGATTGCTGCAGCGGGGAAAAAATCCGGCCCGTGGGCTTTATCGTAAAAAGCTGGACCGGTCACGTGTGCGTGATTAACCTATCAAATTCGAGGATTTAGGAGTCCGGCCCGCTCTGATGCTTGAGACATTTCGTATCGCGCGGCCATGTTATATTGTTCATGTATGCCCTCCGACATAGAATTACACAAAGTGATATCAGAGACATATCAGAGTTTGTCCAAGTGAATTCTAACCATCCAAAGAAATGTATTTGAAGGGAAAATTAAACAGATAGTGATAGGTAACATAAGAAATTTGATTTATGGACAAAAGATTCCTTAATTGAACAAATTGGTCGAAACTGATAAAGACTGACTAATTTTATTGCGTGTTAAATCTTGTCAGCCAGGAAACTCTCGCTCTACTCACGGAACTAATTAACATATAATGCAGGGTGTTCATTAGGTATCGGAGATCGGAGAATTCTCCGGCTACTACAAAGAATTTTCCGGCTACTACGAAGAATTCTCTTGTCAAATTTAGATGGCCTCAGCTAGTTTTAAATTCAGTCAAGGAGCGCTTTCAGAATATTATCCGGTTGCTTTACACAATATTCTCCTGCTACTAAAATTCTTATTGAAAACCCTGATAATGATGAGAATATTTAATAAGTGAAAGATCGTGGCGGTTATGTTAGCAACTTAAGCAGTTGCAAAGATAAAACCTGAAAAAAAATCGGGGTTTCCATTTTTTTTTTCCTTTTCTTTTTATTAGGTCTTATCTTTGCACCGGTATCACAAGGTCATGAGTTCAAATCCCGTTCAAGCCTAAATTAATTTTTTTCAGGTCTAACCTTTGCAACTTTGTTCACATAACTGCGACCATCTTTCACTTATTAAATCCTCTCTCCCGCGGTTCACATATGAAATTTTCACATATTCGCATTTAATGGTAATATTAATAGTAATAATTACTGTGATAATAATAATGATAAACGCAAACAGCGTGGCTGGATGGAACAATCAGATCACTGTCAGAAAAACTATCACTGATAATTTTAGTGAGTACCAACTAGCTTAATTCTAAATGTCTCGTGCTTTGATTGCCGAAATGTGAAGTAACAACAAAAAACAAGACAAAATAATAACAGCCCGTGTTAAGATTAAGTTCAACAGACTGCAAACTCGATAGGGCGGTGTCTTATTCACTTTCTCTAAACTAATAACTTACGTGTTCTCCCATACAGAACGCGATATGCATCCAGAGAATAAGAAACTTGTTACGAGCTGGCAATGACTTTAGCCACGGAGCAGGAGCGAAAGAACTTAACTTCTTGCTCTCCTTTTTTTCTACCTCTTTGGATGATGCAGCCGACCTCAAAGCATTATGGGATGGAGAGGTATAAAATTTATTGCTATAATTTTTTGTTTTCTTTTACTTGCCCCTAATTAGTAACCAGTTGATGCACTGCACGCGTTGGTGTATTGTTTGTCATATTTTTCGCCAGAAATGGCATCCATTGCTATAAAGGGTATCGCTTGTTTAGAAGGGCCACTGACAATGCGCAAACCTTGAGACCATTTATTTCTTACGTTGTTGTTGCATTCCCTTTACTCCTTTGTGAGTACCATACACTTCCTTCAGACATCTTACTTAGAGGAAGCAGGTTTAATTATAATCGATACCTTTGAGGTGATATTTTGTTTTAATATTTAATCTTCATTCAATGTACTAAATCCATGCGCGTGATTGGCTAAACTCAATCACGTGATTTTGTGATACGTCACGTCATCACCTAGTAACCGTGCACTAATGAGAATACATCATGCCATCACACAACGGCTGGCATCAAAATGGCCGGCTCAAGCAGGTTTGCAAGTGTTTCAAAATGTTTTGTATTTCATTGAACTCAGATTGAATATTAAAAGGGTTAGAGACTTGAAATTCGTGGTTTGTTTACAAATACACGCACTTGCTGGCTGTAAAATGAACGAGAAATTGTCAATACTGCACTCAGCAAATCACTCATTTCAGTCTCTAACCCGTAAACAGTTCGACTACTCGAACCGAGGACACCCAGATAAATTTTCATGCAATAATAATAATAATAATAATAATAATAATAATAATAATTTATACAGGGTAGCACGTAATAGCCATATGCTAATTAACTTGTGGCCCTGATTAAATCGATTTATCATTCAAAGGACAGCCACAACACTGGGGTCTACGTCCCCTACTCTTTTCGAACAGTGTTGTGGGATCTTTAACGTCCCACAAGAACAGTGCTGTGAGACGGGGCGTACGGTTTTTCGTCTTTATCCTAGAAGGCTAGAATGTCTCACCATTTGTAGATGTCATAACAAAGGCAGCACATTCTCCTCAGTTATTTTAAGACCTTGAGTGTTGGTCCGGCCGAGGTATTGAACTCACGACCTCCCGCTCGACAGGCCGGTGCTCTACCAACTGAGCTAACCAATTCTGAATGTTTGTTCTTGACGCTTAACAGCAGATTTTTGTCGAGTTTCTACCGACTAAGATGGTTCTTTTTCAGTCTTGATATGTTTTGTACGCTTATAGAGGAAATCATGTGCATTTTAAGCGAAATATAAAAAAAAACATTTGCAGAGATTCAACTGTTTAGATACTCGATCGTGATTGGATAATTTGTATGAAAATTTGTTCGTGTGGCTTTGGTTTGAGTAGTGACGCTGTAATTCCCATCGTCTGCTTGTTTTAGAGTGTATTGTTATTGTAAGCATTTCTGGGAGTGAATTTGTCAAATCCAGTTGTAATCACCCTTGAATTGTTAAGGAAATTGTTGAATACCTCAATTCCTCAATTTGTTGATGAATTTAAGTTTATAATGCTCGTAAAATACTTCCGCGATTGCTTTAGTTTTTCGTGGCGTCACTTTCTCAACCAACTAGAAGAAGATTACTGTTACCATTCGTGATTGCCTCGCACTTTTGTTTGCTGCGCCGTTGATGGTGATATGTACTTGCTTTGAGTTGTGATTGGTTCGTCTGGTATGTGCATCTGATGTGATTGGCCATAGAATTTGCTTTGGTTGTAGTATTACCACGGTTAGTTTGAAAAAAAAAGGATCAAAACTTCGCGAGCTCTTCTTGTTCCATGGCATCAAGCGGTTCTGTGGCGAACATGTGCCATGCTATGGACCACTTTCATAAATGGCGGCCGATTTATTATTCCTTTGTATGTATGTTAATTAGACCCACTAACCTCATTTTGGAACAAAAATTCCATTGAATTTTGCACATCCTAGCGAGGCCAGTAAGGTTCATTACCATAAAAACAAAAGAATAATAAATTGGTCGCCATTTATGAAACTGGTCTATTCTCTTGTAACTTGTTTTCTCTATTTACGCCATTCAGATTTGCTCAGTCACCTGGGAAAACGTGCTGATTGCACGTTGGGATTTGATACGTAGGAATGCTGTTATTATTCTTCCATTGCTTTCCGCTGACCAACAGCTGAAGGTTGCTCATCTGCTGGTGAAGTCTGTTGGAATACATGGATCGCCAGGAGCAGTGACACCGGGGTAAGTAACATCTCTCCCCTACAATCTCCTAATGCATGTGATTGTTCGACGCCCAGTTCTGTTCACCTCCATGTTCCCATCTAGTATTTGGTTGCGATTATGGGTTAACGCACGTAGCGTAAATAACTCATATAAATTCAGTGTTTTTCGCCGCAAATCCCAGCAGTTTCTTTGGAAACTAAGCTCTTCATATTAACATCAATAAGCAACATCTTGTAAAATCATTTATCTTTTCTTGATCACCCCTGCCACATAAGTTTCCAGTTTCGACATTCCTACCAAATATTCACGGCTGGAATGTCCATTCGGCAAATAAACACCTCTTACTAACCGTGTTCTCGGTCCGTACTGTAAGTTACTAACCGAGTTTTTTCCGCTTTTTTTCTGCGAAGCACGCGGGGCATAAATCCAAGCGGAAAAACGAGGATCCGTAACTTACAGTACGGACCGAGAAAACGAGGTTTGTAAGATATTTATTATATCTCAAAACAAACTTTTGAATTTAGCGGGTCGTACAGTGAAGTACGACCCGCAAAATTGAACAATCACAGCGCGCGTTCTAACTGAGAGATATAATAAGGCACGTTATACCACGATGCAGACCCAAAGCGAAACTAAAATGTGTTTTTCGCGCTTTCGATCACACAATTTTCCACCTTGCTTTGATCACGTGCTGTTGTATCCCGAGCGGGGGACAGTCTCTGAATTGTACCCAGCTTGAAATGCATTCGAATTTCGCGAAGGCCGCGCGACCAAGAATGGACTAATGACAATCCCTGTTTAGTTACCGGGGCCCAGCCGAAGGCTGGCACCGGTTATAAAATGCAGACGGTTTCTGTCGTTTTTTCAACGTTACATTGTTAGGGATATATCGCTGACTAAGATATATCGCTGGTTCGTTACTTTTGCTCGCTGGCTCATTGAAATCTTATCCGCCATTTTGAAAAGCACGAGGCATGGAGGACAGTCAAGAGAAAGATTATAGCTTTTTGTTCCCCACCCTTTACGATGCACTAGTTTATGAGCGAAAATTTAGGAGTGAATATTTGGAGAGACAAATTTACGAGCGATCACGTAAGAGTGAACCTTCCATCGTGAAACTTATCGAGAATAAGAGCGACTCATCAAAGCTATCTACATTGAGTGAACCTTCCATCGTGAGAGGTGTGAGAGGTTAACTATATCGATGCAATCCCGTGTCCCACTGGGCCCCGGTAAGTTCCACGTAGTGGTTCTCGTTAATTTAAAGTCTGGGGTTATGACAGTGAAAGGGAATTTTACTATCCCGATGTTGTAGTCGAAAATGTGAACATTGACAAACACGAGCAAATCAATGAAAGGACCAACAAAAAGAAACAGTTGGGAAAATTAAGTGAGTTATTTTTCAGGTTAGGGTCGATCCGTGTAATGAAAAACTGCGACCTCCGACTTGAAAGTTACACGTCGATCGCAGGTTCTCTCTTTACCGATCTAACAGCCGGTAAATAACATGAATCTCTTTTGCAGGTATATCACCCTGTCTGATGTGTCCATGAGGATGATTCAGAGCGCTGAATTCCATGAGATCCCTCTGATGCAATCCAGTCTGTTGATTGCTTTGTTGATTCAACTGCATCACGCGTTATTTATTCCACAGTAAGTCAATATTATGTTTGTAGTTAAGATACGAAGTAGGACTTGTGGCAGCATTATTCAACTGGGCCGTTCCTTCTGCTAAACAGATGTGAAAGCAAACTTGCTTAACGCTTAAAAAAAACGCCTAACTTTTAAGCTTCTGTGTTGTTTTTAATTCAGCAGTGATGGTAATACTGTGACAAGCAGATTGTCAAAGATTCTTGGTGCTTTGGCAACAACGGCTTTTTCTACCGACCAGAACCACAAGCAGCAGGAATGTGTCGAGACCAACTGTGTTGATGGTCAACGAGACAACGACGATGACGTCGACAACGGCCACGAAGATGATGATGGTGACGACGATGATAATGGTGATAAAGATGGTGATGATGATGATGATGATGATGATGATGTTGGCAATGGACATAATAGCGGCAAGTTAAATGTCTGTTAACTACTACTTCGCCACAAATAAATTTTCCTTTCAAATTTGTTATAAGGATATGCGTTGATGAAAACGTCGATTAATTTTAGACTCTTACTTTTCTTTTGGTTGTGTATGACATGCAGGGTTTGAACTTGATTCTTCTCAATGTCTTTCAAAAATCCCCAATCGCCCTGTTAGATAACCTTTCCAAATTTACCGTAGGTAAGAATGCTGTTGTTATAGTTTTCACTCTGTAAGTCCTAATAGTGGGCGGCTTTCAATTTCTCTCATTAATGCGACTGCTTTTGAAATTTTTTCCAAATCAAGATTCTGCAATTGATAAGGACGAAGAAGCAAAAGAATTTCGGAGATTTGAGACCAAAAGAGAACAAGTCGGGGAGAAATTTCAACCATTTGCTTTCCTTGGTTGCGAACTGTGTGAAATCCTAAGTGGTGTTACTACTTCAGATGCACCGATAGTGGTTGCAACCAATGTGCCAGATACTCTTCAACTTCTGAAGGTAAAGTGTGCATAACGTTTGCTATTATCTACTAAAATACGCAGATAAGATTGGAATACGGAAACAGCGTTCAGTTTCTTGAAACTTTCTTAAAGTTCCATAAGGAAAAGCGGTACACGAAAGGTAACTGCGTTGTGTGGAGGATAAAGATACGAGCTTTACGTTTTAAAACCACATTTATGAAACTGCTCTCGCTACGCTACGCCGCGAACGCCCATACAACAACCATAGTAACAAGTCTGTAAGATTTCACGGCTTTAACTTGTGTTTACCATTATCCTTAAAGACTTCGTGACTCTGACTATTTTAATGTATCGTACGCCAGTAAGCGCTGTGTTTTGCAATATGCAAGGCTTGTTTTAATTTAAGGTTTCTGTTTCTTAAGGTACTTATTTGAGTTCCTCATGTATTTGTTTTGCCCCGCCGCGACTAGCTTTCAGCAATTTGTGGGACAAACTACTCTAACTTCTGTATTTAAAGACAAATAAAGTTGTTGTTGTTGTTGCAAGCGGGAAAACACAAAATGCCGTGAGTCCTCTGTTAAGCCACCCGGCTGGCTAACGTTTCCAGGGTACCTTTGGGTGTGGCTTATTAGGGGTGGGGGGCAACTTAATAGAAGGGGGTGGCTTATTGATTTAGCTAAGTGCAGCATTATCATGATAGGGAACTTTATTAGCCTTGCATGTTTCATTTTTACCGTTTGAATACCTGTTTTTATATCAATAGTGACGGCTCGCGAGTATTGACTTATCTCAGATTCTTTACAGGTCTCAGATAACAGGAGTATTTAAAAGTTTCATTCACTTGGTTAATCCGATTGAGTGATATAACTTAGTTCCACACGGGAATTGTACGCGACTTTGTTTTCTTTTTTTGTTTGTCCAGTAGAGGGAGTGGCTTAATATATATTTTTACTTGTAGAGAGGGGTGGCTCATTAGCAGGGGAAGGCTTATTTGAGTGGGTAGCTCACTAGAGTATTAACCGTGGTAGACGAAATTTGCTTACTTGCTTCGGAGCATCATTGCACGCGCGTTTTAGGTTATTTTTTATAGTGGTTTTACTAATCTTTTTGAAATATTTTTCTTTCAGACTCTATATCGCTTTGCCCTCGATTGGTTGTCAGATGAAAATCATATCCGTTGTTTCATTGGCCTTTTAGCATGTGATGTTATTCTGTATCTGCAATGTGTTGAAGTGAGTTTGTATTCACTGCCCTCTTGTCTTCTAATGCATCACGAATGATAGAGTTTGGTAGTCTACTTTAATATTCATAGTTGGCCCGTTTGCACAGGTGAAAAAGTATTGCATACTTAATAAAGACAAGTACTTTTCAGTGGCTGGTGAAACTGCTTGGTTTGATCCACAGATGAAAAGGTTAACACCATACTATATAGTGAAACAAACAGTACCACAGTACGGTACTGTTCAGTAGCTTTACAAAGAATGGTCACACTGCATGGTTTGATCCACAGATGAAACAGTTAGAACCACACTGTATAGTAAAACAAACAGTACCACAGTACGGTACTGCTCAGTAGCTTTGTAAAGCATGGTCACACTGCATGGTTTGATCCACAGATGAAAAAGTTAGAACCACACTGTACAGTAAAACAAACAGTACGACAGTACAGTACTGCTCATTAGCTTTGTAAAGCATGGTCACACTGCATGGTTTGATCCACAGATGAAAAAGTTAGAACCACACTGTATAGAAAAACAAACAGTACCACAGTGTAGGACTGTTCAGTAGCTTTACAAAGAATGTTTACACTGCATGGTTTGATCCACAGATGAAAAAGTTAGAACCACACTACAGTAAAACAAACAGTACCACAGTACCGTACTGCTCAGTAGCTTTGTAAAGCATGGTCACACTGCATGGTTTGATCCACAGATGAAAAAGTTAGAACCACACTGTATAGTAAAACAAACAGTACCACAGTACAGTAGTGTTCAGTAGCTTTACAAGCAATGGTCACACTGCATGGTTTGATCCACAGATGAAAAAGTTAGAACCACACTGTATAGTAAAACAAACAGTACCACAGTACAGTAGTGTTCAGTAGCTTTACAAGCAATGGTCACACTGCATGGTTTGATCCACAGATGAAAAAGTTAGAACCACACTGTACAGTAAAACAAACAGTACCACAGTACAGTACTGTTCAGTAGCTTTACAAAGAATGTTTCCACTGCATAGCGTCATCCCTTTGGAGTGGCTTCCAGGGTTAACGTTGCCTGTGTGCGTTTAGGAACCTACCTTCGTACGTTTGGAGACCTTGTCACTTAACAGAAAGCTGTTAAAAGTACTTTTCGATGGCTGTAGAAGAAGGCGTAGGTTTATATTACATCACGTGATGGATCTTAGAGCCTTGCAGAGCTGGCTGTACAATTCAGCTACCAAGGTTTGGCAGAAGTACTACCAGGTTGGTGTTATATGCGTGAATGTTTGTCGTTGGACGTAATGTGTTTAGAAAATCTACCGTTTTTTAAGCGAAGCTTGATGAATATTGAAAGCTGAGGTTATGAAATATTTTTGCGCTCGAAAAGACCTTCTTGCTACCAGAAAAAGGTGTTGTGACCTTAAAAAGTGTACTGTCGAATAGATTGTCGTTTGGTGATGGACTAGATTAACTCTGTTCTTTTGGTTTTACAGTAGAGTGCTTTCTAGGCTTGAATCTTTCAGATTTTATAACTGATAGATATAACCGAGAGGCTGTCTTAAAGAGAAAGCAGTGCTAGGGTGTATGGAATTGGAACGAACCATTTTCAGAGAAATAAGAAGTTCCCCGGAACAGAGCGTTTCGAGGGCAGTTATGATATTTCGTGGCATTGCTTAAGTCAAGGGGCTTTTGACTCCATAGATCCTAGTACATTGGGGCTGTATTTTGTGCTGGAATCCTCACCAGATAAGACCCGCTTACGTACTGAAGTTTGCAAACAACTTCCTCTATTTCCAGTGTGGCTTTCTTGCAGTTGCTTACTATAATCAGCGGCTTTTTCTATCATTTCTTTTCCTGTTGTCTCCTAGTGCTTTTAACACGTACTTGTAACTGTTTGACGAATTTTGAAGAAATATAGTACTTCTATTTAGCAAACGTTTCGAGCAGATATCATAAGTTCAATGAGGTAGCATTATCGCTTATCATTTGTCTTTTAGAGGAGAACCACGCAACCGATTTGACCATTGACGCAGCTGAAAATTGCGGGGTCGATTCTTACCTTGCATGACTCCTCAGATTCAGTCGTAGTTCAGTGTTTTACCACCACACAAGGGAAAATAAACAGTAGCTTTTACAACACGTAGAAACAGCCATCCAAAATGTATGATGAGAGAGTAAAGATGTAAAAACGAGCCGTTATTTTGTTGTTGTTGTTGTTGTTGTTGTTGTTGTTTTTGGTTGTTAATGTGGTTGTTGTTTTTTGGTTGTTAATGTGGTTGTTGTTTTTTGGTTGTTAATGTGGTTGTTGGTTTTTGGTTGTTAATGTGGTTGTTGGTTTTTGATTGTTAATGTGGTTGTTGGTTTTTGGTTGTTAATGTGGTTGTTGTTTTTTGGTTGTTAATGTGGTTGTTGTTTTTTGGTTGTTATTGTGGTTGTTGTTTTTTGGTTGTTAATGTGGTTGTTGTTTTTGATGGCAGCACGTCACAGTGCTTGATTTCCTTTCCCTCTTTTTTCTATTTGTAAAGTGTTTGGAAAGTTATACAAAACGTTAGGCCGGCCTGAACTTTCCTTTGCCCATTAAACAATTTATTTTGATAGCATGTGTAAGCGCGCCAGGAAATCTTGTTCCTGATCCCGTTGTTTGCCGTACCTGTCAGGTATACTCAGCTGGGCTCAGCATGGTTGTAGATGACACAAGCAATCTTCTCAGTGGAGTTTGCAGATGCTCGCTCAAATTTTCTGCTCTGAGCGCGTCAGTAAACACGATCCTACCTGATAAGGTAAGATGATGGCCTTGATTCGCGAACTCAGGGGGGAGAGGAGGGTTTGGAGGGGGGGGGCTCTGGAAGCTACATGCAGTGAACACCCCCCTGCTTCCCCTCCCTGTGTACCAGTACTCTTACGTCTTGGAAGTGTAAACTTGACTCGTCAATGATAATGTTAATAACTTCCAACTTTTCTGGTGTATTAGTCTTTTGCTCTCTGAAATTTTAAACGTTGGACGTAGTGCTTTTATCCACAAAAACGTTTTTCTTTTCGGTGGTTTCAAAACGAAAACGAACGAAATAAAACCTTCAGTTCAATCCTGACATGTTGAACGTAGCAAATTTTAACTAATGTGCGAATGTGATATTAGTCAGCAGTCTTTTTCTTTCACATATTCATTTGCATCATTCTTCTTCATCTACGGGTATGTTGCGAACTCACAATATGACCAGCTCCCAGTTGGCTTGATAGCTCAGTTGGTAGAGCACTGCTCCGGTATCGCAGAGGTCGAATCCCGTTCAGGCCTGATTTTTTTTTGTGTGTGTGAGGCTTTAATTTCACAGCTGCTTAAGTTGTGTACATAACTGCGATGTTCAATTAATGTCATTACATATTAATCCGCAGTTCAAATATATGGTCTTTCATATATTCATTTGCATTTTCTTTTTTAGTTGCGTAATGAATTGCGGAGCATAACTTCAGAACTGCAACATTGTACGAAGAGTGGCGCGGAAGGGATAATGGCAGCAAATCAAGTTGTTTTAACAGTAACTCGAGGTGCACTGTGGGTGTGTGAGGAGGTAAGGACAAACAAATGTAGAGAAGGATAGGAGGGAAGGCATTTCGAATCTCTCTCCCGTGTAACGTTTTTATACGCCATACTTTACTGTGCTTGAAACATGTTGAGTGGAAGTCAGTTCCAAGGGTCCATTTCGCTTCGTGGAAGAGACAACGTCCTAGGAAAAATATACATTCTTCTGTGCTCGTTACTGCCACAAACGTTACTGTGCAGTAAATGAGTGTTTATTGATTGTTGTGGCAGGATAAACGTGGATATAAGAGCTATGATGATAAAAAAATCCCATTTAAAAATAGAAAAGAAAGAGCATTGTACAACGCGAAAACACACACACATTGTACGACTGGCTGTCATTTTGTTCGTCGAGGTGATCATCGGCTGATAATCCGAGAAAATTCCGTGCGTTTCAAGTTGTTCAGTTTTTCATTCTGTTGGCTTTTTTTTCCAGACTGTCACTAACACAATATCTTCGAAGAAAGCGATCCGGACATGCGCTGCTCACGCTTTGCTTCTTGGCCCGTCACTACTCGAGTTGCTGAAAACAGTTTTCATGTTGACACGGAAGAGCCGAAAGAGAAAGAAGACACGTGACGCTCAAGATATCAGCTGTTGGTTTGATATTCTCAGCAATTCACCGGCTTTGCTTGATTCTTTCACGTCATTGCTACACATTTACTCAATTTCGCAACAGTCCAGGTATTTATTTTCTCAGGTCTTCCTTCAGGTTAAATCGCAATTGCTTAAACTGCATTTTTACTTTATTAACGTTCCTAACAGCAATGCCAATATATGATGTAACTCATACATACTGAGATCACTGTGTCCAGGTATTACGCACTGCACTAAGCTTACAATGGATTTTGTAGTGATACTACATATTGCATTTTGCTAAAGTTGAATCGTTTACTTTCCAGGCCTTCCATATCAGTGAAAAGTAATATGTTTTTGCCACGAAGATGTTGTTTTGGCGTGTAATTTTTTTTTTCTTTCTGAGTAAAGGTGATCACTGCTTTGAGTGCAAAGGCCGCCATGCAGCCTAAAGAATTTAGATACAGCTCAAACATTGATATTATTTTTGAACGGGTTAAGCCTTAATCTTCCCTCTAGGAAACTGCTGCTTGTCAAGGAAGAGTTCAGGAAGTGGGAGTGGCACGATGTATTTCGTTTCATTTTGACAGGTGTTATTCATCATCTTTATGGGAAACCTTTGCCAGTGGAAGAAAGTGAGGTAGACAATTAAAGAAATCAAAGTTCATTCTCTTTCCTGCTAGGGACAAAACAACCAGTAAAGCTAACCAACAAACGAATTGAAGTAAAACAGAACGAAAGGAAGCTGCTTTCCAATATTTCCTTTTTTTCCGTGATGGTGTGCCGCAAATAAAATGTAACTGGAATTTAGGGAAACGAGAGGCGCAAACGCTTTCTCCTAGAGAAACAATGTTGCTTACTTGTCTAACGAAACATGCAGCTGGTCCGAAAAGCTAATAACATACCCAGGAATGCAGATCGTTTGGTTTCACTTTCTGCACTGACCAGTAAAATAATATGATTTAAGACCATTAGGCAGGTTTTTTCATTTCCTTCTTTCAAATTTTAACTATTTGTATTAAGTACCTATTTTCCTAAAACGTACTGACTTGCAACAGTGGAAACAATTCTATTTTGTGGTGTCAAAGTACTCTTGTTGACCCTTCAGTCTCTCTCTACCCAATTGTTCAAATGCTTACAGACTGTTAAGGGTAACCTTGAATTGGACTGGCATTATTCCCTGAGAGTAACAATAGTCTAATATGCTTTCTGCTACGAATCAGCTGTGGCCGTGTGGACTTCTACAATCCTGGCCAAAATTATCTTCGACACTAAAGGAATGACACGTCTTTGATGCAGATATATGAAGTGATTAAAATAATAAGCCTTTTTGCTGTTGTTACAACCACCCCCACCCCCCCCCCCCTTCCCCTTAACAATGTTGATAGCCACGGCAGGAGCCCATTACAGACCTAGAGGGGAAGAGGAACGCTCCTGGTAATGGGCTCCTTGCCACGGTCATCATACATGGCAACAAATCAACATTGAATGTGGGGGAGGGGGGTGATACTGCTTTGCAAAGTGGCCCAAAGTTTTTGGCCAGGATTGTAGGCCTCGTTCGCATCTGCACCTTTCTCGAACAGCCCAATGAACCAATCAGAATTTACGAGGGAGGGGGTGGCTGGTGAGGGACTGGGAGCATCGTTTAAAAATTGCACGACGCCCCTCAACTTGCCAATTTTTCACATGAACCCCCCCCCCCCCCCAATCAAAAGAAAGAGACTTCAATTTCGGAGTAGAACATTATGACATACAAATATTGCTAAAATATTTCACGTGATCCCCCCTTTTCCCTAATTTTTTTTGCGTGACCCCCCCCCCAATCCCACTAGCCCCCCCCCCTCCATCGTAGAAAATTAACAGTCCGTTATCGCGGGGAAACGCCTGCTATTCCTATTTAAACAATAGAGTGTTTCTGTCGAGGAACTATCGGCTGATAGTTGCCCCGCGGAAATTTGATGTTCTTAAGACAAATATTTGCCCGAGAAGCGAAGCTTCGAGGGCAAATATGCTAGTTTTAAGAACATCAAATTAGCAAGGGGCAACTATCGGACCGATAGTTCCGAGACATAAACACTCTATTGTCTTTATTGTTCACCACTAAATTTTTTTCCGCGCGGCAGTTGAAAAACAGTCAAAACCCACTAAATGCAGATCAATCAACTATTTATCCATGCGCACAGCCTGAAATTTCAATAATTCGCAACGTACATTGCTTAAAAAATACGGTATAACTGTCAGAAAATTCACATTTTCACGGACGGGCACTATCCATCCGGGAATTTTCCTCGGAAGGGCCCTATGCGCTGATAGTATGTCTCGGTGGACGAACACTATCGCGTCACGTGATCAATTTAAACCAATAAGAATCGGCGAAAATTTAGTGGTGAACTATAATGGTTGATATAGTGGCGCTATAAAAACAATTCCAAAACAAAGGGCGGAATAAGTAGTTGAATGAGTTGAAAACCACTTTTATTACGACTTTTTTGTATTTCTCTCTGTTAGAGGCAGGCCGTTCAATCCTGTTTACGTTTCCTCCAAGTTGTCTGCGTGTCGTGGTTGCACGCTAACCTGCTACTACCCGAGTACTTCCACATTAGACTTCTAGCGTCAGCACTCCACTTTTTAAGCTCTCTTGAACTAAACAACAGCCATTTAGAGAGCGCTACGTCACACAGGAACAAAGAATCTGGAAAGCAATGCGTTACTGACGGTAGTGCAACAAATGTGTCACGCGTGACAAACCAAACATTGACAGATAAGAAACATATCAGTGATAAAGCTTACGATCTCCTGGTTTCTTTGTTTGACGGCTGTGAGTCGGCGAGTCTTCCAGAGTTACTACAAGGATTGTGTGACGAAATTGTAAGTTCTACATCCATGTTTCTTCCGGCGTTGAATTCTTTCACTCGTCACCATTATTCTCGCCTTTAAAGGTGTGCAACTGATAAGGATTCAGAAACGGTTTATTGATCTCGGCTCATATGCACTCTTCTCCATCGAAAATGGGAAGATGCCTGAAAAGATCACTTCTTATGAAAATCTAAGGCATTACTCCAGGCATAACCTTCGTCACGTGGGTATATTCTATTTGAAGCAGCATCAGAGGCTAGAAGTGGGCAGCATTTTAGTTTACTCAACACATCATGTACGTTTATATTGCGTACCATTTGAGCACCAGAAACGGCTTGTAAACATACTTTTTTTCGAATCCTTTTCTCGTTTCAAAATCCGGATTTGGATTTGATTTCACAGAATTGGAGGGTAATTTTATGGCTTTATAATTCTGTTTGCATCTCAACCCCCCCCACCCCACCCCACCCCACCCCCCCATTCAAAAAAAAAAGAAAGAAAGAATTAGATAACAATAAGAAAAGTAACAAACAAAAAAAAATAAAAAAAATGATTACAATAATAATTATAATAATAGTAATAATAATAATATTGATAACGAGAACGATAATGATAATTGTTACATAGTTGCATGTTAAGTAATGGTCCGCGTAAGAACTCGGCAGGTCAAACGCAAAATCGATTAAAAAGTGTGAACTCTTAATTGTTAATCTCAATTAAATCGACGAATCTGATTGGTGGACGGCCAAAAATCGCCGAAAAAACAATGAAAAACCCGACATAAACAACATTTTTCTCCTTAGTTTTCCCCAGGTCCCTCCTGTCTACTTCACGGTCAAATATTAGCATTGTTCTATGCGCCAATCAAAAGTTAGAGCTATTGCACTAGCCTATTGTTCTTTTGCCTAGTTCTTACGTGGACCATTACTTAATGTAACCAACTTGCAATCGTCCGTCATTTTTTCAACAGTTCATTAGATCTTCATCTTTCTTTGCCACCTCGTTCCAACAGCCAATCATTTGTAATTGTTTATAGTAACTTTCTCACGAGTCATTTCAGCATATATTACGTCCAAAAAAATATAAGAACTCGCTGTAATTTTCAAGTCGCTCTCTCTCTTTCACTTCATTTTATTTTATACGTTTTGTGTAGTTGTTCTCAAGTTTTTCCCGTTATTGAGGTAAGTAAATGATTTCTCCTTAGTGAATAAAATCAGTTGAAGTAGTCAACAATAATTATAGTGATAATGATAATAACAAAATTATTAAGTAACTGAAATAAACGGTGGCAAATCCGTGTTCTTGATCAGCAATAGCGATATCAGTTTTGTCACTTCTGCCCTGCCAATCTTGCATGTGACTCAGCATTGCCTGTGCTTTCATTACCTTTTAATTTCTCTCGTACTTCTTAGGGTTGAGGAAGTTTCTCACAATTCTAGGTTTTATTCCACAGACGGCAAGACGCATCCATGAAGACTGCCTTCAAAGAATTGCTGTAGCGCTTTCTGTTTGGTCTCGTTTGCTGAGCGGACGCATTATAAAAGACAGGAAAAAAGAACTGCGACCTAAATTACCACAGGTTCGTTGCTGAGTGCAAGTTAAGTAGTTTTCTTAACACTTGAAGCTTAAGTCGTATTCTTTTTTCCTCTCTTGTTTTTTAGATTCTCTTCGCCGTACAGTTTGTGTTGCAGGAACTCAAGGACGACTCTGAGATTACTACTTTGGCTTTAGATGTTATGGTTAAAATACTGACCTTAGGCAAGGTAAGTGTTTTACTGGGCTCTGTGTTTCTCGGTCAATTCCACACTGATCTGTGTACTAATTAACTAATCGACGACACCTTTCCACCTTTCCAATCTGACCATAGAATGATGCCATGAAATGTATAAATCGCAAATTGAACCACACACAAGTTTTATCACTGCCCAGTGTTGGCATTTCAGGGCGCCATTGTGTAATCTATAAGAGTATAGACCACGGAAAATATTCTCGTTACTTTCTTTTCGCAATTTGATTGAATTGAAAATTTCTCGATCAAAGGGAGGAGAAAAGTGCACGGTGAAAGATTACTAGATGCTTTTGTTTTGTTTTGTTTTTTGTTGTTGTTGTTTTTTTTTTGTTTGTTTTTTTAGTTTGCCTTACATTTTTATCTTAAATACGTGGTCTCTACTTCCCTGAGTTTACTCTACTATCTGACTGATATTAAACGAAAATCACGGTAGTAATTGGCTGTTTGAGTCCTTGTAATAAGCAACCATTAAAGATAACCTTGCCTTGTGTTACAGCTACGTCATTCGGTGGTGTACACTATCTGACAGATCTTAACTCTCGACCAATGAACTAGCGAGTTGCAGTTATTGTTGAAAGCTTGAAAATGTATTATAAGGGAAATGTGATTTTGATCACATTGTTAATTTTGAAACGTTGGTACAGTTTCGGATTTAACACAAATCTCGAAAGTTCATTTTTATTGCCTCTGTGACAGGCAATGGTGCTTCCCCACAATGCCCTGGTGGTACTTCATGGTATTATGATGGTGGATTGTACTTCAAGTAATACAAGGTAAAGTGAGTCATAGCCTCAGTGCTCGACCTTAGTGGTAGTTTTTGGACTAGTGCAAAATGCTTCTGGACTAGTAGAAACTTAGAACCACTAGTCACAGGACCAGTAACTGCTTTGTAGTTTGTAATGTTTAAAAAATGTTTAATGTTTAAAAAGGTGAAAACAAAATATACGTCTTGTAAACGCTGTTTCGATGCGTTCCTCGCAATGTTCCGGTCGCGAAAAATGATAGTCCAATGCGAGGACTGAGGCGAGAAGACTAAACAAGGCTGAGGTTGGGACTGGGCTCAGGACTAGTAAATTTTCAGTTCAACTTGTCCAAGGACCGGCGATTTAAAAAGTTAAGGTCGAGCACTGAGCCTGCTTGATAAATGTTTGGAAACCAACCGTTAGAATTTGCATGAATGAGAACCATAAAATCAAACAAAAACCGTTTGTTGTTTTATTGGGAATTGTAAGGTAAAGGTGCACACGAGCCACAGGAGGCCCACACGGCCGGAGCTTATCCCGGTTTCAATAGCATGAAGCACCTGGGAGTATTATTACTCCCCCCTGGATAGGGTACTAGTCCATCGCAGGGTCACCCCCCAGCATTGTATCGCTGTTACCCATTTACACACCTGGGTGGAGAGAGACAGTGTAGAGTAAAGTTTCTTGTCTAAGGAAACAACACAGTGACAGCACCAGGGCTCGAACTCCAAACCTCTTGCTTGGAAGTCCGACACGCTAACCACTACACTACTGTGCCCCTGGTAATGGTAAAGGTGACTTACAACTTTAAAATTGTGACTACATATATTTCAAGGTTGATCGCCATGTCCTTCAAAAATAACCAAAACGTCATCTTAATTACAAGCTATCAAACCAGCAACTTTAGCTCTCAAGTTTCGTTTGTGATTGTATGTAATAGATCGCGTTTATGGACGAGCAATGATGGCGTACAATTTTGGGGAGTAGAACTTGTTCCTGTAAATTCTCACAAACTTAGAAACGTATTTATAGAAAACATGGCATCCATTGGAACGCCCCAAAGACGTATTATAAGTACTACTTATTAACCGATAGTGAGGTCATTCCAGGGAAATCTCGGACCGAAGCCTTGATGTAGTGATCGAGCGACAGTCTGTCTAATGGTGCTGTCTCTTTCCTAGATTTCCTCGGCTGTTTCAGGCCCAGTTTTCCCTGTTGAGTACACTTCTCTTCCAGCACTCTGAAGCAGTGTACGGTGCCATACACGCATTCATCAACTGCGTGCGAAGTATCCTTTTACGCCAGAGTGATTAATTTGAACGTGAATAATTAACTGCAATTGGTTCAGTTACGCCTGGATCAAGGCGTGCGTAACATCAAGGTGTTATGTTATGGAAAAGATTGTTATTCCTCGTGGTAAGTTCAATGATGATATAAATTATTTCTATGGTCTCACGAAGGAGTCACTTGGGTGGTGGTCGCGACGTTTCGACTGCTTACTGCTGGGGAACAGTCGACCCAATCGCCTGAATAAGACTAGCAGTAAGCAGGCGAAACGTCGCGACCACCACCCAAGTGACTCCGTCGTGAGACCATAGAAATAATTTATATTATCATCAAGGTGTTCTTTCACGGATTTACTTTAAATTGTTGAAAACTCAAAACAATTAAAACCGAAAAATATTCGGATTGACCATTTTAGAGTTAGTTGCTTAGTACCCTGGCCTTTGAATAGAAGTGAGGCTGGAGGTGACCTCGTTTTGTTACAAACCTTCCTGCTCTTCACATGTAAATAATATGATTTGCACATGAAAGGCAGTGAGGTTTGTAACCAAGCAAGGTCACCTCCAGCCTCGCTTCTATTCAAAGGCTAGGTTCCCTAGGACAAAACTGTAAAATAGCCTATTGTTGCTGAATATCATTCGAATGCATTCAAGTCATTTGGTGTTTACTATGATCGTTAATGGTAAGGATAGAAATGGATTGAAATTTGAAAGTATACCGCAAAATTTTGGTGAGCGTATCTAGTTGTCAAACTTCCTATCATGATCAACCACTACTTCCTCCTGTCTGGCCTCGTAACGCAGATCTGTTTTAGGACCGCGTTTCGGAAAGTTTCGTGACTTTTCGGGGTGAACGGCAAACTCAAACCATTGCGACCAGGGAAACTGTACCTGGATGACGGAGGCTCAGTTCTTTCTCCTGTCACTATTTCAGCCTCACTGTAACCTACTATTAAGATTAATTCCAGAGTCATGGAATTTATTTCACTGTTTTCTGCAGAACAACTACAGCTTAACTGTCATTAGATCTTCTCTATAGTCTCCTAAATATCTGCGGTGGTCAAGAGCAGCTCGAGAAATTTCCATTTAACGAAGCAGAAATTGCAGAGAAGTCAGGGAATCTGAACCAGGCTGAACTGTTAACCTGTGCTCAGAAAATGGCCAGGTATGAATTTTATTACGTTTCTTTAGTGCCAAGTTCAAAGCTGGAATCTTAAGATGTGATTTCAACTAACTTTTAATTCTTTCACTCTCAGAACCAAACCTTGAATCACACAATGTGATTCAAACTTTTAATTTTTTTTTTCTCTTACATAGTAAAATCTTGCGCCGTAAAATGTGGCTTTTAATGTATAACCTTTCACCCGCAGCGGTACTTGTGCGTAACCTTGTCGCTCTGTAGGTGGAACCTTTAGTTATACAATTTGGTTTAAAGTAACTCTTCCGCTCACACAGTAAAACCTGTAACTTTCATGTTAAACCTCGAGTCATACCTCATGGCTCCAGTGTGTAATCGTTTCATACTTTATGTCAAACATTTAGTTATTCATTGTGGTTTCAAACTCTTTCACTCGCATTGTAAAACCTTGTGCCATGAAATGTGACTTCATTGTATTATCCTTTCCACTCTTAGGGTCAAACCGT
The DNA here is from genome assembly GCA_949710005.1 of Ricordea florida. Taxonomy (NCBI): domain Eukaryota; kingdom Metazoa; phylum Cnidaria; class Anthozoa; order Corallimorpharia; family Ricordeidae; genus Ricordea; species Ricordea florida. Next base: position 24,102,823 of record OX453276.1, on the reverse strand, counting down.
GAGTTACTCAAAAATTATCCAAATTCTAATCCTCGCGAGCGCATGGCAAAACCTTCGTCATACAACGTGGCTGTGGCTTTTAATCATTTTAAGTTGAAGTATTAAGTCATCCAGTGCTGGTTGCTTCTTTCGTTACTGTAGCAATTTTCCAATACTCTGAGATGAATGCAATGTTATTCTGGAACTGAAGTGATAGCACACTTGCCTCTCTTGCTTTCAGATTGCATCAAGAAATTTCGTCCCATAAAACCACGTTTTCGAAGGTAACGTGTTTAATGAGACGGTACAATTATGTTCCTATAGAGCCTATTCACTCATGTGATCAGCAGCCATGTTTTTAACGGAAACAAATAAACATGTTTGCATAAGAATATAATTCAATTCCTGGAGGATCAGTTTGGGACACCGACATGGCCGCCTTTTCTTTGTTTGGGGACACCAACATGGCTGCCGTGACGTCATGTTATTTAGTTGTAAAGATGCAACCAAGGAATCACACTTTCACCGATCTGCGTATTGCTCAACATAGTCGGAAAAAGTATGTTTGTATGTTGCTGCTAAACTACTGTAGTTTAGAGTTTGCAACACATTTAATCATAGTATCCCACAGAACCGTGAGGCACTTTGTTAAAGGAGCTTTTGTAGTAGCTGCAACAAAAATTACAGGTCTTGTAAAATGTTCATGTTGTCTTACTTTTACTTCCACTCTTTCGTTCTTAGTATTCGCCGTACATGATCGCTGATTACATCCACAGAGTCCAGAATGTTGCCATTCCTGCCAATATCAGGGTAAGACGTAAGCCTGATAAATTCTTGTATCTAAAGAGTCACACGACCAGCACTTATCTTACTTCCTGAGTTCCCACAATTACATCGCCGTTATCCATTTATACACCTCTGGGATCAACAAACCTCTGGACAACAAACGTAACTGCACACTTTCTGGATCAATATCAGTTTCTGGGCAACCGTGCACCTACCCCTCCCCTAAACCAACATTAACGCTAACTTTTTAACTCATTATAACTTGTTCGTGCACAGTTGCCCAGAAACTGATATTGATCCAGAAATTGTGCAGTTACGTTTGTTGTCCAGAGTAACGGCACAGTGCAATCGTCTGTGCTCGGAGGTCAGCTACGCTAATACAATGACTCTATGACATCCTGAAAATATCAACCTCTTATAGTAGTGTAACTAACCTTATCAACTTGTTTGATTAACCCATTTTTTTTCTTGTGTTTTTTTTTTTCGCGTGCCGGCTTTTCGCCATACCTCGCCGTTAAACTCCAGGGACCGGTTGTTCGAGGGCCGATTAGCGCTAATCCAGGGTTAAATTTTAACCCGGGTTTCTTTGCCTCTAGTTAAAAAGCATTTTCTCCGATAACTTTCTATATTTTTTTTTCAGAGCATACAATCATCATATTGTATTCTAAAAGAACTATACTGAATGTGCTTTTTAAGCTCTCGTGTCTGCATTTAAATTTCACACTAACCCTGGGTTATCTTGATTCGAGCAACCCGACCCAGGGTTTTCACTTTGCTACAGCTTGCCAACGGTCATTGTTGATGCTTTCAATTTTAATGTATTGGATAAAGCCTAACTTATTCCTGTCTTATTTGTTTACTTTTTTTAAGGATGTTCTTGTACCCGGCATTTACTGCCTGTTGGATATTTGCGGTGAACACGAGATGCCCTTGTTACATGCTTTCTTGGAGAAAGGTGGAAAGGAGTTGTTCAGTGTATTGCTCGCCGATTACAACAAGTACCACAGATTTAAAGGGAAAATATAACCGACTGGCAATTGCTGCTGAAATCATGAGAATAATGGTTTACGTTATTTGTTTTGAGGGGAGGGGTGGGGAAGAGGGCATGAATCTTGCAACATTCGATCTGCGGGCTGATTAAGAATGGTTCCCTTCAAAACGGCAAGCATTTCCTTCAACTTGTTGCAATGTTGCATTGCAAGTTAAGGAGCTTTTGCTGTGCGTTTCGTTCCCCTGCACAAAGTTGAACTTGCATTTACTTTGGCAAAAGGTTGTCATAACCTGTGACTTACAGTAAGACGTAAGATGGCTAACAAACGCTTAAGAAAGTTATTGTAATGCCACATTGGTCCGTGAAAGTTTGAAGGAGATGCTGGCCTAAATGCTGGTCGCATTACTTGGTCTTTGTTTTTCCTTCTGCGATATGATTCTTTCTCTTCTCAGTTTGAAAGGAGGCAGTTTTTTGGAATGTCAAATTGAAATGGCTGCATGTAGAATAATGAGTCATGAGATTTTTTCTTGCATTATTTTTACTGCTGGTTGACAACCAAAAAATGTAAAATAGGACATTGATTAAATGTTGTTTCCGTGTGATGCGGGGTCTTAGCTTTCACAGTTTTACTGATAATGTTTGGACTCAATAGTGTTTTCCTCCAAGAACTGAGTAGCTTTTGTGAGCAAAGAGCCAATCCGTTAATGGTTCCTAACCACTACCAAGAATGTGTCCACTTCGATCATCCATGAAAATAAAGCTATTTGATTGATAAGAAATTGGGCTGTCCCATTGTTGATGAACACGCAACATGCATAGTGCAAAACCTTAGATACCTATCGACAATGGTGCATACTATTCCAACGCTTTTAAGTCAGTTGAGTGGTAAGTGTGTTGGCAGTCTGGGTCAACCATTCTCTCAATTACGAAAGCTCTATGTTTCTATATTTTTTTGGTAGCAACAGGGTTTATTCCTTCCTCCATTGTCGCCTCAGTGCGCATGTGTGGCTTTAACATACCCTTACTACATTTTGACATTCTCTCAATTGCACTGTTAGCCATTGCAATCTGCAGCGCTTCTTCAAAATGACAACGGCAATTTGTTGGAAGTTTCTTCCTCCCTTATCATTAAACTGAAATAGATACAGGTACTGAGTGTTGTGCGCTCAACTATTTTACTGCCTGCAATTTTTATTATTATTACTATTATTGTTATTATTTTTTTAACTGAGAACGTAACCTTCATGTTTCATACATACTTCACTGCGCCAAACATCAACCTTTTTTTCGGTGTTTAATTTGTTTAATGCTGTAATGCTGTGCCCAACACTAGGAGTAAAAATCCGTAAATTCTGAAACAGTATGAAGCAGGTGTTTTAAATAAGCGCTCCTTTTATCGGGCTATTCTGCCACCGTAATTTGTACTAATTGCGTATATCTTCCATGGTAGCTTGCCTTCGGTTTTAACCTATCCTTTCCCTCTTTTTTCTTGTCTCATCGGGCGAGCGCCTTATTTCCATTGTAAAGAGTTTCTAGTATTTATTACATATTATTTGTTTCGAATATGATCTGCTCTGTTACTACTTTCCCATCAGGCAATGATGTCATACCGGTTGTCGTTCTAATTGACGACTCTTGACTCCTTTCGTTTTCAAGGAAGTCTGTCAGCAGTCAGTTGTTTCCTATGAAAGCTATTTCCGATCTCCACTAAAAACTTTCATTTCCGACCTCCAAATTTTAATATGTTGTGGCTAAAACTAGTGGGTTTAATTTGCGCAATTTAAATAGTGTTCAAATCTTTTGCGTTATGAATACTCTTTCATTCGCTTATTCTCTATTTTTTTCTAAGAGTATCTAGAAACAAAGGGTAACAGAGGCATTGGATTTTTAGTCCCCCATCGTGAATGAAAAGAAAATTGCTGTTTCAATTTAAATTGTCCCTCTGCCTTTCACACAGTTTTCGGTTTGGTTACAAAAAAATGTTGAACACTTAACAGCCAAATCAGCGCTAAACTGTGTTGTATTTTGAACATCGCCAATTGAAGTAGTTTAACTTCCCTTTCTGGTAAGATATTTTGTAACATCTAGAAAATCCACAAGCCTTGGATCGGCAGTTACCTCTTAGCGTACCTATTGTGTACGGAGAAAGGAGCATCGCAAAGTCTCCTGCGATGTATTTAATGCAAGCCAATGTTAACGACCTCTTCAGACTGCGGCTTTCACCTGTCCTTAGCGGTCTCTTTTATTTGGTCGCAATAAGCACTGTAGACAATATTACCTGCTAAATTGTTTAACGTGTGGAAAAGCCATGTCTCATTTTTTTAAGGATTAACATAAATCATTTGAAAACAAAATATGGAGAACACTGGAACCAGCGAAATCGCAGACATCTATGACCTATTTGAGTTGGTGTGCCAAACGTTCAGTGATGCTGTGGAACAGGATATGTACGCTCATTACACGTACGTAGCTTTATCTGCTGTGAATATCATCCTGTCCATCAAGACAATGGTGGGAAATATTCTCATTATCGTCTCTCTTCAGAAGGAATCTTCCTTTCATCCACCAACAAAACTCCTGTTTCGTTGTCTTGCGTCGACAGATTTCGGAGTTGGTCTCATAGTTCAACCCCTAAATGCCTGTGTTTTGACAGCTTTGCTAAGACAAAACTCGATGGTTTGTTGGCACTCTCTTACTTTAACCTATTACGCAAGCAGTACATTAACTTTGATATCTCTTCTGATATTGGTACACATAAATGTGGACAGATTTCTCGCTCTGTCGTTGGGATTGCGATACAGACAAGTTGTGACGGTGAAGCGAGTTGCTGTAACTGTGGCCTCTACTTCGTTCTTGGTTATTACTCATAGTGTTAGCATATATCTATGGAACTCTTCACTTCTGTATTTTTCTATCTGGCCTAGCATAATTGCAGCACTTTTCGCGACAATTTTAACCATTGCTTACACAAAAGTATTACTCGCTCTTCGACATCAACCAACGCAAATTCAAGTCCATATGAATCAACAACAGATTAACTGTAATACGAGGCAATTAAGAAAGACTATTTCGACGGTGATTTGGGTTTTGGTATCAATGGGGGCATGCACTTTCCCGCTTTCTGTTCTCACGGCAATGGCTGGAACACATTCATCTTCACTAAGCAGATTGATAATTGCTTGTGGATTATCTGGAACTGTGATGTTCCTTAATTCAACTCTTAATCCAGTTATCTACTACTGGAGAATGGGAAATTTGAGACAAGCAATGAAGAAGACAATCCGACAAGTCCTGCGTTTATCAAGTTAGAATATGGGGCGAATATTGTTGAATAACATCTGAAAAATAGGAGATTCAACTTTAGTAATAAGATTCTTAGGCATGCGCCAAACAACGATGCATTTAGTCTTTTGAACTCGTTTTAAATATATCCAGCCAGACCTGAACGTTTCCCCAAAAAAACTGCCGTTTGAAATCACCGTTCCATGTAATGTTCAGCAAGCGTAACAAAATGTAACGAATACTGAACACTTCAAATTAACTGACCGACCATGTAGTGTTTGTAAACCCGGGTATAGATAGATAGATAGATACGTCTGCGCCTCGTTGGCTATGATTTATGTACACGGGACTGAGTGGAGTAATTGTTTTATTTTATCTCTTAACCCTCGATTATGAGAAATTGGAACTAGTTTGCACAACAAGAATTGACTTTGTTGTTGTTTTGTAAACAGAACCATGCTGTTGTCGAGCTGACATATTGTTCTCGGGCCGATGTCTATAACAGCTTCAACCGTGAGTCTGGCTCGCTCTTGAACATCACATCAAATTTCTTCAAGTTAGCAAACCAGTCTAAGAAGTAAAATTAAAAAAAGGTTCCCCGAAGTAAAAAACATACTTAGTTTATGGACTCCACGGATGTTTAAAAATGGCGGCAGTTTGTAAGAGTTTCACTTTAGTTCATAATAAACAGTTAAAATATCATGTCAATTTCGCTAGTATATTTTTCTCACTTACCGCCGAATAATTTCCTAAGAAGTAGGGAAAACTCCTCTTTTGTGCTCTCGTCGCCTCTTCCGTTCTTTATAACAGAGCACAGCACAATTGAAGCCTCTTTATTTGGTGAAAGACCATTCGTTTTACCGCCATTTCGTCTCCATAGCAGATGACTAAATTTTCCGGTGTTAACTAAGCAAAATCTGCATCTTTTCATTACCCCTCAAGCCTACCAAACTGAAAAACAAAAACTCCAGGGACTAAGACACTACTTAGAAGGGGATTCACAGGAATGACCCTAATTCGCGACTTTTCCAAGAACAACAATATACACTTAATGTATGGTTCCGAGGGAAACAGTTAGTTTTGTTTCCCGAGAGTCCTGATGTTTCCCGAGACGAAGTCGAGGGAAACATCAGGACTCGAGGGAAAACAAAACTAACTAGTTTCCCGAGGGACCATACATTAAGTGTTTTGTTATATATTTAGACTTTCCCTTAGCAAAAACAAGCAAACAAAGACGGTACAACTGGCGCGCGGGCAACAACTGTGCAATTGTTTCCCGGTCGGGATACATTTAAATTTGTTCAAGGGCACGTGACCAAGAATCAACCAATCACAGTGCTCGTTTTGTTGAATGAAAGTCTAGGTATATAACAACATCTCTTATTTCTCAACGGTTGAATTTAATTGAAAGTTTGTACAGCTTTGGGGCTGTGTCTTAATGTCAATGAAAAATATTATGGTTACAATGCTGATTGATACATATTTCAGAATGGAAATCAAAGGAATATAAAAAAAAAACATGGCATGACTGAGGAAGAAAGCAAGATTTAGGAATCTTAAAAGGAAATTCCTTTACTTGTCTTTCGTGAAGAAAGACAAGTAAATCGCATATAATCACATATCGCATAAATTCATTCACTGTTGGGGAAGGAGTAAGTTTGGAGCGGGAGGAAAGGAAAATTGTTGTCGTCACCGTAGTTGCCCATGGTGAAGAGGATGAATTCTGACGTGAAATGCGCGTATCACGCTTTTTTAAAAAAAAAACAATAGTGAGTCGTTTATGATGGGCGCTTTCCTGTTCGGCTAGTCATGTAAAAAAAGTCAGAGGAAATAACTGCGGCTGTCACTACAAAGGCCTGAGCCACGATAGTGAGTTGCGGTTACGTTGGAGGAAGTGTCCATGGATCAGTCCTGACGAATTCAAAACGATACCGGATTAATTTTTCTGCACATGAGTCTAGCAAAATAGCAAAGCAATGTTCCCCCAGATTTTGAATCTGTGATATTAAACACGGATTGCAGTTAAACCCAAGCTATTTGGCGAACTAGAATTTAGCATTCTAAAAAATTAGGGTTTCAAACATTTGTCAACTTTACCACCTTTGTAACCGAAGACATCAAATAGAAGGATTCACGCTTGATGCTCGCCTGCAAATGCAACTACGAACATTGTTTGGAAAAAAAAACTCGATCAAATACTCATGAGAGAAGAAAAAAGAACGACCCTGGGTCTTTGTGTTCTGTTTTTTGAGCCTTCAAGCCCACTTGCTCTGATGCATAATGCATTTCAATTTTTTTTCCTGCATCTGCTCATGTTGTGTGACAGGCCTAGGGGTGCTATATTATAGGGCACCAAAACCAAGGTTATCCAGCTGAGACCACAGGGTTCACCGGAGCACGTTCCTTTTTCCTGTTTGTACTGAGTAGAGTTAACGATCCAGTCTGTTGCCAAGAGAAACAGAAGTGGTGATATCAGGCATCCCTGCCTCATCCAAGTAGTCTTTACCTCAAACCTCTCTGTCAAATGCTTTTCATGAACTACAATTAGCTGGTCATCTCCACCCGTGAAGGCACGTCCTTTTTTTTATCTTTCACAGGACGACCTGTTGGTCCAAACTTTCCCATAAGCCTCTATGTTGTGTCATAATGGTGTTTCATATACATAACGATCCTCTCAGGTGATCTGTTGTTTCTCTTCACTTTACTGTTTGCTTCAGTATAACGTTAACCCGCTTCTTACCCTGTTCGGTGGTTGTCAGTTACTGCATTTTTACTTTTCTTTACCGTATGTTTCTTTATTTTTTTCTCAAGCATCTCAGCGGGCCGGAATCCCAAATCCTCGAATCTGATTGGCTAATCGTGCGCTCGTAACCGGTCCAGCTTTTTACGATACGGACCACGGTCCGGATTTTTATCCGCGCTATTCGCGGCAAATTGAAATTGTTGCGAAAAAAAAGCAAACAAACAGAAAAAATATATACGTCATTTACCGGTCTAGGTCGGTCCGTATGGGAAAAAACTGTGCCCTTGGTCTTGGTCACAGTTTTTTTCCCATACGGACCTCCCGCCCGGTAAATAACATATATGTATGTCGATACGAAAAACCCTTCCTTCTGTTCAGGTTTTCCTTAGTTAACCCATTCTTCACAAGCATAGGACTTGGTATCTGTTGAACAGTGCCACTCTGAATCTCTCTTGTCCTTGCGTCCCTGATGATATCCACATATCGTACTCTTCTTTCTTAACTTGTTTCATTTCTTCTCAATTTTATCTTCAGTTTGACGACTTTCAGATGATTCTCCGATGCAGCATTTGCTTCTGTCTTGACCCGTAGGTCATTTAATGATCTCAAATTCTTAGCAATACAGATGAAGTCGATCTTGTTCTCTGTTATGAGGTCCGGGCACTCCCGTGTCGCCTTGTGTATGTTCTTGTGGGGGAAAACACTGCCCCGATTACCATGTTGTTTTAAGCACAAGCATCTGCAAATAGCTCGTCATTTTCGTTCATTACGGGTATACAGGGGTGCTAACCCTACGCCAAACCTTCCTCCTTTTTTAAGCCGGGCCAAGGGCCTTCCATACTCCACCTTGGTAAAGGTTTTAATATTTTAAAAAATAAAAAAAAAGTACTAAACCAAGCTACTGTCAAATCGGGCCATAACTGTTCATGTCCTTCTCTTGTTGCATTTCACTCTGTATTCTAACTTGCTAAACACAGGACTTGTAGGATTGTCTCCTTCATTGCTTGTCTCAAATTTCCCATTCTCCAGTAGTAGATAACTGGATTAACAGTTGAATTATCACAGTTCCTGATAATCCACAAGCAATTATCAATCTGCTTAGTGAAGATGGATGTGTTCCAGCCATTGCCGTGAGAATAGAAAGCGGGACAGTGCATGCCCCCATCGAAACCAAAACCCAAATTACCACCGACATAGTCTTTCTTAATTGCCTCGTATTACAGTTGATCTGTTGTTGATTCACATTTGCTTGAATTTGCATTTGTTGGTGTCGAAGAGCGAGTAATACTTTTGTGTAAGTAATGGTTAAAATTGTCACGGAAAGTTGATGATATGATATGGGGATCCTGGCACATTTTTCCATTTCGATTTCATTACGATTTTAAAATACGTGTGATGCTAGCACATTTTCCATTTCGATTGGGGTGCCAAGCCTTCACCAAGCCGATGCTAAGTCTCCACAAAGTCTTTATCAAGTTTTCGGATCCCGGGCCGACAGGCGGAGCGAGCAGCGCGAGCGGAGGGCGAATCTGCCCATGAAAAACGCCAGGTTTCCGCCGACTGCAAAACCGACACAAAGCTGGCACAAAAACTATATGAAATTTGTTAGGCCGGGATCTGGCACATTTTGTGAAACTGATATTAAGCCTATGCGAAACCCAGAAAATTTGATGAGGAGGATCTGGCACATTTCGAAAAAAATGATTTTCAAAAGAAATAAAATACCTATTTAAAAAGAAGAATCATTACACAAAATGGAACAAGAATTACAAAGATTGAATGTGCCGCAACTAAAATCTTTAGTTAGATGGTATAATATTCGAGGACGATCGGCGTTTAATAAAGCAGAACTTATTGGGGCGTTGATTAATATACCTGAAATAAATAATAATATTCGAGAAATAGTTGATAATATTGCTGGAATTGTTGGTGAGCTACGTAATATGCCAATGAGACCAATAAATCAACCAAATTTACCTCTACCAATTCCTAATAATGAGCCGCCACCAATTAGAATAAGAAGACAACCAAATTTACCACCTTTAACTATTCCCCAACCAATACCTGGAACACCACCAGGCTCACCAGATATAATTAGACCGGGAACCCCTCCGGGTCCGCCCCCACCAAATCAACCAAGAATAAATATTAATAAATCTAAATCATCCCCCAAACCAAAAACAAAACAAACTCCTTTTTTGGGGAATGTATTGAACAAGTTTTGGAATTTTGTGAAACCATATATTCCTAAAAAGGCAAAAAATAAAGCAGAAGAATTAGCTAAAAAATTCATAGAAAGATACAAAAAAGTAAATAAGCTCAAAGAAATAAAACCGCCAAAAAGAGATTATGAGAAGGAGGGAGCAAAACCAAAAACAAAAAGAAATGAGAATGTGGAAGATTTTACACCAAGGGAATATGAATCAGCCATTAATGGTAATTATATAAGCTATAGGATTGAAGGAAATAAAAGGAATGATGAGAAGACATTCTTACATAAAATAAAACCAAAAGTTATGGATTTACTTAGAAAGAGAGTTGAATCAAAAAAATCATTGAAGACCAAATTTATATTTTCATGCAGATTCAAAAAGAAATTATTTGATGATATAGATGATATATATGAATACTGTGATCCGAATTTTCCTTCTGAAAAATCAGAAATTGTTCTCGAGGCAACAGATTTATCAGAATTATTTGATAGATTAACAAATCAACAACTTGTATTATTTGAAAATTTTAAATATAATGGATCTGGTTGGGAATTCGAACGTGTACTATTCTTTGACATTTTCATAGATCGTTTTGTTCCACTTTTAGGTGGATCTTATATTCCATTACCAAAAGAATTGTTAAACAGGAATGCTATTATTAACCCTAAGAATTATGATAATGAATGTTTCAAGTGGTGTGTATCACGAGCAGTTTATCCAACCGATAAAAATCCACAAAGAATAACTAAAGAATTGATAGAACAATCAAAGAATTTTAATTGGAATGGAATTAATTTCCCAAGCACAATTCAAGATATTGTTAATTTTGAAAACCAAAATGATTATGATATTGCTATATATGGATATGATGAGAAAATAGGGGTATATCCCATAAAAAGAAGTGGGAAACGAGGATTTAAATTGATCAGATTACTTTTATTAACAGAAGAAACTGAAGATGAAGATGAAGAACCGAAAAAACACTTTGTTTTAATAAAGAATATTAGTGCACTTGTACGAAGACAATTTACTAAACGTAAATGTAAGTTGTACTTTTGTGATAATTGTTTGAATCCTTTTTACTTAAAAAGATCATTAGAAAAGCACGAAGGATATTGTTTTTTGTACAATGAAGTAAGGATTGATATGCTAAAAAATGAAGATGGCAGCCCATGTTTTCTTTCTTTTAGAAATTTTGTTAAAAAAATGAAGATACCTTTTGTGGCCTATGCGGACTTTGAGTGTATTTTGAAACAAATAAAACAAACGGGTTGGCTTGATAAAAGCAAAAGTTACACTAATAAATATCAGCAGCACAAACCGGTTGCGTTCGGTTGCTATATTAAGAGTTTTAATGAAAAAATATGCAAATCCAGATTTTTTAGATATACTGCTAAATCTCCAGAAGATGATGTGGCGCAGAAATTTGTGGAATATATTGAAGAAGAATTTAGGAAAATTTACAAGGATTGCATAAGTTATAATGTAAAAAGATTCAAAAAGTTTAATAAGAAGAATATGACTGAAGATGAAAAAATAGATTATGAAAATGCTACAAACTGCCATATCTGTGATAAAGAATTGGGTAAAGATAAGGTAATAGATCATTGTCACCTTACAGGAAAGTATAGAGGTGCAGCACACAAAGATTGCAATTTAAATTATAAGATACCAAAATTCTTCCCTGTCATAATTCACAATCTTTCAGGGTATGATTCTCATCTATTTATTAATAATCTTGCAAAAACAGAAGGTAAAATAAAACTCATACCTAATAATGAGGAAAAGTATATTTCTTTCTCAAAGGAGATTGTGGTTGATGCCTTTAAAGATAAAAAAAGCGGTGAGATGAAAGATGTTATCAGGGATATCAGGTTCATAGATTCATTAAAATTTATGCCATCCAGCCTTGATAATTTGTCCGGTAATCTTACTAAATGCGGAAAGTGTGGTGTTTGTAAAGGTGAAATAAAAGGGAGATGCCTTGATCCAACAGATAAAAACCTGCGTGAAATTAAAAAGTATTTTGAAGGTGAAGAATTAAAGTTATTATTGAGAAAGGGGGTTTTCCCATATGATTATCTTGATGATTTTGATAAATTAAATGAAACCCAACTTCCCCAAAAGGAGGTGTTTTACTCAAAACTTAGTGAAAAAGATATTTCAGAAGAAGATTATACGCACGCAAAAAAGGTATGGAAAACTTTTAATATGAAAACAATGCGAGATTACCTTAATCTATATCTCAAGTCTGATGTGTTATTATTGGCTGATGTTTTTGAAAACTTTAGAGATGTTTGTCAAAATACCTATAGATTAGATCCTGCTTGGTATTATACGGCGCCAGGTCTGGCTTGGGATGCTATGTTGAAAAAAACTAAGGTTCAATTGGAGATGATAAATGACATTGATATGCTAATTATGATTGAGAAAGGTGTTAGAGGGGGCATATCCCAGATATCAAACAGATATGCTAAAGCTAATAACAAATACATGAAAGAATATGATCCAAAAATGGTGGCAAATTATATAGAATATCTAGATGCGAACAACTTATATGGCGGGGCAATGAGCGAAGCATTACCAACTCATGGTTTAAAATGGATGAGCGAAAATGAGAAAACAAATTGGAGAAATATTCCATGTATAGTAGAGGTTGATTTAAAATATCCACAACATCTTCATGATTTGCATAGTGACTACCCGCTTGCCCCGGAAAGAATTAAGGTTAATAGGGTAGAGAAATTAATACCAAATCTAAATAATAAGAAAAATTATGTTGTTCATCATGAAACACTAAAAAAATATGAAAGCCTAGGATTAGAAGTAACAAAGGTTCATAGAGGAATTAAATTTGAAGAATCAGCATGGTTGAAATCTTACATAGATTTGAATACCGAAAAAAGGGCAAAAGCAAAGAATGATTTTGAAAAAGATTTCTTCAAACTAATGAACAACTCTGTATTTGGGAAAACAATGGAAAATCTTAGAAAAAGGGTTGATATAAGATTGGTTACTAATGAGAAAGAAGCAAGAAAATTAATATCAAAAGCTAACTATAATCGCCGTACTATTTTTTCTGAAAATCTTATGGCTATTCATATGAATAAAACGAATATAAAATACAACAAACCCATTTACTTGGGAATGTGTATTTTAGATATAAGCAAGTCAATGATGTATGACTTTCATTATAATTATATTAAACCAAAATATGGTGAAAAAGCCAAATTACTTATGACAGATACAGATAGTCTTGTATATGATATAGAAACTGAGGATTTTTATAAGGATATTGCCCCAGATGTGATGGAAAGGTTTGACACTTCTAATTTTCCTGATAACCATCAATCAGGTATTTGGACTGATAAAAACAAAAAAGTAATTGGTAAGTTTAAAGATGAGGCTGGTGGTAGAATTATCACCGAATTTGTTGGTCTACGAGCTAAGCTATATGCTTTCAGGATGGATGACGGCAAAGAGGTAAAAAAGGATAAAGGAATTAAAAAATCTGTTGTAGAAAATAGTATAAGATTTGATGATTACAAGGATTGTTTAGAAAATAAAGCAAAGCAGATGAGGGAGATGCAAGTAATAAGAAGTTACAAACATTTTGTTTATACTGAAACCGTTAATAAAGTTGCACTATCTGCTGATGATGATAAGAGAATAATTTGTAAAGATGGAAAACATACTTTACCATATGGTCATTATTTTACCAAAACTGAATCTGGTGGAAGTTCTGTATCATAAGGTACAACTTGTAATTCTTCCCTCACAAAACCACGCCTTGGTCCATCAGTTAAATAATATAAAACTGGTTGATTAGGTTTAATCATGCTTTTAGAAATATCATAAACTTTGATACTCCAAATAGGATCTGTAGCCCTCCTTTTTTCACCACCTTCAAGCTCACCCGGAAATAATAAATATCTAACTTTAACAATAGGCGGCAATCTAACCTCATCAAGCCCAACCACGCGTTTATAATTTTTAGGTTCAATATCAACCTCTTTCATTTTTATAGCCTTAACAGGCTCTTTACCAGTTATTCTCGTTTTTGTATTATTCAAAGTTTTTAGAATAGCTGGTAATCTTTTCACCCATACACGCGATCGATCATCACTAATCATTTCCTGCGCATATTGATGACTAAATAATTTTTCTCCTAATATTCTATTTGCGTTTTCCACAAATGCTTGAGCTCTATGATTACCAGCTTCACTTCTTTGCATTCTCACATTATGGTAATTCATGAGTTTACTAACCTCACCCATAAATTCTTTACCTGGATCAACCATTAATGTTTTTGGGTATTTCAATCTTCTAGAATATATTTTCTTAAAAGCTTCTGATATCTCTCGACTTTCTTTTGAAGTTAATGCTTCAGCATCTTTATATCTCGAGGCGATATCAACCACAACTAACGCATATTTATATGCTTTTCTTCCGACTTTATCATGAGGTAAAAATAATAAATCTGCTTGGTGAATCTGATTGGGTTTATCCACAGTCCAGTGTGGTCTAGGTATATATTTAGGCGCGGGTAGATAGATTTGCCATATTGCTTGTTTTTGCAACCATTGTTTTGCTTCATTTTCACTTACTTTCGCTTTCTCTGCCAATTTAGGAATTGCAGAATATCCTTTCCAATACCCTTCAGCCGAATAATATATTTTTGTCTTCATTTAAAAATAAACAAGTATCTTATAAATTGAAATGGTTGAGGAGGAAGAAGAAATAAAATTTACCGAATACCAAATCAACATTATGAAAAAAATTATTAGGAAAAAAATTCTATATATGGAAGACGGCGATCAAATTTTTAATATTATGATTTTAATTCCTGAGGCGAGAGAAGGTTTATTAAAACATATTTCCAAGTTAGAAAAGGTTTAAAGGTTAACCAAAGTATCTTATAAATTTACAATGACGTCTGAAAAAATTAATCCAAATAGAATTCCCAAAGAACCCTTTGGCTTGAAAGCAGAATCAACCCTGAATAGAATTACTCTAAATCCATCCTCTGCCAGCCCCGGAGAAACATTATATATAAATATTCCAAAACTCGCCGAGAATTTAGTGGTTGTGCCCGGAAGTGTCTCTCTTTTATTTGATTTGGATGTTGAGGGACATGCTAATAATACAGTTGTGAATAATTTAGGGCGCAATCTTGTATCAAGAATGAAAGTTCTTTTTGGGGGAGAAACATTGCAAGATACTCAAAGATATGATTTATTTCAAACCTATAATGATTTATTCTTAACCGAAGAAGAGCGAGAAGATAGATTAAAACAAGGTATTTCTTCCGAAAATATGAGAAAACTTAGAACAAAAGCGGGAGATAAAAAAACACAAGACGTAAAGGAAGTTACTCTCGCCAATGTTCATGGAACAAAGTATAGAATACCGATAAATCATCCTATTCTAAACGATCACGGCGTTTTTTATCCGAAAGCGTTGGAAAATCATCTTATATTTGAGATTACTCTTGCCCCGATCGCCAATATTCTTATTTATTCTGATACAACCAAAGCACCATCGTATTCAATCAAAAACTTAGAGTTAGAATATTCCTCAATTTCAAGCGAATACTTAGCTCGTGAGGCCCAAGCAGCTTATCAAGCCGGCAAAGGATTCTTTTATGAAAATATTACCTTGCACAAAACTTTTACGTTTTCCATTGGCGGAGATGGTGTTATTAATCAGCATATTAATTTACCGAGAAGATCAATGACGGGGATATTGTTTTTGTTTTTAGCGCCTCAAGCTGCAGGAGCAAGGGATTCTGAAAATTTTTATAATCCGGGCATATCTTCCGTTGAAATTGATGTTGATGGCGTTCCAAATAGAATATACTCTAGGGGAATGATTCCGTCCGATCTTTGGGAATCCGTGAAGAAAAGATTTCGTCGGGATGATGGTTTGCAAATTTCTTTGAAAGAAAAAGAATTTTACGCGGATAAGTTTGCTCTTTGGGTAGATACTAGAACTCATCCAGATAATGGAATTCATGGAGGAGGACTTGCTCTAAATAATACTCATGATGGTGTAAAAATAGAAATTAAAAGGAAACAAGGCGGAACTGGAACCATAACTTGTTATATGTTTGTCGTGGCTGACGCAATGTTGGAGATTATGAATTCAAGTTTGAGATCAATTAAGTACTGACCAGAGGGAAGAACCTAAATTTAAAAAACATTTAGTTATGATACAAAAATCATGGAAGATTTGCGAGATAAAATCCCATTTCATTGTATTATAACTGGACCGACAAATTGCGGAAAAACAAAGTACTTAATTGAACAGCTCCGCGGTCCTTTCCGAAAAGTTTTTGAATATATTGTTTTAATTTGTCCGACTTATTCTAAAAATAAAACTTATCATAATTTTGCTAATAAGGATAAACATTTCTATGTATTATCTCCAGATGCAAGTAACGTAGAGGAGATTAATGAGTTATTAACTGATTGCCAAACTTTATTCACCGGAACAAATACTTTAATAATTTTGGATGATTGCGCCGTTTCAAACGATCTGAAGAAAAGATCAAATAAATTTATAGATTTAGCATTCTCCGGAAGGCATCATGGTTTATCAGTTTGGGTTCTAACTCAGCAATTAACTTCAATAGCAAAACCATTCCGAGAAAATGTGGCCTGCGTTGTTACTTTTCATAATCCTTCCCAGAAAGGCATGAAAATGTTTTTTGAAGATTACGGAGGAGATATGGATTATGAATTAGGGAAAAAGTTTGTACAACTCCTGAAAACAGAAAAATATTCTAGGTTATGTTTATCTTTGCGTTACCCATTTAATTGCTATTTAGAGATTCCCGAAGTGATTTAACAAATATGGCAAACGTAGAAGATTATATTAAAGAAAATACTAACCAACCTAATGGAGAAACGGTAAAAGATAATGATGATCTTGAAATCAAACAAGAATCTCTCGCAATTCTCGCCGCCTTGGGGACAACAAAGGAATATTTGGGAGCAGAAATGAGCCTGGGTGATATAAAGAAATTATCTGCAAAAGATGTTGAAAAGTATTTTAATCGTTATCAGGCGGTAATGGGTAAGAAAATTAATGGGGGATTAGTAGATTCATCCTTGCAATTAGTTTCCAAACTTATTTCATATTTAGTTCCGGTTGATGATATAGAATCTCTTTGCAATGATTTGAAGAATGACGATTTGGTAAATCGTGAATTAACAAACATTGTTGGGCTCTTGGCATTGAAAGCAGGAAGATTGGCAGCACTTGCTAGCGGGTTATTTCAAGTAGCTAAACACGTTAAATTCAACAAAAATCAACAATTTTCAAGAGAAGAACCAGTTAGTGGTGGCGCAACTGATCAGGAAACTAAGCAATCTACTGAAGGTGTTGATACAGTATATTAAACAGATCTAAAAACTTATTTGTAGCATCTAAATAACAATGTCAGAAGAAATAGCAGATGGTGTTGAGCAGATTACTGCAGATCCCAAACCCGAAAATAAAGATACTAAAAAGAGGGAGAAGGATCCCAAAAAAGTCGCTGCTGGAAAGAAATTAGCTGAATATAATAAAAAAGCAAAAGAAGCATTAGCCAGGGAGATGAAAAGAGAGGAAAAAATAAAACAGGAAGAAGAGCCAAATGAAAATACATATAGTGAAGCGAAATCGTGGCTACCAGAGTTATCTTTTACTACTGTTTTATCCGTTATTGGATTGGGGTTTACTGCATTTGATCTTTTTATGAGATATAAGGAAAAAGCTCGGACTGAATATTCTAATAGGATAGCTGATTTATCCCAAGTTCCGCAATTACCGCAACCAAAAAAGATACCATTTTCTGCAACTCCAAAATCTTTAGGAATGGAATAATCTCAAAAGTTATTTAAAAGTTTCTTACTGATGAGTAAAAAATTATGTCGACAGAAAACAAACTTGTGAAAACTGTAACTGATTCAGCTGTGCTTATCGGTTTAAGCGCGGGAGTTGGGTATGTGGCAAAAAAGATGATGAAAGAATCATTTTTGAGTGATCCATCCATGAGTATTACAAATTACGCAAAATGGGTTGCCGTATTATCCGGAAGCATGTATCTTAAAACATATTTAGAGGAGCAAAAGATTTTACCAAAATAAAATGGCATCAATAGCGATGATGATTGGCGGGGCAATATTGAATGCAACAGCATTTACCGGAGGAAATTATCTTGCAAAATATTTATCTGGACGCAGCGTTGATACAGAAAAAATACGACACGATAAAGCAATGGAAAAATATCAAAAGGATTACGCGGAATACCAGGAAAAAAGACAAAAAATGCTTGATTGGAAAATGAAGAAAAAAGAGGAAAAATATCAAGCATCAAAAAATATTTCGGCTACAAATCAGGCTTTTGAATTGTACGGGCAAATGCAAGAACCGAAATTCTCTGATTATTACAAACCAAACGATGACCAAAAGACCGGGGAAATGGTATATGTCGGAGCCGGAATGTTAGGTTTGGGGTATGCGGTAAGTAAAATATTATAAATTATTATTTTGTTATGTAACTAAAAATTATTAGTTATATAACATAAGTTATTTACTTTATGACCATCTTTCTTCCAAATCTCTTAACTCATGAAAATCTAAATATCTGCTTGGTTGCCACACCGCCTCAACTATTTCTTTATCCAGACTTTTGTAGAATTTCTCTTTATGACTTATTTTATAAGAATTCATTTTTATGGAAAAATTAACTGAATGAATAGGATATCTTTTAAAATCATAAAAATCACCTATTATTTCTGATATAAAATAGAAATGACCAATCCTAGTTGCCCACTCCTCTATTTCATATAAAAGATCACACTCGGAATATTTTTTTATAACATCATAATCAGTATCAATATAATAAAAATTAAAAAGAATATTATACATTTTATCATAATCAATAAATGCAAGATTTTTTGATATATTTTTTAACAAATCTTCTTTTATTTCCTCTATAAAATCGCAAAAACCAAGTTCTTTTTCATTAAAATACTTAATATCAACCGTGTCTTTCATCTTTTTTTCTTTTATATTTTTTCTTTTTAAATCATTTTTTCTTCGGCTCAAAGGGGTCTAAAGATTTCATACTGATGAGTAAAAAATCATGGCAGAAGAAATACCAATGGAAGATTTTTCAAGAGATAATGATGATGATGATGATAATTATGATAGGGATGATACAACTTTCCAAACCGCAAACACATCTACATCCCTTGAACAAGATTATCCTGGTTATGATGAATATAACCAATCAAGAGACAGGGCTCAATGGGATCAAACTGCGGAAGATGTGGGCCGGGATAGTTTTAGAGATGAAAGAAGGGTAGAAGCAGCCCAATATCTAAAACGCTATTTTCCCAAATTCGATCCGAAAAATGCATCATTTAATGTTGAATTTGGAGAAGATGGCAGTATAATCGGGAGATTAAGTGATAGGAAAAATGCCGCGCCGCATATCATACTTGACAAAGATGGAAATCTTAGGCTTGAAGATTTACCAAAAGGAATGAGAAAAGAACTGGGCGCAGATTATGAAACCATGTTGAATATTTTAAATGAAGAAAAAGAAAAACATAATGAATTGCAATCCGCAGTGCAGGGAATAGACGCGCTTTTGGCAACACGAACGGAGGAGATTGAAGGATATGTGAATAGAGAAAAAGAGCTTCGATTATTCATTGAGAAACAACAGGAAAAACAGGCGGAGAATAAATCCCTTTTTGACCAAACCGTAAAACAGAACATAGAATTAAAAACACAAGCGGAGAAAATTTTAGAGGAAGTAAAATTGTACAAAGAGGAGATTGATAAATATAAGAAGGATAAGTTAAATTTACAAAACCTAGAAAAGAGCAGGGATCGTCTAAAAGCAGAGAACGACAAATTGAAAGAGCAAATAGGTGAACAATTGTCGGACATTGAGAGCAGAAAAGATGAAATACTTAAAAATTTACCATTAAGAGAGCGAATAAAGTACATCTTCAAAAAGTATGGATTTACGGTCTTTGCTATTTTAAGTGCGGTGGGAGTAATCATTGGTGTAATAGTTTCTAATCTTTCAAAGGGTTTATCTGCATTGGGTAGGGGTGTTGGTAATGGATTAAAAACTTTAGGTAAAAAACTGGGTGAAATATTACCAGGAATGGTTGGCGCAATAGTTAGCTTTCTTTTCAAAACCGCAGGTCAAGTTATTGGGTTTTTGGGTAAGAACGCTTGGCTTTTGATAATGGCCGTAGTTCTATATTTTGTGGAAAGTATAAAGAAGAAGAGAAAGTAACAAATTTAAAGATATCTTGTCGTTCAGTAAAATACAATATGGGAGAATACAATGGAATTTATCCACAATTACCAAATAATAATTTTCAAACACAAGCTGGAGATGGCGCAATTAATTTCAGATTACAAAAATCTAGCGAAGTATTGCAAAATCTCGAGAAGGAAATTAAACATTACGAAGAAGTTAGAAAAAAATATAATAGGGCCAGAGGAATATGTACAAAAATTAGCGTTTCTGGCGGTTTTATTTCTGTTATCCTATCCGCAAGCGGGCTTGGAACTTCTCTCACGGGTTTTGGCGCTATTGTCGGTGTTCCTTTGGGCGTTGTGGGTGGGGTTTTTGGGGGATTATCGGTTGGATTTGGAATTGCCTCTAAAAGTCTTTCCTCCAAAGTTAGTAAACACGAACAAACCGTTGCAATTGCAAAATCAAAATTAAACACCATTAACGATTTGGTTTCAAAAGCTTTGAAAGATAACTCTATATCCGATCAAGAATTTTCCATAATTTTGGCGGAATTGGAAAAGTTTCAAAAACTGAAACAGGAGGTTCGGCAGAAATTCAGAAAAGATTCGGAAAAAAACTTCGACATGAGTATGATAAGGAAGAAAGTTCGAGAAGATCTATTAAAAGAACTTACCGGGGGGAAAGGACATTAAAATTTGTTTACGAGAAAACGGAAGTTGGTTGTAATTGTTTCGCTGGCATTAATTGATTTTACATCTTATTCTTAAAAGATCTAAAGATCAGGTAAATTGGAAAACAAAGAATAAGATGTTATTTAGCGATTTCAGTAACCGATACCCAAAAGCAAATATTTCCAAATTCAGTTATGTGTATGATTTATATGGCGGATATGTTAAATGGAAAGTTAATGGAACAACAGTTATGTCCGATGATGATCCTACTGGAAAAACATGGACTGATGATCTTTCCGATAATTTGAAAAAATTATTGTGGGAAGATTTAGGCTTGGAAAATAAAGTAAAGGCAAGTTCATTTCCCAAAAGTTTAACATTTACAAAACAAACATATCCAATACCTGGGATTAAATTCAACGAATTTGCTCTTAATGTAACAAAATTATTAATCAATCAAAATATATATGTTTCAGAAAAAGATCATTTCACCGTGAAAATGATAAATGTTTTTAAAAATCAAACTGTTGGGTTTACTAGCGGAAAAGAAGCTAGAGCTTGGTTAAGTAAACCAAATATTAATCAATGGCCTCAACAATTAAACATGGCGGTTTGGTGCGCAACGTCTGGATGCGGCGTAAGTTTAAGCGATATTTTTAGTTACCCGAAAGTTATTAAAAGTTTTTTCATATTTCACATTTACTTTACAATAAGAAGAATATTAGAGGAATTAAAAACACCATTTCCAGATGAAGAAACTTTTTCCGTGAAAAATAATAATTACAACAAAAATGCGTACAATAGATTATGCGCAGAATTTGGGTTAAGCAATAATCAAGATTTCAAAGGATGGAAAAAACCTTTAGCTGATTTTAGATTCAAGGGAGGAGCAAATCATGGAGTTGGAGATATATTCGTTGATTATGGCAAAGGATACGCGGACCCTGGAAGCGTGCCTGGAAGCAAAGCCGCACAAGCAACGGGCGGGGGATACCAAAATGTTAGGATTATAAGAGGTTATGATACAGAAGCTAATATTTGGCCAAGCAGTGAACATAAATTTTACGATGACGGAGGAAGAAAAAATAAAGGCGATTTAATATCAATGATTCGAAATGATCATTTTGTTGATTTTCAATATTCTTGGTTTATAGCAGAATCGGGTCATGGATTAACAAAAGCGGGATTGGGAAGAATAAATAGATCAGTTGAGGCTTTTGTTTATTGCATATTAGGGGCACAAGTTAATACTAGAAATTCTATTGTTGGAAATGGGGGAGGAGCAATCGAAACGCAAAATGAATTCAAAGAATTATTTAATAGTGGCGTAAAGGAAAATGATATTTCTAATTCGGTTCAAAATTACCAACAATCTGTGCAGGAAACTAAATTACGGCTTGATTTGGCTGTTGCTCCAGGTGTTTGGTTGATGCCAAGTAATTTAATTATAAATACAGAAAGTGTGGTTGGGTACAATAATAATCTGAAAATAGCTACAGAAGATATGAAATTTGGGAAAAATAATTCAATAAATGTTGAAACAAAAAATGTTGGAATACCTAATAGTTTGGGAACCTCAAAGGTTTTATTAAATACCAATCCTCAACCGGAAAAACCCAAACAAAACAAAATCGATGAATCAAAAAATGAAGAAGAAGAAATTAGTAACATAGAAGAAAAATCTTCTCACCAAAATAATCTTATTGTTTTAATGATTGCCGGAGGATTATTATCCTGGTTTTTATTCCGTTAATGTTTTGATTACGTAATCTAAAGGAGAATATGGTGTAATCAAAACAAAATGCTAAGTATTACAATGTATGATTCTGAAACTCGGGTTTATTTAGACCCTCCACTGAAAAATCTTCGGGAGATACAGCTCCTGGATTGCAATTTAAAGCTCAAAAAGTTGATTAATTTTAAGGACCAACAGGCATTATTCAATGATAAGAATCAAGTCATCATAAAAATTCAACCCGGCACATATTCTCTTTGTAATATTCAATCAATCTTTCTTAATGATCCTGACGTGGAAAAGATAACAATAATTGAGAGCGATACTGTTGACTATCTTTATTCAAATAAGAACTACAAAATTAGACTTGCTAGAGGATTGGCGGCTGGTTTAGGGGTGCCTGAAGTTATAAATCCTGGTAAATTATACCCCATAAATTTGCAGATTAGGGAACCTCTGAGACTTATGTGTAGTATAGTAGATAATAAGTTGTCATATATGAATAACACCAAATATGGAGAACTTGTGAAACTCATGCCATCTAATTTACTAGCAAACATACCCTCAAAGGATTATCCGACAATTCCGATTCGAAAATATGAGAGCCTCATAAACCACTTCGATTTAACTATCTTAGACGCCGAATGGAAAAAACTTGATCTGAAGGGTTCCCCCATAACTTTTAGTTTAAGATTTAGATAAATTTTTGTTATGTAACTATTACTTTAGTTATATAACATAATTATTTCTAATTAATCTTCATCACCCCATACCTCTTCTTTCAAAAACTTTAGCTCTTCAAAATCAATACACCAATCTAAATATCTAGATGGGTGCCATGTTATTGGAATTAGTTCATCATGTAATGGTTTGTAGAATTTGTTTTTATGTAATATCTTATATTCATCTATGTATAATTTTACTTTAATTGAAAAAATAAAAAAATCATTAATATTCACATCTTCATCATAATCTTCTTCCCCATTTTCATTATAATAACCAATAATATCACCATCAAATTCATATGCTTTATCTAATAAATTTATTGTGAAATCTTCGGTAAATATTTCATCATTGACATCCATATTCATTAAAAAATCATAAGAAAATATATTGTTCTTTTTATAACTACAAAAAACATCAAAATCAATTGCTTCACGATCTTTATTAATAAACCCACGATTTTTTGTGATGTTTTGTAACAAATCTTTTTTAATTGAATCTACAAAATCAATAAAAGCCAGACTTTTTTTATTTAAATAATTAAAAATAATTGTTGTGTTTTCCATCTTTTTTTTTATTTTATATTTTATCTTTTAAATTAAAATTCATTTTTAAAAATATCTATTTCATTAAGTTCTTCTGTTATGAAACCAAAATAGGGTTTAATAACATAATTTTCAACATTCTTTACAATGATACTTTTGTTTATTATGTTTACATATTTGTGACCCGCCGCATTCTTTACAAAAACTTTTTTGCTTGTTGTGAAAACATATTTGTGAACCATCACATAATACACAGTAAGACTTTCTTTTCTTATGAATACATATTTGTGTTCCAACACACTTTTTACATTGATACTTTATTTTTTCATGAACGCATATTTGTGACCCTCCACATTCTTTACAAAAATATTTTTTGATTCCATGCGCACAAGGATAATTATACATTTCAATAGCTTTTGCAATTAACTTATCAATATCCGAATCTGTAAATTTTTCCAACTCATTAACTAAATTATTTTTAAACATTCTAGACCTTCCTTCAATTTTCAACTCTCTTGCAATAAATTTTAGTTGCGGCACATTCAATCTTCGTAATTCTTGTTCCATTTTGTGTAATGATTCTTCTTTTTAAATAGGTATTTTATTTCTTTTGAAAATCATTTTTTTCGAAATGTGCCAGATCCTCCTCATCAAATTTTCTGGGTTTCGCATAGGCTTAATATCAGTTTCACAAAATGTGCCAGATCCCGGCCTAACAAATTTCATATAGTTTTTGTGCCAGCTTTGTGTCGGTTTTGCAGTCGGCGGAAACCTGGCGTTTTTCATGGGCAGATTCGCCCTCCGCTCGCGCTGCTCGCTCCGCCTGTCGGCCCGGGATCCGAAAACTTGATAAAGACTTTGTGGAGACTTAGCATCGGCTTGGTGAAGGCTTGGCACCCCAATCGAAATGGAAAATGTGCTAGCATCACACGTATTTTAAAATCGTAATGAAATCGAAATGGAAAAATGTGCCAGGATCCCCATATCATATCATCAAAAGTACTGCAATTGTGGCAGGCCAGATAGAAAAATACAGAAGTGAAGAGTTCCATAGATATATGCTAACACTATGAGTAATGACCAAGGACGAGGTAGAGGCCACAGTTACAGCAACTCGCTTCACCGTCACAACTTGTCTGTATCGCAATCCCAACGACAGAGCGAGAAATCTGTCCAAACTTATAAGTACCAATATCAGTAGAGATATCACAGTTAAGGCACTGGCTGCATAATAGCTTAAAGTAAGAGATTGCCAACAACTCTTTGAGTTTTTTCTTAACAAAGTGATCAAGAACGCGCCGTATAAGGGCTGAACTACGAGACCAACTCGGAAATCTGTCGAAGCAAGACAACGAAACAGGAGTTTTGTTGGTGGATGAGGGGAAGATTCCTTCTGAAGAGAGTCGATAATGAGAATATTTCCCACCATTGTCATGATGGACAGGATGATATTCTCAGCAGATAAAGCTACGTACGTGTAATGAGCGTACATATCCTGTCCCACAGCATCACTGAATGTTTGGCACACCAACTCAAATAGGTCATAGATGTCTGCGATTTCGCCGGCTCCACTAGTGTTCATATTTTTTTCAATTGATTTATGTTAGTCTCGTTCCAACCAGTTTCTTTTCAAACATTTTGCTCAATAATAATAATAATAATAATAATAATAATAATAATAATAATAATAATAAAGAAATGGCTCCTTCACACACAAACCAATTTAGCAGATAATATTGTTTACAGTGCTTATTGCGACCAAGTGAAAGAGACCGCTAAGGACAGGTGAAGGGGAGACAGTGTGAATAGTCTTGGGAGATTTGACGATGCTTCTTTCTCTGCACACCATAGGTAACCTAAAAGAACACAAAACCTATCCGAACATTGTGGATCTTGCCACTTGCTCTGATGCATAATGCATTTCAATTTTTTTTCCTGCATCTGCTCATGTTGTGTGACAGGCCTAGGGGTGCTATATTATAGGGCACCAAAACCAAGGTTATCCAGCTGAGACCACAGGGTTCACCGGATCACATTCCTTTTTCCTGTTTGTACTGAGTAGAGTTAACGATCCAGTCTGTTGCCAAGAGAAACAAAAATGGTGATATCAGGCAAGTAGTTTTTACCTCAAACCTCTCTCTCAAATGCTTTTCATGAACTAGTCCTTAAGACAATTCGTTAAGAGTTCCTAACAGGTTGACGAACTTCGTGGGTACACAATAATGTCAAGGCAGCTTCCATTTTATCTCCTTTTCTTGGCCTTCTCGTAGTCGACGAAATTGACCTAAAGAAAGGAATTTCATTTAACTGACTTCCACTATGATTCTCAGTGTTGTGATCTGTTCGGTATATGTGTGACCTGCCTGGCCTATGAAGCTAGCTTTGTGGTCCCGGAGACTTACATCTAGTGGTCCTCTAAACCTTTTCAAGTTGACTCTGTGCAGTACTTTCCCGGGTACGGACAGGAGCGTGATTCCTCTACAGTTTGAACATATATACGTTGAGGTCTCCTTTCTTGGGGACCTTGATCAGGAGACCTTTCTTTCACTCCACGAGGATCTCTTCTTCTTCCCAGACTTTCTCAAAGACATTCATGAAGCATCCAGCTGGCATCTATCGATCTACTTAAAATTCTTTCCCTGAAATCTCATCTGTGCCGGCTTCCCTGCTATTCTTCAACTGTTTGATGGCCTTACGGATTTCTGCTCTGGTAGGAGTTCCACAACCAACTGGCAGGTGCTCCCCTGCATCGGTGATGTCCGATGTATTTTCATGCTGAAGATAGTATATTAAGAAGCCCTTCAAAGTGTTCTGTTCGTCCAAGCTTTCCCACAAGCCTGTATGTTGTGTCATAATGGTGTTTCATATACATTAAGAACCTCTCATCTGGTCTGATGTTTCTCCTCACTTTACTGTTTGCTTCAGTATGATCAGGCGCGGATCCACACCGGTTTCCACCGTTTTGCTGGAATCGGTCAGATTTTCCATTATGAAAAATATACTTTTTAGTGAAAAGAAAAACTTTTCAAGTTGAAATCTGAGGAGAAAGGAACTGGCCAATATCCTGTCTCAGAGACTCTCATGACTGAGAGACTTAGAAAGCGGGACTTAAGGGAGTTAAATCCAAAAAAATTCGGTCGTTTAGGAAATCGGTCACCATTTATTCTACATCAGCGCCTGAGAATGTTAATGCGCTTCTTCCTTTGCTGCCCCCTGTTCGGTAGCTGATAATTACTGCATTTTTACATTTTTTTCCTTTGTCGTATGTTTCTGTATGTCTCTACCAAAAGCCCTTCCTTCTTCGCAAGCATAGGACTTGGTAGGACTTGGTATCTGTTCAACAGTGCCACTCTGAATCTCTCTTGTCCTTGCGTCCCTCAGGATATCCACATATCGCACTCTTCTTTCTTAACTTGTTTCATTTCTTCTCAACTTTATCTTCAGTTTGACGACTTTCAGATGATTCTCCGATGCAACATTTGCTTCTGTCTTGACCCGTAGGTCATGTAATGATCTCAAATTCTTAGCAATACAGATGAAGTCGATCTTGTTCTCTGTTATGAGGTCCGGGCACACCAGTGTTGCCTTGTGTATGCTCTTGTGGGGGAAAACACTGCCCCGATTACCATGTTGTTTTAAAAGTAGCTCGCCATTTTCCTTCATTATGGGTATGCCGAGGACCGTCGATGCTTCACCTTGGTAAAGGTTTTAATGTTATGAAAAAAAGGCAAAAAGGTACTAAACCAAGCTACTGTTAAATCGGGCCACAACTGCTCATGTCCTTCTCTTGTTGCATTTCACTCTGTATTCTAACTTGCTAGACACAGGACTTATCGAATCTTATTACTAAAGTTGAATCTCTTATTTTTCAGATGTTATTCAACAATATTCGCTCCATAATCTAACTTGATAAACGCAGGACTTGTCGGATTGTATCTTTCATTGCTTGCCTCAAATTTCCCATTCTCCAGCAGTAAATAACTGGATTAACAGTTGAATTAAAGAAAACCACAGTTCCTGATAATCCACAAGCAATTATCAATCTGCTTAGTGAAGATGGATCTGCTCCAACCACTGCCATGACAATAGAAAGCGGGACAGTGCATGCCCCCATCGAACCCAAAACCCAAATCACCGCCGACATAGTTTTTCTTAATTGCCTCGTATTACAGTTAATCTGTTGTTGATTCACATTTGCTTGAATTTGCATTTGTTGGTGTCGAAGAGCGAGTAATACTTTTGTGTAAGCAATGGTTAAAATTGTCACGGAAAGTGCTGCAATTGTGGCAGGCCAGATAGAAAAATACAGAAGTGAAGAGTTCCATAGATATATGCTAACACTATGAGTAATTACCAAGAACGAAGTAGAGGCCACAGTTACAGCAACTCGCTTCACCGTCACAACTTGTCTGTATCGCAATCCCAACGACAGAGCGAGAAATCTGTCCAAACTTATGAGTACCAATATCAGTAGAGATATCACAGTTAATGCACTGGCTGCATAATAGGTTAAAGTAAGAGATTGCCAACAACTCTTTGAGTTTTTTCTTAATAAAGCGATCAAGAAAGCGCCGTATAAGGGCTGAACTACGAGACCAACTCCGAAATCTGTCGAAGCAAGACAACGAAACAGGAGTTTTGTTGGTGGATGAAGGGAAGATTCCTTCTGAAGAGAGTCGATAATGAGAATATTTCCCACCATTGTCATGATGGACAGGATGATGTTCACAGCAGATAAAGCTACGTACGTGTAATGAGCGTACATATCCTGTTCCACAGCATCACTGAATGTTTGGCACACCAACTCAAATAGGTCATAGATGTCTGCGATTTCGCCGGCTCCACTAGTGTTCATATTTTTTTCAATTGATTTATGTTAGTCTCGTTTCAACCACTTTCTTTTCCAAAATTTTGCTCAATAATAATAATAAAAATAAAGAAATGGCTCCTTCACACACAAACCAATTTAGCAGATAACATTGTTTACAGTGCATATTGCGACCAAGTGAAAGAGACCGCTAAGGACAGGTGAAGGCGAGACAGTGTGAATAGTCTTGGGAGACTTGATGATGCTTCTTTCTCCGCACACTATAGGTAACCTAAAAAACACAAAACCTATCCGAGCATTGTGGATCTTGAGACGGTAAACAATACTATCTTTGCAAGAATGTAAACGAGATTAAACTGGCGGTGTTTTAGGTACAACAGCGACAACTTGAGCTAAAATTCAAAGCGTTTACGGACTTCCACCTTTATATTGTAACCAAACGGTATGCAGCGATAGGGGTTTTCTTTCCATGCATCAAACGAGACACCTTAAATCTCTTTGTTCCACTATCTTTGGTTAAACTAGAGAAAAAATAGCAATTAAAGTAATATATCACAAAAGATTTGAACAAAGTCTTAAATTACCAGAAGATAGTAAAGTTTGGAGGTCGTAATTGAAAGTTTCATTGAAGATCGGAAATAACTTTCGTGGGAAACAACTGACTGCTGACAGACTACTTTGGAAACGAAGGGTGCGAGGAGTTCTTAATTAGAACGACATGTACAACCAGTATGACAACATTATCTGGAAAAGCAGTCAGACAGAGCAATTTTTATTCGAAGCAAGTAATATGGGATAAAAACTAGAAACCCATCGACGGAAAAAGGCGCTCGCCTTAAAGCAAACCGGTGTGAAAAGTACAAGCCAAAAGGACATTAAAAGCGCGAGAACAACCCGAAATGATAAGAACTAAAGCCCACGAGAGTCACAGACCTGTTTTGATTTGAATTTTACCATTTTTTAGTTTCTTTTCATCATTTTTTGTTTTTCACGTTGACTTTGTCGTGTTTGAAAAAACCGAAAGAAACCGAGAAGATCACGCAGTGGTACAAAAAAAACCTCTTAAAGGCCAATCCCAGCAAATTTCAGATCATTGCCATCGACCCGAAGCCTTCAAATAATGAGTGTGTAAATGAAGTGCCACTTGAAATTCATTCAAGAGTGGTTAAGTCTTCTGACAAACTTATAATTCTGGGAGTAAACAATGATGATAAATTAACATGTAATGAACATATCAAAGACATTAGTCAGAGAGTAAGTTAAGAAGTTGGAGTGTTAGTGAGGTTGCGAAATATCATACCTTGCTCTGCTAAACTACAACTTTTACAAATCTGCCATTCTACCTTACTTGACCTACTGCGATGTTGTATGACACTTTTGTAAATCGTCTGATTAGCGCAAACTTGAACGAGTCCAAGAGCGTGCACTGAGAGCAGTTTTTAAGTCAAAATCTAAATCTTTTGGTGAACTCGTAGAAAGAGCCTGTCTCACTACTTTGTATGAAGGAAGGCTTCGAAACATAGCCACCTTGATGTACAAAGTTAAAAACGGCCTTGTACCACAGTACATTGCTGATCTTTTCCACGCGACCCACAAAGGATACAACCTAAGAAACGCGCACTTTAATGTCCCACGGTTTAGAACTGTACGTTACGGTAAGCACTCATTACGCTATCTTGGACCCCTCTTATGGAGCAAACTAAGCCCACCGGATAGGGAGAGTCCAACATTGACCAGATTTAAACAAAGCATTAAGAAAAAAAGAGTTAACTCCTCTTTTAGAAGACTGCAGGAACTGCGACTTATGTTCATAAATTCTTAAAGATTGGATTAAATTTAGGCTGAATTATATTTAGAATTTACGTACTACTTAGAATCTACTAGTACTACTACTATTACAACTACTACTAGTACTAGTACTAGTACTACTACTACTACTACTACTGCTACTGCTACTGCTACTGCTACTGCTGCTGCTGCTACTACTGCTACTGTATAATAGAGTGAATAACGTAGCTTTGAAAGTCAAGAACAGTGTTTCTGGCCGATGGGTATCCATTGAATCCCCGCCATACTACTAACGCTTGATATCTCTACGAAAAAGTAAAACAATTGCGCACTACAGAGTTGGTTAGGAGAGTTATGCATTGGAGAAAGCGGCTTGTTTTTTTTTGCCAGGTAATTCCTCTGCTTGCCCGTCAATATAGAGTGTGAAGAGGAGGGATGAGAGTAAGCAACCTTGTCTTACTTCAGGTTTGATTGGAAAGCTCTCTATGAAGTTTGATCCGCATATTACTCTAGCTTGGAAGTCTGACTAAAGCAGAGATGCCGTGGGCTAGAGGATCTTCCAAAGAGCTGGCTGGCTGCTGTCAAGGGCTTGGCAAAATCTATAATTTGACACATGGTGATACATTCCACTCGTTAGACTGGATATTTGATCAACGAAGAACCTCCCTTTTCGAACTCTCACCGGATCCTTACGTAGATGAGGCTCGACTATTGATGAAATTCTGTTAAACATGACTCTACTTGAGGACTTAGCTGGTAACTGACGGTAGCATGATGTCTCTCCAGTTGTTGGTGTCTGTGAGGTCTTCTTTTTACAACAACTTCACTTTCAGGCCAGCCTTCCGTTTTTTGTGTGTGTTTCTAACTCCCCAATTTTTCCGTGAATGAAATTTCTGTAATTACAGAAAAGGTTAAAAATCACCTTGCAGTCATCCAGTTGAAATTTTCAAACAACGTTACTAACAAAAAGCATCTCCAGAAATCTTGGACACGCGAGCGATTGCGTAATCAAATTTCGTGTTTCGGACTGGATCATGTTCGCAAAATTCTATAGGGATTTGTATGGGAATCGTGAATAAACAGCGAATATTTTCCAAAGGAGTAAAGATAGCAAAAATGTGCAAGTGTGGCCTAATAGGCTGATATATAATGAGACATTTTTTGAGAAAATCATGGCAAAAGTAAACGAAATTAATGTGTATTTGCAAAACTTTTCTTTCCGAGTTGGAGTTCCTTAAATTTAACAGGATCTGTATGACATTTTCAACGAATTCGGGAAGAAGCATAGTTTTTAAATTGTGATTTCCGAAAAAGTAAGCATGATGGGAGAAATGTGCAACCAGACTTAATAAAAACATGCTTTAACCTAGCTGACAAAACCGTTTATAAGCTGTGTAGTTTACCTTTCATGTGTATTTGCTCTGATTGAAACCCATCCACAAATGCCGTCGAGCACAATCCATTGAAATCCCACGGTAAAATCCGCAAAATATGCCGAGTTCAAGAAGCGATATCTCGGCCACAATTGCCTCAAATTTCGCTCAAAAGGCATCATTTGAAAGGTTTATTCTTCCATTTTTAAAATATTTAACGACCATGTTGGTCAGCAGCCTCTACAGGGGCATACTTTCTGTTTTTCTCCACTGATTTTGAGCATCGGCGTGCCCTAAAACATGAGCCCACATCCAAGATTTCCTGTCAGCGGTTATTACCATTTTGGCGCCACATTACAATTTTCCAGCAGACTTTTACTTCGCTGCAATGTCTGACAAGCGTTCTTCGCAAGATAAAATACTATTGGAATTACAAACTTCATGCAGTTCATCACCTCAGTTACATTATCAATATGTGTTTCTCCCATGAACGTTTTTATTCCGCCATCTTGAATTTCTATTTTTTAAGCGAAGCCGTGCATCGGTACGCGGGCTCAAATGTCCAAGATTTCTGGAGATGCGATTGAAGGAAGTATTCTGGTGAGTTACCACCTCTGTCGTTTACATCTCTGCATTGATCTGGTCGGCCTCTGGAGCCTTTCCGTTCTTGAGAACGACGATGGCCAGATTGCCTCAAGACATGCAATGTTGGTGGTTCTGCACTATCAATTCGTTGTAGGTGATATTTGGACCTCAAGTGTTGAGTCGTACCAATTTAGAACTCCCTTAAATTGATATCTCCAGCGCACAGGTTCCTTCTGTAAGTTGCTATCTAATTTCCCATCTAGCCCTCTCACTGAGTGTCATGGAGATGTTGGATGGTGGTATCATATGCCTCCTCCGCGTCAGATGCTAAGTTGTATCTGTAAGCCCTCTTGTCTCTTTTGGCACCCTTCGTTACTTCTTCGCCTTTGTGAAAGTGACCTCTCTGCAGTCCTTCCTTCAGGCGTGGTGACCTTGCCCCTGGTAATTTCCTTGTAGTCTTCTCCCTGATCGATTAGTTTGAATGTATCTTTTAATCTCTGAGCCTCCGTGTTCTTCTTCCTCAAGGCTATATTAACCTTGACTGCTTCTACTAGAACAGTGTAGAGGTCACGTATGTTGAGCTTCGGTTGTCCTGAATGATTTGAAAGATGGTACCTCCAATAAACAGGTTAATTTCCTCGTAGAACTTGGCAAATATGCAGGTATTCTTAACCACTTCGCATCCTTGCATTCCCAAGATCCTCTCTGTCTCTCTCTCTATTCCTATAGATTGGATTTTGTATCGGATCATTCCCTTAACTTGAGCTACCTTTCCCGTTCGGTAGAGGGTGCAGACATTTCAGCATGTAGTTCTAAGCACGTCCGTTGTGTTAAGGATGTTTTCCATCTGGATGTCAATGTCCGGTCGAGATTGAGTGTTACCCGTCATGGATCCAGTTTCCTGATTGGTTTCCATCTTCTTCCCTGTTTTGGTTTCTGCAGCGGCAACAGGTTTTACTTGGCGGGGTTGCTCGCCCTTCCTCCTTTACCATCCAGCTCTTAAAAGACAGTAGCATTAAGTCTCGGCCACATCAGAATCCTGGCTATCAGATTGTTAGGCTTGGGCAGGCAGCATTTCATACACTTACCTGATAATTGTAACGATAATGATAATGAATTTGTGTAGCGCTCTTTTTCATTTGGACATGTTCAAAGGCACTTTAAATCAATTGTCCTATCAATTAATTAATTAGTTAATTAGAATCAAATGTTCTCAAAGGTCGACCACAATACCAGGGTCTACGGCCCCTACTCTTTTCGAACAGTGTTGTGGGATCTTTAACGTCCCACAAGAACAGTGCTGTGAGACGGGGCCTACAGTTTTTCGTCCTTATCCGAGGAGACTAGAATGTCTAACCATTTGCAGATGTCATAACAAAGGCAGCACATTCTCCTCAGTTAAATTAAGACCTTGAGTGTTGGTCCGACCGAGGTTTTAACTCGCGATCTCCCGCTCAACAGGCCGGCGCTCTACTAACTGAGCTAACCGGGGAGCGGTTAGTAGTAATTACGGTTAATTTTACTTTTTTCATAGTCTGTCCTTTGCGCTCTGAGGTTTTCTAGTAACGAGTTTCCTGTTTTTATGTTACACTAAAAAAGTAATAGCAAATATATCAATTCTTATATAACAACAACGACACTCATTACGTAAGCCGAAAAAAGGCAACCAAGTTTGCGATTTTGAAGCGTCTATTTAAAGTGAAAGTTATCAGCTTAAATTCAAATCTCTGTGGTTTATAGCGGTTTCTTTGAGAGCTCCCTATGCTGTTCCTGGAAACCTCAGCAGCAACGAAGAAAAAACTGACAACAATGCCAGCTCATTACCAGTCGTACAAACTGCAGACGTATTTGCATGTTGCAGGTGACGAGGGAATTACCTCAGAGCTATGTCAGGACTTATTCTAACCTGTCTAAGATGCAGCATTTGTAATATGGCTTTA
This sequence comes from Ricordea florida, assembly GCA_949710005.1. Classification (NCBI taxonomy): domain Eukaryota; kingdom Metazoa; phylum Cnidaria; class Anthozoa; order Corallimorpharia; family Ricordeidae; genus Ricordea; species Ricordea florida. The sequence goes on along the minus strand of OX453276.1, from coordinate 24,068,368 downwards.
CGAAGGCTTGACAGGCGAATGCAGTATATGATTGGGTTGAGCAGTGACGATAGTGTAACGAAAGTTGTAGACCAACAATAAAAGGCATACAAACCAACTAATCCGAACTCTTCTCTTACATAAGTGGACATTGCAATTAATGCAAAGTATGGTGAATAGGAAACGACTAAAACAATCAGAATAACGATCGATGTTCTTCCCGCCTTGCTCTCCTTTTTCAATCTTTCGGCCTCGTGGTGAGAAACTTGCTCGCTTTTAATTCGCTTTTTTTGACGACATGTTTCAGAGTAAATAAAAGCGTTTGTATAAATGATCATAGTTACCATTACACAACCTAAGATAGTGTGTGCTATGTCACGGTAATTCCAAAAAATCTGGGTTTCTTCTTTGTCGGCTGACATTGCTTTAAAGATAAAAGGAGCAGTTTCCAGTGATGCTAGAGCCCACGCCAGCAGTATTCCAATGATGATTCGCTTTTCTGTTACAATCTCTAGATATCTCAGAGGATGTTTGATAGCGACATAACGCTCGATACTGATTAAAAAAAGATGATGAAACGATGAAATACCAATGAGGTTAAATAGGAAGATCATGGCACAGTCAAGAGCACAGTGTGGTCCTACACCCACGATCCGTTTGATATCTGTTGCGATTACAAGAGGCTGCACAAGCGCACCAACCAACAAATCAGTTCCAGCCAAACACGCCAACAGAATGGAGTAATTGGACCTTAGCTGCGGTTTTCTTATAACTACTGCTATGACCAGCGCGTTAAAGATGATAATAAAGACGGCTGTTACCGAGTTAACAGTTGTGCTGGCCACTAAACTCTTGTAGACATCTTTTGTCAAGAAGCTTTCACGCCAGGCATACGGGTCAAGACTATGACAGTGCTTTTTTGATTGGACTGCGGAAACGTTACCCCGCCGTATGTAACTATTAGCCATTCTAACGAGGACAAAAACCTGTTAGAGAAAAAATCTTTCGTTAAGATTCAGTGGATGTTAACCAGGGTTGGAGATTCGCGCATGTGAAAACGCTTTTCATGTATTGTCAGCCAGAAACACAGCAGGGCATTATGATGCCGACACTTCAGCTATGAAGCCCTTCATCCTTTTTGTGGGTTAATTTGTTCAAATGAACCAACAAAATTATTCGAACAACCCCAACAACGTTGTTTGAGGTTATAGAGTGTAATTGAGCACAATGGCAGACATTTTTTGTTCAAGGAGACAAAAGTCGTATTTGCCAGATACCGAACACAGCTTTCTTCTCATCTAAAGGTTTTTCTAGGGCCTGACTGTCATGGCAGCTTGATAATACGGTTCCATATGCATTTTGCTCCCACTACAGATTGCAATAATATGTTTGTCAAGATGTGAACAGAGGCACAATAGAATCAACGTGAATGGACATTGAATCACTTTGTAACTATGTCCATACTATTATGATTATACTACTTTATTATATCTCAGTTAGTACGCGCGCTGTAATTGGTCAATTTAGCGGGCCGTAGTGTACGGCCCGCTAAATTCAAAAGCTTGTTTTGAGATATAATAAATATCTTATAAACCTCGTTTTCTCGGTCCGTACTGTAAGTTACGGATCCTCGTTTTGTCCGCTTGGATTCATGGCCCGCGCGCTTCGCGGAAAAACTCAGCCCGTAACTTGCAGTAAAACAAAGTTACTTTCGTACGCGCACTCTGATTGGCTGGGTTGTTATGAACGAGATCTGAATATTGCATTGTGCACGCTGAACTTCATCATCTGGCAAAAATGTCTCTTGGCCTTCCGTCGTTGACGCTGAATTTCCAGATTTGGTAACACACCTATTGCCGAAGATGTCAGAAAAACATTTTTCATTGTTGCTGCTGTTCAATGTCAGTCTTCCAAAACTCCATGTTTTTTGAACAGCAGTTCGAGAAAATTCATTATTTTTTGCCTTATTTCTGTGAAATGTTTGCCTGGTGTAGGGAACGCAAAATTCAAATGCAACGATGAGCGCTGTTGATTGTAAACAAGCATACTGGAGACAATTAGAAAAGCAGCATAAAGGTGGTTGCGCCAATACCAAATATTCAGTAAGAACCGCAAACATAATTCTACAGTTACAGTACAGTGACAGAAGTCAGACGTTCATATAATGGCGATTTCACAGAAACGAACAAACAAAAGCCTAGTTTTTTACGCTTACTTCAGCCTTTCAGTTGCGCCACTGTAGCGATGTTCTTTGCAAGGTGTGGAACATTGATTTACAGCTTTTAGGCGCAATCGCGTAGAAAACACGTAGAATAAAATCCGGTTTCATCACTTGGGCGTCAATAAATAAATAAGAAACCATAACTGTTCCCAGTTTCATCTTAACTGTTGGACATGTCAGGACATTCCATATAAACCAAAGGAGTTCAGTACGTGTAAACATCGTTTAAATCAAGCAATCTGTTTCTCCTTGCAAAGAAATTAAATCAAGAAATCGCTTCCTGCAAATTTAATTTCTACTGAGTGACCACCGCTAGATCAAAAATGAAAGTCTTAAAAAAGGAAATAAGACAGCAAATACTCACCCAAAGTTCTTTTTTTACGGCAAAAAGGGAGAAACTTTGAGTGGAATTCTTTGCTTGCTACTAAACAATATCAGTAAGTTTTAAACTTAACCTACAGAGCCGAACCTGCTGGATATAGTTTTGGGGCTGCCAGCAGATGTGAAGTGACAACTTTTCTTTTTCCTGATAACAAAAATAGTCTTGATCGGCAACTCCCCAAATGAAACAGCTGATACTAAACTTATTCTTTCTGAACAGCCATGGATTAGTTTTCATTTCCGTACGGCATTTTTTTTTATAGTTCAAATGGAAATATACGTCATCCTTCCATTTTCCCATCTGAAACTTACTCACTTACCCACATGCATGAATTTTCTGACAAATTTCTAACAAAACCTCCCTTGAAACCAGATACATGAACCAGCGGAAAAAGAGGCAAATATCGCAGCAAGGCTGAATTCTGATCCTAATGATCTTTGTTTTTTTTGTTCGAATAAACGACGGCAAAGCTTGTGTATCGTGTAAGTAAATTTAGAGCGACAGACGTTTTTACGTTATCTTTGTAAACTGATCACTTTTTGAACAAGTGCAATTTAATGCCTGTTATATGAACCGTTCTAGCGGATTAAGGGATAACGCCCTTTTGTATAACTATATATATCTTTATTTCTATGATATACATCTAGCATGAAATTAAAAAAATAGAATTAGTTGGTAGATGGTCCCAACATAAACTTCACGAAAAACAACTTATGATGAGAATTTGATCCCAAAATACAGCAACATATTAATATGTATTTCTAATGTGAACTTTAGAAGGACACTTGACAGTAAATTTCCGTTACCAATGGTAAAACGTCTGCTTCCAAGCGCCCCATCATTAGAATTTATAGCAATTATGATCAAGCTTTCTTCCTCGATAATTGTCTAAATTCTGCTTCATCTTTTTCCCGAAAGGGATAGATGCAATGATACCACGCAGTCATACTGATGAGCGGCACCAGCGGACAAGACAATCATGTTGCTCTCGCCAAATGGCTTACCTTGCCGTTACATTTCGGCTGGGTTCGCTGTTTAATAGATTTTGTTGAGATTCCAATTGCAGGTCGCTCAGAGTATTAATAAAGCAGTATTATTTTTTAATGGCGTTTGTTTTCTTTGTATGGATATCATAGTCAAGTTTCCCTTTTATGGGGAGATGGTTTTGGATCATGAAACCAAGAAAAGCAATGAAGATGGGGAATTTCAAGCCTGGAAAATTTGTGAAAGATGTATTTTTCGCAATTCAAAGTCGGAAAAGTTAAACCCAAGTAATTAGATGGTCGACTCCTACTGAGAGAACTTGGATTTGCTTTCTCCGAGTTTGCTTGTTATAATACCTTGACTGAAAAATACATCTTTCACAGACAAAATCAAATGAGGAAAAAAAACTTGAACATATGACGTCAGTTTTAGCAAGTGGATAACATCGAAAGAATTGCGGTATTGTATTTCTATTTAGTATGAAAGAAACTATTTTTAATTAACCAACGCACCGAGCAATGAGTTGGTTTAGACTCTCTCTGTCTACTGTGTATTTACACAGGTAGCTGAGCAACTTCGGATCGATGGCGTTTGCCCTTTTTTCGTTTTCTTCTTCACCAAATATTCAGGAAACATTGTGTAATGTGTACTTTACCTACCGAACCCTTTCTAGTATTGCCTTTATCGCTATAGCATTCCTTGCAAATGTTTGAACGTTTTTAACGGTTTTCAGACAGGCGAAATCAATACACTTTTATTTAAGATACAAGGCAAAGCGAATTCATGCAGTCAAGAAATCCGATATGGTCCCCTTCTATTGCAGTGTGCTAGTTTTCCAAGGTATTACTCATAGTGAGACTTGAAAAAAGCCGGACTAATTTAAAGAAAACAGTGAAAGGAAATACTTCCAAAGGATACTCGTGTGCTCCATGGTGGAAGATCAGAATAGGAAGCAAAAATACTGAGTTTCGACGATTTTATCATGGTAAATAGTAAAGGCTGATTTAGATTAGTTAAAAAATGCACGATAAGAGCATCAAAAAAGTTTTCTTTCTTTTAGAATGGGGTATGATGTTACCATGTTCTGGAGATTTCAGCCAGTTGTTCAACGTTAACTATGGCTATTAAGAAAAATAGGGATGGTGCCGTTTAAAAAATGAAGGCCACTAAACGATCAATTCCATTCAAACTGAGCAAAGATAAGAAATGAATAATTAATGCTTGAACGCACTGATAATGTTAAATATGGAAATACTTGGAATTGGAATAATCATCAAACTTAGGAATATGAGATGAAAGACGAAAGAAGACGCTTTAAATTATTAATTTTGGATAATAAAAATAGGAATAACAAAAGGAAAGTCAGGAAGCTTATTCCTGATTTTTAGGTGTACATGATGTTCTCAAAAAGGGAAAAAGCTCTGACAAACTGTGACGGTGAATGAATTGACAATCGTTTGGTGCAATAAAAAAACAATGAGCCTTGAAACATTTTAAACGAATACTAACACAATAACTGGATCCTTCCTTCTGTCCTATGATGCAGATCTCGGGGAAACTTCTATTAACTCCATCCTTGATCTACAAAATTCTTCTCATCATACTCAGTTTCAGCCACAAACCTTTTAAATTATACTCAGCAAAAAGTTAGTACTCACCCAAAAATCTCTATAATTTTAAGGAATACAAAAGGGGCGAAGATGTATCTACTGCTTTACGTGTCCAAAGAAAAAATTACATACAAAATCTGTAAATTTGACGTTAATATAACTGTCGGTTAGTTAGGGATGGACCATTAGAAAAGTGATTGGGGGGGGGGGGGGGGGTGGGAAAGAAAAACAAAAAAAAATTCATCAAGGGAAAATGCCAAGAAAAAAAATTCATGCAAAGAAGAAGGTAAAAAAAAATTCTTGCAGAAGGAAGGTCCAATTGTGACTTTTTCACACGCAGCAAAAAAAATTCGTGCAGAGGGGTTCACCTAAAAAAAAAATTCCTGCACAAGCAGTGAGCGAAAAAAGAAATTCGTGCAAGCTGAAAATTCCCCACCCCTCCCCCCCCCCCATCACTTTTCCAATGGTCCGTCCCTTAGCTTTCGGCACACCCTTGTGTGGGAGGGGTATCAACTGCCAATCTAACTCTATAGAGAAACGCGCTTTCCCGATTGGTTGTTTATAATATTGTGTGTTAGGCCATTTTGAAGAAGGCATCGATGAGTTTGTGAATCTTTTTTCGGGAGATTGTGTTTACTGAGAACTGCTCAAACATCTTCCATTTTCCTGTCTCTAAATATTTTCCAATCATTCTTACATCTTGTTCAGTTTTGAGTAGTGTTTGTTTTCTTGTAACATAGATTCTTCAACTGAACAAGAAAAGCAAACTTCTCCTCGGCCACGTTTCAAGGCCTGCGTGTTCTTGGTTCGGCGGCTGTCAGATGAACGTTCTATTCAAAATGTTCATTATGTTCAGTCACAGTAGAGGTTCAGTGAAATGTTGTCTTTTGTTTTGTTTCCCTGATTGGCTACGCACAGAATAATTACGATTGTTATTCAGTGCTATATTCATGGATGGATCTCAGTACGTATAACAAAATATGTTTCCTTTGGGGTCCTTCGATAGTCAATAACAAAATTATCAAGAGAGCACTCATGGTTTTGCTTTAGTTTTTTTTTATTACATTTTCTCTATTTTTATATGCACTTTTGAGGAGGCCCTGTTAGAGAGAGAGAGAGGGGGGGGGGGGGGGTGGTACCCATGTCCCACATCTGAATTTCGCAAGCAGCTATGTCCGCATTTGGCAAGATTCTTATGTCGCTTGTCGGAATTTCGTCTCGGAGGAGTTGCGTCTAGCGTCGCTTTTGCTTATTCGTTGGAGTAGTCTGACGTTCGTCGCCAGTTCGTGGCTCTCATGTCGCCGGTTCCAGGTCATGTCGCTTGTCGGAATTTACCCCTAGCAGGGCCCCTTTGAAATGCTCTAACAACGTGACGCAGGCGTAACGACGAAACAAGGTTACACAATCAGCGTTACAAATCAGACTATCTATTTCGGTTGATTTGCAACGCTTCCATGGCTAGCTGACTGGGTAAAACTCCTTGCGCTGCACTAGGCACTGGTTGTCAACCAATCAGAATTAAAACGGAAACCAAACCAACTGACAGAGACGCAAGATCTAAGAGTTTAGAATTACTATTCGTCAGAGACACAACTTTCCCAGGAGACAGACGCAAGTAACTACTATCTACAACACAAGTATAAAAATGAAGAAATCTAGGTTGCTAAGGATTAGAATGGTTTGCAACGACCAATTACAAATCAACTCTTGTGTTGTGAGGAAATTAAAATGGCCGTATGTACCTCGTAATAACCGAGCTAACTGTTTTCGGAGCAACTACAGAATACAGGGCCACCTTGGTCCGCCTCGTTTACAGGTGTCGGAGGCTTTTGTAAAACGAAGCAGATAACAATGGACACTATTGTTATTCAAAGTTATGTAAATAAGTGGCCCTGTATTCTGTAGTTTAGCCCTGTTTTCTGTTGTCTTATTTCAGTTCCAACTCGGCTTTGATCCAAAACTGTTAGGAACTTTCCATGGAAGGGTTTTTTCCCGTTTTGCATTGCATTGGCTATAGAACCTCATGCCACTCAACCAATCAAAATTGAAACTTAAGTCTCCCGTGTCTAGGAACCTCAACGTCGCAATTACTTTTGTCCTTATAAGGGTTTGTACCTGTACCTGGTTTACGCCAATGGCAACATAAGCCACAGATTATATACAGATCTCGAATAACAGTTAACATTTAACAATTTAATTCACTTAATCAACTTGATTTGGTGACATCAATTGCATGATATTTGTTTACTTAAAAGAAGGGGTGAGGGCTTAATAGTTTTTTTCTTCTAGAGTAAGGAGACTTATTAGAAGGGGGGTGGCTTTATTATTATTATTATTATTATTATTATTATTATTATTATTACTATTATTATTATTATTATTACTATTATTATTATTATTATTATTATTATTTTCCTTTACAGCCACCCCTCAAATAAGTATTATTATAAGGATACAGGCTTTCCGGTATTACTTATCCCTTTTGGCTGAAGCCAAGAGAACATAAGGGACAGAGAGAGACACTCGGGGTGTCAGCTGGGACATGAAAACTTCAGAAAGGTTATTTATAGAAACGGAAGTACCTTTTGCGAGAGGTCCGCACTACTCCAGGCCTTCTAGCCATCTGTATTTACGCGGCTCTTGGATATGTCTGAGTTTCTCTAACTATGGATTATTCAGGCGGAATTTACAAAAAAAGAGTCCCACTCGGTACGCCATGAGCATCCATCAGCAGTACAAGGAGGCACGTAGCCTGTGTACAGACGCCCCCCTCCCCGCATAAAAAATCGGGAGAGTAGCGGCTGAGGAAAAGGGCGGCTTGCACTGCTTGAGGCATGCGGACGTCTCGGAAAACAGATCACATCTCAACGGCTGGACTGGGAGTGTCACTCTGTCCCCTAAGCTCTCTTGCTGAAGCTAATTGTAGCGCTAATAATATACATGAAAAAATTACTCGATTCTGATTGGCTGAGAGCAGTGCAGTTCAAGTGTAACACCAGTGCAAAAAGTGTAATACCAGTGCAAAAAGTGTAACACCAGTGCAAATTACACATCAATTTTCTGGATTATGATATTCTTTATTTTTAAACGAACCGCTTTGAGTTCGTAGCGTTATCAGTTGATCTTCATCAGCCAATCAGTAAATAAAGTGTCAAATCCGCGTCAAATGCTTACTTCCTGTCCGTCCGCAATGAGATCTTCCGGTACTTCCTCCAGGCGAATTTTTTCATGTTTATATTATTAATAAGTAATCATACGGCTTTTCTCGTTCAATTTTGAATTAATTTGTACTTGTGAGTTTTTCAAAAAGCTGAAATTGCACTCGCCGAAGCGGCTCGTGCAATTTCAGCTTTTTGAAAAACTCACTCGTGCAAATTATTTCCAAATTGAACTCGGAACCGTATGATTACCTTTACAAATTCCCAAGTTCCTCTACCAAACGCTGTCTTCTTCAAAGTACATGTTACAACAAATTCGTCCATCCTCGAACGCCTTGAGAAGGAAGAAACCAGCACAGCTCTTTGGAAACGAAATTCGCACCACGGTGGATACTGCAACTTCATTTACCTTCCTGCTACCTCGACGCAGATCCTACTCTGGTCTCATAAAATTTAAGATGGCGGTGATCCTTTCCTTGACACTAGCTAGAGGCTTAAAAAAGATTGACCTCTGAACCTTTTTAATGCACTGTGTTCATATGAAGTACATTGTTTTTTTCATGTTGTCACTGACTTGGATTGCTCTGGCAGCCTCCTTCAGGTCAACGGTCCCAGAATGCCTACGTAGAGACAAACCAAACAATTGTTAATAACGGAGTCCCGTCCCGAAACCCGTGGAAGCCAAACAAAATGCAATTCATTTGTTACGTATCAGTGGCGCAAAAAGCGGTCCACTCGAATTTGTGACCACAAATTTGCACGAGTCAGTTTTTTCAAAAAGCTGAAATTTCACTCGCCAAAGCGGCTCGTGCAATTTCAGCTTTTTCAAAAACTCACTCGTGCAAATTAATTCCAATTTAGACTCGAAACAGTGTGATTAACGTTACTAATTAGTCATTCGGTTTACAGATTTAAATCTGCTGCTATATGCCTGGATTGAACACGAGACCAAATCAAAATCTTCAATCTGTAGACTGTTTTGGCATTCTCATCAATCAGTTCCAGATGGATTGTACTCAACGAAAACATGTCTTCTACCAGTTAAACCTGTTTACTGACTTTCAAACTAGATGATAGCTTATATTTATGTCCGAATACAAAGTAGGCCAAACGCTGCCGTATTGAGGCGTCTATGGTGGTAACCGTACCGGCGTATGCTTGGATCACTCCGCAAGTAAGGTTTAGGGGGCAAACATCATGCATAGAAGTATATGGGGTATCCTTTACTCACCTCCATGCATCGTTACTAGCCAGGTGAAAACGCGCTCGATAGGCCGCCAAATGGGCGTAATACGTAGGCGATGGTATAGACACACTGCGCGGGCACCGTGCGTAAGTATGACACATTTGGAAGGTGAGTTTCTGAAGACCGTCAGCTGTGAATCCATTATCGTCGTATAGCACGTGATAGTGAATCGGACGGCTTGTTCCCTGGGTGAGAAGATATGACGCAGTGTTAAGAGGCAATGTCCCTAAAAGCGTTCCACTCGATTTCAGACTCGAAAACACTTTTGCCTTATATTTATATCATCAATACCACTATCCATCCTTATAACGAAATTGCAGTTAGAATGAGGAAATAGTTTATTTTACTGCCATTATCAGCATTTCATCTTTTTACGACCGTTACCGGCTAAAATATGCAAATTTTAGACGCTGTTATTCAGGTTTTTCAACGATCGTTAAAAGCTACTGCGGGCCGTTAAAACCTAGACCATTTGCACTCATTTGGAAGTATATTGCTTCTTCTTACTGTTCCAATACGATTTAGCCGTATCTCTCTGTAATCAGCAAAAACAGGTTATCTTCATTCTCGTAATTAAGCAAACGGCACCAAAATATGCCTCAGAAATTTCACAAAATTCTTAAAAGTGGCACCTAACCTAGACTTAAAAGCATGTTTTGGTTAAAGATAAAGAGGTATTCTATCAATTTATGCAATAAAACTTGTGGCACAACGCGATTCAGAATTAAAGTTTTTGATTCAAATTTGCATATTGATGCTGAATTTTCATTGCGTGACACCGGCTGCTTTGACAGAAAAATTTCTCGTCCAGTTATCCAAATATTTGCCACAGCTTCTATTTTCCAACCAAAAACTAATTTATCTCTCTCGACTTCCTTCTTCAATCATACCTGTTGTTCTAAAATTCCGCAGGTGTACGTAAGATGCAGTTTTAAGCTTGATAAAATACCCAGTTACCCAACATTTGTGTTAAAGTGCAGTGTTCTTTAAATTGTCAAGATGGAGTTTAAAATTTCTTTTCAGAACCAAACCTCTTTTACTTTAAGATATGGTCCAGTGTGAAGCAGCTGCATTACCCAGTTTTTGATACGACTTAATATCCATAACATTTTAAAAATTAACGTTACATGTTAAAAAAGTAAATCTCCCACAGCGTTATCAAATATGCGTGAACAGGTCAGAAACTTTTGGACAAGAACTACAAGAACTGGAATGCGGACCGCGAATAAATAGTTTTGCTTTATTTAATTATCACTTAACAGGAGCACACATTTTATCTCATTTAAAGACCTTTCCTAATGAAATTTCAATAAGATGGTTTCGTCCTTTCACTGCCTGTTTCTTCTATTGAGAGTGGTCAGCTTTATTCCACACGCTCCTTGGTCCACAGTCCGGGATCCAACGCTACCCTCTTACACAGCCAGTTGGCAGCGAAGTTGGCACGCGCAAATACTACAGCCGCTGATACCACAACTTCAACATGAATTTCGAATCGTGCACCTTTAGGCAAATTAAGAAAATAACGTGTGGAAGTTCGCGCAATTTGTTCCAAATGTTTAAAGTAGATGAATGTTAGGACACAATTACGACTCAGCTTGAAACCTGTCATCTATCAAAGTCTGGAGTCAGTGAAGCGGAACTGATACTGTCAAGGGCCGGTCATTTTGACCTTACGAAAGATCAAGTACAACAGATGGTAATTTGCCCACAACATCGGCATAAACTCGGAAAATTTTGGCGCCCACCTCGTTCTTGCCAGTATCCATCGCATAGTGGACCAAGAAAAAAACATTGTAACGAAAGGCATGTAATTGGTTTGGAGACTGCGAAGAACATACAGTCGGTTTTTAAAGTCACCGTGGGAATAGGATCGCGTAAGAATTAAAAATCGTATAGTACCGTAAAATTCCGAAAATAAGCCCCGGGGCTTATATTTTTCAAAGACCGTTTTTGAGGGGCGTATTTTTTGAGGGGCTTATATAAGGAGGAAAATTTGCGTTTCAAAATCTACTGGGCTAGCCATGGAAGTATATTTACCGTTTTTGCTTTGTTTTACTTTGTATTTAAGGGCAATTTTCCAAGTACAAGCCCCCCGGGGAGGTGGGGGGGGGGGGCTTATATTTGGAGGGGCGATTTTACGGAGGGTTTTTGCGTTACCGGTTTTGGGGGCTTATATTTCGAGGGGCTTAATTATACACGGACGGGCTTATTTTCGGAATTTTACGGTAATTTAACACTCATCTTGATATTAAAATATCAAGATGAGTGTTTTTCTTCTTTGAGAAGACAAAGAGAAAAGGGAAAAAATTTTGATGATAATGAAAATGACGACGACGATGATGATGACGAAGTACTGTAATTGTTACTGTTGTCATAAAAATTGCAAGACCATGATGAACTCAGTAGTTCACTCAATCTTTTCCATTCAGCAATATGTGGGAAGTGTAGAAGCAAACATAAGGAAGTGATGGACAAAAGTAGGAAATTGCTTAAGTTAGATCCTGATAATCTAATTGTTTTCTTATAAACCCGCTAATCGAACACTGTCGAGCTCACTTAACTCACTGTCCATCCCGGAATAACAAAAGTTCCATAAATCAAAATTCCAACTTGAATTCAAGGCTTCCTCTTCAACTGTCCAGTCTGTCTCGGAATTCCAAGAAGAGAAAGCACATAGAATAACAAACCAAATACAGACTGAAATATGACCATTATGACTCATGCTAGAACTTTCATATATCGAACATAAGCTACTGACAACGTGTAGCAGGGCCTATTATATTTGCGATTAGTAGGTGGTTGATTCATCATGCCTTAATAAAGTACTATATGACCTACTGTTACTAAAGTTGATTAAGTTAAGGTATCTAGACAATGACTGTACACATTTCACCGTTTTCAAGCGAAAATAGCAATCAGTTTAGTCGTGATAGGAATTCATAATTAAAATGTGGACTAGACGTGAACAGACACCCTATTCTGGTTTTCGATTTCTCGGCTTTTGGGGTCCAATCCTCATTTTCACAACTTATCTTTAAGGACTACCGTGTACTCTCGTCCCATACAGCCTAAAGGTCAATTCGTGAAGGACTTGCCCACTGTAAAATGTACATACTTAATTTTACCTGAAAAAAAGTGTTCCCTAAAAACGCAACTGTTGTATGTCGAATAAAGCACGTACGGAAGGGCGAGACTAAAAAATGTTAGTGGCAAAGGTAAGTAAATTTAATGGTCTATACTTCCGTTCAGTTTTCCTGTAAATAAAGTAGATAAAGAGTTGCCTAGTGGCATTTTTTATTATTTTTAAGCTTAATAATATCAATAATTATAACAAAATATTACAACAAGCAAATGCGATGACCTTTCTTAAGTCTCGCCAATAAAAGCAATAAAACGATTTATTTAGTAAATGAAAATTAAGGTTTGGCTGCTGAACTTTTAAGAATAATTATATTTCTGGAGATATATTTATTGAAAAAGGAAGAAGAGGAAGAAAAATAATTTTTTCGGTTAAAAACACATATATTTTTTTCCGAGCGGCAAGGATTTGGAGAAATTTCCCGTCAAAGCAGCCGGTGTCACGCAACGCGAATTCTGCATCAATTTGTAAATTTGAGTCGAAACCTTCAAGTCTGAATCGCGTTGTGCCACAAGTTTTATTGCATAAATTGATAGAATACCTCTTTATCTTTAACCAAAACATGTTTTTAAGTCTAGGTTAGGTGCCACTTTTAAGAATTTTGTGAAATTTCTGAGGCATATTTTGGTGCCGTTTGCTTACTTAATTGAATTACGAAAATGAAGATAACCTGTTTTTGCTGATTACCGAGAGATACGGCTAAATCGTATTGGAACAGTAAGAAGAAGCAATATACTTCCAAATGAGTGCAAATGGTCTAGGTTTTAACGGCCCGCAGTAGCTTTTAACGATCGTTGAAAAACCTAAACAACAGCGTCTAAAATTTGCATATTTTAGCCTGTAACGGTCGTTCGGAGATGAAATGCTGATAATGGCAGTAAAATAAACTATTTCCTCATTCTAACTGTAATTTCGTTATAAGGATGGATAGTGGTATTGATGATATAAATATAAGGCAAAAGTGTTTTCGAGTCTGAAATCGAGTGGAACGCTTTTAGGGACATTGCCTCTTAAATCAACCTCTCAATCAAGTTTCGATTGCTGCACACTTTGCGACGACCGGAACAACGGTTGTGCAGGAGAGTTGATAGTGGTTTACTCAGACAATTTGCCAAGGACGATTACGTAAATAAGTAAAAATAGATGATACCCACACAGTGTAAACGTTAAGGATTTTGCAAGTGAATATATGAAAGACCATATATTTGAACTGCGGCGTAATATGCAATGACATTGACTGATCATCCCAGTTATGTACTCAACGTAAGCAGCTGTAAAATTAGAGCCTGGAAAAAAAACTCAGGCATGAACGGTATTCGAACCCATGACTTCTGCGATACCGGAGCAGTGCTCTACCAACTGAGCTATCAAGCCAACTGAGAGCTGGTCACGTTGTTAATATTAGGGACTTTAAGCAGCGAGAACGGACACGGCGACGGCGACGGGAGAGGCCTCCGGGAAAACCCAAATCTCATAATGCGCATGTCTGGCGGAAAATATCTTGCCGTTGCCGTTACGTCGGAACGTGAATAAAGGCAATCTCCGGTTGTATGAAAACGTGAGTATTAAAATCCTATTTTCTTTGCTATTTTGTCGTAAATAATGACATTTAAGCAATGAGTGACTACTGAAAAGTCTAAATATACTTTATAATCATTTTTTATCAGAAAAGTTTGTCCCCTTGGTAAAGGGGAAAGCGCAACTGAAGACCAAAGCAAAGCAAATTAAGTTCTTTGTTTGAAAATGAAATTACCCGTAGAGAATTTTTCTCGTTTGTTTGGCCTAGCTACATAACTGAAGTTATATGAAGTAAGCAGTCATGAATTGATTAAAATGATTTGACGTCAAAGCCAAAACCTTTCTGTCGCTGTCTAGACCAAGTTCCAAGGTGAATTAACAGCGTCGCTTGGCCCATTTTATTTTCAGTTAACTTGCAATCGTAGGAATTAAATAAACTGAAGCGTCTTTGAAAAATTTCTGATCAAACTTTATAATGTGTGCTACGAATACATGTTACATTTGACAACAGAGCTGATCTAAAAATTGAACTTCGATAATTCACATATCAGAACTCTTGTGTTGTTGTTTGTAAACTTTATATTTATTTCGTGTGTGTGTAGATGTGATTGAAATAAGGACCGAAGGAATTCTCAGTTCTCTAATCCACGTTGTTTTGCTAAATTTCAACCCCTCTACTTGTCAGGCGAACTTAACTGGTCAACTGGCGTGCCATGACTGCCGTCCCAGTTTCGCGGTATCGTGCTTAACTGCTTTAAAGCTCGCGCCAGGACCGCGTTCTCTCCCCAGTCTTTTCGCTGTTCCGACGTCACCGTTCCCGTTCCGGTTCTCGTTGCTTAAAGTCCCTATTGTTCACGTAAAAACCGTAATGATCTTGAACTAATCCTAAATCAACAGCTCCATGCAGTGGCTGAGTGGATGAAATCTAATAGACTAGCTCTCAGTATTTTCATTCTAAGAACGTTAAACCATGCAAATCATTAAATCTAATAACTGATGGTGTGAACATCCAAATAGTTTCCATGGTCAAATGTTTCGGTGTTTCTTTTGACTCAAACTTGACTTGGAAAAATTTGGAATTCTTTATCCATTGATGTTAAGAAAATAATGTCGTTTTCCAGATTTCGTCATTATGTCAAGAATTCTGTGAGTGATGGTTATAATACTAGTATTGATTCTTAATGATTTACGATTATATTATCTTAACTACTATTTAATTAATGAAGTAATACTTTTTATCTAAAACAACTATTTTGTATTTATATTCCTTCTACTAATATTCTTGTTAGGGTCACCTACTCGGTTAGTTCCATGACTTATTCAGGCGCCCCAAACTCTGCACAATGAACCTACAATTGAAATTTTCTTCTCCTTCACAATCTCTCGATTTTATATTTTAAAGCACCGATTTTGTATTAATTATAATTATTCTGTGTGAGTTTAAATGAAAATTGACTTGACTTGAATACTTGAGGTTTGAATGAAATTCCAGTCTTTATGAATTTATTTGTTTGTCCTTTGGGTTTTCTTCGGCCCCCAGGGTATTAACAAAGGTCATGATGCCCTTTGTGTCAACGGTTTCGTGTCAACTATTCCAAACGAGGGGATAAGATTAATTATTTATCTTGATGACATAATTATCTGTTCATCTTATGAGCTACCTGTAGAAGAAACAGCTTTTGTCACTCACACGTTAGAGTCATTAGGCTTAATTGTTAACGGAGTCCATGCTGGTTCCCTCGCAGAGAACCGAATTTCTGGGCTTTATTATTGATACAGTGGAGATGACTGTTTCTCTTCCGAAACGGAAGATTAGTGGAATCAGAGAACTAGCACATTGTTTGCAGCAGAAAACCCAGTGCTTAGTTTGGGAGTTAGCCCAATTTGCTGGTTTAGTTGATCCCTCCTTTCCAGCCATTAGACCAACAAGACTCTATCACGGTGACCTCGAAACCTGTAAACAAGACGCTTTAAAAGCCAACATTAATTTTTTTTGTTTATCCGAGAAAGCTAATGCCGCTCTGTACTGATTCATATCAAGAAGTCATCTTTATAATGGTACTAGTTTTACGAATCCCTCATCAGTTATTAGAATGTGTACTGATGCCTCCAAACATGGTTGGGGCGTTGACTGTGGTGGGGTTTCAACGAGTGACCTTTGGTC
The DNA here is from genome assembly GCA_949710005.1 of Ricordea florida. Taxonomy (NCBI): domain Eukaryota; kingdom Metazoa; phylum Cnidaria; class Anthozoa; order Corallimorpharia; family Ricordeidae; genus Ricordea; species Ricordea florida. The sequence continues at coordinate 24,051,967 of OX453276.1, read as the reverse complement.
CTCAGTGGAACAGAGCAGGTATACATAAATTGCCAAGAACTTACCGCAGTTCAGTTTGGTGGCCAGTGTTTTGTTCGATCCCAAGAATACCTAGCAAAGTCGGGTTTTCTGCAAACAATAGCTCTGCCATAGCTTATACCAACAATTTAGGAGGAATGGTCGCTAGTTTGCATGAAGTCAGTGAAGCGTCTAAATCTGTTTGGGAGTGATGTTTGACACGTCACTGTTTAGTGGAAGCACATCATATTCCTGGACGGTCAAATGGCAGAGCAGATTTCTCGTCTAGAAACCATGTTTAATCGATTTATTTGCTTCTCGCCTAAATTTTCAGACTAAAAATTATGTCTTGGTTCCCAGATCCTGGAGTCTCAGCTGTTGATGCGTTCTCATTACGTTGGAAGGACCTTAAGCCTTATGCCCTACCCCCCTATAGCCTCCTTGGGAGAGTGCTTCGCAAGCTCAAATAAGAGGAAGTCCCGGATGCTATAATCATAGCCCCTCACTGGTCAACAGCACACTGGTATCCTGCACTTCTGTCAGTTGGCTGTCAGTTCAACGTCCTATCCCTCTGCCTCAGTAGGACAGACTGCTGACGTTGCCTCAGGAGGATCTGCTACATCCACTCGAAGTCGTGTTGCGCCTAGCCGCGTGGCATATCTCCGGAATAGCTTGGAGGTCAGAGGAATTTCTCAGAGAGCAGCCCACTATGTGCTCTAAGTCCTCCACTTATGGCCAGAAATGCACGCTGCATTCTTTAACAAACAATCCACGTTTGTAGGAGTGATTTGGGAATTCCGTATCACTTCATATAGGAGAGATATTAGAGTGGTTTGATGAGATAAAAACAGTCAAGACACACTGCGGTGTCTAATATGAAGAGTATGAAACTCATTAATGTGTATTTCTGGACATATATCTAATACTGGAAAAGCAGTACTCTGCAGCGTGGAAGTGCTTTTTGTCGCTGGTGCGAGAAGAAACAGAGAAAGCGGCTTTAAGCAGGTCTTGTGACAGTATGTGACTTTCTTACTGAACAGTTTGAAGACCTGAATAAGTCGTAAAGTATTATCAACACGTACAGGTCACCTTTGTCGTCTATGCTGCTGTCTGTAGATAACTACGCCCTAAGCAAGTATCCCATTATTGTTTGTTTGGTAAAAGGTGGGATGTTGACATTTTATTGCGACTTCTGGAAGTCGTGGTTTCCATTGCTTTCCTTAGAACTTAAACAGTTAACACTCAAGACGGTGGCATTAGTGGCTTCAATCTCTACTCAACGAAGTCAGACTATGGCAGCTCTAGACGTTGACCTTATGAGGTTAAGTGAAAAGGGAACTGCGCTTACAGTAAACAGTTTTGAAACGTCCAGGCCATGGAAGCCCTCCAACGTAATTTCTCTGCCAGCATTCTTGGAGAATGAGAAGTTGTGTTCACTCCACTTTGTCACAGAATGTTACTAAAACGTGCAACGTAATACAAACGACTGTTACACCAAAGCTGTTTATTTCATACGGTAATCCGTATAAGGCAACTATTGCCAGATTGCAGAAAGATGTTCTGTCCTTAGCAGGAATTGATCAGCAACTATTTTAAAGGCAATAGTTTTAGAGGTGAATCTACCACAAAAGCAATTAATCACCTGAGGTGTTTCCCTAGCCGACATTTTGACAGCAGATTGGAGGAATACAGTTACCTTTACCAAGTTTTATAACAAAAGTTCTTTGTTGAGCTCGCTTGCCAGAGCAGAGATCCTAGCACTCTTGGACGATTGCCAAATGGCGGCAAATTCTCTACTTTAGCCCAGCTAACTGCAATCTTATTTATTGTAAGTGGGCCTAGAATCTTAAGTCTACAAGGGAAATCGTAAAACTTACCCGAGTTCCAAAATGGCTGGACAAATAAAAATCAAACTCATAGGGATGAGTGATGCCGCTGTCTATGGTGGTGCCTGCAGGGCACATTTTGGCTTCTTCCTGTCATGTCTTGTCTATTCTCACAGAAAAGGCGCGTGTGATGGCGTTTCTGTACCACAACGAACGTGATCTTGGGTCGATATTCTTTCTCAAGCGACATGCATGCTTCTTGAACAGCTCGCACTTCATGTACGAGGACCTGATCGAACTGACCCTCACCGACTCCATCCCTGTAAAATATGATGCGAACTGGTTTCGCCTTATTATTGGTCCTGTAGAAGTCTAGTAACAGTTTTCTCACCATTGTTGCAAGATCGGTGATAATTTCCTGAGCACCCCGTAACTTTTCATGTCTCTGAGCTCGTACACGCGCGAAGAATTTGCTTGCGTGAAAATCCATACTGGCAACCACAGCCGCAATGGACGGGGTTCCGTTCTTCATGGGTGCTGGGTGGGTCACATCCGCTCCAAAGAAAATGACAGGTTCTCTGAACACGAATGATTTTACCTTGGGATCGATCACATGATTCACTCCGCCCAACTTTGCATTGATTTTCATGGAAATGTTGGCGCAAACTTGAGGATTGGCTTGCTGGACACGCTTGCACCGAACGCACTGGGTAGGAATGCCCAGCACGTTATCACCGACTCTCTTTATCTCCGCGTAATGCTCTTCGTTTTTATCTTGTGGGACTACAGCAATGATAAGCTGCAGTTCTGGACATTCTGCTTTCCATTTACAGAAAAGTCCCTCCACCTTAACAGAAAAGGCAAGGATATGTAAATCGCGACACAGGAAGCCCATACGGCACGCATGCGCATGATGTTGCATAAACGATAACCAGCACTTGTACACAAATGCATGAGCCTGCAGATATACCGGATTTTAGGGTATCCTGTCACGAGTACTAGTTTGGTCAAAGAAAAAGGAGAAGGAAAAAAGCTACGGCAAAAATGACAGACTCGGCAATAGTCCTTGGGAAAAGCACACATACGGAGAAGATTAGAAATATTGTCGCAGTGTTTTTCCCTAATGACAGCATAAAAATGTCTAGTTCTCTCAGATTTGCGATTTTCGCCACTTTCGCATGGCCCATCTAGGGTTAAATTGTATAAACCCTCCCATCTTCCCGTACCGAATTTCACCTTTGGCACTTTCATTCAGACATTCAATGGTTCTAACATTCAACATTTTCACACTTCGCGAATTGTAGTGCTACTAACAGTGTGGTGCTAATTTGCTACCCTTTCAGGAGCAAAGTCAAACCTTGAATCATTTGTGTTTTAACTTGGGGAATTAACCATCAAAATTTTCAAATGCGTGGGTCAAATGTCAACGACCAAATGAAGAGTGAATGTGACCATTATTAATTAAGGGGAAAAGAAAAGGAAAAGTGCCCTTTATAATTCAAATAAGTAATTGTACAAGGAAACTCTGAAGAGTGAGACTACAGCGAACATATCTTACATCTCTGGCTTCTCTCTCATATCTGACGTAGAATGGATCCCTTGTCATTCTAATACCCTCTCCAATGGACACCCTGGTCATTTGATCAGCGAACCTCCTCAGCACATCATCGCCACAATGATGGGAGGGAGCAAAACAGGCTAGAGCCCAGGAATCAATGCAAACTCCCTTGTAAAACTGCTTGTTCCTCATGTCCCAAGACCCATCGCGGGGAACCAGCGTTTGGCTTTGGTCCCTGGGGACCAGCTGAATTGACGGTGCTGGCAGCACGCGTCCGGGAACGCTGACCATTCTAGGATCCACAGTGGTACTAAACTCATCCCGTAAATACTCAGAACTTGTTTGTACCATTTCTTGTGCCTGGAAAAAGTCATACACTAGAAGTGAAATCCTATAAGGGTATCAAGAAAACCACTTTCAAAGTAAGCCTACTCTAAGAATATCTACGTTTCTTAACTCAAACCAGGAAAAAAACCCATGACCATTTCGTTAGAAATTGAACATTTGTGACATCTCAATGTTAAACCCAACAACATAAGAAAGTTGACTCCACTCTAAGACCACAAAATTATACTCGGTATTTATCTTTTGGAATAGCTAAGATATTACAAATATGTTACACATATCAGAATATATTGTTTCTTCAGGTTTCAGATGTATAACTGTTCCAATTTCTATTTATGTATTGGAAGCAAATTATTCCATTCTTTTTACATAGAAGGACAGGTTTGGGTCGACCTGTGAGGTCCACGCCTCACTAGTTCTTTCTCTTGCAATCTCACGCACTCCGCTGCTTACCCAGTGCTCAAGGTTCTTCTGCCGTTCAGGTGCTGGCCGGGCAGTGCTTCTAATCATATTTGCCGTTTGCTGTTCAGATAAGTGTTTCTTCCGACAGGGAATGAGATTGCATACTTTCATGGGTAAGAAACGATCTTTCTTCTGGCCTGCTTGAAGGCATGGGAGGTGCGGATATCTTAAAAGAAAAAGGAAAAACAGGGTCTGTAAGCTTTGTTTACAACTATTTACCACCCATTTGGGAGTAAGGGCACAGGAATGCAAAGGTTTGGGTCAAAGATGTCCGATCAGGAGCACCACAGTAGTAGCACTAAGTTGTTGTTGTTATTGTTGTTGTTGTTTTAACAAGAAGTCTTCTCCGAACGTAACTGCAGGAATGGGAGCACAAAGGGATACCGGAGATGGACTAGTATCCCATCCGTATCTGTGATAGAGTCACAAATCTCCCAGGTACTTCATGCAACAGAAACAAAGGTAAATCCAGGTCAAGTTAGCCTCCCACGCAGACGTTCTTAGGTTTACGTCACTCGTTCCATGAAGCGTCTGCTGAATTGAACGGCCACTTCCGTTCGTCGACTGCGGACCAATCAGAGGCCGTTTCCCAACTTTGGGTAAACTCGTGTTTGTTATTAAAAATATTACCTGGGACAAGATAGCGGATTTAAATGTGCTGTTTGGTCATGTGTGCGAAACGTTTAGCATCATGGAGTTAAATGCGTATCAAATAGAAGCCAAAGTGCAATTTGTGCAGAAGAAAGCTGATGTATTCGTAAACCTTTCAACTGGTTATGGGAAGTCACTTATCTATCAAGCTCTCTCGTTTGTTTACGACTCAATTCTTGAAGCTGCTGGTCATATCATGTTATTGTTGTGGTTTCGCCGCTTCTAAACCTTATGAAATACCAGGTAGACAAACTGACAAATCTTGGAATTCTTGCCGCTTCTCTCAGTGAAATCACTGAGGAAAATGCAAGGAGTATCGTGGAAGCGTGGTTCAAAACCGAACGCTGGAGAAAATTGTTGTCCAGCGAAATTTACAGGTCGAAGCTTTGAGAGCAAGAAATGTACTTGATAGTTTTCCAAAACGAAGGAGTCGCTTGTCACAATGCGGAGCACAGGTGAAAAGATCACTCGACGAAAATTCTGTCACGTCGATGTGAAGAGCACTTTTGACGAGGCCTTGGATATCCACAGACCTTTTTCGAAAAATTCGAACTCTGTCTTTACCCAGAGGCACAAAAAAAAAAACAGAATAAATCGCTCCAAACAACCTTCTTAGGAGTTACATCCATGCATAGACATATAGAATACGATAATTATTTTTCGTGATAGTTCTGCGGAAATATCTCTAAGGGCGTTGAATGCCATTGTTTCGCAGTATGTGATTGGCTGTGCTTGTGACAATGAGTCAATGCTGATTGGTCTTTTTAAATAAGGGCAATTTGCCAACGAACGGAAGTGGCCGTTCGATTTAGCAGACGTTTCGTGGGGCAGGAACGAGTGTCGAACCCCTAAAAACCTCTGCGTAACAGGAGTCAAGTGGGCACCTCTGGATATGATACGAGTCGATCGCTAGGGTACAGGAACAGGGAAAAACTCCGGCAGTATGGGAACTCCTGGAAATGGTAGGAATCCATCGCATGGTTACCCCCGGCAATTTCACGCTAGTAGCAATTTGCACAGGTGGCTGTAGAGAGACCGCAGACTTAAATTTCTTGTCGAACGAGACAACAGACTGCCATTAGGTGGGTTCATCATGTAACGCGGACCTTAAGATTGGAGTAAGATTCTCGGAACCAGGACAGAACCAAGAACAAACTCAATCCACTGTCGTAAAACCGCACCCAAAAATACTAATGTGACCAATCAAAACAGATACACATAATCCAATGAGCCAATGAACACACAGCAAAATACATGTCGTAAGCACCTGGCGAGGAACAATGCGTAAAATGTCATGGCGAACGGATTCAGTTAACGTCGTATTGGTTGATACCGTGGCACCAGATTCTTCGGCCATTCAGCAAAAAAGCAATGCCAACAAAAATAATCAAACGTGAAATTGCTTTTTAGCGATTTCCAAAGCACTCTATAATAATTGATAATAAATTGCGCCATACCCTAATCAAAGTGTTGTGGATCATGTGACACATTATTATTATTGACCGGTTCCAGACAGGAACTCGAACGGTTTTGGTCATCGCGCAAAATTGCTCACAGCGAGTTTAAAGAAGCTATTGAATTCCTAATGGTAAATCCATACATGTACAAGAAAAAAGTCTACAAGAGAGATTTTGGTGAGCAAAGGAAACTTTTCAATTTTGCCGAATGTACCGTCAACGGGGCTACCCTCTAATAACTGCCACTGATGCTACAGCTTCAGATTAAGAAAACACCTACCTCAGATTAAGTTTGTACGTTTCTTTAAAATACTCAGCAACAGTTGTCTTAATTTTACGACCTGACTTGTCCTCTATGTCGAACTGAACTTTGTCAGACGGCACTTTTCCGACTCCCCAAATAGTGTACTTCCTCTTAAAAGTAGCCACATGGGTGGTTTCTACTCGAAGTCCTGAAGCGTAATATAAAACAGAGTTTACACTGTTAACAGGAATTCAGGGGCAAGAGCGTTATGCCTCGTATGCACCAGCAAGCTTTAAGAGGGCAAGGTGATAGTGCTGTAATCAAATGCCCAAAACTATAATAATAATAATAATAATAATAATATACTCCATTTATATTGCGCATATTCTATATTAATAATCATATGCGCATTACAATCAGACCAATAGACCATGACACCGTGAACACGCCCTACTCTTTTCGAACAGTGCCATGGATTCTTTTACGTCGCACATTACAGATAGAGTTGTGAGACGGGGCCTACGGTTTATCGTCCTTATCCGAATAGACTAGAAGGTCTAACCATTTGCAGATGTCATTACAAAGGCAGCACTTTCTCCTCAATTATTTTAAGACCCTGAGTGTTGGTCCGGCCGGGGTTTTGAACCTGCGACCTCCCGCACGGTAGTCCAGTGCTCTACCAACTGAGCTAACTGGTCTATAAAATAAATATTCACGCCAATCACGAAAGGTGTAAGCACTCCATTTAGCCAACTACAATTTAAAAGAAAATTCATGTCATGAGCACCAAGCACGGAAAAACGTTCTTCTGAATGGTCGGGAAAAACGGCGTATTAAATAAAATGCATTTAGGCTATTGCTTAAGGGTCGCCTTTACGGGGCTTCTGACGACGTGAGAATTGTGCAAGATTTTCAAAGTAAATTGCGCGGACAAAAAATCGCCAATTGTGCGGGAATTGTGCATTAATATAAGATGAACCAAACTTTCAGTACCTCAGATTTGGAGCTCTCTGAGTTGTACACTTCATTTACCACATACACTACTATACTACTCTAACACTGATAAAGGTGAATTTTGTTTGTATGGATTAACTCGGGTATTGCCCAAAATTTTCTGATCGCTGAACAACAATAATTGGTGGATTCTTCAGCTGTGGACTTTGTTGCAAATCGGACGCAGAATGGCCTGTAACCAGTACTGAAGAGTACTAATTCTTGAGGGTGTGGCATACACTTTCTTGTGAAGGAGGAATGGAAATTCTTACTATTTGGTTATTGGAACAGCGAACGTCCTTGAGAAATTTCTAATGCTTATGTAAAGCTGTTGTTTAAAATAATGCAGAACTGACGCCATTTGAAGAGACGCACAATTGGAAAAACCACCGCGTGGTCTCCACTTGTTTCCATACGTGCTATTGGTTAATCTCTTTAAAAAGATGTCTATTAAGTTCTGATACGCATTCCTCCCGCTATTGGAGCCAAGATAAAAATCCCTGCTTAGTAAGAATTTCTTGGCCGCGAGAGAAATCGCTAAGAAATATAGATTTAAATTAGAAACCGGAGTGAACATTACCATCCCTATAAATGAACCACAGGTAGCCCAACACTAAATCCTGTGCAAATACTCACCTCGTATTGCTTTTTCAAACTTTACTCTATCAACCTCTTGCATTTTTCTATCAGGAGCATCTCGTCCCAAGATTTCACGGAGAAACTCGATCACACATTGACTTTTGTTAAACACTTTAGGTGACACTGAAAAGTCAATAAGAACCAACAAAATAAGGTATGTCTAGAAAATATGACCAGTTAAGTTGGCTTGAAGAATCGGAGGTTACTTAAGCAATAAACCAAATGTTTCTATGGGTTTACCGGTATAACAAACCTCTCGGGATGTTGGGAGAACACGAGAAGAGCTTGTAAATCACCTGCCGCAGGCGAGTAATTTACAAGCTCTTTGAGTGTTCTCTCAACATCCCAAGGGGTTCCTTACCCCGGTAAACCCATAGAAACTGCGTTTATTGCTTTTGTAAATGAACTTTAAATAAAAACAGGTTTACGGACACAATAATAATTTTCGACCAATCAGCGCGCGCGTTGAATCTGAGTTATTTTATAAATGGTATTGAATATTTACTGCAATGAAAATGATATTTCCTGATGCAACCAACATCACGGGAAGCAATTCTATAGAAAAATGGAATACCTTGTGACTCCCATCAATAATTCTAGTTTAACTCAAAAATGATATATTAATGAAAAATGCATGGTTTCTGATATGTCGGATCCTGCGAGTTGTCTACGAAATTTTACGATGCAAGTTAACACTGTTCGATAACAGCTAGTAACCGTAAACGTATCAAGTTGTCTAAAGAAATTACACAGTAACCATTCCGCCTTCACTTTTCATGGTCTGAGGTATTGCACTTCAAACTCTTTGGGAATTACACTTGCTTAATTACCCAGTCAAGCGCATAGAGTGGTTTCAAATTCTGTGCAATAGACTTTACTGCATTACGATTTCATTTCTTTGTTTTATTTTGCTACCTTGAACTTGAGACGATCGAGAATCGATAGAATATTTTCTATTGTTTACGTATGATATCCTGATTCCCTGACAATCCCGATAGCTCTCCACGAGCTAAAAATGGCTACGTGTCATGTCCTGCTGCACGTTTCCGAACCCGAACCGAACACGCAAAGATCACGTGAGTTCCGAATATTCTATTGTTTACGCCTGACTTCGTGATTTCCCCATCCACCACAATAGCTCTTGAGCTGAAGCTCCACCAGTGCGCCAAACGGTCCCGAAAATGATGCGTTTGCAGTTGACAAGCGAACTAGACATCGACGCCTTAGAAGCAAAGGGCCACTGGGCCACCCTGGAAGAACTTATGAGAGCGTTACGAGAGCTGCTGAAACTGTGCAAAGACAAATCCAAAACCGTGGTGTCATCGGACTTGTCGTTTGCCACCAAATTTGTAAACATTGCTCTACGGAACACACACCGTTAGATATTTTAGGCAAAATACAAAAACATATGGACGAAAAAATTATTCTCTTGCGGCATTTTATTGATTTGCGAAAAGCAGTTTGATACAGTCGACCACAATATTTTGCTCTATAAATTACATCATTATGGAATACGTGGTATCATGAACATCTAGATATAACTATCTATATAAAAACACATTTAGACAGTTCCGCTAGCATTTTTTACTTAATTTAGCTTGATATCGAGGTTCCAGTATATAGCCTGCATGGAAGCAAAATAAATGTAAATGTTTTTTTTTTATGTTATAATTAAATTGAGTTATGGATGCCACTCAAATTGAATTATTAAATGAAATCGTAAAATTATTAAGCACACAAGAATCTATTACTGAACTTCAGGGTTTCCTTCAATCCTATAATTCATAATCATGGGCAAAAAACCTTCTCTGCTTTACCCTACGAGCCGAGGTTTCTCTCTTGCATGGCTTTTAGCAGGGTCTCTCGGCGTTCTTCGCTACAATTTTGTCTGTTTAATTTTCCACAGCACGGAGTTGACACATGAACCCGCAATATGGTCATGTGATTCTGGTCAGTGGCTATCCCGTTTTGACAGCTGTCAATTGACCATATTGTGAATGTCCAATATAATAGATGTGGATTTGCCAGGACATACATGAGATACCCCTCCCTTCCTTTTGATAGTCTCCCCTACCCTACCCGTACAATCTGTAGACGCGTACGTACGTACGTACGTACGCTCGGTCAGTCACGTGACAACCAAACGAAAAGAGGTTGACCATATTCCATATTCCATATTCCTGCCGCATCTTCTAGTTGTGTATTCAACATTTTATAGCCAAGGTTAGTTCGAAACTGCTGAATTAGGGTTGAATTATGTCCGAAGATTTCGACTATCAAAACAACGGTGAAAGGTTTGCTATTCAGCCATATCAATTTGAACCGCGCTTCAACGCAGATGAAGCTGAACTTTTAAGCCTGTCAGGCGAGGAAGCTATGGAAAGCGACGAAGAATGTGGAAATACTCGACTTGAAAATTCAGACTGGTATGTAGTGTTGTTGTAAGCGATCGATGTATTGAACTTCCAATGAGCACTGACTTCAATGTGAAATAAAATGAACTTAACGCAGTTGTGGTGATCGTAATTACGTTGTTTGTCGTTTTTATGCGCTTTGGGTCGATTGTATTCAGCCTCTCATACCACTAGCACAAGATTCATCACCATGGTATCCTCGTCTCGGAGAGGCGATGGTCAGCGCATCAGTGTCGACAGGCTCTTGAGTGACTCAAAAGCCCGCTTCTTGAGTGGCAGTCTTTGTTCCAGCTGGTACAAATGTAGTTGGTAACCTCGCGAACTGATACTTGTCGTTCCTTTCTCGCCGCCGGCTGGATTGTCGCCTCGGCCCTGGCCTTCGTCATTGGGATTGAATTCAGCGAGTCGCAGGTCACGCTTGCAAACATCCTTAAAGCGAAGGAGAGGTCGGTCCACGCGTCGGGCGCCCTCCCACAGTTCCCTGTAGAGGACTTGCCTTGGCAAGCGATCAGGTTCCATACGGTGAACATGACCGAGCCACCGTAGGCGCCTTTGGATGAGTAGTGTGGGGATGCTCGGCATGTCGGCTCGTTGAAGAACATAAGTGTTGGAGACTCTGTCCTGCCATTTGATCTGAAGGAGACGCTGAAGGCAGCGGAGGTGGAACCCGTTGAGCCGCTTCTCTTGTCTGGCGTATGTGGGCCACGACTCGCTTCCGTAAAGGAGAGTGGAAAAGACTCAAGATCGGTAGACTTGCAGCTTGGTCCTCTCGCTCAAGAAGTCGTTAATCCACACTCTCTTGTTGAGTTTGGCCATAACGCTGGCTGCCTTGGCGATCCTTGAACTGATCTCGACATCTAGCGACGCCTTGCGTGACTCTGTTCACCCTAGGTAAGTGAAAGAGTCCACGACCTTCAGTTCAGTGTTGTTGATGGTAATGACGGGAGGTGTCTGCATCTTGGGCTAGGATGTTTGTCTTCTTTAGACTAATGGTAAGGCCAAACTCCTTACAGGCGTGAGACAGCTTATCAACCAAGCGATGAAGGCCTGCATCGCTGTGGGATGCCAGGGCAGTATCATCCGCGAACAACAGCTCGCGTATGAGCACTTTAAGAGTCTTGGTTTTGGCGCGGAGCCTGGCAATGTTGAAAAGCTTGCCATCTGACCTCGTCCGAATGTATACACCCTCCGAGCAATCTGCAAAGGCGTAGTGGAGTAACATCGAGAAGAAAATCCCGAACAGGGTTGGTGCCAAAACGCAGCCCTGCTTTACTCCACTGCTGACAGGGAAGGCATCCGAGGTGGCTACATCAAAGCCGACGGTGCTCTGCATGTCCTTGTGGAAGGCGGCGATGAGTTCGAGGAGTTTTGGTGGGCGGGCGATCTTCTGAAGAATTTGGAAGAGCCCACTACGAATGACCAGGTCGAAGGCTTTTGTCAGGTCCACAAAAGGGAGGAACAATGGCTGCTGCTGCTCATGACACTTCTCCTGCAGCTGGCGGAGGGAGAAGATCATATCTACTGTGGATCTGCCGGCTCTGAAGCCACACTGGGACTCTGGATAAACTCGCGAAGCAAGGCTCTGCAGGCGACCCAAATGCCGCGATAGTTATTACAATCGCTTCGGTCACCCTTGTTTTTGTAAAGGGTGACTATGCTAGCATCTCTCATGTCTTGTGGGATGTGTCCTTTCTCCCAGTAATGGCAGAGTAGCTCGTGAAGCGGCTGGAGTATGGAAGGTTTGCCATGCTTTAGGACTTCTGCTGGTACACTGTCCAACCCTGGCGCCTTGCCACAGGCGAGGTTGTCAATGGCTTTGCTGAGCTCTTCTAGTGTGGGCATCTTGTCTAGCTCCTCCATGGCCGGAAGTCCGGGCAAGGCATCAACGGCAGGATCTGTCACGATGTTCTGGGACAAGTAGAGCTCGAGATAGTGCTCGACCCAACGCTGCTCTGGTTGGTGATGACATCACCAGACTTTGCTTTGAGCGGTGCTGTTTTGACGCTCGTGGCGTAGCCACAGTCGGCGGCTGTCTAGATCTTGGCGCACAGGTTCCGCCAGTACACGTTAGCACAGCGACGGGCAGTTTGCTGGGCTTTGCTCTTAGCTACACTGAGGGCGTCGCGTGTGCTATGGCAAGAGTTCTGCTTGTATGCCAGCAGGGCTATCCTTTTGGCTTCCGTGACTGGCTGCATTTCATCCCAATGCGCCTCGAACCAGTCAGCATTCTTGCGCTCCTTTCTCCCGAAAGCGAACATGACCGAGTCGTAAATATCGTCGCGGAAGTGAGACCATTTGGTGTCCGTGTCTTCGGTTGCAGGCTGGTCAGCAAGCTTCTTCTGAAGGGTCTCAGCGAAGCTCTGAGTCTTGGCTGGTTCGGCAGTAGCGCAGGTGTTGATGCGATGGTGACCCTTAGACTTGGCATGATGGATCTTACGTGGCTTCAGCCTGATCTTGCTGCCAGCGAGGGAGTGATCCGAGTCACAGTCTGTGCTGTGGTAGCTTCGCGTGTGAAGGACGCTGCTGAGATCTGCTCTCCTGGTGATAATGAGGTCTAGCTGGTGCCAGTGGCGGGACCTGGGATGTCTCCAAGACACTTTGTGCAGCTCCTTGCACTTGAAGTAGCTATTGGTGATGCAGAGGCCATGGTGGCAGCAGAGTTCCAACAGTCTCTGACCGTTCTCATTCAACTTGCTAACACCGAAGTGGCCGAGACAGATGGGCCATGTTTGCCAGTCGGATCCAACGCGTGCGTTGAAGTCACCTAGCAGGTATAGGCTTTTGGAGCGGGGGATTTGGGACACTGTCTCCTCCAGGGCCTCGTAAAACTGATCTTTGGCCTCTGAGCTGGACGTGAGGGTCGGGGTGTAAACAGACAGGAAGTTGACAAAACCAGTCGATGTCTTCATGCGGAGGGCAAGGAATCTTTCACTGCCTCCAGTCGGCGTTTCTGTAATGGGGAGCAGCGAGTTCCTCACAGCAAAACCTACACCACGCTGTCTCGGCTCATCCTGGGACAAGCCTTGCCAAAAGAAGGTGTAGTCTGATTCTCTAAGAGAACCGCTATCGGCTAGCCGAGTCTCCTGGAGACAGGCAACGTCGATGTTAAGTCGTGTCAGCTCCTTGTTGATGATGGCGGTCTTGCGGGAGTCGTCCATCTGCTAAAGGTCAGCAGAGAGTCCGGGGCACATGGTGCGAATGTTCCAGCTTGCGATTCGAAGAGTTGGAGTCATCGTTGTTGTTTTTCTTTTGTGACTGCCTGATGCAAAGTTGTGACTCACTTGTCGGGGAGGTCCCCTAAGCCCTACGCACCCAGTAGAGCAGGGGAGCCATGGCGGGGCAGCACCTTACTGGCTGGGGGCTGCCCAGCTTGAGGCGGGCGGTAGCTGCCCAATGAAGCTACGAGGGCTTCTCCCACCGTCGGAAGAGACCCCTGGCGCTCCAACCTACGCCAATCGGTCGGAAGCTTAGAACCGGTAAACTGTCTCATCCCGTCTTGTACCGGAATCTTGCGAAACCGCTGAAGTGTCCTCTCCAGTTTGCGCTGAAGGCCTGGGCGGGATTATATGGAGACACTGGGCTGCCCACACGTCAGTATCCCCCTCTTGGTTCCACTGGCTTATTCCAAAGGAAAGGATGAACCAATACAATTTGGGGCCCGTTTCACTGCGGGAGCTTCCGGAAGGTAGTGCTGTGCATCCCCCTTAGGGTCTCCACTCCGGATTTATCTTCGAGGTTGACTCCTGAAGCCTTTCCTGTGATCAGGTATAGCCGCAAGGCAGCGGAGGTTTGGAATCAGGGTTTTCCCTCCCCTAGATGGGCTGCCTTCACCACGGGTAAAGAGCCCCCTCTACCCCAGGCAACTGGTTTTAAGGCGCCAGTGACTCGCCTCTTCTCAGTGGTGCCGGTTACGTCGCGAGTAGGTCAGGAGTTGGACTTTGGCTGTCAGAGGCTCTTTGAGACGCATGCCGTGGGAAGCACTTCGAGAGGCTGTGGGGGCCCACTCCCACAGCCCACTTCCCGGCTATGACAGCCTTACGTAGCACAAGATTACATTGTGATAGATTTTGCACTTTGCAGTGTATCCCAAAGAGATTCTTTTTCACTGGATAGTTCATGAAAATTTGAGTTGCAAAATCCTAACAGCCTTTTTAAAGCATGAAAATGCTTTAATCAATTAATTACTCCTACACCAGTAGTAACTACAAGTTTACTAAGAGGTCTAAATTTAAGTTAAAATAAATCTTATGTTTACTCAAGACTCGTAGTTTATGTCGGTTTCCAATTTCCAACAAGGTGTCGCTCTCTGCTTTATAGACACAGATCGACCGAAAATAAACTCTGGGAGCACGATATGATTTCCTGCTCGTTCTGGATGTAAAATCAGCATTTAGTTTATTACTGTTGTCGATTTTTTAAGCAAACCATTGAAGACAATTTAATGTGCTTCACAGATCAGGCATATTAGTGAAATAATATGAATTGATTACAGTGTCGCTGGCTTCACGAAATTAAAAAATGCTAACATTGTTTATGCACTAGATTCTTTTTTGCTGAACACGCTGCAATGTGATATTGCGTTTTTGTTTATAATTCAGGTCTTCATGTGAGAATTGCCAGATCATGGGTCGAGTGGAAGCATGTATTTGCTGCCAGGAAATTTGTAACAAAGTTTTGTAACAAATGGGGTCAAAGCAGCATTGAATTTCAATGTCATGCACCCGTGGTCGTGCAGGGGGTCAAGGTTGACAAGTTTGTTATCAGCAAGGGCAGGTTCCTCGTTACTAATTAAATCATCTTCGGAAGTGCTCTCATCATTTTGGACAGTCAGTAAAAGTTCTACAACAGCCTAATAAAAAATAAAATGCATAAATGCTAGTTTTCCTCTTTTTTCCCTTGAGAAAGGCAATAACAAATCAAAGTAGGACTATGGTGAACTCGTGGATATGTTTACAAAACAGAGAAAAAAGAAATAATTAACAAATTAACGAGGTGTTTTTTCAGAGTTGTGATTGAATGAACTTGAAGATAATTTTAATAATCTATAATCACAACATAAATGTGACCAGGGAGCTGAGTAGCTTTTTGAAATAAACATACAGTGAGTACATGACGCCAATCATTTGACTACACTAGGCATCAGTTATAAGGCAGGTGGCAAGCATACAGTCGTTAAAAAATTTGATAACTTAACATACGGGTACAGGATTAAATGGCACCGAAACCAATTGTAGTTCTGGTATCCTGCTGCTCACTGTCTGTGAGTTCAAAGTTTCTAACACATGTATCAGGGTCCTTCTGAATAAGGTCTGAATTTATCTGCCATGACATTGTAAATTTTATCATCATTATAGTTTTTGTTGTCTACAAGTCTATTCAATGTATTCAACAGAAATATCCACCTTGATTCTGCAGCTGATAATGAACAAAACCATGTAGGATAGCCCAGCTGACGAATCATACCAAACAAGTCTTTCTTGCATTTTTGCAAAGTATGTTAGTGATCATCTTAAAATCCTTAAGACTCTCAATCCTTTATAAAGTTGAATTAGTTTATTTACATTACCATCTCATTTTAGGTTATCTATGGTATATATATTCAGGGTTGCAGTTAAAAAAAATCACACTTGCCATCATTAATACAGCAATACATCTTTGTTTTTATCCTTATAACTTCTTGTTTTTACAATGTAAATATGATGAGTCACACAACAGTAAGCAAAACAGGTAAGCCTATTTTTCCAACATGTCTACTTCAACACAATCTAGTTCACTTCAAGGTAAATTCGGAAATCAATAGACAGAAAACTTTTCATTGTAACGGCTTGTGGTGTATTGTATATAATATAACGCTTAATACATTTTCTACATGACTTACTGTTTTCGAACCCGTTAATGACTTTCTTACACTTGTAATCTTTATGGTTCTCCGTCACGGCATGCACCTCCATATTTAATGGTAAGCGTTGACATACTTCTTGACCGTCCCAATACTTCTCCAACTCCATTCCTGTTAGTACTAACACTTAAATCAGTAGAAAAGTCCCCCATGCGATGTTTCGTATCCAGGTTGGCCACAGAAGTTCTTCGGTTTCACATCATGGATTCGTCAATTTATTCTGTTTTCAGTAGTAGTTTCGTTCAATAACGAGTACTCATTTCGCTCATACAAGTTTTCATTTAAGTGCTAATTTCGCTCTATGAGTTCTCATCAAAGCTTACTACATTAGCAAGAGATTTTCTCATCTTCAGATCACTTTCGAGCCAACTGAAATTCATATACTGCTTGTAATCTTGGGGGCGGTCGATGGCGGTCGATGTCGGAAAAGCGAATAGTTATCATCTGTTCACGTTTAGCGCCTGGCCGAGTAAAAGGCTCATGAAATTAGTCTCCAAGTTGGTCATTGTCCTAACTGGAAACATTTAAACTCCTTTTGATTTTAGTAAGACCGCTAATGAGGCCCTGTTAGTGAGGTTCTTTATGTCGCGCGTCTGAGTTTCAAACCTTTTCACGTCGCAATTTCGGAAGGTCGAAGGTCGCTGTCGTAATTTCCCGTGAGCGGCTCGTCGTTCGTCGCCATTTCAGGTCCTTTATGTCGCCGTTTCAAGGCCATGTCGCTTTTCGAAATTTACCCCTAACAGGGCCTCGCTAATCGTCCTCTTAAGCTACAAAATCATTACAAACTCTGGCAACGGCACGATACACTTTCAGCGTGAACTTTCATCAACAGACTTCGGTGACTTCGGTCACGACAATTGTCGTCTTCATATCGGTGCCCCCGAGTTCTATCCGACTAATTACGAAGTGTGTCTACACTGGAGTGAGTGAGTGAGTGAGTGAGTGAATGAGTGACAATTTGCATATCGGAGCCCCCACAAAAACTCGCAAATACGCTTCGCGTATCCACGAGTTAAATCAAAGTAGGACTATGGTGAACTCGTGGATATGTTTACAAAACAGAGAAAAAAGAAATAATTTAAAAATTACAGAGGTGTTTTTTCAGAGTTGTGATTGAATGAACTTGAAGATAATTTTAATAATCTATAATCACAACATAAAAGTGACCAGGGAGCTGAGTAGCTTTTTGAAATAAACATACAGTGAGTACATGACGCCAATCATTTGACTACACTAGGCATCAGTTATAAGGCAGGTGGCAAGCATACAGTTGTTAAAAAATTTGATAACTTAACATAAGGGTACAGGATTAAATGGCACCGAAACCAAATGTAGTCCTGGTATCCTGCTGCTCACTGTCTGTGAGTTCAAAGTTTCTAACACATGTAACAGGGTCCTTCTGAATAAGGTCTGAATTTTGTTGCCATGACATTGTCAATTTTATCATCATTATAGTTTTTGTTGTCTACAAGTCTATTCAATGTATTCAACAGAAATATCCACCTTGATTCTGCAGCTGATAATGAACAAAACCATGTAGGATAGCCCAGCTGACGAATCATACCAAACAAGTCTTTCTTGCATTTTTGCAAAGTATGTTAGTGATCATCTTAAAATCCTTAAGACTCTCAATCCTTTATCAAGTTGAATTAGTTTATTTACATTACCATCTCATTTTAGGTTATCAGTGGTATATATATTCAGCGTCTCACTTAAAAAAAATCACACTTGCCATCATTAATACAGCAATACATATTTGTTTTTATCCTTATAACTTCTTGTTTTTACAATGTAAATGTGAGTCACACAACAGTAAGCAAAACAGGTAAGCCTATTTTTCCAACATGTCTACTTCAACACAATCTAGTTCACTTCAAGGTAAATTCGGAAATCAATACACAGAAAACTTTTCATTGTAACGGCTTGTGGTGTATTGTATATAATATACCACTTAATGCATTTTCTACATGACTTACTGTTTTCGAACCCTTCAATGACTTTCTTACATTGTAACCTTCGTGGTTCTCCGTCACGGCAGCCGCCTCCATATTTACAAGTAAATGTTGACATACTTCTTGGCCGTCCCAATACTTCTACAACTCCATTCCTGTTAGTACTAACACTTAAATCAGTAGAAAAGTCCTACATGCGATGTTTCTTATCCAGGTTGGCCACAGAAGTTCTTCGGTTTCACATCATGGATTCGTCAATTTATTCTGTTTTCAGTAGTAGTTTCGTGCAATAACGAGTACTCATTTCGCTCATATAAGTTCTCATTCAAGTGCTAATTTCGCTCTATGAGTTCTCACCAAAGCTTACTACATTAGCAAGAGATTTTCTCATCTTCAGATCACTTTCGAGCCAACTGAAATTCATATACTGCTTGTAATCTTGGGGGCGGTCGATGGCGGTCGATGTCGGAAAAGCGAATAGTTATCATCTGTTCACGTTTAGCGCCTGGCCGAGTAAAAGGCTCATGAAATTCAATCTCCAATTTGGTCATTGTCGTAACTGGAAACATTTAAACTCCTTTTGATTTTAGTAAGACCGCTAATGAGGCCCTGTTAGTGAGGTTCTTTATGTCGCGCGTCTGAGTTTCAAACCTTTTCACGTCGCAATTTCCGAAGGTCGAAGGTCGCTGTCGTAATTTCCCGTGAGCGGCTCGTCGTTCGTCGTCATTTCAGGTCCTTCATGTCGCCGTTTCAAGGCCATGTTGCTTGTCGAAATTTACCCCTAACAGGGCCTCGCTAATCGTCCTCTTAAGCTACAAAATCATTACAAACTCTGGCAACGGTACGATACACTTTCAGCGTGAACTTTCATCAACAGACTTCCGTGACTTCGGTCACGACAATTGTCGTCTTCATATCGGTGCCCCCGAGTTCTATCCGACTAATTACGAAGTGTGTCTACACTGGAGTGAGTGAGTGAGTGAGTGAGTGAGTGAGCGAGTGAGTGAGTGAGTGAGTGACAATTTGCATATCGAAGTCCCCACAAAAACTCGCAAATACGCTTCGCGTATCCACGAGTTAAATCAAAGTAGGACTATGGTGAACTCGTGGATATGTTTACAAAACAGAGAAAAAAGAAATAATTTAAAAATTAATGAGGTGTTTTTTCAGAGTTGTGATTGAATGAACTTGAAGATAATTTTAATAATCTATAATCACAACATAAAAGTGACCAGGGAGCTGAGTAGCTTTTTGAAATAAACATACAGTGAGTACATGACGCCAATCATTTGACTACACTAGGCATCAGTTATAAGGCAGGTGGCAAGCATACAGTTGTTAAAAAATTTGATAACTTAACATAAGGGTACAGGATTAAATGGCACCGAAACCAAATGTAGTTCTGGTATCCTGCTGCTCACTGTCTGTATGTTCAAAGTAACAGGGTCCTTCTGAATAAGGTTTGAATTTTGTTGCCATGACATTGTCAATTTTATCATCATTATAGTTTTTGTTGTCTACAAGTCTATTCAATGTATGCAACAGAAATATCCACCTTGATTCTGCAGCTGATAATGAACAAAACCATGTAGGATAGCCCAGCTGATGTGATCTTAAAATCCTTAAGACTCTCAATCCTTTATCAAGTTGAATTAGTTTATTTACCGTACCATCTCATTTTAGGTTATCAGTGGTATATATATTCAGGGTTGCACTCAAAAAAAATCACACTTGCCATCATTAATACAGCAATACATCTTTGTTTTTATCCTTATAACTTCTTGTTTTTACAATGTAAATATGATGAGTCACACA
The DNA here is from genome assembly GCA_949710005.1 of Ricordea florida. NCBI lineage: Eukaryota > Metazoa > Cnidaria > Anthozoa > Corallimorpharia > Ricordeidae > Ricordea > Ricordea florida. The sequence goes on along the minus strand of OX453276.1, from coordinate 24,031,715 downwards.
ACAGTAAGAAAAACAGGTAAGCCTATTTTTCCAACATGTCTACTTCAACACAATCTAGTTCACTTCAAGGTAAATTCGGAAATCAATAGACAGAAAACGTTTCATTGTAACGGCTTGTGGTGTATTGTATATAATATAACGCTTAATACATTTTCTACATGACTTACTCTTTTCGAACCCTGGTTCTCCGTCACGGCATGCGCCTCTATATTTAATGGTAAGCGTTGACATACTTCTTGACCGTCCCAATACTTTTCCAACCCCATTCCTGTTAGTACTAACACTTAAATCAGTAGAAAAGTCCTCCATGCGATGTTTCTTATCCAGGTTGGCCGCAGAAGTTCTTCGGTTTCACATCATGGATTCGTCAATTTATTCTGTTTTCAGTAGTGGTTTCGTTCAATAACGAGTACTCATTTCGCTGAAATAAATTCTCATTCAAGTGCTAATTTCGCTCTATGAGTTCTCATCAAAGCTTACTATATTAGCAAGAGATTTTCTCATCTTCAGATCACTTTCGAGCCAACTGAAATTCATATACTGCTTGTAATCTTGGGGGCGGTCGATGGCGGTCGATGTCGGAAAAGCGAATAGTTATCATCTGTTCACGTTTAGCGCCTGGCCGAGTAAAAGGCTCATGAAATTCAGTCTCCAAGTTGGTCATTGTCCTAACTGGAAACATTTAAACTCCTTTTGATTTTAGTAAGACCGCTAATGAGGCCCTGTTAGTGAGGTTGTTTATGTCGCGCGTCTGAGTTTCAAACCTTTTCACGTCGCAATTTCGGAAGGTCGAAGGTCGCTGTCGTAATTTCCCGTGAGCGGCTCGTCGTTCGTCGCCATTTCAGGTCCTTTATGTCGCCGTTTCAAGGCCACGTCGCTTGTCGAAATTTACCCCTAACAGGGCCTCGCTAATCGTCCTCTTAAGCTACAAAATCATTACAAACTCTGGCAACGGTACGATACACTTTCAGCGTGAACTTTCATCAACAGACTTCCGTGACTTCGGTCACGACAATTGTCGTCTTCATATCGGTGCCCCCGAGTTCTATCCGACTAATTACGAAGTGTGTCTACACTGGAGTGAGTGAGTGAGTGAGTGAGTGAGTGAGTGAGTGACAATTTGCATATCGGAGTCCCCACAAAAACTCGCAAATACGCTTCGCGTATCCACGAGTTAAAAAGGGACTGCAAGTAAAAAATAGGCACTCAAACCGTTATTACAAATGAAATTATTGATGTGCATCTTACATGACTAAATTTTCCGTTTGTACGTTTAATTTTGTTAACAGGGGAGATTTATAAAGAAGCTCCCTTTCTACTGAACAAAGCAACAAGACATAAGCTTGCTGCATTCCTAGTCAGTTTGTAGAGTGATGAATCAGATCTCCATGTGAAACACCAAAGCAGAAGGTCAACTACAAAAAGATGACTTCAGTTTATTTTGAAAATTTAATAGACCCTATGATTTGCCACCACAATTTTTCAAGAAAACGACCGAAGTAATGAAAAATCAAAATAAACATGTTCTCAATAGAACAGGTCCTCATTCTCACGATACCAATAACCAAAAAAACTAACTTCTTCATATCTTGTGTGACTTGACAATTACGCATTTCCTTGAGCTCAGTAGGCACTTAATTTAGGTAATAAATGGCATGGTCTACTGTATCAAAGGCCTTCTTTAAGTCGACAATTATTACGGCGTTGACATTGCCGCGATTAATGTTATACGCCCAACTATCGGTAGCTTGCAGTAATGCAGTAATCGTAGAATGGAGAGGGCGAAATCCAGATTGATTTTTTAGAGACAATATCATGTTGAGAAAGGTAATTGTATAATTGATCGTACGTTATTCTTTCGAAAACCTTAGCCACAACTGAGATTACAGAGATGGGACGGTAGTTGTTCATATCATTCGAACTTACCTGTTTAATTACAGGAGTCACTTTAGCACATTTCCATTCATCTGGAAATACGCCTGTGATGAGAGAACGATTGAAGATCGCGCAAACAGAAGTGCAAATCAAATCAGCACATTCTCTAATAAGTCTCGCAGATTTCTTATCAAGCCTTGTAGCTTTAGATTGGCTACCTTTATACAAAATTGAGAACCCTCGATTGTGTTTATCGGAGTAAAATGAAACCTCTGATCCGTAAAGTTGAGACGATCAAGACATCTGTTATTGCCGTTAGCTGCTAACGGGATCTCATTAGCAAGTTTAGGGCCTATAGTGGAAAAGTATTCATTGAACGCACCTGATAGGTCAGTTGGAATGGTGATAGAAACACCACGCATAATTAATTCTTTCACAGAATAGGTATCACTTATGTGAGGGGTAAGTTCATTTATATTCTGCCGAGTGCAGTCTAGAGTCATTTTTGTGCTTGTTTGTTTTGGAGTATTCTTTTGCAGTCTCACTGTCACTGTTTACTTTGTTGCAAAGGTTTTTAAATTCGGCCCAATGAAGTGCGTTCTTGAAGCGTATTGCTTTAATTTTCGTTGTATCTCTGTCATGCATACGTATTTTCAATTCTGAAGTAATCCATGGGGATTTCTTGGAACGGATTCTCTTTGTTTGTGAAGGAGCTTGACTATCAACAACATTTAAGAGTGCATTTTTCCACTCACGCCACATATCATTTGGGTCGCGGTAATTGTCTGCTGTGTCCCAATTTATAGATGCAATATCATTGCCAACGGCGGTCGCGATTGAGATTTTTAAAATTTCTACACGTTATAGTATTGTTTCGTTGGGAACAGCACCCATCGTAAGTTTTCGATAAATATAAATTAGACTGTGGTCGCTGATGCTGACATGACAAACTCCAGAGCAGTTTACCTTATCAGGACAATTTGTGTACAATTTGTGGCTTGGTGCGAAGTTGAAGATGGATATGACTGTTCTAGAGACAGCGATTTCGTGACACATTTGTTTTCTCTTGAACATCGGAGAAGGTAAGTTTTGGTTTTCTCTGCCTGATGAGTTGACGGTTAAAAAGTGTTTTGTCATTGAGTCATTTATGATCGTACCTTGTGTTTATTTTTGAAGTGAAATTCAGGATAGTACTACGGTGAGGTCTCGTGCGTTTACGACAAGTGCATGAAGGCAGTCCAAAGCCGAAAGTTAAGGTGGAAGGATGCTTTTGTTTCAATGTTAATTGATGTTTCATAGCGATTGGTATTTTTTCCGTTTGAATGATGATTTTCGCCTCGTCTTCAGCTGTTGTCGAGTCTCCAGCTATTTCCTTTGCGCTTCGTGCTCCACGAACTCTTGCAATTACATCCATGTGATCTTTCCTAAACGATACGAGTTTGATTTTGCGGGCTCTAAATGTCATGATAAAGAAATCGAGGAGATTCCATGCAAAATATTTCCACTTACCGAGTAATCCACCATGGCGGCCACAATAAACAAGGGCGATGTAAGAGGATGTAAGAACGATTTTCAGAGCATGCGCAACTTATGAGACTACCCCTTTAAAGAAGATCTCGTGTCATTGATGCGATTTGGTTCATTAATCATCAGTTAACGACCATAGACATCCATGATGTCAGACAACAGACGGGACTTCGTGTCAGACATACAAACAATGTTACAATTCATATCCCCCATTAATTGAACATTTTCCGAATCAAGCTGCCCAATAAGATTTTCCAGGGATGTAAATATTTCATTAGGGGAATTAGATGGCCTGTACCACGTGATGACAACAAATAATTTTGAATTTGGTTTTCTGATTTCAACACGAACCCGTCATATCCTCAGGCACAGTTTTTGTATTACAAGAAATTGTGAATGCAAATGCAACAAGAAATTACATTGAGACGACTAAGTAAACCATAAATGCAACAAAGAAATATAAAATGAGACAAAATTGTTCTGCCTGACAACAGAACTGCAAGTGTTGTCCCCGTTGTAACTGTCATATCCGTTACACTTAGCTTAAACTGAAGCCAAACTAAAAAAGATAGAAACTAAAACGGAGATATCGATGACAACGGGGACAGAACGTACACTTTCTAAAACAACAACAACAGCAACAACAACTACTACTACACACACATACATATGTATATATATATATATATATATATATATATAGGCAATTGTGGAAAACGAGGACGGACAACTTCGAGCGAAAAAAAAAAAAATATATATATATACAGTAAAAAATCTAAAAAAAGTTTAAAAACTTAATAAAAATAGACGTTTCGGTCAATGACCTTCATCAGTTGCAGTGCCCTGCAACTGATGAAGGTCATTGACCGAAACGTCTATTTTTATTAAGTTTTTAAACTTTTTTTAGATTTTTTACTGTATATATATATATTTTTTTTTTTTTTCGCTCGAAGTTGTCCGTCCTCGTTTTCCACAATTGCCTACAAATTTCATTACTCGAGGTTTGGACTACGAATCCTTTTGGATCCTTCTGGCGTGTGGCATCCCTGTTGGCTCGAAGCATCATAAAAAAGGCACTGCAACTGATGAAGGTCATTGACCGAAACGTCTATTTTTATTAAGTTTTTAAACTTTTTTTAGATTTTTTACTGTATATATATATATATATATTTTTTTTTTCGCTCGAAGTTGTCCGTCCTCGTTTTCCACAATTGCCTACAAATTTCATTACTCGAGGTTTGGACTACGAATCCTTTTGGATCCTTCTGGCGTGTGGCATCCCTGTTGGCTCGAAGCATCATAAAAAAGGCACTGCAACTGATGAAGGTCATTGACCGAAACGTCTATTTTTATTAAGTTTTTAAACTTTTTTTAGATTTTTTACTGTATATATATATATATTTTTTTTTTTCGCTCGAAGTTGTCCGTCCTCGTTTTCCACAATTGCCTACAAATTTCATTACTCGAGGTTTGGACTACGAATCCTTTTGGATCCTTCTGGCGTGTGGCATCCCTGTTGGCTCGAAGCATCATAACTTTTTATATATATATATATATATATATATATATATACATAGTAGGAATGAAAGAGGAACAGCGAACTTCTCACATGAGGTTTAATACTGTAGACGTTTCGCCCATTCGGGCTTCTTCAGTACAGTATGTAAGATTAAAAAGATTACAAATACTTGGAATAAAAAATACGTTTTTTATTCCAAGTATTTGTAATCTTTTTAATCTTACATACTGTACTGAAGAAGCCCGAATGGGCGAAACGTCTACAGTATTAAACCTCATGTGAGAAGTTCGCTGTTCCTCTTTCATTCCTACTAAATCCACCGAGTGTAAGCGTCGCGTATCCTTTGGGATCCTTCTCACTAGCGTCATCGTTGGCAAACCTTCTTTTCTACACAACTATATATATATACATATATATATATATATATATATATATGTATGTGTGTGTGTGTGTGTAGTAGACGTAGTTATAGTAGTTATACAAACTGCAAGCTACACACATACACAGCACATGCACCTCCTGGTTTCTTTTCGGTTTCCTCGCCACATACATTATCTTAACTTTAATCATTAAATGTAAATTTATTGTTAAGTGGCAAAATGTAATAAAATGTAAATCATCATCATTATCATTATCGCCATCATTATTACCATAACCATCACCATCACCATCATCATCATTATCATAATCATAATAAAGTGCAAAAACACTCACCATCAATGTTAATCAGCATTGTTTTCCACTGGGAATGTCTTACACTTTGATAGAAACCAAAGCGTACCTCACATCCCTCTCCAAGGTATGTCGCATTCCTATCATTGAAAGGAAAGAAAGAACGTCCCACGAGCGCATAGTGAAATGACGGCATCTGTCGTAGTATAATGTTAAGGGCTTGAACTGCATTCTGAGGAACCTTTCCATTTCTCTTGCCATTAAGGTAGCTGATTAGCTCAACGAGACTCACCTGTCCAGCAAACTGGATCTTAACCTGGAATGAAGCATATAGACACATCATGGGCATGATACAATGAGGCAGGTAAACAATTCATAGCTTGTGCAGAAATTAAATGGGAATATCCCTCCACTGTGGTGTAATCAGAGCCTCAGACCTGGATATTTTTTCCTAGAAGAATGATTCTACGGCTATTTAACAATTTTTCTCAGAAATCGAGGTGACTATTCCAAAAGCTACTATTCATTGATTGAGGAGATTAATTGTTTCAGTATATACAAATTAAGCATTATTCATCACGCAAATTACAATTTCCTCGATTGTGATTAGTTTAAAATACTCCTATTTTCCACTAATTAACTTGTCATGTTGTTATCGGACAGTTTGTTATCAGACAGTTTTTTTATCTTAAAAGTGATTTACATTCAAAGTTGTACTTGAAATCAATGTAGTTTAAATCAACCAATCACAGCCTTGATTTCACTATGTGACCCGTGTTCAGACTCCTAAATTGGAGCTTACTTCATGGAGAACTCTTTGAACAATGACAATATTTTCTTGCATAACTTGCATTTGGCTCTTCTTTTCTCGGAAATTGTAATTTTTGACTAATTGGTAATAAGACTTCGTGTCGTCCAATTCGGTCTGTAATCATACTCGTGATAAACAAATCGAACTCCCGCTGCGCGATCGTCCGATTTTGTTATCACTCATATGATTACAGACCGAATTGGACTCCACTCAGTCCTTCTTCTTATTGTGCGGCTGGCCGTAGGCTTGTTTCATTCTGTTTTCTTAAAATCCCCTTTCGAATGGTAAAATACTTCCTCTGTTACTGTTCGAATGTCAGCCAGATCAGAATCTGGAAGTTTTGGCGTTCAACACTTGCGTCCTCGAGAAAACTTGAAATATGGGTGGTAGTGATGGCTTCAACTTACCCTTATTACATTTTGACGTTGTCATTTCAAGCCACCTACCATTTTTCATCACCTTGAGCTCATCTGCTAGCTGTGCCATGCTGATGAGGCCTAACAAGGCCGAAACAGTTGTCCATGGCTGCTGGCTTTTGAGCTCAATTTTTTCATCTTTTTTTTGGTAGCAACAGGGTTTAATCCCTTCTACCACTATCGCCTCAGTGCGCATATGTGTGGCTTCAACTTACCCTTATTACGTTAAAACTTGAAATAGTCTTGTTTCACGTTGTTTTGAAGAATTTGGCAAAGAAACTTACAAGATTGTATTTCACAAATGCAGTTTTATTCTTGTACTGTTCATTAGCGCTATTGTTTGGTGCAGTCCTAATCGACGCCTTCGTCGTGGTGGTGATTTTTACTTAACCTCCCTAATGACACCTCTTTTAACACTTTTAAAGAGAAAACGGACCTGGCCATTTTTGCTTTCTTCGACGGTACTTGTTTTCTTCAACGCAAATGCAACAAGGACGTCAGTCATTACAACAAAAAACCCCTTACCACGGTCCGAGAGGCGTTGGATTGTCACTTGAGAGGTCCTCCGTTTTCCAAGCCATTTTCTTTTTGTAGTGTAAATTATCTCACTGTTTTAGTATATGCTAAAACAACTATTCATCTCAGTGTCGGTGGCTAGTGGTGGATATTTACCTCGCGGCTTCACGGCTCCTTAAATATCCACTACTAGCCACCTCCGCTTCGGTCAATAGTTTTTAAATATCCCGAGATGGAAAGGCAGATTGCTTAAAATGCCAAGCTTGCTAAGGTGGCATATATTAAATATCTATACTAATCAGTACACAAAAATCATCCTCGATAATGCTCATCCACTAATGAAATAAGCCGACGAAGTCGAAGTTAGGAATATTAATTTTAGACAAGTGATTCTACTTCTTTCTAGTTCGAACCACACACACATATAAATACACGTGCTCGATTGATCAGTTATTTATCAGTACTCGCTCGACTGATTACAGTTGCTTTGTTTGTTCCACTGGGTCGTGTGTGTTTAATTTTTGTTCCTACGGCTGAAGAAGGGAGGAGGGGACAATATACCCACAATTTTGCATAAATCAAATCCACCTTATCCAGAAACACAAACGTATCCAGGAAGACGAACTTTTTTTCGCGCAACATGAACCAAATCTAAACCAAAAAAAGATCATTTTTCTAATTCTAATCGGCGCACAACAAGGCGTCCCCTCAGAACTACACTAAAAAAATAACCCGGAGTAAAAGTCTAATCAAAATCTTTTATCGCCCCTCTACCCTAGCGCGCCGCGGATTAACATAAAACTCTAAACAACCAGCCACCGACAATCCAAAATCAAAGTGTAATCCAACTCTAATCAGACCAAATGAATCCACTATAGAAACCGCTACGAATTCTACGCAAATACTGTAGCGTAGGTAGGTAAACTCTCCACATCGCCTGGCGTTGTAACCAGCCTCTTATCCATGTATAAAAAAAATTTAAGTGTATTTCTGAGGGGACGCCTTGTCGTACGCTGAAACTTTTTATTCTTTTATTATTAGACTTTTATTGTATTTATCTAAGAAAAATGATCTTTTTTTGGTTTAGACTTGGTTCATGTTGAGCGAAAAAGTTCGTCTTCCTGGATTAGTTTGTGACTCTGGATAAGATGGATTTGATATATGCAGGTTAAAATAGTGGGCATATTGTCCCCGCCTCCCTACTGCTGATCTAAATGGAGGGAGGTCACACATAGTAAACTGGGGTTTGCTAACATGTAAGTTTGCGAGTAACACTAACCTTAAAATCTCTGTGTTTGCCGCCATCTTCACCAGGTAGTCGGACACTAAGCACTGCCTATCAAAACATGGGACAGAAATATCAATATCAAAACGATAACGTTTGCCAGGAGTAACCATACCACAGTAGATGAATGAGCTACCCATGTGGTGTAGATAAATCCAAAATTATGCACTTTTGCACCTCAACCACTCCTCCTGACTACACTGTCGTCAAAGAACATTTTTTTGTGAAACTATAGGGACCTTGGGCCGCCTTTGAAAATACCGAATCATCGTTGACTTCGAATGCGGCTCACAGAAACACATTTTGATTGGTCAAGCTTAGTTTTACTGATTTTGGAAGGCTAGATCACGGGCTTCAACAATATCATAAAGTTGAGAAGGAATGCTCCAGATTTGAGCCATTTGGTAGACATAAAAAATATGCGACTCTACAAACCCCATCATTGAAACACACCCTTTCCCTTGGAGATTCACACCCTTCCCCTTGGAGAAAGCTCTTGATAGCTTTTGTTGGTCTGGGATTAGATCCGTTTTCAAACTGTTTCTTGAGAGCTTGAAAGTCTTCTTTCCCATTCTCTTCGTTACCTCTGCAAATGCCTTTAGCTTTCTTCCTCGCTTCTCTTCGCTATATGCGCAATCTCCTCAGGGGATTTCTTCAGCCAGTAGGAGGAAATCTCAGCTCATTAACGAAGTCCTCGATATAACGAACGATTTTCTTCAGTCCGGCCAAAATTACAGTAAAATGTATGCAACAAAACCTCGATATAACGAACCTCGATATAACGAAATCCTCCTTATAACGAACAGAATTCCGAAGCCCAAACGTGGAAAACACCTCGATATAGCGAATAAATGTCAACATGAGACGAAAGATGAATGCGAAACAGACCAACAAGGATGACATTTCTTTTATCCTGTAACACGAGGGCAACAGCCCATTACAGCTGTTTACATAATTTCATACAAACATAAAAGCATTTAAAGATCCACTTTATCCTCTTGATGGCTTCTTGTGGTAAAAGGAATAAATTGCTGGAATTTCCATCCAATGCCCTAATTTCTTCGTTTTTTTTTTAACGTTTTGTTTAATATACCATGCTCATTTTTCTTAAACGGAGGACGCATGACAAAAAAAAACTTCATTGCAAGTAATCTATCATTAGTTGCGGTTACACATCGTCCTTTTACCGTGGTAAAGAGGCTCTTTACCTCGGGAAACTCATAAATCGTGTGTGACCGCCATTTCCCACGGTAAATTTACCGCGGTCCATTTCCGTGGATACATCAAAAAGAACAAAAGAATCCCCCATGACATTAACCGAGGTAAATAGGTAGGTTTTTCAAGTACCCCAAGATAAAACGACCAATCGCGAGGCAAAACTAAGATAAGAAAATAAAATCAACAGAGGAATTTGAAATTAAATATGATGGCGTGAGGTTTAGATTTCCGAAGGTCAACCTTTGCCTGTTCAAAGCAGCAAAAACGTTCTCTTTCTTAGAATCATGGCAGGATGGCGTTCTAATCCCGGGTCTAGTTTATAAGTATAAAGTTTTTTTTTTTTTTTGCTCATTTTGCGTTTAAATATAACACAGGTCAAGGAAGATAATAATAATAATAATAATAATAATAATAATAATAATAATAATAATGAACTTTATTTGAGTGTCAACTGTATCTAGCACTGACGCACTAATTGGGGACACTGTTAAGCACAAATCAAATCAAATCAAATGTTGGTTTTTGTGGAGAGGGGAAAACTAGAGAACCCGGAGAAAAACCTCCCGGAGCAGAGCAGAGAACCAACAAACTCAGCCCACATATGACGCCGGGGCCGGGAATCGAACCCGGGACACATTGGTGGAAGCCGAGCGCTCTCACCACTGCGCCAACCCTGCTCCCCTACGCCAACCCTGCTCCCCTGATCTATAGTACATTTTCTTACATGTGTTTCGATTCCATCCCAAGGCCTAGAGACAACCAAATTAGAGCATTAGAGGACTGTCGAAATAGTATAAGTAACAGTAGCGAGACGATGCTTGCAAGCTCCCTCGAATTATCCATTTTCGCATTTCGCGCCGAAACCAGTCAAGTGTGTAAGATTGACCTTGGTAAAGTATTTCGTGTGTGACCGCAAACACCTCGGTACATGTCCCCCGGTAAGTTTACCTTGGTGTTATTTACCTTGGGAATGCTATTTACCTTGGTATGTGTAACCACAACTATTAGCGTCTCAATATATATGTATTTATGTTTTTTATATGTAGTTTGAAGCAGTTTTATCTGCCTGAACAGTTTCTAGTGCCGTAACTATGTACAGATCGGTACACGGTACATAGCTATAAAGACATTAAAAACGAGTGCTTATTAGTAATTGTTCAGATCCGAAATACTGGGTTGTGCAACGTAACACCGATATAAAGAACAAATTTCCCCAGTCCCTTGGCAATTCGTTAAATCGAGGTTCCACTGTAATGCCATTTTTAAAACACCAATCATGGCGCATACTCATACTCGGGTACACAGTTGAGGGCCCAGAACAAGGATTTTAGCGCTAGTTTGCAGACAAATTTTATGAGGTGTCATGTTTTGTCTCCAGTAGACGTTAAAAAATACCGACCAAAAAGGAACCAATTAAAATGCTTGCATTTTCCTCAAGGTGTGCACTGTACCAAGAAATTTCCAATGATACTTACTTCACCATTTCCATTCCCAACTGGCAGCTTTATTCTGCTATACAGGTTCTTTTCTCCATCAAACGCAGGATGGCGGCCCTGAAAAGTACTCTCCTTGTACTCCCTTATGATGGCATTGACAACATCTCTTTTAACTGACCGAGGGCACTTTGGAGTAATCTCTACGTGATAGCGGTAAAGATTAGTCAACTCAGATGAAACTTTAATTGGGAAGAAGTTGGCCTTTAACTTGATTTGCCGACCTTCTTTTCCATGGTCGGGCCTTTTAGGAAGGCGAAGTTCACCGTGTCCATTGCTTTGACGGGCTGTTTGCTCTGTAAGAGACAGTGATAAATATTTCAGACATTCTTTTACTTAGCAAATGCCACTTCAAAAATAAAACAGTCAGTGATAGAAGCAGTACCATAAAACTTTGTCGACTAGCCTTTACAAAGTGTTAACTTCAGATCATACAGATACTGCATCATAAAGTAAGGGATTTCATTAGAAGCCGACAACCAGCGAACTCCGTCGGCTACTTTCCACGACGAAGCCGGCTACTATGGCCATTTCACCACTCGGTTTTAGCGTGTTTTTTGGACAACATTCAATATATTCTAAAGGCAGTCATCAATAAAGGCTTTTTATTTAATATTTTGTCTCCTTTTTGGTTGTTGGGTGATTTTTGTATCGAGTTGGAGAGTGATTGCAGAATACCCGGCCCAATCATTTACATGTGTAGGAGGCTTTTGAAGGACGAGGCATAAAACAATGGACTCTACTGTTATTCATCAGTATGTAAATTAGTGGGCCGGGTATTCTGCAACGAGTTCCAACAATTCGATAAACTACACGATCGGTTCGCTGTCAACCACGTTGAATGGACAGAAGAGACGGATGACAAATCTACCTCGATTACCGCTGAACTGTCTTCAGGTTTTCCACATGGTTGACTTGAAATCACTTTCTATAATTAGATGGCTGAAAGAAAGCGCGTCCCGAGGACAAAAAGAATCTTAGTGCAAGGAGAGGTTATTTATGATTTCAACAAAGTGGTAACGGAAGAAAATGAGTAGAAACTGCCATTTTCAGCACTAAACTGTGGGCAGGGGCGGATACAGGGGGGGTGGATAGGGTGGATATCCACCCCCCATTTTTCAGTAAAAAAAATAATTCGAAATGTCACTTTATTTGAAATAGAAAATAAATAAAGAAAGAAAAATTAGCTCTCGCTCATGTCTGGTTGTTGTTTATTGCGAAATTTGCAGGGAAACGTTCGCGCTTACCAACCCATGTGCTCAGTCGATGCTCAGGTTTGATGGCAACCTCGTTCCCAGGGTCTTGTGGGTAATTTCCAAGATGGCGGGTCGACCCGCCATCCATCCACCCCCCCTTTTGAAATCCTGGATCCGCCCCTGGTGGGATCTTTGGCACTTAATTTTGGTACTCCAGAATGCTGGAAATCGCCTTTCCGGGGTTCCAGATGTCAGAATTTTGTGGGGGAGGGGGGGGGGAGGCATGCCCCCAGACCCTCTAAAGGACGGCGCCTACTTGCAAAATTAATGAAATCCCTGAAAGTAGGCACCTCCCATGGTTTTTCTTAACCCTGCACATGTCTTTGTTACCTTTACCAGAACAAAAACCTTTCCTCCATATAACACAGCGACTAATAACTGGAACAGCACATAATTAACATTTTAATTATTACATGGCTGGTTCTGCTCGTGGGAAAGTGGATCACAAATCCAAATCCGGATCATACCAAAGGAATGCACCCTTAGATTCCTGAAATAATGATCTTCAAATAATAAACTGCATGCTTTTAGGTAACCCGATTTAACCTTTGCCCATAATAAATATAAATTGCTTTCTAACAATACTACAGAAAACTCTTACGTGGAGAAACACCTTGTTCGGGTTTGCGAGGTATTGGCTCAGATCGCGTAGTTGTATGAAGCTGTTCCTCTGCCCCTGTAACAGTTTGTGGTTCAGGAGTGACCGATGAGCTCATTGGCCGCTTCTCGTCCTCTTCCAACGTTTCTTCCCGCCCGTTCCTTGCCCCGGGTCCACTTCCGCCAGGTTTTGTATCTTGTTTTCCGCTGCCTCGTCCTTTTGGGCCTCCACGACCTCGTCCCTTTCCTCTGCGACCCTTTCCTCCTGGCATGATTGTTTTTTGACTTCGTTATAACTACTTCTGTAGGACGGAAACAAAAAAAAAAAACAGAAATAAAGCAAATTTAAAAGCAATTTAATTTTTTGGTCTCTCAACCAATTGAAAATAGGCCTCTGAGAGGACATGAAGTAGGTTGTAAGAGACACTACGCCCACGATTTTTTTCCAAGCAAAATCAAGCAAAATCAAAGAAAATAAAAGAAAATCAGAAAAATCAGACAAAATCAGATAAAATCCTACAAAATCAAAATCTGAAAAAATCAGCCGGAATCAGGTCTGAAAAAATCAAGAAGATCTAACAAATCATGCTTAATCATACAGAGCAAAATCAAAATCAAAATCAGAGCATAATCAAAATCAAAATCAAAATCAACCAAAATCAAAATCAAAATCCAGCAAATCGTCCCAGATTGGAATCCGATCCAACTTTCAAAATCATCCACCCGACTCAGACAACAAATTTACGTAAATAATATAGCGAAGGCAGATAAACATTTAACCAATGCCGCTGTCGTAACCACTCATTGATCCAACCTATATGATAGAGGTATCGCTTTATTAACTGTCTGGTTATTTCAGTTGTCATTTAAAATCGATACGTTAACCAATTTTAGATGACAGAAGCAATAAGCGAACAGTTAGATTCCAACCGATAATAATACAGCCTCTCGGATTTGCAAGTTCCGTCAGGCCTCCATAGGATTACATTAGATCCCTCAACAGCCGAGGCCGAGCAAACCTTATCTATTCATATTCAACAATTATTTGAAAATATGGTTATTGTACCGGATAGCGTCTACCTATTATCTGACTTAACAGTGGCAGGCCATGAAAACAATACTCTGGTGAATAATGTAGGTCGAAATCTAGTACGCGAATTTCAAGTGTCATTCAGTGGTGAGCAACTACTGGAAACACAAAGGTATGATCTATTTATGACATAACATGATTTATACCTATCCAGAGACGAACGCAGTGGTAGATTGAGACAAGGGCTTTCATCCATTAATTAATGAAGGCTACAAACGGGCGCAAAGAATAAGGCTACATCTAAGGCGGACAAATATACACTCTCACGTATGTATAATACTAAGTCTTGTATTCCATTAGCTCATCCGGTCCTTATGAATCATGGAGTATTTTATTCTAAGGCGTTATCTCAACCGCTGGTATTTGAGATTCGACTAGCGCCAGTTTCTGATACACTCAGACAGCTCTAAAACACCAAGTTATCAGCTTAATAATCTTGAATTGGAATATAGATGTATCGACAGTGATTATCTATCTCGCGCGGTGATGGCAGCATATCAAGTAGGCAAAGGATTTTACTATGAAAATGTCAAGCTAGAAAAGACATTTGTGATATCCCGGAAGGATGATAGTATTATTAATTTACATATTAATCTACCAAGGCGTTCAGTAATGGTTATAGTGGTGGACAAAGGGATAGTGAACAATTCATTAATCCAAGGATTACTTCCATTCGTATTGATATTGATGGTATGCCAAACCAAGTCTGTTCAAGTGAAATGATTCCAACTGGCAAAGTTGGGAACTTGGCAAAGTATCGAAAGCTGGTTCGATAGAATTGACGTGAAAGAACATGAATTTGACGACGATAAGTTTGCTCTGTGGATTGATCTGAGGAGTCATGATGATAACAACATTCATGGCTCAGGGCTGGCATTGCGGGATACGCATGAAGAAATACGGTTGGCTATTCGGAGAGAGACTTCGGGTGCTGAAACTATCCAATGCCACTTATTTGTGGTAGCTGATGCATTAATGGAAATCATGAATCAAAGTTTGAAGGCCGTCCTTTATTAAGAGCCTGCTAGGAGTTTTGCTAGGAGTTTTGCTTGGAATTTGTTGAAATTCTGCTAGTTTTTGCTAGGAGGTACTTGTTTTGCTAGGAGTTTGCCGACCGGTTAGCTCAGTTGGTAGAGCACCGGACTACCGTGCGGGCGGTTGCGGGTTCAAACACCAACGCTCAAGGGTCTTAAAAATAACTTAGGAGAAAGTGCTGCCTTTGTAATGACATCTGTAAATGGTTAGACTTTCTAGTCTTCTCGGATAAGGACGATAAACCGTAGGACCCGTCTCACAAGACT
Source organism: Ricordea florida (assembly GCA_949710005.1). Lineage (NCBI taxonomy): Eukaryota > Metazoa > Cnidaria > Anthozoa > Corallimorpharia > Ricordeidae > Ricordea > Ricordea florida. The sequence continues at coordinate 24,016,139 of OX453276.1, read as the reverse complement.
TGTTGCTAATAATCTGTGGGACGTTAAAGAACCCACATACTGTTCGAAAAGAGTAGGGGACGTAGTTCCCGGTGTGGTGGTTTATCTCTGACAATTGTGGTGGTTTCATCTGACAATTCATGCATGGGTTGGGTGGGTGGGTTAGATCATATATGGACTGATAGCGGCAGCCAGAGGCGCCTTTACATGCTGACGTCCGATCTCACCCAATAGAAGTGTAAAGCGCCTTTGAACATATTCACGTGAAAAAGTACGCTATATGAATTCATTATCATTATCCTTATTATCATTATCAAAAACCTATGTACAATACAAACGCACACGCCGTCCGTGGTAGGCCCACACTAAATGATGTCGAGCGTTGTCGGAACGGGTTATCGACCCACGAATTATTCAGCTTGAAGGCTAGACAAATGTGCAGAGTTCATACTAGTTCTACGAGATAACAAATGAGCTATATGTTAGTTGCCAAAACTGCGACAACCTATGGAACAACAAACTATGATGCTGAGACGAACACATCACTTGCTGAAAAAATCAGGAATGTTCGTGAACACAACTTCGAAGCTGGCGCTAACAACAGCGAATTGGATAAGGATACTAACAGAAGCAACTTGAATAGTAGGGTTAAATATCTCGGCTTAGTTCTTCGTTTCTGTTATGGGTTTTAATTGGGCGATATTAAATGTTGGTTTGCTCTTTGCCCGGAATTGCATGTGATTGATTGAAGAAAGACATGATGAGACGACTGTGATCTTCTAGAAAACGTTGTCAGTGTGACTAATGTACATGAACATAATGATGTTAATGTCAATAAAAGTACAATTCAGAGGTATGTATATTATGTATGTTTAGAAAACAGTCCAGGGAAAGTACGCCCGCTGATTGGTTAGAATTCGTGTTTCTATAACTCGATAGAAACACAGAACTAGCACGAGCTGTTGACGTAATGATGACGAGAGCAAAGAGAATTTACATTTTGATAATCAAAGCTAAAACTTTCCTTCTCTTGTTTTCGTCGCGGTGTTTTCTAAAAGAAATAGAAAACATGTTCTTCGTGTTCCTATGAAATGCTGTGGAAACACTCGCCTGCGGCTCGTGTTCCCACAGCATTTCTCGTTCTCCCAAACTTTCACTCGTGTTTCTATAACTCGATAGAAACACGGTACTGTTTTCTATTTCTTAAATATTATGACTTTACTCGTGATTTGTTTTTCACTCGAGAAATTGAACTGACTGTTGGCACAAATAACCGTCAAAAGTGGTATTGGAGTGACCGATAACGAAAATTCCCCACACGGATCCGGCATGTAGTTTTGTATACATTTTACGAGCGGTAAATGCTCAAGTTTGTTGCGTCTTGTTTGGTTGAAATCCTGGTCCTTTTTCTATTGTTGATTTGTACATTAAACATTGTGTTACCAACCATAGATATTTCATCCATAAATATCAGTTTCTCCACCAAGCTGACATCTTTAAGTATTTAGTCTACTGGAGTCAAGATGTTTGTAGTTCTTTAATGACTGGCATGCTGGTAATGCTAGTGCACTGCGTATTGCATTACCCTTGATATTATAGGCTGCTTTACCAGTAGGGGCTAGCATAAATACTTTGATTTCAGCAAAGTTAACACTATAGCTCTAGTGTTATAGTATTTCAGTGCTGCCTGATACAAAGCTTTAGTTAGGTGTGATATACCAACTCCTGCACCTTCACTAAGGAAACACTAAAATGGTTCATCAGATGTCTTTATTAGATGCAAAACATGATAGAAGTGTTCTTTATTTAAGAGCGACGGTTAGGAAATATCGACCATTGAGTGGCAAGAGTTGAAAAATGAATTTCGCTTATTTTCTGACTATAAAAAGCAACTAAGAATAGAAGAAATTTAGTGTATTTCTTTTTCTTCCGGAGCGCTTTAATTCTGAGAAAACTGAGAAAAACGAATTTGACCCGCGACGATCCCGAAAGGACCCGCAAGCAAGTGTGAAATTGATATTTTAAACTGACTTTTGGTCTTCAAGGAAAAACGATTCAAAGGATCATAACACCGAATTTTGATAGAGTGAGTGCCGTACTTTCACAGAAACTATATGACTTATCTTTATTGTTGTTCATAAATAGCAAACAACGCGCAGGAAAGTGCTCTATTTTCAAACGTGAAAAATCCCGCAAATACCTCCTTAATTCAAATGTTTTTTTCACTATGTGGTATAATTCAGATTTTCCTTTTAACTAGGTCATTAGAGGGATTTAAGGTTGTTCTTGATAATATGTTAGAATCAGCATGGGTTTTCTTTACAGCGCCTCACATTAAGGTTTTGAAATGACCGTAATTCATTCAAATTTCTACAACGGCTGAGTAAACAATTCTTGTTGCGTGACCGTAACGTGAAGCGGAGTTTTTACACAGCTGACCGGAATATACACGAAAGCGTACTGAAAACGATTCTGGTGTGCGCTTTTCGTCCCTTTTTATTGAAAAAAAGGTAATCGGCCAAAGAGAGGTTATTTTTTCTCATTGTTAAGGTGGAAGTTTTCTTTTTCACTGTAAGATGTTTTCACTGATAAACTGAATATCAGGATGTAATTTGATTAGCTCTCGGCTATTACCTAGCTGTTTAACTTTTATACTTGTTTTCTTCGCTTCCTTTGGTTTCAGAAGAAACGGAACAGAGAGACAAAAATGATAGATGCTTTTTAAATTGATATACTTCAATTGTGAGGATTTATTTTTATTATTTGTTGAAGAAATGACAGAGTTGGCAAAAGCTCAAAGCAGTTTACTAGCTCTAGCGTATTAGTAAATTGAATCAGTCAATTAAATGCAGAAAAATTTAATTAGCGAAGTTGGAGTGAATTTGCTTTGCCAGTTTTGTCATCATGGACGTTAAGTGCTCTTTTAGCTCCTTTGTCTGCGGTTCTTGCTCTTATGACCCCAGAGATAGGAGCAGATCAACTGATATCTAATATGAGGTTATTCCATTTCTGAACTGCAAAAGAGACATCGCGGGTCATAAGTCTTCGTTGTCAATAACTGACGTAGAAACCGAAATGGAACTTATTTTGGGAAGAGTATCTACATCCTTTTCTTCGGAGTTAAACCTTTCGGAATTAACGATTTCTCCCCGGCACCGCTCATCTCATGGTATTGCGTGGCGTCGAGGATCGAATCTGTGCCGAGTTCCTCTGCCAATCTCGAAGCACGACTTTTTTACAGTCTTTTTAGTGAATATTATGTCGTCAATGTATTTTTCTGGCTGCCTTATAATTAATCCTCTCCCCGTCCCCCACCCCACAGCTTGAGTAGTTGGATTGTGGGCATTCTGGCGCAATTTGATTTTCGATCGATTTTTTTGCGAAAACGTGGTCTTGGGTGTGGTCGATTTTGTCGGATGGGTGTGGCCAAAAAAGTTTGTGCATAATTAATTGGTTTGGGTCGATTTTTTCGTTTGGATCATCGATGTCACTTCGGGGGTGGGGTGGGGGTCGATTTGTTAAAGTGGGATTTTGTGTCGAGGTTGGTACCGATTGGCATACGCAAACGAAATGGTGAACATCTGGTATTACCGTCAGCCATTCTTGAACAAAATGATGGGCGAAATTGCTTTCATTAATAACATTATGATGCCAACGTCATTCAGCTTTATCTATGACAATGTGGACTCGTCAGGAGTTTATGATTTCCTGGAAAAGAACAAACCAAGGATATTACGTAGAGTGTCTAGTTTCAACCAGTGTTTGGTCGAGAAGGTCCGTCTTGTATTTACCATGGCCTTTTTTCCAATTGACGATAACGAGATAGTATGTGAATACACACAAAAAGATTTTGGCAAGTTGTGTGTCAAAGACATCGCTGATGACTTATGTAAGGGCGCGGAAGATTTAACTCTGTTTGGTATGATGGACGCTGACCTTGAACGCTCATATTCTGTCGATGACCTTCTTATCGGAGATCTTGCAGTTAACATACACACAAGTTTCAAAGACGAGTTGTTACATAAGGTTTGGAAGGTTCAGCACAGACGTATTTTCCGAAATGAAATTTGGGAAGAACTAATGTCTGTGGCATGGCACCCAAGTAGGTTTGTATACTGGTGTCTTGATGTGGAAGAGTTCCAAGAGGTGAAGGAGCGTTGGGGGACTCATTGGTAATCATGCATGATATTTTTGTAACATGGATCGTGTTACAAAAAGTTATATTAGAGGGGTGTAGTGAGATTAGTAGCTTACATTCACGATGGGCAGGGTTAAGAACAAGATAGTCAAGAAGGGGACAAAGTCAGCCAGAAAAATAGCAAGAGGACTGGCTGTGGGACAGAGAACTATGCGTAGGGAAATCAAATCATTGAACAAGACAAGGAAGGAAGAAGCTATTAAATGGCGTGATTCTACGATAAGCGATAGAATGGACAGATTAGGGATACAAGAATTTGTTCGTTTGTATTCATCACATGTTGCTAATGCTGTGTATTTCATATGTAGACATTATTATAGATACTATACGTTTTTGCTTGGACCAGTCCAATGTGAGTACATTTGTTATAATCATTTGTTGGTCCATCAAAAGGTGTTTCATTTGTCAATCAAAGAAGAACTACTTTATGAATCCAATAGAAGAATCCACAAACGTACTTTCTACAGAGATCTATATGATGATTTGATGCCTGTGGCGTGGCATCCAGATAGGTTTCTGGACTGGTGCGTTGACATTGAAGAGTTGAAGTTTCTGGAAGAGCTCTGGGGGATTCATTTGTGATCGCAGAGGATTTTTGTAACATGGATCGTGTTACAAAAGTGTAACTGATGGTCGATGGTTGTACTGTGTCGGTATATACACAATGGATTGTGATCAAGTGAAATCAAGAAAACGTTGTTCACATGGCAGATGGAAGTATTATTGTAAAGAGTGCGGTGGTGCAGGTACCTGCCTACATGGTCGACAGAAACGTCAATGTAAAGACTGTGGCGGTGTAGGGATTTGTCAACATGGTAGAACAAAATATTATTGTAAAGAGTGCGGTGGTGCAGGTATATGTCAGCATGGTAGGCAAAGGTATCAATGTAAAGACTGTGGTGGTGCAGGTACCTGTCTACATGGTCGACAGAAACGTCAATGTAAAGACTGTGGCGGTGCAGGTATCTGCCTACATGATAGACAAAAATATAGATGTAAAGTGTGTAGCCCTAATCGCTATTGTAAACATGGTAGAATTAAGACGAATAATAAGAAGTGGATGTGCCATTTGTGTAGTGGAGAGTATGTGTGTCGTCATGTTAAGCTACGAAGGGAGTGTGAAGAGTGTGGGCCTCTGTGATGTTTCCAAAGACATTTGTAACGCGCTTCACGTTACAAAAGTTCACTTAATCATTAGACATAGACGACTATAACCTCTCTCTTGTATTTTCTAGCCAACTTAATAGCGGATTTGGTACCTGGCGAGTAAATACAAGAAGGCAAGGCCAATACATGCGTTGCACACTCCATGATCTGCCTATTGCGGATTGGCCCAGCCGCCTTGCCATAATAGTCCCATTGAGGTTCAAACGCTTTGAATGGGATCTCCTTTTCAGTGGCAAAATCCATGGCCAGTTCATCAACTCCTTCTGCACCCCCGGACACAATCAATTGTATGTCGGAGAGATCCAGCTTCCATTTCTTGAGGGCTTTACGTATTTGCTCTTTCAATAAGAACATGTCATTGAAGTACCTACTGCCAATGATTGCCAATGATGTCATGATTTGCGAGGCCATGATCTATGGATTGGCAATTTAAATTTTTATCTGAAGAGCATCCAAGCGGTAATTCCAACTCCAACGATTAACAGTATCAGGTTGATTTCATGATTGGTATTTGTTTCTTCTTTGATTTCTGTACGAGGATGAATCGTTGGTGTTGTTGTTGAACGTTTAGTCTCTACAATCGCATGTGGCAACTTGACCTTTGAGGGCCCAAGATTATGGCTGATCCCCACAGTCTTAGTTTCCAGGTTTATGTTTGTGTTGACACCAAATTTCATCCCATCAGTGGCCTTCATGAGGTTGTTGTTGTACCCGATCACACTCTCCGTGTTTATGATCATGTTACTGGGCATCAACCACACTCCAGGAGCAATGGCCAAATCAAGTCGTAATTTAGCCTCTTGAGTGGCTAGTTGGTACCTTTGGATCGAACTCGAGATGTCGTTCTCGATCACACTACTCTCAAACAGGGCCAAGAACTCTTGTTGAGTTTCGATCGCTCCACCACCCGTGCCCACAATCGAGTTTCTAGTGTTGACTTGAGCCCCCAACACACAGTAAACAAAAGCTTCAGCAGACCGATTCAACCTGCCAAGTCCAGCTTTAGTGAGCCCATAGCCACTCGTTGGTATGAACCAAGCATACTTGTAATCGGCAAAGTCATCATTACGGATGAATGAGATGAGGTTACCCTTTTCCTTCTCACCCCCGTCATCAGCGAATTTGCCACCTTCACCAGGCCATTGGTCAGCTCCATCATCATAGTTTCTTACCATATGGACGTTTTGGTATCCTCCACCTACTCCATGGTACCCAGCCCCATAATCGATGAATATGTCGCCCAAACCCCCGTTTCGTCCACCTTTCCATCTGAAGTCAGAGTTGTTTGAGATGCCAAATTCGGCGCACAATCGTTGATATGCGACCTTGCTGTAAGGGTTGTTGTTGATTACAAAGGGTTGCTCATCGGGCAGTGGAAGGCTCAGTTCATACAATATTCGTCTTACGGTGAAATACACATGAAACTTGATGAAGCTATTCACGACTTTGGGGTAGTTGAGGCTTTCGAAGGGGCTAATCCCACAACCGGAGGTCGCACACCACACTGCAAAGTTCAGTTGTTGTGGCCAGTAGTTCATGTCGGGGGCATTCAACCACTTTCGACTTTGTTTCCCAAACTTGAAAGTTACAACTTGGGAGGTGAAAACATTACGCATCTTGGCGGTGAATTTCTTCGTATTGGACACGTATATGTCCAGGGAGATCAGTATGTTTGTGGTGTTGCTTGTGGGTTCGTCAAAGTCAACGGCGGGTATCGGGTAGTATCGTTTGGTCATGGTTAGGCTTGGTGGGAACGAGTTCAGAGCGGCCAGTCCAAGATCAACCCAGAGTCGCGATTTCAAACTTAGTTGCATCCCATCAGTCCATGTCTTGCCAGTGGGGTCATCATAGGACATGACTGTCATACCGTTATATTTCCATCTAACGTACCCCCCATATTGATCGTTCACGAAGTTGAATTGATCACGGTCAGCCTTTGGATACTTGTTTATGAAGTCACCGAGTAGGCCCATTTTCTATTCAGAATTTGGGTAGAAGGGTTCAAACGTTTAAGCCATTAGCTAAGTGCCCATTCCACTACTTTCCCTGCTACAATTGCGACGGTGCAAAACGTAATGAATTCCAAAAAAGATTCTACATTTCTAATTCTACTCTTCAAACGACCAAACACATCTTTATTTACAAACTTTAAGGAATGAATTTGCGTTGCTATGTCACACTTTTGAATTTTACTTGCTATGTCACACCCTACACACCGTGTATTAATTTCATGTGGGGGAGACTCTTCATTGAGCTGTGTATTATTAGTCATGGTTGTGTTACTAGTATATCAACCTTTTAAGTATATTTGGACTAGTATTTGTTTTGCTCGTATATGATAGTTATGGACCGCCTTTTAGTTCTTTGAGGATTTCTTCGCGTACTCTCTGCCTCAGCACCAATGGGTCCTCCCCACTCACATTTTTTTGAGCCTTAGCCCGTATCTCAGCCTTGAGCTTTTCGAACTTCTTGAGTTCGTCCATGATCAACGAGAATTCTGAGTCAGAGATCGTATTGTCGCGAAGGGCTTTGGACACCAGGTCTTCAATGGTGTTTATCTTGGATCTGGCCAGGGTGATGGTGTTTTGGTGCTTCACGGCTTTCTGGGCCAGTCTCTTGGATATCTGTTGACATGCTATGGATGCGCACACAAATACACCACTTACCACACCCAATGGTACAGATGCGACGATTCCGACACCACTAAGCGATGTGCCCAACCCGCCAGCCGCCAAGACGCAAGACAGTATACCACAGGTCGAGCTTATATTCATGAGTGTGCCCTTGGATCGGTTGTATTTTTTGAGTACTGTCTCGTAGTGGTTCAATTCAGACTTTAGCTTGTTCAAAGCATCACAACATTGTTGAAGCCTGAATGATGGTCCATCAGTGGGAGGAGGTGCAGTGGGTTCCAGGTTAGGGTAAATCGCCTTATATCCATCCATTTTGGACTGAAGATCACTTACTTTTAAGATGTTATCTAAATCGTAGGCTGACGGTTATGGGAGACCCCTTCAGATCAAGTTTCTTCCATCCAATGTCGAGGATGCTTAAGTCGAAGTGGGTTAGGAGACTCTCATGGTTTTGGACTGGCATGGTTGGATAATCCTGTGATGGTATGTTGGCCAGGAGGTGGGAAGGCGAGAGTTTCACGAGGTCACCATACTTAGTCTCATTCGCATATGACGACTTATTGTCCACTAGACTGCACAAAAGTCTCAGCGGCTCCTTAATCTGTATGTTGATGGGGTACAGCTTTCCAGGGGTTACGATTTCAGGCACCCCAAGAGCAACTTGTAACCCTCTTGTGAGTTTAATGTTGAAGCCCTTGTTGGAGTACAGGTAATCAACGGTGTCAGTCTCAACGATCGACAGCTTGGCGTTATCCGTATCGTTCAGAAGGATTGCGTGTATGTCACGTAGAGAGTATGTACCGGGTTGAACTATTATGATGGGTCGATCCTCCTTGAGAAAGCCCTGTCGATCCTTGAAGTTCACCAATCGTTTGGGTATAATACAGTCGAGGAGTTGGATCTCCCGAACCTCTTCCAATGGGGGATCCAAATACACTCTGGCTCCAGACTCGTACATAGTAATGCTCAACATGTTGTTTGATTACTTCTTCGCCATCTTTAAACTTCTATAGTCAGCCTCTGAGAGGAATCGAGTTTTGATGATGCCACAGCTGGAACATTTACACTTCATCATCGGCCTTTCTTTGGCTGTTTTGACCAAGGTTTCACTACCAGGTACACAATCAGTCAGCTTTTTCTCTTTGACACAATAGCTCTTCATTTGATTCATGTACGTTTCCTTTTTAACTCTTCTATGAAGTAAAGCACAACCGCCATTATTAACAGCCAGGCATGTTTCCCCAGGAACGAGACGACCTCTCCAGCAGTCTTGAATAGGAAGCTTACAATAGCGCCCACCATCCCAGGCAGCAATTCGCCAAGTTTCTTCCCAAGGGTTTTTAGTCCATCACCAACACCCTTGCCCAATTTCGATAGCCCTTTGGAGAGGTTGGAGACTATGACACCAATGACCACTCCAACGGCACTCATGACAGCAAAGACTGTGAATCCGTATTTCTTGAAGACTGCCTTTACACGATCCCGCAATGACATTCGTTCCTGGATTCTCTCATTCTCACCCTCCAAATTGGCTATCTCCTCCTCCTGCTCACCGATTTCCCTCTCCAGAGTCTCTATGTTACTTTCTTCCTCTGGGGTCTTCAGCGGCTTATCTCTTTGGAATCTTAGCGTCTCCTTCATTTTGGTGAGCAATCCCTTTTTCTCAGCGATCACACCATCATTGGCGTCCACAACTTCTTCTGCTCTTGGGCCTAGATTGTTTTTGATGGTGTCTGGCAATCCATCATTCAATTCATCATCACCTTTGAACAACACATAAGGTTTTGATCCTTCTCTAAGCAATTTGACGACTACTTGTTTGAATTCATTCAGTTTGGCTGTAAACTTCGAAGTATCAACTTTGGGGAATCTTGATCTAATCTTGGCCCAGGCTTCATCTTGTTCTATTTCCATCTCCTCAATCAATAAGGGCTGAGTTTCATCAATACCCCCGAACGAGGTTTCTTCCTCTGCATCATCAGGGAGGTGAGTGGTGGATGTCTTTGTGATTGGGCTCAAGTAAAGTGTATCATCCCCATCATCACCATCACCTGCCTCATTTAGTGTCGTCGGATCCAAATCGGGACCATCATAAGCAGTTGCCATATTTGAAGTTGAATATGGCAGCTTCTAAATTGATTTCAAAAGTCTCGTATATGCATGTTGTTTGGGTTCCATACTTCATCGCGGAAACCAGTCTTTGAATTACAGTCTCGTATTTTCCTGATCATGTCGAGTGGTAAGACTCTCTGTTTGAGTTCACTCTTGGCAATGGCTATAGGGTTGAAATCAAATGGCCAGTCTATCACTGGTTTACTGCCCATTCTGAGTTGTTCAGCTCTAGTCCCCACCAACTTGACATACTCATGGGGGGTCATCATATCCATTTGCTGGCAATGTATCCCAAGGCTAACATCCCACCAGAAACGTAGACCATTTCCCCAGTCTTTTGATCTGAATTGGGTCGGTAATAGTCAGAGAATTGTGGGGGATTGCCCATTTGATTGTACAATCTTAGCGCTCCGTCCGTCTTTGATATGTTCTCAGAGGCTTGGTTCTCATCACCCTTCCTACGGTTCTCAAAGTCAATGTAAGCCATTCGTCTCTCTTGATAAGCAGCATAGTCTTTCTGGTACTTCTCCATGGCTTTGTCATGCCTTTCCCTTTCAAGTTGGAGATCAGTCGAGGAAGAGCCGCTAATGACCTTTGCTAAATAGTTTCCACCAATGAAGGCTGTTGCATTGAGGACGGCCCCTCCAAGCATGATTGCTATAGTCGCCATTTATCCATTTGCTGTCCTACTTCTTTACTCACTACATGAATCCCTTTAGATTGATGTTTCTTCTGAGTGAATATTACTCACTACATGAATCCCTTTAGATTGATGTTTCTTCTCATGACATCGTGAGAAGAAAACCATACAGCAGCTTAATATCTAATCTCCTTTAGGCCACCGCCAACAATGCTCATAATGGCGTCAGCAATAACAAACATGTGGCACGTAAGAACTCTAGTGCCTACCTTTTCTCTCTTAATTTCCAACGTCACCCCATCACGAGTAGCGTGAATGTACAAACCACTTCCATGGATGTCATTGTCTGGATAAGTCCTCAGGTCAATCCACAAAGCGAACTTATCTGTATAGAAATCAGCTTCATCGATTGAATCACTAAGACCGACTCGCTTAATGACGGATTGGCACAAATCAGTCGCCATCATACCTTTCAAATAAACTTGGTTGGGCACTCCATCTATGTCAATCTTGACTGACGTGATCTTTGGGTTTGCAAACATCTCAGAGTCCCTGAGGCCTTCTGCATGAGGGGCGGTGAAAAGACATAGTATACCAGTCATGGATCTCCTCGGCACATTGACATGCTGATTTATCACAGAATCATTCACCTCAGAGATTGTGAAGGTTTTGTGAAGAAGTACCTTTTCATACGTGAACCCTTTCCCATTACTGTAGGACGCAACAGCCTGACTTGCCAAAGGATTGCTTGATATGCACTGGTACTCCATCTCCATGTTTATTAATTTGTAATCAGGCGGTGCTTCACGGTTTGAATAAACCACAACATCAGAAACTTTGGCCAAAGTCAATTCAAATCTAAGTGGATGGGGTAATCCTATTGGGTAAAATACGCCATGATCTTTGAGGATTGTGTGATCTAATGGAATGGCGTACCTAGTGTTGTGAATCACAGCTAACGTATTGTCCCTTGCTTTTGATGTATCTTTGTTCCCCGCATTGGTCCTAATCCTCCTTATGTTGACATTGGATATGCCCTGTCTCAATCTATTCTCACGGTCTTCGGTGGTCAGAAACAAGTCGTGGTAAGTCTTGAACAAATCAAATCTACCAAGATCCTCTACGACTTCACCACCAAATAGAACCTTATACTGTGAAATCAGATTCCTTCCCAAATTATTAACAAGAGTGTTGTCTTTGTGCCCGGTTACAACCATGTCAAAGGTTATGTAGACGCTACCGGGCACAATCACAAGATTTTCACTCAATCTTGGTATTTCAATGTACAGCGTCTCACCAGGTTCGGCTGACGATGGGTTTAGTGTGACCCTATTTAATGACGTCATAGCCTTCAACCCTTCGCGAGTCCTTGGAACACGATTGGTGTCAAGAATGCTTGGTATGGAAGCCATTTAAACGCTTATAATCTTGTTTGTAAATGACTGATTCTAACGTTTTAAATCGATTATACTACTCCACTGATGGATACTGGAAAGGATACTCAGCCATCCCCAAATTGGCCAAAGCGGCCAAAGTTACTGAAAAGGTCGCCAAAGAGTGGTTGAAAAAGCAAGCCTTGTGGCAAATTTACCTCCCAGCCCCCAAGTATATACCCAGGCCACATTGGAGTGTGAATAAGCCTAACCAGATTCATCAGGCGGACTTGTTGTTTCTTCCTCACGATACAGTGAGAAGAAAAACATACCGCTATGCCTTAGTCGTGATTGATATCGCGTCAAGATACAAGGATGCTGAACCATTGACCTCAAAGGAGAGTGGTGAAGTTGCCAATGCCTTTCAACGGATTTATTCCCGTAAGTTGAAGTGGCCACAAACATTAATGGTGGATCCGGGAACAGAATTCAAGGGTGATATAACAACTCTTATGAAGAAGCATCAAGTCACAATCCAGCGTAGTGAAGCTGGGAATCATAGAGCTCAAGCTTTTGTGGAGAGGGCCAACAGGACTCTCGGTGAGAAGCTATTCAGCCATCAATACGCCCAAGAGATGATTAGTGATACCCGATCCACAGTTTGGGTGAACAGATTGCCCGCCATCATGAAGACCCTCAACGATGAGACCACCCGTATTACTGGTAAAGAGCCCGACGAAGCTTTGAAAATGGACTCGATTGACACCAAAACCCCAGACTACAAGCGACCTGTGGGATTGGATGAGAAGAGGTTACCTCCAGATGTTCAAGTCAGGTATCTTTATGCCCCGGGTGAAGATGAAGGTGGAGACAAACGAAGGGCTACTGATCCCATATGGAGTCTTGAAGTCTATGATTTGGCCCGAACTATAATCGAACCGGGTCAACCAGTCTTGTATTATTTGAGTGGAGGTCCAAAACGCGGATTCGTTCGCGAAGAGCTTCAATTTGTACCTCAAGACACTGAATCACCCCCTTCTAGCGTCCTGAAATGACCATGTGCATAAGTGTTTATACCGTCTTCCATTATCACACGTTTATCGTCCTCGCGTGATAATGCAATCTTGTTGATAGTTTCAGTATAGATGTCATGGCTATGACTCCTTATGGTGTTCATCTTCCGTCTCTGGGATCGGCCACTGAAAAGACAAGTCTTGTAATCTTGGAAACTTATGCTTTTGCTGACCACTACCTTGTTAACACCCTTACACTTCTTGACTTCCTTCTCCTTGTCCGTTTTGAAAGCATACAGTTTAGCCCTCAGACCCACAAATTCCGTGATCTGTTCACCACCAGCCTCGTCTTTGAACATGCCTCCGACCTTTTTGTTCACTCCGGTCTCAATCCCGGATGGATGCTCCGTGGGGTAGTTGCTGGTGTCAAATTTAGCCCTCACATCTGGACTGATGTCCCTGTAAAAGTCCTCAGTCTCTATCACATAAGCTAAAGAATCCGTGTCTGTGAACAATAACTTGGCCTTCTCCCCATACTTGGGCTTTATGTACCTGTAATGGAAATCGTACATGACTGTCTTGCTAAGATCCAGAATGGACAGCCCCAAGTAAATGGGCTTATCAAAGAGCAATTTCGTTCTCTTCATGTGGAAGGCGGTAAGATCCTCACAAAAGATGTTCCTATGATGGAAGTTTGGCTTCACAATCAACTTACGCGCTTTCTTCTCCTCAGTAACCAACTGGATGTCCACCCTCTTTCTAATGTTCTCCATGGTCTTGCCAAACACTGCGTTGTTCATCAACTTGAAGAAGTCCTTTTCGAAATCATTCTCAGCCCTGGCTCTCAGGCTATTGTTCAGATCAATGTAGGACCTCAGCCATTCCGACTCCTCGAACTTGATCCCTCTGTGAACTTTGCTTAACTTCAACCCCAACGACAAGTACTGTTTCAGAGCTTCGTGGTGTAGAATGTACTTCTTCTTGGCCCTCAAATTGGGAACCAACTTAACAACTCCATCAACATCCGCCCTCTCTGGGGCTAATGGGTAATCGTTATGGAGATCGTGTAACTCCAACGGGTACTCCAAGTCCACCTCCAATATGCATGGATGGTTCCTCCAGTCTACCAACTCTTGATCACTCATCCATTCAAAACCATGGGTTGGTAACGCCTTAGTCATTGCATAGCCATAGAGTCCATTCGCATCCAAATAGGTGATGAACTTTGTAGGCAACTTGGGGTTATAATTCTTCATATATCGATTATTGGCCTTCCCATACCTGGTAGAGATCGTTGAGATTCCACCTCTGATGCCATTCTCCACCATAATCAGCATATCGGGGTCCCTCAAAAGCTCCAACTCAACCTTGGTAATCTTCAACGTGGCATCCCAAGCCAATCCAGGTGCAGTATAATGCCATGCTGGATCCAACCCATAGTTCTTCATACAAACCCCTCTGAAGCTCTCAAAGACGTCAGCCAACAGGATCACATCTGTTTTGAGATACAAATCATGGTAATCCCTAAAACTTCTCATACCAAAAGCCTCCCACACGTTTCCAGCATGTTGATAATCGTCATCCGATATGTCAGTGTCGTATAGTATCGAATAGAACTCATCCTTGGGTGGCATACTGGACACTTGTAATTTGTCAAAGCCATCAAACCAATCATAGGGGAACACTCCCTTCCTGGCCAAAAGATCAAAGTTTGCCCCTTCATAGTATCTCGAGAGGTTTGCCAAAGACTCCCTCGGTAAGTTGTCAGCCAAACTAGCCAAACTACTTGCCATGAACCTAAAACTGTCTACAAATCTAATGGTACGTTTAATCTGAACCTCCTTCTCCTTACCATCATCGTCTTTCTTCATGAACTTTTCAACCACAATCTCTTTGGTGAATGAGATGTACTTTTCATCGTTGAGTGGGATGCAATCAATCTTACCCTCTGACACTCCCATCTTCTTGATAAACAAGTGACTGTCATATCCAGACAAGTAGTGAAAGATGACTGGAAAGAACTTGGGTGTGCTAAATTCCAGGTTACATTTCTTGTGGGCTGCTCCTCTGTACCTACCTGTAAAATGACAGTGGTCAACCACCTTATCGTTCCCCAATTCACCCTCACAAATATGGCAGTGTGTGGCCTTTCCATGCTTCCTATGATCGCTATTCTTCATTACAAGCTTCCTTTCAGACTTGAATTGATCATAGATCTTCTTGACATCCTCCTCCAAACTTTCCTGAAACATTTGCGGTATGTCATCCTCCGGTGAGTTGGCTGTTCTCATCACCAACTTGGGCTCAAAGACCTCATCGTCGAAACACTTGATAAGGTAACAAAATCCTGATGGCTTGTGCTTCTGATACTGATTCGTGAAGCTGTCCCTGTCATCCGGTAAACAAGTGTCCAACTTCTCCGTGAAACACTCGAAATCAGCATAGATCACAAATGGCACTTGCATCTTTCGTCTGTGGTTCTTGAAAGTGATGTACTTTGGGCTACCATCCTCTTCCATGGGCATCTGTACTTTGACTGATTCATTGTTTAGGCAGTACTCCGTATGGTCGTCCAGTGACTTTTGACAATTGAACGAATTTAGGCAGTTGTCACAATAGAAACGAGTGCCATGATGTTTATTATACTCGACAAATCTTGACATGTTTTTGATCCAGCAGTAATGATTTGTATCTTCATCTGATATCAAGAGTAGGTTTATCTTTGTAACCCCTGACTTTTTACTACGTCTGATTAGGGTTGGCTCGCCATTCTCATAACCAAGGATGTTGATCCCATATGGGTTCTGCCTTTCAAATCTATCTATCTGGGTTGTACTGAGTGCTGCCACTGGAAACTCTATCCCTGACCAGTCTAGCTTCTCTGAGTTCTCTCTCATCTCTCTGTTTAACCTTCCAGCATCCTTCTCCCTTGGAAAGACAGCGGATGTCACTGCCCATTTGAAGCACTCTTGATCCTCATTCTTGACATTGATGATTGCCTTCTTGGTGGCCAATTTGGGTGGTAGTTTAATGTATGAAGTTCCAGAAAACGGTTGAAACGGGTTCAAATGGATACGAAAGTCAATCACACTTTCAAACACCCATCCAGAGTGCTCATTCTCGTATTTCTGCACCAATTCACCAAGTTTAGATTTGATGCTATCAAACAAAGCGAGTGTATCTGTTGAAGCTGTCACTGTCTCCATCAGTGAATGAAAATGACCTTGACTCCGCTCAATAACACGATTATCCTGGCCGTTCCTCCTCGCGAATCCACATGAAAGAATACACTTCAACTTGAATGGCTTCCTAAGTCTAAGCATCAAAACATAGAATGGTGTTCTAACCTTGCCAAGAAATGTAATTGGGTCATGGCCAGCTCTGCCCTTTACTATGTAGGTCCTCAAAAAGCCTCTCATAGCTGTTTCATGTCTTTCAGGGACGAAAAACTCGGGTTCCCTCCTAACCGCAGCAGCCACCCTTCTTAGTCTCTTGGTGATGGCCCTCTTGTTTGGGTCTCTAACATTAGATCTTATCCAATCTGTGGTCTGAATGATTTCACGCCTGGCAGCAGCAATAGCTCTTCCATACGAAGCCCTGGCGGGTCTTGTTCTTATGGGTCTGACTGGACCAGGAACTGGAACATTAGCTTCAACCACCTGTGGAGCTCCAATAGCATTAATGAGAGCCTCTTTACGCATGTTGCCAGAACCTCGAACACCAGACTTCTTGGCCATGGTTCGTAGTATCTTCACTGTCAAGTTCTCAGGTTGTATGTCAGATAACGCTGTAAGCATTTCAGCCTTTCTGAATCCACGAACACTCACACCAGCTCTTTTGGCTATTGACCTAAGGTCTTTGACTGTCAGATTCTCCATGGCATGAATTGTATACTGGCATTTGTAATCTCTAAGACAACCATGTTTCAACTTTTGTGACACGGTCCATGTCACAAATGTGTGCCCTTAACATAACTATTCAAGAAATTCATTCAAAAGGCTTTTCTCATCTTCATCAAAACACCAATCAATTGCCCGACTTGGATGCCAAGCAACACGAAGCAACTCATCGTCCAGGTCCTTGTAAAAGGTTTTCTTGTGAGATCTCCAGGCTTCATCGTCTTCCAATACAACTCTCATGGCATAAACATCCTCTTCACCTCCATTGTCTTCAATAATGAACTCATGTAGTCTTTTAATAATGTAGTCCAAATCGAAATCAGCAAAACTTTCAATATACACATCATTAGCCATGTCATCCATCGTCTTTACACTCTTGGTCTCATCAGACTTCAAAAAAAAAAAAAAACACGCTTTTGTAGGAGGCCCTAGACACGGGCTTCCATAGCAAAAAATATAAAACCAAATTGCACCTTCATGCCTATAATTTCTACAAATCCATCTACGCAACTCCCGTTCATCTCTCTTAATCAGATCATGAACATTCAACCCTCCTTCAGGTCGAAACACCATTACCTCCATTGATGGGTAGTAACCATTTTCATCACGATCGTAACTCTCGAACTGAATTCGTATGTTCACCATTTCGTTTGCGTATGCCAATCGGTACCAACCTCGACACAAAATCCCACTTTAACAAATCGACCCCCACCCCACCCCCGAAGTGACATCGATGATCCAAACGAAAAAATCGACCCAAACCAATTAATTATGCACAAACTTTTTTGGCCACACCCATCCGACAAAATCGACCACACCCAAAACCACGTTTTCGCAAAAAAATCGATCGAAAATCAAATTGCGCCAGAATGCCCACAATCCAACTACTGCTTGCGCTTTGCGCATATAATTTCCATATTCGCCTTCACGCAACAGATGTCAAGACATAAGCTTGAATCAGGAGCCCCTTCTGGTTTGAATCTTTTACCTTTCTGTTTACTTGTCTAGGACGATCGATTTTTTCTTCCTCAAAACACTGTTCTCATTCGCCGTCAAGAAATGCATTGTTAATATTGTGATTCCGTGACTGATCGACTCCCCAATATCACGTTTAGTCACGAAACAATTCGTCACGCGAAGTCTCCGGTCGATAGAGTTTAGCGTTTCAAAATGGCTAAAATTCACCCAGTTTGGCTCTTCTATCTCACTCTTTAAGTAGAAACGCAACTTTGCAACTATAGAACGTACAAGGGTTAAGAAAAATGAGTATCTGGAGATCAAATATCCACTTTCATGGATTTCGAAACAGGAAGTGTTTACACAATTACCGCCGACCCACCATGAAAATTCCTGAACTTCGATACCGCCTTATAGAGACTTCCTTCAATAACCCAAGCTAATTCCCAGGTATGTTTTATATGTATGTCTAAATGTGGAATATAACTAGAATGAAGTCAATTTGGAGTTATACCACATGTGCAATATTGCCGTCGAAAATCAATAACAAAACGGAATTTTTGTTATCCATAAAACCTATTCCTCATTTTTGAATTATTTCTGCTCGGTGAGTGTCGCTTTTGCTCTAAAAGAATCTTCTAGTGAAAGAAGAACAGTGGTTCTGTTGAAAGAAAGTGTCCAAATTTCTCCGTGCGACTTTGTTTGCGAACGAGAGGCAAGTTGATGTATGCAAATTTCACGTAAATAATTAGCCAATTTTGTGACTCCGACCACAAGAACCGATGTTCTAATTTTTCTAAAAAATAAAAAGCTTTTGGCGGGAACAATCCACATCAGGTATCTTATCTACCTAAAAGCTATCTATGGACAAAAAATGAAAGAAATCGATTTTTCAACTCTTGCCACGAAATTAAGATTTTGGTCAATATTTCCTGACCGTCGCTCTTAACTACTATAGAAACTATCTTGTCTGTCAGTATATTTGATATGCCATTGTTCATAAAGTGTATCAATACTATACAAGACAGATGAAACAGGAACTGAGTTTTTGATCAACAATTTCTGCTTCTTTCTTAGTTTTCTATGTTTGAGTGACTTCATAACTCTTCTTAACGATACTCTCTTACACTCCGAGTTACTGTTTTTTTACACAGTTGGGAATGTTTAATGCACTGATTAAAAGTATCGGTAATTGTGTCCACAAGTGAATCATTATTAACATTTGTATGGCCAGTATATACATGTGCAATACTATATTATCATACTGCAAACCAGGCACAGATCTCAAGAATGCATGATTTAAGTAAAAGCAACCACGGAATGTTGTATTAACCATCTTCTAACCGAGGTTTCTGTTCCCATCCGTGGGATCAGTTGTTTCTCTAAAGTTCCCTAAAAGGAATTAGTTGTGTCTCGAAAGACAGTAGTGGTTTCCCGAAGGAAATATTTGGTTCCCGGAAGGGAGTTATTTGCATTTCGAAAGACGTTATAGGTTTCCCAAAGGAAATGTTTGGATCCCGGAAGGGAGTTATTTGCGTTTGGAAAGACAGTATTGGTTTCCCAAAGGAAATATTTGGATCCCCGAAGGGAGTTAGTCAAATCCGTATAAGGGTTCGCCAGATGATTTACATGGACCAATTCGAGGTGTTTCGCTGCATAAATCGCTCCATCATGGCCGCCCAAGGGAGTCAGGCATCTCGGTTCAGCGTTGGTTTTTATGGTGGAAATTCGGAACAGACCGTCAAACAACTTAAAGAGGTCTTTTCTAGAAAACATCGTGCACATTGCTTGAAAGCTGTACCTGGTTACTGGTGCAAAATAGCAAAACATTGTAAACAAAACTCCTTACCTGTAATCGTGAACTATTCACTCTATAAGCCAGACATAACTAATCGATCACATCAATGACATCAGTTAAATCAAAAGGTAATCGATAGGTGATCAGTTGATTGGTCATTGATTATTGTCAATGATCAATGAGTAATCGGTGACTAATCAATAGACCACAAAATTTTTTGTGATCTATTAGTCACTTATTACATTTATTAGTCATTGAGGTAAGATTTCCGCACAGGTCCCTACTTCATTATGCATGCTGTAGCTGTATTGTCAGTCTTGGGCATTTGTACGCGCAAACTTTACATATTTTGAAGGAAGGAAATTGTATATCTACAGCATGCATAATGAAGTAGGGACCTGTGCGGAAATCTTACCGTCATTGATTTCATTCAAAACTTGTCAGCGTACTTGTTAGTTTCATTTTCAGACTGGTTGGTTCCTGTTCAGTTGTTTTGTTATTAAACAAGAAGACGCCTGAAGGCGTTTACGCGGGATGTGTTGGTTTAAAATTGCTGATGCAGTATGTTTTTTTTGCTGATTGTGCGATCATGGATATCCATGGTGCAATGCAACCTGAATTGCACGTGATTCGGAGTTACAGCCAATAAAAATCACACAATTTTTTCGGGACGGGCTCGGGATACGGGAAAGTTACAAAACAAGGCAATTTTTGACTCCCAAGACGACGAAAGTAATGCGATACCGAATTTTATACGCTGGCTGACTACGTCATCCCGCGTAATAAATGGCTGGGTAAAGTCAAATTGCATAATTAAGAATCATCTGTATTTGTGATTAACAATACACGGCAGTAGTTATAGACAGCGATTGAGACCAATTTTTAGCCCTCACGGAATGGAATGCAGTACGTCAGGAAGGAAAAGTTTCAGACATGCGCAGTTGGAGCGTTTCTTGGCAACATTTGCGCCAGTCAAACCATAGCAATCTGTTTCGTTGAATATCGTTTTGAAACGCAAAGGTTTTGGCACTTTAGTATGCAAGGTAGAAAGAATGGGACAGATTTAAAATTTCTACCGTTTTAGTTTTTCTTCTCTCCTCGCCTAAGTGGTATAAATACTTATTTTTTGACTGTTTTGCCGTCCACTGAGTGCGGGACCGGTGAAGTCGGGAAAATCGAAACGGTCAAATTCAAGATTTACCTTCTAGTTTTCTGGGGAATGAAGGTCAGGAGCCCCAGATTGATCGCTTTTAAAGTTATTTCAACCTTTTCCCCGCGCGCTCAAGATATAAATTCTTGCAGTGATATATCGAATGCACCGGAGAGAGAGCTTTTGGAATGTTCAGTTCAAGGAAACGAGAGTCAAGGTAAGAGGAAATGTAGTTTTCGAGTAAATGCAAATAGTAAGCTTAACGATACTGTTATAAGCTTACAGATAAGTATTATTCATCCCTATCAATTCGGCTGGGATGCTTTGTTTTCACATTGAATTTTTCCAGCAAAAGAGACGCTTTCTTTTAATGGAAAGAGTTATGTGTTTTTACAATTTGTTCGCCAAATAAAGGTCACGGCGGCCTTGTTTTGCAGGTTTTGAGAACCTGCAATTTTGAGCCAGACTACAAGTTTGATTATCTGTGGGGATACAATATTTTTATGGTATGTAATAGGGATCCTAAAGGTCTCATTGAGGTCTGGAAATAAATTCTGTGCATTTTATTGTTCTGTTGTGCTTTATTCCATTCAACACATTATGTAACTTTCCTTTATAAGGTGATAATCTTACATTTGTGCACTGTATCATATTATACACACTTTTTGTGTCATTCTAACCAATATTGCCATATTTAAAATATTTTAAAGCCTGAAATATGGATTACAACTGCTCTACAATGTACTTACATAAATGATAAATATTACATAATAAACTAAATTATGTTCACTGAAAATTGTAGACTGTTTAGCAACTACAGAAATATAGTCATTACATTTTCCTTTCCACTGCAGTCATGCATTAAAAAAAGTCAGAGGTACTGACATTAAAAACACAACCATTTTTCCTTGAAATTATATATTTACAATTTACACCATAGGAACCCACACCATACTGTAGGTTTGACTTGTCACAAACTGTATACTTAATTTGAATCACGGATAAAACCGTGAAAATGCAACAACGTCCCAGCATATTTGATTTTGCTCACTCCACTTTAACAGATTTTTTGAATAAAATTCTATTTTGAATGAAAAAGAAAACACTAGGCTATGATACAATTATAATGATTTCTTTTTTTCTCAGTTATCTTACTTCAGCTTGACCTTTCATAGCATGGCTCCAGGAATTATTACAATGCACAATAATCAAATTTCAAATAGAGCCACCCCTTACATGACCTATTCTTCATGCACAGGTAATGGTGTAACATTAATGTCTAAAATGGGAGCAGGAGAAGGCTGGACAGTGTTTGGCAGGTTGTGAATGAACAACTGGCAATCCCTTGGTAAGTCATGTGTTGGAAATTCTTGTCCATAATCCCATATCTTGAGAGCTGCAAGTTGCATCAGAGGTGGAACCTGTCCAGCAGTTCTGACTTCTCCAATCACAGTTGGCTTGAATGACCTCTGTTCTTCCAATTGTGTTGTTCCTTTGGTGGAAGCTTTCCACCGAAGTTCAAGTTTGCGACCTTCTGCCTTAACAGACTGGATCATGCTTTGTGTGTCACTGTTAAGTTTTCTTGCTTCCCAAGCTTTCGGATAGACATCTTTAGCTGTTAGGGGCCCATTGGTTTTGCATGTTCTGATGGCATTTAAGTTCTTTCTTGCCTCTTGCAGAAGGTCTGAGGTCAGCATGTGTGCATATGCCTTCATTCTCTCTTCATGTACTTCTCTTGCTGCTTCAGTTGTCCTGCTGTTGGTTTTTCCACTGTGAAGTGTATTCTCAACAAACGTTATAGAGGCTTGTTTTGTCAGCTCTGACATGTTTTCTCGGAAATAAAGTTGTGAAAGGTTAAACTGTCTTTCAGCAATGACATTGTTCACAGGCACACTGAAAATGTGTTTGGCATAGAACTCAAAAAGGTGGGGGTTAGCCTCTTTGCTAATTAGAGGGCTCTGAGCTGATGCAGCCAGTGTTTTAATCTCATTCAGAAGTTGTGGTTGCTGCAGTTTCCAAATACTGGCCCATTTGATGAGTCCAGTTGTGTCCTTAGACACCAACGTGTGAAGATTTTGTCCATGAACATGGACATTGTTTGCTAACCTGTTTTGTTGTTTGCTTTCAGGCAGCATGATGGGAACTTCAAGCACCTTCAAAACAGAATACCAGAAAGGACTTTGGTATCTCTGATCTGCCCCTATTCCAAATAACTTGGGAAAGGACAACCACTCTGCTCCATGGTCTTTAATCACTTTGAGTGCTTCTTGTAACATTGGCCTTTGCACTTCACGACAAAAGTGGTTGATGGCTGCAGGGTCCTTAAGTGACATCTTTACCTGCTGCTCAGTTAAAGGGAAATATGCCGATGAGGATGTTAACATTTTGCTCAATGTTTCATGATGTTTGAGGACAGTTGCAGGCCATAATCGTGCAAGGTATCCACTAGAGAAACCAAGTTCCTCATCACTTGCTTGTGATGCATTAAGAGATGGAATAATGAACTTGTCAAGGAACTCAAACAGAAACTTAATTTCAACTTGGATCATGGGACAAGAGCTCAGCTTGATGACATTTTGCCACACTAAGTAGTGGCTGTCTGATTTTGGCATTTTCCGCAGGAGACACTCTGCAAGCTGAAGACATGCTTTTCCATACTTCAAATGCCACTGAAGAGTCTCGTAATAATATGTCCACCTGGTGTCAATAAAGGACTGAGGAAGGGGTGGCTCTTTACTTAGGATACCCAACGAAACATACATTGATTTATACTGACTAGGGCGCTCGTGATGGAGCCAAGCTACCTTATAAAGCAATTGCAATACATGGTTGTTGTTCATGTCACCCTTAGCCCCAAACCCAGCCTGACACATCCTTCTTAACATAATGTTTAGGATGTGG
Source organism: Ricordea florida (assembly GCA_949710005.1). NCBI lineage: Eukaryota > Metazoa > Cnidaria > Anthozoa > Corallimorpharia > Ricordeidae > Ricordea > Ricordea florida. Next base: position 23,992,319 of record OX453276.1, on the reverse strand, counting down.
GGGTAACATCCAACAAAGAACATTTCCTTCCCAAAAGCTCTTGAATTATTTGCTATTAAACCATTAGTTGTCCCCTTTTGGGTAGAGGCATTATCCCCAACTAAGCCTGAGACATTTGATATGCCATATTCATCATGAACAACATGGTGGTCTACATCTGACTGGTGTTTTCCTGATCCACTTGCTGTCAAACTGTTAGCAAGGACATAAGCCCTGGGCTTATTAATCTCTGGGCACCAGGTGTGGACACCTACAATGTGCCGTTCTTCCCCACCTTTGTTGGAGTCATCACTCCAAACATGAAAATCATATTTGCTACTTGCAAATCGTTTTTGTAAAATTAGTTTATCTGCCTCCCCTAAAAGAATATTCCAGTCTGCCAGTGTGGTTGGTGAGACAACCACATTCATAGGGGGGCTACAGTTAAATAAAATATTAAAAATAAGATGTAATGCAATAGGTGTCTTTTGACTAGACAACAAACATGCATGCTGTAAATATCTCATGCAAGCCATAAACATTATTGTTCTCTGATTTGAACCATTGTTCCCATGGGCAAAGGTATCCACAAGGGAATACCTAAGTGCCTTATTTACAATTCCACCATTTTCCTTTAATTGTCTTTTCAGTTTTGTGGAAGCTGATTTTGCCCCCCTAAGTTTGTTGCTGATTTGTGTTATTTTCAATCCAGTAGACTTCAAAGTTCTTTCACACTTTTTCACTTTACTTTGTAGCTTCGAGACATCCTTCTTCAGGTCATTGTTTTTTCTTCTTAGAAATACTGAAAACACGAAAAGGTAAAAATATTATTATCTAAGTTTAAAACAATCTTGAGTTTTCTTTATAATAATAAATTTAAGGCTCCATATGAATTTTTGTTACCAAAGTCCCCAAAATTGATCCAATTTTTGGGTGGGAGTGCAAACAAATAAATACCTTCTGTAACATGAAGTAGGTCAGAAACTTTTTACGTATCCTTGTACCAGTAAACATGTTACTATTTGCGGACTTTAACAACTTGAAAGCCAAGCTAGAATACTGTATACACATTGTTTATTGCAGTGAAAGCGGCCGTTTCCTCGGCGGTTCGCATGTCAAGTCTAGATTTTGCCCTGTAAACTGAACGAAAGGTAGACTTTTAATTAACGACAACAACACTTTGAGGAAATATGCGGCTGATTACATTTAAACTGTAAAATATTTTTTACACGTTTTTTGTTTAAAAGTCTAATGAAAATGAACCCACTAAAGAACAAGGTACTGGCTTTCAATAGCCGGCCGCAAAATCTACATAACTTATGAGTATCTACTTTTAAACATTTTGAAAGGGCTGAAGTGAGCAGGCTTTCTCAAAAGAGCATGGAGCACCGAATTAAATCTTGTTTACTGTCTACCCAGGAGCTGAGAGACTTCTTGCCTTTAATTCGAGCCGCAAAGCGGAGATGTGTCTGTTTCACAGTCTGCTTCGTAAGTCGAGGAATCACTGCGTCCATTAACTCGCCAAAATTGCCGCTTCAAACTAAAGTTTGATATTCAATAGAAAGCAAAACCCAGGCTACCGAACCATTGATTTTCTTGTGTTTTACGATCGTTTTATTTTCTTGTTAAGAGCTACTGAAAGCGGATAATATCATTACATAAGCTGAAGTTAAATTTCGTGACAGCATCGATCGCGCAATTTGTTTGTCACGAAAATTTTCAAGTGTATGTAGGAAAGCCACTCTCTGCGGCTTTCAACTCGAATATTTTCAAGAAACACTGTTCACGCATTAAGATAAGTTTCATGGCTTCTTGAACCAATACTTACCTATGCTTCGTCGTAGAGTTTGTACTGTCCTTTTCAGACCGGCGTTTTCAAACTGCAGACGTTTACACTCTCTCTGGAGTTTGTCGATCTTTTCATCGCACGAAAAATTATTCGCTTGCACTCTGACACCGCTTGTAGTTGTTTCTTTCTCTTTTTCGACATTTTCTTTCTTCCTCTTCACTGACGGCTGATTTCTGCGCGAAAATTGGCTACCGTGAACCCTTTTGTGTCCCATTTGCTCGACATTTTTGTTGCAAATTATTTGTTTGAATGTAAACATTAGGTAATGAGCCCGAGAGTTCCTTTGAACAGCAGGTTCCCAAAATAAAGTAATCAGCGCATGTCTGAAATTTTGGGGGGGTTAGGGGTCTGAAGGGTGGGGTACCGTTCCGTGAAGGCTAATTTTATGCAAATATTATGCAGCAAATAAAAGGCGGGAAAACTGTTTTTTTATGGAAATATTATGCAGCAATTCATAAGCAGGGACGGCGGAGCCGGGGGGGGCTGGGGGGGCTTTAGCCCCCCCCCCACTTTTGAGAAGGATGACATTTTATTTTGTTTAAGCTACAACTTTATACAAGCCTCGTCGGAAACTTTTCGCGTTTACGTATTTCTTCGTATTCCTTCCCACAGTCGGGAAGCTTGTGTCCAAAAACCGCAGGTTAGCGTTGGAGACCGGAAGGCTGAGAAATAACCTCCAAAATATTGCTGTAAGCATTAAAAGTACCTTTCATTTAACGCTATATCCAGGCTAAATATTTCAAGAAGTATGTCGCGGAGAATGTCGTAAATACGATTTGCGAGACTCTAGATTTCAAAATTTTCCGAGAGAGGATGCACCCAGACCCCCTACCAACTTGCGCCTCCGGCGCTCGTTTTCAGCCCCCCCACTTCAAAATACGCTCCGCCGTCCCTGATAAGGCTGTGTGAGGGGGGAAGAAACTGGTTTTGGTGGCGCCTATTTTTCTCGGGTATGGTTAAAAACCGGTTTTTGGTGAATTTGTAGTGAGCTTTCAAGAGTGAAGTGTGTTGTCCGGTGGAGTGAATTGTCGGCTCGCTCGGGCGCCATGTTGAATAATTTTAAGGTACGCCGCCATGTCCATTTCCAAATTTTTAAAATCTCATTTTTGTAGCGCAGGCCTCGGTAGTACAATGGTTAGTATACCCGCCTGTCACGCTGAAGAATGTGGATCGAAACCCCGCCGAGGAGAGTTGTTTTTTTATTCCTACACATCAACCACACTACGCATAGTTTCAATTTTAAACAACAATTTTATTACATTCACACCAAATTACAGCAGTATAGAAGTGACGATAAAAAAAATTTACAGGTTTCACTAATTATCATCAATGTCTCTTTCTACCATAACGTTCTGTCTTGTTACCGGTTTGCTTCATAAAAGACGCCGTCCTACCAGTACCAACAGGTTTGGCAAAACTGGTCAGGTTCCGTCAAGACTTGTACAGGTCAAGACAATATTTCTATCGGTGTGAGCTAAACAAACACGCTCAGGGCAAAAAGTAATCCTCGCGTGTTCAAAATAAGCTCTACCTGTAAACAGACATGAAACGATTTGCTTTTTAGCCCGAGTGTCTTTCTCTGTGCTTCGACGACAAAAAGTAGTCAATGCGTGTTTTTCACGCTCCGTTAATCCGTCGTTCCTTATGTTAATATATGTTGCTTGCGGGTACTTGAATTTGCATGAAGGATTAACACACCCTTTTGTTTAAGGCGCAAATCATAGAAAACACAATAAACATCGAAAAAGAGATCGAAAAAGCCCGGGAAGTTGGATACCGTATAGTCCGCATGAAAGAGGTGTGGCATTTCCCGGAGAAATCGTCTGATCTATTTTCAGGCTACATTAACACTTTTCAAAAAGTCAAACAAGAGGCAAGCGGCTGGCCTTCCTGGTGTGATAGCGAGAACAAGCATGGAGATGGATTCGTGACCCCCTCAGACAAAACCAATGTGGTCATTGCGGCCTTCACTACCGCCCAAGCACGACTCAAGCTCTATTCTGTTCTCGAACGTCTCCAACAACGGGTCCTGTACTTTGATACAGATTCTGTCATTTTCACAAGCAAACCCGGTGAATGGGTGCCCCCTCTTGGCGACTACTTGGGATAGTTCACCAATGAACTAGAGGATGACGATTACATCACCACATTCGTGCACAAGTCGTTACTTTGTTGCAGCAACAACCTGGATATAGCCTACACAAACCTGCCCGTAGACGTTTTCGTCGAAACAAAGTGTTTGTCAACGGACTAGATAACCAGTGGCAAGCTGATTTAGTCGATTTACAGAGCTTAAAGTCGCTGGAACCGTGGATACAAGTACCTACTCACCTGTATTGACATTCTCTCAAAATATGCGTGGGTGGTTCCCTTGAAGAACAAGACAGGGTCAGCACTAGTACAGGCCTTTACAAAAATCTTTCGGCAGGGTAGAAAGCCAGACAAATTACAGACAGATGCTGGTGCAGAATTGAAGAACAGACCGTTTCAGACATTTTTGAAGAAGCATAACGTTCACCATTTCGTCACCTATAATGAAACCAAGGCTCAAGTGGTGGAACGGTTCAACCGGACTATGAAACAAATGATGTGGCGATTGTTTACTGCAAGCAGCTCCTATTACTACTTAGACAGACTGAATGATCTCGTCAATGGTAATTATAATCAGACAGTTCATTGATCAACGAACATGAAACCTTCAGAGGTAACTGTCATGAATGCACAGCACGTGTGGCGTACCTTATATGGCAAACACCCTTCCGTGATCAAGATTAGTAAAAATTCAACGTTGGTGATCAAGTCAAAATCAGTAAGCATAAGCGTGTCTTTGAGAAATCATGCCTCCGGAATTGGAGTGAAAAAACGTTTACAGTGGCAGTGGTTACCAAGAGATCCTCCTGTCTATCGTTTAAAAGAACACGACGGTGATAGAGGGAACATTTTATGAGACCGAGCTGCAGAAAGTGATTGAAAAGTCGGATCATCTGTTTCGCGTGGAAAAAGTGCTACGCCGTCGCGGCAAAGGAGCGCAAGCAGAAGTCTTGGTTCACTGGAAAGGCTGGCCTAAGAAATACGATAGTTGGATTCCTGCTCGTCAGTTGGTGTCTCTACAATGATTCAAGATAACGATTTTTACGTGATGCTTCCCAGCAATGCTACTACGAATCTATTTCCTACCAATTCCAAATCTCATTACCGTGTGGCCTTACCCAGACAAATACGACTGAAGGATGAAGAAGACTGGGAGGTTGGTTTGCATTACGGGGGTGCATGCAAACCAAGTTGTTATGTTTTCTCCTGAAGTACCGGACAACGCCCCACTCAGCAACTGGAGTCTCTCCAGCTCAACTGCCAATGAAAAGAAAATTGAGAACCAAACTTGATCATATTTTCATACATGACTCAAAAAGCTCGCGCTGGTCGTATGAGATAAACGGGTTTTTTTTAATAAGACATGAAAACGCATGTTGTTATGATCACTTGCCATTTACGAAAAGATCCTCTGTGCGAGAAATCGCTTTTAAGGGAAGATGCTTAACGAAAGAGATACCTTAGGGCAGGTCCACTTTCTCCAGTATTTTTTCCATTAGTTTCATTTCGGAGAAGAAATGCGATCGCTGTTCGAAAATTGTAATTGGCGCAGCACCATAAACGCGCTAATTAATACGCAACTTCCTAAAATTGTTTTCAATGACTGGAGCTTAAAATAGAAAATCAATGACTCGGAATATACTGCTACTAGAAATATGACGAAGCTTAACGGAGTAGCGACGAAGAGAAGTGCCTCAATCAGAAATCTTAATGTGAAAATAACTCACTATACAATCCTGTCTAATCAGTTACAGTCGAGCTGATTTAGACCAGTCGTTCATTAGATGATACTACGAAACAGCAATGTTACGTGCTCAAAAGACTTAGCATCATTTGTGCCGGCACACTGGTGTAAGACCTTGAATAGTACAGAGAGAACTGCTACAGGAATTTCGCACGCACGGTCTACACGGTCTACACGGTGTACCATCGTAATATTCTTAAAACAGATCAGCTATGATACTTCTTACTGTTGTTATGGTAGACCGTGCTGCGATGGTAGACCGTTAGAACTCGAAGAGGCCGATGCGTGAAGGATTTATAGCTGTAGTATTTTGTGATGAAGTTATACCTGTAAACTGTGGCTCTTTAAGAGTCTTAAGAATTTGTAATTTTGTAATTCGCGCTGTCAAAGTATTAGAGTGATGCGCTTTGCAGTGTTTGAAAATTTAGTTAGATCTTTATTTCAAGCGCGAAAAGTTTTTTTGAAATTCCTTTGATGTTATTCTCCAGTTCGGGATTTTTTTTCCTCCATTTCTTCACTCTTTCTCTGGATTTCTCGGTAGACATAACTAAGCTTGTCGATAGATGAGTTGAATGTCTTTTGTTCTACAACGATTTTACACCATTTGATTACAATACGGTTCAAAAGGATGCTTAATAAGTCTTTTAAAGAAAGAGAAGGAGGAGAAGGAAGAGAAAGAGGAGGAGGAGGAGGAGGAGTAGAAGAAGGAGGAGGAAGAAGAGGAGGAGAAAGAGGACGATGAGAAGGAGGACGCGTGACACCCTCGCCAGAGGAAGTCGAATTGCTCACAGTTGGATGCATCTCATTAAAAATCCAAGCATGTAGGCGAGGTAAATGGGCCTATACTGATGTAGGCTGACATAATCGCCATGCCAGCTTCTGAATGGTTCCCGATGAGATCATCGTCCCGCCATGCTTTGCACCACCCTCCCTATAGTCAGACCTCGGTCCTAGTTCTTTCAGTCTTTACCATGACGACCGCTTGCCGGAAGGATTTCTGTGCGTTATGGGGGCCGGACACTTTAAGTATTTTATCGCCTCTTATTGATTGGTTTGCCATGGCAATCTTGCGAGACCGATCCCAGATTCCTCTGTCGAGGCTGGTGGGCTGTTTTAAATATGGCTGACTTTAATTTTGCGTGGGGTCGCCATCGTGAATACTTAATTCGGCTTCTGATTGGCTGAAAAATACCTCCGCCATCTTGGATTTGGAGAACAATTTCCTTTGCATGGGCGCCGCCATCTTGAATACTTAATTCGGCTCCTGATTAATTGGCTAAAATTTGTGGCGGCCATCTTTCGATTTGGTAAAACAATAGCATTCATTGTTCTCCAAACAATAGCCTATTGTCTTTCTCGGCTCCTGATTGGTTACCGACCCTATAAGCGCTCTATACTACTAGGGTTAATATTAAAAGGGTTAATTACAAACGACCCGTTGGTACTGAAGAGGAGAGCGATTACCAATAGTTGTCTATGTCAGATATTTGTTAGCTTCGGGAGAATTAGAAGGATGTCAAAAAAGGGCGACCGATCCAATTTGGAGACTTAAGAGTTTTTGAATTAGATAGAATTGTTTTGTCTAAGGATCAACCAGTTTTATATTATTTGGTTAACGGTCCAAGACGTTCTTTGTGAGGGAAGAATTGGAAGTTGCTCCATCAGATACCGAATTGCTCCCAAATCATGTACTTCAGAATTAGATTTCTTCGTTAGATTACATTTTTACATGACAACACACAATTGCTTTTTATATGACCAATGCTATTATTTAACCTCTCTATTGTGGCTAAATCATCCTGGTAATGAACATATTGCAGTTTAACATGGCAGTTTTACCCTGTCATCTGGTATTTTCCCAAGCAGATGGAAGATAGCCAAAGTCACTCCAATCTTTAAAGATGGTGAACGTGACGATGTAAAAAATTTTCGTCCAATTTCTGTGTTACCTGTTATGTCCAAAATTATTGAGAAGCACGTACATAAACACGTCTACACATACATGAGTCAGAATAGCTTGTTGTATAGTAAACAATCTGGTTTTCGATGTCATCACAGCACTGAAACAGCACTTATAAAGATCATTGATCAGTTGCTCTTTGAACTGGATAACAATCGTGTAACTGGCATGGTAACGGTAGACTACCAAAAAGCTTTTGACATGCTTGATCATTCTCTGCTTTTATTAAAGCTGAAGATCTATGGCTTTGATGAAAATGTTATTGCTTGGACAAAGTCATATCTGCATCAAAGGAAACAGTGTGTTCAGTTGTCTGGAGCACGATCAACCACGAGAGAAATCTGCCACGGGATTCCACAAGGTTCCATATTGGGGCCTCTATTTTGTATAATCTTCATAAGTGACCTTCCCGTACACATTGGTAATGCTGAGCTGGATTTGTATGCAGACGATACCACTATATCGAAGTCAGCTGATTATAAAGAACTACATCAGCTAATAAAATCCTTGGAGGAATCTATTGTCAATGTTCAAGATTGGGCTGCTGGTAATAAGATGCCATTGAATGAAAAAAAGACAAAGTTTCTACTAATTACTGGGAAACGTCTAGCTTCTATGATTGGTGAACTGAGTCCACCAGTACCGCGAGACATTAAGCGAGTTTCAAGTACAAAGTTACTTGGTTTAGTTGTCGATGATAAACTTAGTTTTAATGAACATATTGATTACATTTGTGGAAAGCTTGCGAAACGTATTGGAATACTAAAGAGGATCAGAAACTGTTTGTCAGTTAATCAAAGGCAATTATACTATAACGCTATTATTAAGCCTGTTATGATGTATGGATCTATTACATGGTCTATTTGTAGTAAAGCAGATCAAACTAGGGTATTACAACTGCAAAAAAGGGCTGCAAGGGTGATTTTAGATTCCTCAAGACCATCACCGTCAGTTGAACTTTTTAATAAGTTGGGATGGCTTCCTTTCTATGAAGAAATTAAAGTGAATAAATGTAGTTTGACTTATAAACGTGTAAATGGTGAAGTTCCATCATACATTTTTGAAGCGTTAAAGTTGAATAGCCAAATGCATGCTAGAAATACCAGACATGCAAATTTAAACTTGATTTGTCCTAAGGTTAACAGGAAAACTGAGGGTGGCAAAATGTTCTCTGTTACAGTGGCTCAACTTTGGAATAGTTTATCCTTAAATTTAAGAAGGCAGGCATCGGCTAGCTTGTTTAGAAGAAAATTTGAAAAGTTATTATTAGATGAACAAAAATTCTTAGTACATTTTTGTCCGTGATTTGCAATGTATTAGCTTTTATATACTTTTTAGGTCTGTATTATTACGTATTTAGTCTATTTATAGGGTGTTTATAAATTTTAATCTGTATTTCGTGAGGGCTACAAGTTTGTTAGTACTTTTGTACTATTATGTACTACCCTCATTAAATAAAGCCGTTACTTACTTACTTACTTACTAATCTGGGTAATAAGAGTAAGAATAATCTTCGACTAGTCCTTCAAGAAAGCATTTATCTATAAAGCGGTCGGCGTAATAACGTTTGTATTTATTATCATTAAATCTACAGTGGAAAATCCATTTTTTATTGTCACTTTAATTGCATCGGAACACTCTTTACAATGATGTATCTGTTTCTTGTGTATACATATCTGATATCCAACGCACTCTACGCAATTCTGCTTTACGCGGTTATGCTCACAGATTCCAACATCGTCGCACTCACAACATCTACTCTTTTGCTTTCCATGGGGGCAGTTTATTTCTAATTCTTGATTCTCTAGACGAATCACGACATTTAGCACACAATTTTAACTCTCGTACGTCTTTTATAAAATCACTTGGACATCTATAAGTTTTACATCTGTTACATTTTTGGTTTCTTGGTTCAGTCATAAATTATACAATTAGTAAAGGATTCTTATTTGAGTTACCATCCGATCGTGTCGTTAAATAATTAGGTGTCTTTTTATGATTTCTATTTAATTTAATGTAACGATCTAAACAGCAAACTGTGACAGTATTTTTGTTGTGACCCAAACAAGGATCAATTCTTTTGTAGATGCTAAATTATCTAATTGACGGTCTTTATACTGTAAATGTACATTGCAATAGGGGCATGTATTTGACTTTGTTAAGTTCATTAGTGTTGGGTGATCCATATACTCATCAGGATCATAAACGCCACTGGCTACATCAAGACAAACATAAGAAAAAATCCAAGAATCTACTGCAGAATTCCTATCTTCATTTGTCAACTCTGCACTACCGCACGTCTTTTCCTTACGCCGTCTTTCTGCATCTTTTTGCCGACAGTTTAAACACGTTTTCATTCGATGCACAGCCTTATAGAATGAACTCTAATCTTCATCTAATTTACATTTAGTACATTTAATTGTACATTTATCTTTCATGATTAATATTTGATTATTCTTTTGTGTTCAATTACATTAAATCTAAATACTTACTACAAATTTCACTTATAAGTGATATGCTTCTTGAACTTGCTGCTGAGTCGTAGCCGAAGTGATATTCATTTTACCTGATCTAAATAAAATGATTTTAACATCTCTTTCTGAAGTTCTATATCCACTTATTAATCCAGCATGTTTGTATTTTATTGTATTTACATATGACAACGCCAGGTTCATTTGTCATTAATTTGAATGGTCTATTACGATCTATGGAGTAACCACAATGAGTAGCCGAATTCATTAAACTGATAGATTGTTGAAATATCGCCTAGTGTATTTTTTAGTATATTAGTAGCCATGATACCGTGCTCTAACGACTTACATCCAACGCCAGTATATGTGTACAGCCACTTGTCCCAAACTGTAATACTTGCATTTCTTTAGTGACTTATTCCCAAAGCGCACTCACGTGGGAATGTTTACCGTGTGCGTGCACATGCTGGTATGCCGTGTACTGATTGGTATAAAAGTCGGCGCGTGTATTTTCCCATGGATTTTGGTTTTGTGAATGAATAAAGCGTTGTTCTGGCTTAGTCGCACCCATCGTGGTTTTGTGGTTATATTTTCTTAAACTTTAGCGTGGCGGCAGCGGTATTGGACCCAAGCCTTGGAGTTTCCTCATCCAGACGTCGGAGTTGTAACTCAAGATCACTATGGAGCATGCAGGAACTGGTGCACCGAAACAATGGCCACTCAACACCAACGAGACGGTAAACAGCTTTGAGAACTGGAGGGCTAACCTCATGTATATTCTGTCCCTGGACGCAAATTTCGCCATTTTCCTCAAACCTGGCGCTACCTGGCTGAAACGTACGAATGCTAACCCCAACCGCGGCCTTACCGCTGACCCGGAAGCGTGTTATATACAGATTGGAGTTGATGTTAGGTCAGATTGCCAACTTTTGTCCTATTATAAGCAGAAATCGTATCATTCGTGACTCAGTTTCCCTTAACGACGTTTGGTAGGGCATTAGACTACACTTCGGATTTCACACTACTGGTGCCCGATTTATATACCTTGCATACATCGAGCAGAGATCTGAGGAGAAACCTATACCTAGACCTATACCAACGCATCCTTGCTGCCGTCAGTTACCATCTGCTCACGCAAAATGGCGGCATTAACCATCATGGCCAGGTAATAGATGTCGATGAAGAACTCACACCAACACTAGAGAACTTTGTTGTCCTCACCTGGCTCCGCCTCCTACGCAAAGACCTTCCAGCTTTAATCAAATAAAGGTACGGCCCAGAGCTGCGTCAACGCTCCCTCGCCAGCATCAAACCAGAGATCTCTCAGGCTCTGCATGCACTTCTCAGTGAACTCAAACCAACAGAAGATGTTAGGTCACTGAGCATCTCTCAGCCCAGCCCTGGCCCCTCTCTAAGGGTCCCTCTGGTCCCCCAGAGGGACCCTTACGTGGAACTCGACGAAATATGAGGATCTGCCCTCTGTGTCAACAAGCTAGCTAGTTGAGCAAGACAAGACCACTTCCTGAGCGCTTGTCCCTTCCTTTCTGAGTTCAATCGCCGCTTTATGATCCTCGCCCGCAAATTAGGCGTGGAAGAAGACGACAACAGTGATGAGTACAACTTTGTGGAAGACGATTTTTACGCCCATGAGGACACAACCCTTGAAGTCCTTTACACCTCCGTCCCTGAGAGATCTCGTCTCTCAAAAGTTAGTGTCCGACGCTCACCGATCCTGGATGGAGTTGCAAGCAACGAGGCAACTGTAAGGATCCTCCTAGACACAGGTGCGGAATCTACTTTCATTCGAATAGATGAGGCCCGCCGTCTAGGCGTGCGCGTGGAAAAGAACACCAGAACACCCTAGCATTGCAGATGACATGAGCAGTCTATGCGTCCGGGGCGAGACGCGCATTAACTTCCTATGCCATGGCAACAAGCTCCATATAGACGCTATTGTGGTCGACAAGTTAGCATCTCCAATAGCGGCAGAAATGTCGTTTGTGGAGGACAACGGTATTGACATTAGTGGTAGGTCACGAACCATCACCCTACCAGACAGTACATCACTAAAGTATTATTCACCCCAAGTCAACAACAAGCCACGACTGGGTCGTATACTGATAAGGTCAAAATCTAAGTCTTCCACCTTGTGGCCTAATGAAACAGTCTATCTGAAGACACCCGAGGTTACGCCCAGTGATGAGTTACTGCTGGATCCTAGCCATGGTTGTGACCCCTCAGTTGCAGGAATCCTGAAACCCACCATGGCGGTCGTCGCTGAAGATGGCACAGTGGCACTGTCCCCCGACCTTGATGGCCCCATTACTGCCCCTCGTCACTCCCACCTCTTCAATGTGTGCCTGTCTGTCCCCGTGGATTCTCCAGAAGTCCAGGAAGTACTCACGGGCCCGTATAAGGCTCCAGTAGTGATGGCAGCCACCCCTGTTGAACACTCGGTCAACACTGTGAGAATTGACCAGGACAATATTCTCCCAGAACAAGATAAAGGCCTCCGTGAAATCACTCCTCGTTCTCCATCAATCTTCGAACCTAATTTCAAGGGGTACAAAGAGGCGGTGGGCCCATTTCAGCCAGTTAACATAGGCCCCTCCCTTCCCCCACAGAGGAAAGGCCGTGTTCCGCAATACAGTCGTGAATAACTTGTGCTTCTCCAGGAGAAACTGGATCAGCTAGAGGAGGCTGCCGTTATCGCTGAGGTCGAGATGGTGGGCGCCTCTGTTGAGTACCTTAACCCATCTTTCCTGGTTACTAAGCCAAATGGTGGTCACCGTCTAGTCACTGCATTCTCAGAGGTCGCCAAATACTGCAAACCTCAGCCGTCCCTCATGCCAGATGTCAACACCACTCTTCGGGAGTACCTTATCGTCACTGATCTCACATCAGCCTTCCACCAGATCCCGCTGTCGAGAAAGTCCCAAAAAGTTTGCGGAATTGTCACCCCTTTTAAGGGTGTGCGGGTCTATCAGTGCTGTGCCATGGGAATGCCGGGAAGTGAGACAGCTTTAGAGGAGTTGATGTCCCGTGTGCTGGGGGACCTCATGGAAAACCGAGTAGCCAAACTCGCTGATGACTTGTATTGTGGAGGACACCATTACTGAGCTAGCTGACAATTGGGCACTGGTACTCACGGCTCTGGACAAGCCCTCTCTTCGCCTCTCCCCTGCCAAGATCATCATCTGTCCATGATCCTCTACCATCCTTGGATGACTTTGGGAACAAGGCACCCTAGCTGCCTCCCCTCATACGGCCAACACCCTAGCCACATGCCCACTTCCAACGACCACCACTGACCTGAAGTCTTTTGTTGGATCTGTCAAGGCGATAGCAAGAGTTACCCCGGATTTGCGTCTCTTCTGAGTCCCTTGGACGATTCCATCAAGAACTGTGAGCCCAAAACCCCACTGGTATGGTCTGATGAGGCCACCCGTGCATTCCATGACGTACAGGAGGCGGTGAAGTGCAGAGTGACCATAGAACTCCCAGCCCCATCAGATGAGCTGTGGATAGCCATTGATGCTGCTATGAGACCAACAGGGATAGCATCCAACATGTACATCAAGACCAAGGAAGGCTTGATCCTTGCAGGCTGCTACAGTGCTCGCTTAAAAATCCACCAGCGCTTGTGGCTGCCTTGTGAAGTGGAAACCTTTGCCATATCAGTTGCCCTGCAACACTACTCACCTTAAATCATCCAATCTGCTAAACAGACCCATGTTCTGACCGACTCGAAACCGTGTGTCTAGGCCCTCCAAAAGTTACAGAGAAGTGAATTCACTAACAGTCCCCGAGTGGCCACATTCATCAGCACCGCTAGTAGGTAAAATGTCGCCGTACACCACCTTCGTGGATACCGCAACCTCCACGCTGATTTTGCTAGTCGCCATCCCACTGGGTGTAGAGAGAATAAGTGTCAAGTCTGTGACTTTGTTCACAGTATGATCAACACTCCAGTGTTACGACATGCTCCTGTGGAGGATCCCCTAGATGGACCAGTCTTCACCAGCCGCCCGGCATGGATCAACATCCAGAACTCTTGCGCTGAACTACGTAGAGTTAAGGCCCACCTGCACCAAGGAACTAGACCAGGCAGAAAACAAACTAGTATCCGTGACATCAAGCGTTACCTACAAACTGCCATCGTTGAGAGTGACGGCCTCTTGACTGCACCTCCCATCAATGCATTGACCTCCGGCCGACCACGTATTGTTGTCCCGCGCCAAGTGGCACATGGCCTTATCACTGCTGTTCACCTTAGACTGAGCCATCCAACAGCCCACCAGCTAAAACAACTGATTCAGCGTTACTTCTTTCTATTTGACTGTGACGCGGTTGTTCAGACAGTCACAGATGCATGTGCTTCATGCGCAGCACTCATCAAAGCAAAGCATTTTCGGCCACACATCACCTCCCAGGATCCCCTTCCACACATAGGGCCCTGTTGTGCAGCTGATGTGATGCGAAGGTGCCGCCAATACGTGCTAGTTTTTCGAGAGTGTGCAACCTCCTACACCACCACCTGCCTGATCGATTCAGAACGAGCGGAAGACCTTAAACCGGCCCTCATTGCCGCCTGCCTTCCTATCCGTTTGGCCGATGGCCCCCCTGCCACTATCCCCTGCAACCCAGGCCCAGGATTCATGGCACTACGCTTAGACCCAACCATGCAAGAGGCCCGCTTACAAGTTGAAATTGGTGATCCCAAGAATATTAACAAGAACCCTGTTACCGAGAGAGTTGTGCAGGAGCTAAGGATTGAATTACAAAAGAGGGACCCAGAAGGTAGCCCTGTCAGCCATCAACACTGGCCTTGGGAACTGCCATTATCAATGGCCGAATCCGACATCATGGCCTGTCCGCTCGTGAGGCGCTATCCCAGCGTGACCAGTTCACTGGACAACAGCTACCATTCTCAGATGATGTACTCATCTCCTCCAAGGCACCCAGAGCACCATTTGTCCCAGTCCCAGAAATAGCACCTGGCACCCTAGTCTATGTAAACTCCGACCCCAACAAGACATCGGCAAGACCCAGATACCTTGTCACCCAATGTGATAATGGATGGTGCTCTTTGAAGAAGTTCACAGGAAACCAACTTCGCGACCGCACCTTTCGAGTCGCCCCCCGTGAGTGCTACCCTGTACCTGGCCAAGTCCCACCCTTACCACCATCAGGATACACAGATGATGACCAAGATGAAGAAGGCGAACCACCCACAGTAGCCACTGATATGCCTGACATCGTCGCCACCCCTCCGGCGCCTGAGGGTGTGGAGCCTCTCGGCCAATATGATGCAGTCCCAGAACTTCCCCCACCTGAAGAGGAGGCACATCTCCCGGAGCCAACCACTATGCCCGCTACTACAGTTATACCACGTCCCTTAGTGCCCCAGCAAAGAGGGCTTTGCCTGACCGCCCTAGGAAACCACCAGGCTGGCACAAGGACTATGTGCCACACTAATTCGTGTTTGTATGGGTGTAAGCGAATCCTAATCACCGCATGACTCACATTTTTCCCCTTATCATAGTGCACTTATGCTCTCATTGCCGATTAAAGACTTAAAAGACGAAGAAGAAGAAAAGAAGTCACGCCAGTATATGTGTACAGTCACGTGTCCCAAACTGTAATACTCTCATTTCTTTAGTGTACTTATTTCCAAAGCGCACTCACGTGGGAATGTTTACCGTGTGCATGCACATGCTGGTATGCCGTGTACTGATTGGTCTAAACGTCGGCGCGTGTATTTTCCCATGGGTTTTGGTTTTGTGAGTGAATAAAGTGTTGTTCTGGTTGAGTCGCACCTATCGTGGTTTTGTGGTTATATTTTCTTTAACTTTGGCGCAACATAAACTATTTTACCATTCGTAAATAGTTTGCTATTAATATGCTTATCTCCTACGTTAATGATGAAGGTACATTGATTTTTAAATTGACGACTCCTAGAATTACAAACACCTCGGTTAATATCTTGATAACGTATACCAATGATTTGTTTATTGAGTATCGTATTACATGTAACTAGACCTAAATGAACTGAACTATGAATCCGAGAACAAATCGTCATTATTATTAACCGTAATGGACTCATTGATGCCATTATAATGTCCAATGGCGTAGGTATGTATCCCATCCTTTCGGATAATACGCTTATCATCAAGTGAGGATAAGGCGACTTTGATAGTTTCTGTGGAGACATCATGAAGATAACTCCAAATCACATTCATTTGGTGCATTTGTTTTTCCCTATTAAACAAACAGTCTTAATAGTCGACATGAGAAATAGTATTCTTAATAACAGATTTCCTGATACCCTTGCATTTTTTATTTTCCATACCACTATCCATCATATAGGAATAAAGTTTGGCTCTCAGACCAACGAATTCAATAATTTGCTCGCCTCCGGCTTCGTCTTTAAATTCATCAATGACTTTCTTATTAACACCGGTTGAAATACCGGATGGATGATCTTCTGGGAAATGACTCGTATCGAATAATGATTCTACGTCTCTACTATCAGCGTAGAAATCTTTCGTACGTATTTCATAACAAAGGCTGCCTGTATCAGTAAACAATAATTTGGCTCGATCACCATATTTAGGTTTCATATAATCATAATGAAATTTATACATTAGCGTTTTACTCAAGTCTAAAATACACATACCCATATAAACGGGTTTGTTGAATATTAATTCATGTTTACCCATATGAACCGCTGCTAAATTCTCATCAAATATCGTGAAATGCACAAAGTTTGGTTGAATGATTAGCTTTTTAGCTTTTGTTCTATCTTTTTCTAACTTTATATTTTTTCCGGTTTCAGATGTTTTCCATAGTCTTACCAATTAGTTAAAAAAAAAATCTTTTTAAAAATCATCGGTGGCTTTGGCTCTTAGATTCGTATTTAGATCGATATATTATTTCATCCATGGTGATTCATTAAACGTAATACCCCTATGAATTTTAGTTAGAATTAATCCGTGGTTTAAACATTGTTTTAGATTTTCCCTATGTAATAATGGGAAATGGGATAATGGGTTTTACTCCTTAAAGTTAGAATGAGTTTATATACGTGACCCACTTTGATATGTCCGGGTGCATATGGACAATCGTTATGTAAATCATGTAAATGATGTAGATAACGTAAATCAACGTCTAAAATGCACGGCATATTCTCCCAATGATTTAGCTCATCTTGAGGCATCCATCTGAATCCATGTGTTGGTAATGGCTGACTCATGGCCCACCCATATAAATTGTTGGCATCTAGGTAGATGATAAATTGACGTGGACTCCTCGGAACGTAATGTTTCATATATTTGTTATTAGCCTTACCATACCTATTACTGATCAAGGATACGCCGCCTCTAGTGCCCGCTTCAATCATTAATAGTTGATCAATATCTTTAATTAATTCTAGTTGGACCCCGGTTATTTTTAAGCAAGCATCCCACGCCAAACTTAGGGCGGTATAATACCAGGCTGGATCTAATTTATAGTGTTCCATACATATATCTGTAAAGTTTTCAAATACATCTGCTAATAATAGGACATCTAGTTCTAAATATAAGTCATGATAATCCCTCGTGGACTGCATATTAAATTCATTCCATATTTTTTGGGCATGTTGATAACCTTCGTCTGAAATGGATTCTCCTGTTAATTTAGAATAAACTGCCTCTTGGGATGGTAAATTGGTGACGTTTAGCTTCTCAAAACGATCAAACCAATCATAGGGGAAGACGCCCTTTCTTTGTAGTAATTCTAATTGTTGACCCCGATAATATCTCGATAGATTGACGAATTTATCTCTTGGTAATGTTTTTATTAAATTAACTAAGCTAGTGGCCATAAATCTGAAACTGTCATCGAATCTGAAATAAATATAAACAGGAACTTTTTTACCATGTTTATCTATACGAGTGTCCACCTTAATTTGCTTTGAGAATGAAATATATATTTTTTTCATTATTAGCAATACACTCGATTTTGCCTCCAGATTCTTGAATTAATGAATAGGTGTGAATCATACCCAGTAAGATTATGCAATATTACTGGAATACATTTTGGTATTTGATAATTTAAAGTGCATTCTTTATGAGCAGATTTTAGCTCATATCGTTTGAAATATTTTACCTACAATATCTGGTATATAATCAGATTCAGTAACCAGTATAGCTATATCGCCATTAAATCCAGCAAACGCTTCTTTCGGTTCTTTGGTAGGAACATCGACTTTAAATCTACAAGTTAATATAAATCGTAATTTTATAGGTTTCTTCATATTACGTATGGTATTAATAACATTGAACCTAATTTTCTCCATGAATGATCTTGCATCACCCGTATCACCATCAGTTCGATAGCTTTGAAAATATCTTTGAATCGCCGTTTGATGTACTTGAGGGGTATATCGATCCAAATTTCTATAAATTTGACTAACCCTCCGTCTAAGATCTTCAATGCGTTGGTTTACTGTGGTTCGTATTGGTGGTGGAACGTATGATATTAAATAGATTTAGGCAAGCCTAAAAGCGGAGCTCCTCACACAGTCCCTCCAAAAATGCTTGAAAACTTGTGGAAAGAACTCAGCTTTATGCTTATGTTCCTCCAAAAACGCTTGAAAACTTGTAGGAAGAAAATTTTTCCTCCAAAACCGCTATGAATAATCCGTTTCTTCAGCAAAACATTGTAGACTGCTGTAGACTGCTGGCTGTAGGCTGTGTAGCCGCGGTAAGCCGCGAAAAGCGCGCGAAAAACGAAGCCTCGTTTCGGTTTAAGACTTTTAAATATCCCGGATGAGTATGGCCGCCATGTTGGGGCAACGTCGTCGTCGTCGCTAGGCGCACGCGCCCGCGAGCCATGCCGCTAGCCACGACGACCATGAAAACTCAAACGCATGGTTTTCTCAATTTCTATCCTCGCACGGTAGTTATGGGGCTCCGCTGTGCGGCTCTTCGAGCCGCTGTGGAGCTCCGCTATAAACCAATCGGTAAATTCTCTCATTCTACGTCTAGTTTCAGCTGCGATTCTTTCAGTGACTTGTCTAAATGTACTTTGATTCGTTGAAACTAGCGCTGGTCTTAAAATAGGTACATTTGTTTCCGGTATAGGTTGATCCATGATATTTGGTGTTTGAGTCATAATTGAGTATTTTAATAGTCTCAATTTTTCATGTCATGTTACTTAAAAAAAATATCGCGTTTGTATATATGTGGAGTTATTGTGTGAAAGAAAGAAAAGAAACTGAATGTATTGAAGGTAGTGAGAGTAATGGTAAATAAATGATGAAATGCTTCTGTGCAAGTTGTGGTCCGAAGAAGTCGAGATTTATCTCAGAATCAGTATACAATATTGGTAAACAATAATTAGGGTATATAGTTGATGACAATAACAATTCTAGAGAGGTAGTATCCTTTATAAGGTACTTTTAGGATAAAATCGAAATTATCCCTATCAAATCCTCCCATTGTCCACTGAAATGTGTTTTTATTTAATAATGATTCATAATTAAAGTTTATCGAGCAAGAATAAAATGGCTTGATCACATAGAAAAATTTAACCACACAATTCCCAATTTCATCATAATAGTAATACGGAAAACAACACCTCCGTAGTCATAATTAACAAACTTTGGATGAAAATATTTATTAGCTGCTAGTTGTTTTAAACTTAGAACAGACATTATAATCTATTATATATTCAATCAAATATTCGTTAATTTATGCGGAGTCGGTGGAATTTAGTGACGCGATTTCATGTTATGCACATTTCATGCTGCGTCCTATGACGTCATTTAATGTTATGCGGAGTTCATACGGGTTCTATTGAAACTGGGAAAAATTGATTTCAAATTAATTTTTTATTTCACATTTTTAATTCTTTTTCCTTTTTCGCTAGGTGCCGCATCTCTACACTACTTTACTAATACTTCACCATTAAGAGGTCGATGTTTTTGTCCTGTAAGCCATCTCATGAAGGCTGAAGGTGTTAATTAAGGAGTCTCAAACTCTTCGATAGGCTGGCTTGGAAGCTGGTCACTATTGTGTTGATCTTCATAATTCCACGTTACTGGAGATGCATTCCCTGTGATATTTTGTTCATCCTCAAGGCTAATGAGAAAGCCCTAGAGATGATCCATGATGTTTTCTTCACTTTGCCTTCGTGAACTTCCTGGTGTAGAGTAGACAGGCTGCAACAATGAGAATACATAGTTTGCATGGATTTGGTCTTGTGTACCATCTGCTTTCACAAAGAGGGCCTTACAAAGTGCTGGATTAGAAATTATAAACTTCGCCAGACCGTACACCTGAAGACCTTCCATGAACTCCTTCATTATCACAACCCGCCTAGTAACAATACTGATGACAATGGATCGTACTATGTCGTCAACATGTTCCTGGTCTATATGTTGCCCGTGTATCCATGCTCAATTATCATGTCTTGATGAGGTGGCACATCTTCTCTTATCTGATTTATAACTGATAGGTCACCCACAGTACGATGAGTGTCTGGACTGAGGTCCTTGACTTCAACTTCAGGATTGACAAGTAAATTGTACACACATTCTTCCATGGAGCAAGGAGCTGGTCCTCCTTGGGCTAAATTAAACTAACAGCGACAATCTGACCACAAGCTCTAAAATTACCATTTTGAATGTGGTAGGAGGAGTTAACTGGGCTTCCTTCAGGAAACATTGTGTTGCCCATTCCCTGAACCATTCTTTTCCCATTGCTCCACTGTCAATTTCTTCTTCACCATGGTAACAAACTCTCAGAAAATACTCAGCACTGCTTCTGTTTACTTCTCGTTGCCACAGCGAAAGTAGCCTAGAGAAGGGTGCTCCACGTCTAACAACCAAGAAAAGCTGGTGAGAAGAATCAACTTTATCCTGTATAGCTTTAACCACAGAGCCTGGGTCACATAGAGAGCTTGGGTCATCCAGGAAATCACCTTCGTTGACCTCATCCTGTACCTCTTTGGCAAGTTGCTCATCTTGTTTGATTTGAAGCATAACTGAACTGTCACCTCCAGCATTATTACCGTGTTCACTATCCAGCTCGTTGTCATCTCTACCATAGCCTTGGTGGTTGTCTAAATAATACACACTGCACCAGGTGGCGAATTTAACGAGAATTTAACTTTCTTTGTTGCAATTTCTTCAAAATCATCACTCTCTGAGCCTTTTATTTTGTCAACTGCCCTATGATGGTCGTCACTAGAACATAGGAAAAGGGTGACTGTTAAAATCTTTCCCCGCTTCCTCCTGATACCTTTCCAAAGAAAATAATTCAACAGAACCAGGCAAAACAAAGCTTTCTGTTCATCTTCATACAACAGTTCATAAGACAGTTCATGATCATCATACAAATTGCTATGAAAGCTTTTCCATTTCCCTTCAGCCTCCTCACGTAATAATGAATACTTTGCTGTGTTTGATAGTCTAAGAGCTTATCTTTTTCCTCTTACTGGTTTCAGGGTATGCAACGTCTCCATCCATTCCAGCATTCCAATGTAAATGAGGACCTCTTGTTCTTTGGTGGTTTTCTTTTCCTTTTTCTTTTTTCCGTTTTCTTTTCCCACACGATATTTCTGGGAAAAAAAATAAGCTTTGGTTAATAATTATACCAACTCCAGAATATATGAAAAAATAGACCGAAAAAGGATATACTCAGCATTCAAAAGTTACACTCTTCAAAGAAATATACATGGAAACCTTTTTTTAATGTTGGTAGTTTTACAGTATATCTCCTTTTAACCAAAGTACATAAAGTTATTTAAGTTTAAAAGGTTCCTACCAGTGTCCTTTCAGATTACCATAAATTCTAGGCGGCATCACAAAATCTGGTCCTTATTGCCTGACCAAGAACACACAGGTTTGAAATTACTCTTCTGAAAATGCCCCCAAATTTTGGAAAAAAATGAGAGAGCGAAGGTAACTATTGATTTATGGCGGTTACGGTTCTTTAGTTTTTAACTCTAAAAATTTTTTTTTTTAACTCGACCGTTGATACGTGAGCTGAAAGATGAAGTAAAAGTCACTGCAAGACCGTCAGAACTTCTGAGTACTTCACTAAGGGAAGCACTGCAAACAAGAACATTGACGAATAGAGCGAAAGCAGATTTAACTGCATGTTGACTCAGATCTGCAATGATGCGATAACTTAACGTTTCCACAGTTGCTACAGAAATTGGCGTCTTGAGGTGCTGGCGAACCACAACTAGAACAAAACATTGCTCACAAAACAGACCTCACTCTGCAATGGCGGCAAAGCGATCGGGTATATTGGGGAGGCTGCTGACCGGAAGTTTCTTGTAATTGCAATTGGGTGTGAAGATTTTAATTTGATGTGAAAATTTGAATTCGGTGTGGATGATTTGAATAAGGTGTAAGCGCCTTGGAATTTGGTGTGAATGAGTTAAACTTGGTGTGAGTGATTTAAATTCAGTGTGCACTTGTGGTCCACCGTACTTTTCAATTTTGATTATGAATTGCTGCTCCGCTCGCTACGCTCAATCCGTTGCAAGACTAGACATCTTTCACGCTAATGAAGTAACACTTGTAATTAACACTTAGAACAAGTATTACAACACCCCCCTTTCCTTAAGTACGGTCTTGACTTATTAAGTCGCCACGAGACAACAACATCCGTGTCTAAAAAAACAAAAAACTTGAAAGTCGACAAATAAACGCGACTTTACTTGAGATGAAAAAAAAAATTACTGAAGAAAATGGCATAAGCCTCAAGAGCTTTCTAGCGTCCCTACATTTCCTTGCTTAGTCTCTTAGGTGACACAATATTTCTTCGTGTTCGAGAAGCTGCAATGCTGGCAGTTTTGAGATCTGGCAAATTCTGCTTTGTTGCTGGGTTTGGTAACGTCTGCTTGTTCATATTCTCGGTTGAAGTTGGACCGGGATGTTTTGCTGGTTTGCACGTTGTCTGCACAGCTGATGCTGAAGGAGTGTTCGGCTCTTGATTCAGGCCTTGTTGCTGGTTCTGAACAGCTAGGCGTATAAAACGGCGAAGCCTAAAATATCTCCTGCCAGATTTAGTCTCCACCTGATAACTCCTGGGAGTCTTGTCAGTCGGCTGCTGGATCACTGTGCCTTCCTGCAACGAAGGTTCCTTTGGGTTTAACTGGATATGTACATTCTGGAACTGCTGTAGGTTCTGAAGCTGCTTGGCTGTGCGATTGTAGTGTTCAACTTGGCTCTGTTTCTGCGTTATCAGTACTTCCCTGTTTTGCTCCAAGCTGCGAGGTAAATGCTGATTAACTGGGAGATGTGCCTGTTATTTGCGCTGACTTAGGAGGTCTGCCGGACTCAACTGACCTGATCTGATTGGTGTTCCTCGATAAATCAGCATTGCAAGATGTGGATCAGATCCAAACTCCTCCGCCACAAGAATGATGTTTTTCACCACTTTAACCATTGCCTCAATGAAATCATCTGATTGCGGGTACCGCGGACTGGAATGCTCTACTTCAAATCTTTATTGGATCGCAAATATCTGAACTCACGAGAAGCAAACTGAGTTCCTTGATCTGTGTATACCTTTGCAGGTATCCCATATTCTGCGAAGATAGTCTTCAGAACATTTTTTACGTGACCTGCCGTCTGATTAGTCAACTTCTTTACAACAGGAAATTTGCTGAAGCAATCTGCGACCAGTAAGTAATGATGAGAATGATGTTCAAAAATGTCGATTCCAAGCTTGATCCATGGCAAATTAGGCACATCGTGTGGTAGAAAGATTCCTTCTGTTGAGCAGGCTTATGCTTCTGTCTGGTGTCAAATGCTTTGACTGCGTTCCTTATGTCATCTGAGATCCCAGACTAAAACACTGTCTCGCTTGCTCTCAGCAAGGTTTTCTCCTCTCCCAGGTGTCCAGCGTGAAGGTCTTTTTAAATGGATCTTTGGCAATCGCTGTTGTAAATGAGGGTGGCAATTTCAATTACTCGTTCTACTGTAAGTGAAGCCTGGTCTTCTTCCAAACATTTTCAATAAACTGTAGCATAGCATTCCTGAGAGCTAATGTCTTGGGCGTCCTCCCGGGGGGGTACTCAGAAAAATTGGGAAGGGTTGTGCGGCCTGCTTCCCAAACCCCTTATATTTGTGACCAAAATCTGCAATTTTCCCTACCCTATTTATTTCCCTACTTTAGACCAATGTTAAAAGCAAATGGTTATCTGCAAAGCGCGGATGGAAGGAGGGGGGCATGATGAAGAAGTAGCTTCAAAAAAAAAATGATTTCATGACTAGAGTGCAAAAATTGATTCCCTATTTCTAACCAAAACGGCTGAAAAACCATACCTTTTGGGGCCGCACATACCTATATCGCCCATGTAAGGGAGTAGCTCCCCCCTTCCCGGGGCGTCCTCTGGCCATCCACTAGCACTCGTGATTTGACTGCACTTTTCAGTGCAGTCTGTTAGCTCTAAGTCACTCTGCGTGAGAACGTTGTACTGAGTAACACCTTCTCTAGGTGCTTTTCCCACTTCTCGCGATCATTCGACGATAGGACTGCTTTGTCCAGGATATTCTGTCCACGGTCGCCCGACCACTAATAAATACATCAGCACTGAAGCTCCGATCTGCCTTGGTCATCGCCAAACCTATGCATAAAATAGAAACTTTCCTTTTCCACTCGAGAAAGCGCTCGTGCAATTTTCCATCGTTAGTCCAATCGAGAATTGGTCCCTTGGCAAGATCTGCCATGACACTCGCAAGTTGGTAAACACAAAACAAATTCGCTCAGTGTATAAATCATGCACGACGGATAAATGCGAAGCGGTTCCATATCTTAATCGAAGCCCTATCGTTTACTCCTGACACCATGTTTCCTTATATTCATACCGAAAAAAATAACTGATTTCAGGAGGCTTTCATTTGAAGCACACACACACACACACACACACACACACACACACACACACACACACACACACAATTTACTCTAGCTATTAATTTATAATACATTTTTTAAACTATTCCAGTGCAGGTCACAAGTTAGCGCACGAAATAAATCTTTCACGCTCATGAAAGAACACTTGTAATTAACACTTATAACACGTATTACAATAAAAATGTTATTTAATTCTCAAATTAGAGTCGTTTATAAACAGATGGAACAAAAGGAGGAAACTCACACCTTCAGTAACTAAAGAGGAAAGGTCACATTTCTTGATGATACACAACTCAGAACGCACAGGAAGCAAACTTTTCATTCCGTTTTCATGTTGACAAATGTCACCTACGCGTTTAAACATTCAGTTGCTCAACTTCTCGCTCAGAGTACCTAATGTGTTACATAGATCTCAGTGCATATAACACAATATGATTTACATGGGGTCCTTCGATAGTCAATACAATTATTGAGAGAGAACTCAGGACTCTGCTCAAGGTTTTTTCTCCCGGATTTCGTTTATTTCGTATTATTCACTTTTAAAACGGGTTGAACAACGTGATGTAAGCGTGACGACTTAACAAGGTTACACCTTCCGCGTCACTGGTAGTTTGTCTACCGCGGTGTTTTTGCAACGCTTCTATAGTTAGCTGATTGGGTAAAACTTCTTGCGCAGCACTAGGCACTAGCTATTCACCAATCAGAAATAAAAGGGAAACCAAACCGACTGACAGAGGCGTAAAACCTTCAAGTTTAGAACTATCATCGTCTGTAACACAATTTTCCAAAAAGAAACAGACGCAAGTTCTCGAAGTTTAGAACTATCTATAACACAACTAAAAAAGAAGAGATTCACGCTCCTAAGGATTACAATGGTTTGCAACGACCAAAAAGAAAATCAATTAATTTAACATGCGCTCTTACTTGTCATTCGGCCAGGTACCTTTGAGGAATGATTTGACAGAGGAAGGCGGCACAGTAGAGGGGGTGGCTTATTGATTTAGCTGAATGCAGCATTAGTTATAGTAATATGTGGTATGATATTTTGCTTAGCAGCCTTAGGTTTGAACGTAAGAGTCACAATTACATTTGTCCAATAACATTTGTCCAATTACATTTGTCCAATAATCTTTATCTTTGTTTCCTTGTAAATTTAAAATACATCTTGTCTGGCCCGCAGGTAGGAAAGACTAATCTAGGCGGGCCAGTAAATACATAAGTAGTCTAAACTATATCATACATTGGTAGACATAATAATAACAGAGTAATATAATAAATATTACTTTAAAACTACTAGAATTAAGAGCGGAGGAGAACGAAGAAGACTAGCTCTGATTTAAGTTAAAATTACATATAAGATTTCAGTTTACGAATGATCTCGTGTATATCAAGAAAAGCATTTTCTATGTTCAACATACTCAGCAATGAATTTTATAGCGGTTTGTACATGCACCTGTTTTATGCCACTGAAAATATAACCCACAGATTACATACAGATCTCGAATAACAGTAACATTTAGCAATTTAATGCACTTAATGTGATTTGGTGAGATCAATCGCATGGTATTTATTTACTTAAAAGAGGGAGTGATGGCTTATTAATTTTTTTTTCTTCTAGAGTAGGGAGGCTTACGGAGCCAAGGGAACATAAGGGACAGAGAGAGACACTCGGGGTGTCAGCTGGGACATGTAAACTTCAGAAGGTTATTTATAGAAAAGGAACTTAGTACGTTTTGCGAGAGGTCCGCACGACTCCACTGTAACCCAGTCCTTCTAGTCATCTGTATTTAAAGGCCGCTGAATATGTATTTATTATATAGATACTGATGAAATACCAGTATTTTTCCTTTAACTAAAAAATCATATCTTCATCGCGCGCAGTGAAGATATCATTTTTATCTTTCACGTGTGAGGAAATTGGTGTCGCCATGGTTAAACATGATTAGTCAATTACAAGAGAGCTTCCCGCTCAGGCACGTGGCCGCTTCGTTTGAAATTTCATTAAAAAAAATGTCTTCGAGGTGCGAAGACGGTAACCGGTGACTTTCTCGATAAGCAGCCAAAATTTAACGTCGATATTTTTTCAGAGCTTGTAGAGCATCCAGGAGGATTTGTCGAAGTTGTTTTATGTGGAAATTTCACCAGTATCTATATAAAAAATATCTATACGTTTTAACACTCGGAGAGAAATTTCGTATCTCCGCGCGGCCATGTAATATCCTCTATAAGTCTCTCGAATTATGAATTATTCCGGCGGAATTTACAAGCAAGAGTCCTACTTGGTAGGCCATGAGTATCTACGAAGATCACAATGAGGCACGTAGCCTGTGCACAGCCGCCCCCTCCCCTCAAAAAAAAAATCGCGAGAGGAGCGGCTGAGGATAAGGGGCGGCTTGCACAGGTTGAGACATGCGGACGTCTCGGAAAACAGATCACATCTCAACGGCTGGACTGGGAGTGTCACTCTGTCCCCTAAGCTCTCTTGCTGAAGCTAATAGCAGGGCAATTTCCCAAGCTCCTCTACCAAACGCTGTCTACTTCAAAGTACATGTTACAACAAATTCGTCCATCCTCGAACGCCTTGAGAAGGAACAAACCAGCACAGCTCTTTGGAGACGAAATTCGCACCACTGTGGATTCTGCTACTTCATTTACCTTCCTGCTACCTCGACCCAGATCCTACTCTGGTCTCCTAAAATCTAAGATGGCGGTGATCCTTTCCTTGACACTAGAGGCTTAAAAAGATTGACCGCTGAACCTTTTGAATGTATTGTGTTCATGTGAAGTACATCGTTGTTTTCATGTTGTCACTGACTTGGATAGCTCTGGCAGCCTCCTCCAGGTCAACGGACCCATTATGCCTACGTGAAGAGAAACGAAGTCAAACAAAAAGCAATCCATTTGTTACATGGCAGTCGGTCAATGAAAAGGCTTTAGTGCAGAATTAAAGAAAAGAGAAAACTCGACTTTCTGGCAATAACTTCAGTTTTTACTCTTTCCTATGCGATAGCAACCGAAAGATCGGTTACCTAATTCCAGTACCCATTCGAACGAATCACGGAAACGCCTTCCACTGCAACCGGTCAGGACTACATTTCACTAATTTTGCAAAAGCTGCTGCGCACACAAAGCCCATGCTCAAGGAAATTTTATTGAAATGAAAACTTAAGTTATGTAAATTCAGTTGGAAACCTTTCCAAAAAAATCTAACCAGACCAGCAAGGCTGCAAGGAAACCGTCCAAACCCTATTTTCCACACGTGAAAACGTGATCAATAAACGATACGACACCTAATTAAAACCAAATTTGAGACTAATCAAAGGCTCCTTCGAGCTACCTCATGGTCTGTGGTAATTATTCCATGAAGTGCTGTCCTTTCCCCAGACCATAAAGCGTTCATTCCGAATAGTTCGTTTTGTGCACTCTTGCTACGACTGATCGATTACTCGTCGTCAAATTGGAGACATCGTCACTTTTAAGACTTTCAAACCCATTTGTTTCCCCTCGAAAATTCTTGAACACATTTCCTGTTCGTGTATTTTGATCAAAGATGGAGCAAAAGGAACGAAAACCCGCCTTGACAATCTTTACGTCGGGCTCGACACAACAGACGCCATTTTGTAAACATGTTCTGCCGCTGTCTCACCCCCTCCCCCCACATATGTGAACATAAAACAATAGCACGACTTTGTGGACAAAATCAAACCTAGTAGGGGAGACAGGGGAGAACCTGTTTAATTCACATTTAATGCAGATTTAATGCATAAATTAATTGTCTAACGGGAATGGAGTGACAAATCCATCCATCACTATACCTCATGGTATGAAGTACATACCATGAGGTAAAAAGCACAACAGAGCAAAGGTCCACCCCTAATTGTTCATTCGCTTTAAGGATTCAAATCTGGGGCTACAATGCACATCCCTGAATTGAACAAGAGACAAAAGCAAAATCTTCCATCTGTAGACTTTTGGCATTCTCATCACTCAGTTCCAGAAAGATTGTACTCAACGAAAACGTGTCTTCTACCAGTTAAACTTGACTTCCTAAACAGATTATAGCGTTTGTTTATATCCGAATACAATTTAGTCCACACGCTGCCGTATTGAGCCGTTTATTGCGGTAACCGTACCAGCAAATGTTTGGATCACTCCGCAAGTACGGTTTAGGGGGCAAACATCATGTATAGTGCTCTATGAGTATTCTTTACTCACCTCCCAGCACCGTTACTAGCCAGGTGAAAACGCGCTCGAAAGGCCACCAAATGGGCGTAATACGCAGGCGACGGTATAGACACACTGCGCGGGCACCGTGCGTAAGTATGACACATTTGATAGGTCAGTTGCTGAAGACCGTCAGCTGTGAATCCATTATCGTCGTATAGCACGTGATAGTGAGTCGGACGGCTTGTTCCCTGGGGGAGAAGATATTACGCAGTGTTAAATATGACCTCTCGATCATGTTTCGATTGCTGCACATGGTTACTGAAGATATTACACAGTGTTAAATATGACCTCTCGAGCAAGTTTCGATTGCTGCACATGGTTACTACGCACTTTGAGACGACCCGAACGACATTTGTGCAAGAGGCTCATACCCCGTTCACACCAAAGCTTAAACATGTTTCAACGCAGTTTAGTTAAAGACGGCTTAAATTGTTGTCTTTATAAAAGTTGCTTACTGCATGACGTTGTCAACAACAAATTTAGCCCAAATAGAAAGAACATGTTAAAGTTTATTTGAATCCTGTGTAAAAGACGGTGTTCCAATGTTCAGCCAATCAGAATCGGGGAAATATTTTGAATGAATAATAAATTATACATAATGTACAACGGTTCTCGTTAAGCAGTGCTGTCAATAAGACCCAGCTCCCACGGTGCTCCAGCGGGTGCTCTCTTCCAAATCGCCGGCTATATTTCTTGCATTAATGTGCTTATGAACAAATAATTTAAAGGAACTTTAGTCAACTCCACCAGGTGCAAACATCAGGTAGCCACCTGCTTCAAATATTATTGAAAGCACTGGTTAAGTGTACGGAAAACAAAGTTTTCGCGGTTGTTCCGACTAAAAAGCATGAAAATCCATGTAATAAATTTACGTCAGAAATCAATGCAACCCGATATCAACGTAATAACACATTTTCTTCAAGAACGCTGGGTCTCAAATACAAACAACGCTTGAGTTCTAGTTTTTGTTTGGTGGTGGACAAGAGCAGAGAGCCAGCTTACCAAGAAGATTGCCATTTACAAATTCTATAGTTTAGCCCAACTAACTTTAACCTCATGTATCGTAAGCGGGATTAGAATTTTAAGTCCACGACGGAAATCGTAAAACCTACCTGAATACCAAAATGGCTGCACAAATAAAAGTCAAACTCATAGGGATGAGTGATGCCGCTGTCTACGGTGGTGCCTGCGGGCACATTTTGGCTTCTTCCTGCCATGTCTTGTCTATTCTCACAGAAAAGGCGCGTGTGATGGCGTTTCTGTACCACAACGAACGTGATCTTGGGTCGATATTCTTTCTCAAGAGACATGCATGCTTCTTGAACAGCTCGCACTTCATGTACGAGGACCTGATCGAACTGACCCTCACTGACTCCATCCCTGTAAAATATGATGCGAACTGGTTTCGCCTTATTGGTCCTGTAGAAGTCTATTAATAGTTCTCTCACCATTTTTGCCAGATCGGTGATAATTTCCTGAGCACCCCGTAACTTTTCATGTCTCTGAGCTCGTACACGCGCGGAAAATTTGCTTGCGTGAGGATCCATACTGGCAACCACAGCCGCAATGGACGGGGTTCCGTTCTCCGTGGGTGCTGGATGGGTCACATCCGCTCCAAAGAAAATCACAGGTTCTCTGAACACGAATGACTTTACCTTGGAATCGACCACATGATTCACTCCGCCCAACTTTGCATTAATTTTCATGGAAATGTTGGCGCAAACTTGAGGTTTATTTTGCTGGACCAGCTTGGACTGAACGCACTGGGTAGGAATGCCGAGCACGTTATCGCCGACTCTCTTTATCTCCGCGTACAGCTCTTTGTTTTTTTGCGGGAGGACAGCAATGACAAGCTGCAGTTCTGGACAGTCTGCTTTCCATTTAGAGAAAAGTGCCTCCACCTGAAGAACAAAAGTAAGGCTACGTAAATGGGAAGCCCAGACGGCGCACAGGCGCATTCTGTGGCATAATAGGTCACCAGCACATGATCATCTGTACAAAGAAAGGCAGAAAGCTGAAGACGGATTTGGCTAAGCCAAAAATGGCAGACTAGGTAATATCCTTTAGAAAAGGGTACACATGATGAAGATGAAAAATAATGTGGCAGCATTTTGCAAAGGATTAGGGAGGAACCCATATGACCATACTGCAAATGGATAATTCCTCTCAAATTTGCTATTTTCGCCACTTTCGCAGTGCCACCCATCTTTTTCTCCTATTTCACCTTTGGTCCTTCCGGTGTCAGACATTCCTTGAGTCATAATTACACAAGGTTCTAAAATTTAACCCTTTTATTTCGCGAATTGAACTCTAAATAGCACAGGGCGATGCTACGTTTTAACCCTTTTATACACTAACAAAGTCAAAACTTAAGTCATTTGAGTTTTGGCTTAAGGAATTAGCCATTATAATTTTCACTCGCTTGGGTCAAATGTCAACTACCAACCTAATGAAAAGTGAATGTAACAATTATTAATTTTTTTCTTATGAAGAGGAGAGAAGAAAAGGAAAAGTGTGCTCTTTAGTTCAAATGAGTAATTGTACGAGAAAACTCTGAAGAGTACGACCACAGCGAACATATCTTACATCTTTGGCTCCTCTCGCATATCTGACGTAGAATGGATCCCTTGCCATTCTAATACCCTCTCCAATGGACACCCTGGCCATTTGATCAGCGAACCTCTTCAGCACATCCTCGCCACAATGATGGGAGGGAGCAAAACAGGCTAGAGCCCAGGAATCAATGCGAACTCCCTGGTAAAACTGCTTGTTCCTCATGTCCCAAGACCCATCGCGGGGAACCAGCGTTTGGTTTTGTTCCTTGGGGCCAAACTGAATTGACGGTGCTGGTAGCACGCGTCCGGGAACGCTGACCATTCTAGGATCCACAGTGGTACTAAACTCATCCCTGAGATACTTCGAACTTGTTTGCACCATTTCTTGTGCCTGAAAAAAATTCATACACTAGAAGTGAAATCCTGAAAGGGCTTCAAGGAAACCACTTTCAAAGTAAGCCTACTAAGAACATCTACGTTTTTTAACTCAAACTAGGGGAAAAAACCCATGACCATTTCGTTTGTTACTGAACCTGAACAACGTTTAAACATCTTGTAAATACATTTACGTGATTTAGAAGATATCTATTCCTTCGTAACGTCTCAGTTGATGTTAAACCCACCAACATTAGAAATTGACTGCACTTTTAAGACCACAAAATTGTCCTTGAGATTTATCTTTTGGAATAGCTATAATATTACAAATAAGTTGCACAAATTACAATATTGTCTCTTCCGGTTTCAGTTAGATGTTTAACTGTTCCAATTTCTCTTTATGTATTGGAAGCAAATTATTCCATTCTTTCTAGATAGAAGGATAAGTTTGGGTCGACCTGTGAGGTCGACGCCTCATTAGTTTTTCCTCCTGCAGTCTCACGCACTCCGCTGCTTACCCAGTACTCAATGTCCCGCTGTCGTTCAGGTGCTGGCCTGGCGGTGCTTCTAATCATATTTGCCGTTTGCTGTTCAGATAAGTGTTTCTTCTGACAGGGAATGAGATTGCAAACTTCCATGGGTAAGAAACGGTCTTTCTTCTGGCCTGCTTGAAGGCATGGGAGGTGCGGATATCTTAAAAGAAAAAGGTAAAACAGGGTAGACGAGCTTCATCCATCTGTTTGGGAGTAAAGGCACAAGAACGCAGAGGTTTGGGTGTCACATGTCTGATCAAGAGCCCCACAGTAGTTGCCCAGGGGATGGCACCTAGTTGTTTTCTTAAACAATTTTTCTCTTAACGTAAATGCAGGAATGGGAGCATAAAGGGATACCAGAGATGGACTAGTACAACATCCGCGATGGAGTTACAATACTCCCAGGTACTTCATGGTACATGAACAAGGGTAACCCCAGGTGAAATGATCAGCCCCCGGATATGGTACGAATCCAACGCATGGGTACAGGAACAGGGATAAGCCCAGGTAAAAGGGTCACCCCCTGGATATGACTCGAATCCATTGCATGGGTACCCCCGGCAATTTCATGCCAGACGCAACGCACACAGATGGCTGTAGAGAGACCGCAGACATATGTTTCTTGTGTAACGAACAGACTGCCATCACCTGGGTTCGTAATCAGTAACGCGGACCTTAAGATCGGATTAAGAATTTTGGAAGAAGGACAAAACTAAGAACAAACTCAATCCACTGTCGTAAAACCACACCCAAGGAAACCAATTTGACCAATCGAAACAGATACATATAAACCAATGAGTCAATTAACACACAGCAAATACATGTCATAAGCACCTGGCGCGGAAAAATGCGTACAATCTCATCGCGATTGGTTTCATTTAACGTCTTACTGGTTGATACCATCGCACCAGATTTTTCGGCCGATCAGCTAAAAAGTCAATCGCGAAATAACTTTCCCCAATGATTTCAAAAGCGCTCTATAATAACTGATAACAAATTGCGCCATGCCGTACGTAAAGTGTTGTGGATCATGTGACAGCTTATTAGGCGATTGACATTTGTAGATAGGAATTCGAAAGGGTTTGGTCATCGCGAAAAAATGCTGAAAGCAAGTAAAAAGAAGCTATTGAATTCTAAATGGGGTAAATCCATAACTAAACAAGAAAAAAACGTATACTAGAGGCATTTTGGAAAGCAATGGGAACTTTTCAATTCAGCTGGGTATACCGTTAACGGAGCGACCCACTAATAATAATGGGGAGCAGGGTTGGCGCAGTGTTGGGGAGCAGGGATGGCGCAGTGGTGAGGGTGCTCGCCTTCCACCAATATGGCTCGGGTTCGATTCCCGGCCCAAGCGTCATATGTGGGCTGAGTTTGTTGGTTCTCTACTCTGCTCCGAGAGGTTTTTCTCCGGATACTCCGGTTTTCCCCTCACCACAAAAAACCAACATTTGATTTGATTTGATTTAATTAAAATATGTTTGATTTGATTTCATTTGTGCTTTACACTGCCCTCAATTAGTACGTCAGTGCTAGATACAGTTGACACACAAAGTTCATTATTATTATTATTATTATTATTATTATTATTATTATTATTATTATTATTATTATAACTGCCAATGATGCTACAGCTTCAGATTAAGAAAACACCTACCTCAGATTAAGTTTGTACGTTTCTTTAAAATACTCAGCA
Organism: Ricordea florida; assembly: GCA_949710005.1. Classification (NCBI taxonomy): domain Eukaryota; kingdom Metazoa; phylum Cnidaria; class Anthozoa; order Corallimorpharia; family Ricordeidae; genus Ricordea; species Ricordea florida. The sequence continues at coordinate 23,957,918 of OX453276.1, read as the reverse complement.
ACAGTTGTCTTAATTTTACGACCTGACTTGTCCTCTATGTCGAACTGAACTTTGTCAGACGGCACTTTTCCGACTCCCCAAATAGTGTACTTCCTCTTAAAACTAGCCACATGTGTGGTTTCTACTCGAAGTCCTGAAGCGTAATATAAAACAGAGTTTACACTGTTAACAGGAATTCAGGGGCAAGAGCGTTCTGTCTAACATTTAATTTATTTCTCCAACTTAGACCAGCAAGCTTTAAGACGGCAAGGTGATAGAGCGGTAATCAAATGCCCAAAACTAAAGTAAATATTCGCGCCAACCACGAAAAGTAGGTAGGTAGGAAGGTAAAGGCGCACACGAGCCAAAGGCCCACACGGCCGGAGCGTATCCCGGTTTCAATAGCATGAAATACCTGGGAGTATTATTGCTACCCACTAGATGGGATGCTTGTCCATCGCATGGTCACCCCCAGCATTATATCGCTGGTACCCATTTATACACCTGGGTGTAGAGAGACAGCGTGGAGTAAAGTTTCTTGTCTAAGGAAACAACAGTGCCAGCACCAGGGCTCGAACTCCAAACCTTCTGCTCGGAAGTCCGACCGCTAACCACTACACTACTGTGTCTTCACAATCACTAAAGGTGCAAACACTTAAATTAGACAATTACAGTTTAAAGAAAACTCATGTCATGATCACCAAGCACGAAAAAACGCTCTTCTGAATGGTCGGAAAAAACGGCGCATTCAATAAAATGCATTTAGGCTTTTAGGGTCGCCTTTACGACATGCGGACCTATGCGGACCTATTCGGACCTTTCGGACAATTGTGCGAGATTTTAAAAGTAAATTGTACGGACAGAAAAATCGCAAATTGTGCGGGAATTGTGCATTAGTACACGATGAACCAAATTTTCAGTACCGGTACTTGAGATTTGGAGCTGAATTATACCCTTCATTTACCACATGCAAGATACTGTTAACACTAACACTGATCAAGGTGAATTTTGTTTTGTATGGATTAACTCCGGTATTGCCCAAAATTTCCTGATAGCTGAACAACAAGGATTGGTGGATTCTTCAGAGAGCTCTGTGAACTTTGTTGCAATCGGACACAGTCACGTTGTAACGTGTGACCCATAACTAGTACAACAGTACTCTTTCTTATGAGGGTGTAACACACACTTTCTTATGAAGGAGGAATGGCAATTCTTACTATTTCGTTGTTAGACAGCGAACGTCTTTGGGAAATTTGTACTGCTTATGTAAAGCTGTTGTTCAAAACAATGCAGAACTGACGCCATTTGAAGAGACGCACAATAGGTAAAACCACTACGTGGTCTCCTCTTGTTCCCATACGTGCTGTTGGTTAATCTATCAAACTCTGTTACGCATTCTTGCCACTATCGGAGTCAAGACAAGAATCCCTGCTTGGTAAGCATTCCTTGGCCGCGAGAGAAATCGTTAGGAAATATAGATTCAAATTAGAAACTGTACTAAACATTACCATCCCTATGAATGAACCACAGGTAGCCCAACACAAAATCCTGAGCAAATACTCACCTCGTATTGCCTTTTCAAACTTTTCTCTATCAAACTCTTCTAGCCCTCTTCTACCAAGAGCATCTTGTCTTACTCCCAAGGTTTCACAGAGAAACTCGATCACACTCTGGCTCTTGTAAAACCCCTTAGCTGACACTGAAATGTTAATAACAGCCAGTAGATTAGGCTATATCTAGAAAACAAGTCCAGTTAAGTTGGTTTGAAGAATCATAGGTTACATCATAATGAATATTTACTGCGACGAAAATGATACTTAGGAAAGCAATTGTATTGAAAAAAAGGGAATACCTTGTGACTCCTATCAATAATTCTAGTTTAACATAAAAATGAGATATTGATTCATATTATTATTCACATAGCTTGGTCATTGACACACTGAAATGAAACTTTATCTTTCTGATTATTATGTCGGATCACGCGAGTTGTCTACGAAATTTTACGATGCAAGTTAACACTGTTTGATAACAGGCAGCTAGTAATCGTAAACTCGTCACGTTGTCTACAGAAACTACACAGTAACCGTTCCGCCTTCACTTTTCATAGTCTGAAGTACTGCACTTCAAACACTTTGGGAACGGATTACGCTTGTCGTTACGGGTAGGGGCCGGATGACCGCGAAATTCGCCGACGGAATTTTAGCCGTCGTTCGACTTATGGCGGCGACCAAATTCTGGCTAAATTGTCAGCCGGCTGAAAGGCTACCTCAACCAGCAACCAATTTTGTTAGTTACAACCCTGCATAATAACCGTATTAACGCCCATCAGTTTGGAGGCAAAACATATTATTATCAATTATTTTAAAATTAATCCTATACGAAAGCCAGCAACAAGAAAAGTATTACCAAACATTTAAAACTGTTTTTCTCACTGCTAACCACCGACACAAATATTTCAATTTGTGTCGAGCCCGTTAGCTCGTTTCCTGCCTAATATGATGTTAATAACACCTTGGTGAGAATTAAACTGCTTCTAAGCAAATCATATTATATACAGTTTATATTCAGTGGTAAAAACGCATGTGCTTGATTCTTTGTAATAAACCGTGCCCTTATCATGGTCATCACCATCACCATCACCATCACCATCATCGTCATCATCATCACCATCATCATTATCACCATTATCATCATCATCATCATCGTTATCACCACCATCATCATCATCATCATTATCATTATCATCATCACCGTCGTTATCATCATCATCATCATCGTTATCACCATCATTATCATCATCATCATTATCATCATTATCATCATCATCATCATCATCATCATCGCCATGATCATCATCGCCATCATCACCATCATTATTATTACAATCATTATCATCATCATAATAAAGAACAAACACACTCACCATCAATGTTAATCAGCATTGTTTTCCACTGGGAATGTCTTACACTTTGATAGAAACCAAAGCGTACCTCACATCCCTCTCCAAGGTATTTCGCACTCCTATCATTGAAAGGAAAGAAAGAACGTCCCACGGGCTCAAAGTGACATGACGGCATCTGTCGTAGTACAATATCTAAGGCCTGAACTGCATCCTGAGGAACTTTTCCATTTCCCTTGCCATTAAGGTAGCTGATTAGTTCAACCAGACTCACCTGTCCAGCAAACTGGATCTTAACCTGGAACGAAGCATATAGATACATCCTTGGTATCTGCAGATACAATGAGCCAGGCAAAAAATTCATAGCTTGTGCAAAAATGAAATAGAAATATTTCTCCATTGGGGAGTAAACAGCCCAAGTGCCTCAGACCAAGATAATTTTTCCTCAAACAATGATTAACTCTACAGATATTAAACAATTATTCTCAGAAATTGAAGTGAATAGTAAAATATTTGTTAGGCAGCAGAGCAGTGAAGTAAATATTCCAAAAGCCACTAGTTACCGAGATTGAAGAAAACAATTGCTTTAGTATATACCAATAAAGACACCTCAGTAGGGAGCTTAAGCAAAACACAACGACGCCAAGCACTGATCAATACCAATGACAAAATTTAATATCTCATTGTAATCAGCTGATGGCAGGGCTTGTTTCATTCTGTTTCCTTTTCTCTTTTGAACGGCGCAATATTTCCACTGATACTGTTCTAATTTCAGCCAGATCAGAATGAGGAAGTTTTGCCGTTTCACGTTGTTGTTTCACACATGTGGTTATACACATGTGGTTATATTTGTGTTGTTCATTAGTGCTATTGTTTGGTGCCGTCCTGACTGTCATCTTCATTGTGGTCATGCCGTGCTTAACCTCACAAATAACACCTACTCGGAAACAGCTTGTAAGCGAGCATAGACTTGGCCATTTTTGCTTTCTATGACGGCATTTTTTTCTTCTACACAATTGCAACAAGGATTTTCAAGAATCCTTGGCACTATTTACTTCCTAAGAGGTCGATAGTGTTGAATATCCCGAAATGGAGAGCCAATCAAATTGCTCAAAATGCCAGGGTTGCTACGTTGGTATGTACTAAATAAGTATACTACTCAATACGCAAAATTGATCCTCGTATCATGCTCAGCCACTCATGAAATAATTATTAATTATCCTGCGAAATTGTGCGGAATATCGCCTGATACTTGAACGACAAGGCTGTAGGTCAGAATATTCTTAGCTAAAGTGATTCTTATTCTATTTCTTTCTAGTTTGAACCACACAAACATGTATATGTTGTGGTTTAATTTTATCCTTGGTTTAGAATTTTTCTTCCTTTGTTTTAAACTAACTATCAATTCAGGCCTTCTGACAGGGTGCGGGAAAAAAAAGAAAATTGTGCGGGTTTTGGGAGGCAAATTGTGCGGTAAAAAACGGCGATCGTGTAAACAAACAAATATTCGATCACCGGGCCCAAAAAAAATCCCGACAAGGGGGAACTTCTGAATAAATGAAAAGTGCAACAATTGTCCTCTTAGTCTGGCAATTAAACATAAACCAAATTTCTATTTTGCTACAACTTTGGTCAAAGTTTGTATCAACAAAATCATGTTGCGTGACACGATCGATTAAGTTTATTCAAAACTGTAATTCCCGAGCGTAATTCCGCTTCGAAATAATATGTTTTCGACCAGAAAACGTTACTTTATGAAAAATCCCGACATTTTTGTACTTTCTTTGATATGTAGAGCGAGTATTATCTCGTTAAGGTTTAAAACTCTTCACGCTTGAAATTGCTTACTATGCGGTCCAACGACCGGAAATAACATCAACTACAAGAAAATTTTCGCCTTCACTACATTTTTACCAGATACTCGAAGCTTGTCAGGAAATGCAAAGAACTGATCTGACTGTGTTCTATTTATCGATCTATAACTCACGAAAATATTTTGTCAAGCCTCGTTCCCAGGGTCCTCTCTCTACCTCGAGAAGGTAGAGAGAGGACCCTAGGAACGAGGTTGGGTGATCAATAGAAAAGGCATAATTTTTCTTCACTTTGAATCACAAAGCCACGTGGTGCTATTTAACAGAATATCTGATTCGTCATTCGCAAAAACAATATTGCGGCAAATCGCCAATGAAAAATAAGATTAGACTGAGACTAGAGCCCAGGCCGGCACGAAGCTATGAAGAGACGCCTTGACGTTTTTTATCCGCTCGAGCTGTTCAATCGCGGAAAGCGGCGGATTTCTCGATTGTTTTGCAAGGTAAATAGCCTAAATATAGTCTAAAAAGCTTCTTTAAACCTTGGCAATCGATAGAAATACTGATTTAATTAGATTTTCAATCCAAATCTTTCCATATTATGCTAGTCTCCTTCGCAGCCGTTATTAGGGTCGTCACGCAACGCTCCTCCCCACTAACGGCTGCTCACGAGAAAGACACATTCCTTTCCCCAAAACTGACCAATAAGAAGCAGGCTTCCATATTCTGGAAACCTGGTCCAAGTCGTTTCGCACGTGTGCATCTGTCAAGTTTTGTTTTCGCACGCACAGCAAGCGACAGCAAATATAACGAGGAATTTGATTGGTGTAGCCGATAACAATAACGTGCATTCTATTGGTTCTCAAAAACAAGGGGAAAGGAATGTGTCTCTCTCGTGAGCAGCCGTTAGTGAGGAGGAGCGTTGCGTGACGACCCTAATAACGGCTGCGAAGGAGACTAATATTGTGCGGGATTTCGCGGATTTTCAGAAATTGTGCGGTATTGTGCGGCTTTGATCGAATTGTGCGGTCCCGCACCCGCGCACCCTGTCAGAAGGCCTGTATCATACATAAATTATAAGATATTACCATGGCCAAAAACAAAGGGACAAAAATTTTTAAGCCAAGGATAAAATTGAACCACAACATATATGTTGTAGTTCAATTTTATCCTTGGTTTAAATTTTATTTTCTTTTGTTTCAAACTCTGATTACCATACATTACCACACCAGAAAACAAAGGAAAGTAAAATTTGAACCAAGGAAAAAATTTAACTACAACATATACATAATAGCAGTCTGCATTGATCAGTTATCTATCAGTACTCACTCGATAGATGAAAGTTCCCTTGTATGTTCTACTGGCATGGGCTGTGTGCATTCAATTTTCGCTCCTACAGTTGATCTCAGTGGATGGAGGTCACACATAGTACACTGGGGCTTGCAAACCTGTAAGTTTGCAAGTAACACTAACCTTAAAATCTCTGTCTTTGCCCCCATCTTCACCAGGTAGTCGGACACTAAGCTCTGCCTATCAAACATGGGACAGAAATATCAACATATTGAAATGGAATAACAATACAACTGACCATACATGAATGAGTTAACAATGCATGTGCAGTAGTTAATAATGGTAATTGAACTGAGTGGCGTGCAATTTGGTCTGACATCATACGCGTGATTTCAAATATCGAACGAGTATGATTTCAGACCAAAATTGCATGACACAAAGTCCAATTACCACTTTATTACGCTCATTTTGAAATCACAGTTTTTTGTCAATACTACTTATTTATTTATCCACTTCAGGAAGCCCAGTTTTTGAAAAAGAGTAACTTTTTTTAAAAATGGTGCGATTTAGAGCAAACAAATGGTGCAATTTGGGAATAAATCACACTGCTATGAACCAATCAAATTGCAAGGATCACCTGTGATTTCAAAATGGATGTAATAAAATCCAAAATTATGTACTTATGCACCTCAACTACTCCTCCTGACTACACTGTAGTCAATGAACATTTCTTAGTGAAATCAGAGACTTAATGAGCCACCTCTGAAAATACCAAAACACTGTTCACTTTGAATGTAGCTCATGCAAACACATTTTGATTGGTCAAATTTAATTTTACTGATTTCGGAAGGCTAGATCATGGGCTTAAACAAGAGACATGGTAGACATATGAAAATATGCCACTTTACAATGCCCATAACTGATTTTGACAAACACATCCTTTCCCTTGGAGAAGGTTCTGATAGCTTTTTGTTGGTTTGGAATAAGGTCTGTAATTCAAACTTTGCTTTGACTGCGTGAAGGTTTCTTTTTTATTCTCTTTGTTACTCGCAAAACTCCCCAAGGGATTCCTTCAGCCATGCAATTGGTGGCAATCTCAGCTCATAATGCGATGTTTCAATTAAGACATCAATCACAGCACATACTCATATCCAGGTTTACAATCAGTGGCCCAGAACAAGGATTTTACTGTTGGTTTCCAGAAAGATTTAATGAGGTGTCACGTTTTGTCTCAGGTACAGGCTACAAAATTTCAACCAAAAAAAAAACCTGAATAGAGAATTCTTGAATTTTCCTCAAGGTGTGCACTGTACCAAGAAATTTCAAATGATACTTACCGCACCATTTCCATTCCCAACTGGCAGCTTTATTCTGCTATACAGGTTCTTTTCTCCATCAAACGCAGGATGGCAGCCCCGAAAAGTATTCTCCTTGTACTCCCTTATGATGGCATTGACAACATCTCTTTTAACTGAGCGAGGGCACTTGTTTGGAGTAATCTCCACATCATAGTGATAAAAATCAGTCAGCTCTGGTGAAAATCTAATTGGGAAGAAGTTGGCCTTTAACTTGATTGGACGGCCTACTTTTCCATAGTCGGGCCTTTTAGGGGGGCGAAGTCCACTGTGCCCATTGCTCTGACGGGCTGTTTGCTCTGTAAGAGACCGTGATAAATATTTCAGTCAATATTTTAGTAAATGCCACTTCAAAAATAAATCAGTGGTAGAAACGTGTCCACTGTTCATACAGAATATAACCTTGTCAGCTTGTTTTTATAAAGTGTTAACTGCATCATAAAGTAGGCACCTCCCATGGTTTTCCTTGACCCTGTACATACTTTGTTACCTTTACAAGGACAAAATCCTTTTCTCCATATAAAAGAAAAGCTACTAACAACTGGTGCAGCACATAATTAAAAGTTATCATTATATGGCTGGTTCCACTAGCGGGCAAGATGAAGCGAATCCTGGGTTCTGATTGGCTATCCGACTGGGCAAGATGGGCTATGTCTTATTCAATAACATACGTCTCTGCCATCTTGACCAAATAAACTAATGCCCAGCAATGCATACATAATAGGACATACACTTTATGTATTCAACTGACGCAGTTTACCGTGGCCGTTTGCAGTCAAGTGAGGGGTTATATAAACCTCAGTTCAAGTTTAAGTTCTTTACCTTGAGGAACAAGGCTTGCTCCAATATGGACCTTCTGAAGGTTTTGTGCAATAGAAGTTTCTGATCCTGCAGTGATAGAAAATGATCAGCATAAAGTTAAACCATACAGCACAATATTGGCTCTGCATGAAGATCTGACATTGCAAATATTGTTTGCTTTCAAACCTACTGTCCTTTTCAAAGTTGTTTCTTAGTACATGTGCCTCTTGAACATGGAGCAAACACAGATTGTTTAGCAATTAAAATAAAATAAATAGTTAACAGCTACTAATATTGACTATAATGCTCTTGGGTTAAACTAGTACACTGTACCTGACCTTGTAAACAGGCCCTATTAGTATTGTAAGATACTGTATTAATTATGTACAGTCATGGAAGGAAGTAGGGTTTACAAGATTATAGTAACCTCTGTTGACACAGTTGTTTTTAGTATTAAAGAGTATTTCTCTACTACCTAGTAACTTGAGTACTAGACAATTCAACTGGGGACTTATGCATGTGAAGTAAATGTAAAGAACAAACTCAGGTACACACATGTACCGTATTTATTCGCCTATAAGCCGATCCCGGCTATAAGCCGAGACCCCAAACTTAAGAGAACCGACGATGGGCTTAAGCTTGTCAAAAAAAATTGGAAAACTCTCGGCTATAAGCCGAGACCAAAGTTTCGTAGAAAACTTTCACCTTTGAAGCGTCTCTCGCAGGAAACATATGTTGATTGTTGAACGAATAAACACAACCAAATGAATATTCAAAAGTTTATTGGAAACAGTTAGTTAACATATCGTCCGTGATCGTATTCATCATGCCAAAAGTTCGCCATACTTCTTACAACATGGCTTTTAAGCTCAAAGTTGTTGCTGAAGCTGAGGCTGTTGAAAACAACTCAGAGATCGCCCAAGATTACGGGATTAGCGAGTCGATGGTTCGTCGATGGAGAAGAGACGAGGCGAAGCTTTTCAACGTCGAGCTGATGATTTCTGCGAAACGAACAACGTTGGGCCGCTTTACTCCAAAGTATCCAGAGCTAGACCAGCAGATGTTAGAATGATTTTCAGACCAAAGAGATCAAGGTGAGTACTAATCGCTTCATGTGAAATGGGATAAACATTTCGTGTAGATTCAATTGATTGTTTATCATCGAAATCGATCAAAAAGTTTTCCCTCGATCTCTTCGCAAGAGCGAGTGCACGTGATCAGTTTGTTTGTCAACCCGTGGGAACCAACGCTTGTGATTGGCCAGATTTAGAAAGCATGGCAAGAGATTCCAGAGGAGATGGTAAAGTAGTCTTTTAAGAGCTGTGGAATTTCCAATGCTATGGACGGAACGGAAGACAACGCAATCTACTCCGAGGACTCACAGGAACTCGATGATGATGAAGAAATGGAGGATGAGTTCGAGACGGACAGCGTATATGAGACTGATGGCGAGTGAATTTTTAGTTGAAAGCTAAGCATGAAGCTTAGTTGGCTATTAGCCGAATCAGAAATGTTCATGATGATTTTCACTTTGTTGATGATGCTTCGAAGAAAAAAATTATTCAAAACTCTCGGCTATAAGCCGAACCCCCCTTTTCGGAAAAAAAATTCCCAAAACTGAGTAAAACTTTTTGCAAAAATCGCTCGGCTTATAGGCGAATAAATACGGTAAATTATAAAGAATGACGTAAGACATGGCACCAGCATCCTAAACATTCATCAAAGCTAACCTTAGGACTTATCAGACCTAAGGTTAGCTTTGATGAATGTTTAGGATAATTTCTGTATTGGTAAAACAATGACCTGTGACCTGTATTTTTTAAAAAAAATATCACCTAGTTAAAAAAATATCACCTAGCTAAAAAAAATATCACCTAGTTAAAAAAAATATCACCTAGTTACAAAAAAAAAACTATCTAGTTCAAAATAAAAAATAACTGAAAACAAAAATTAACTGCAACACATACATCATGAACGAGAGCCAAATGTTTTCCTGTCTGGGCAGACCTTAAACCGAGTCAATAAGCATTTTATCATATGACCACTAACTAAGTTTTAAAAATTTTGAAAATAATTATTTCAAATAAGAAGCAATAGTTTGGCATGCACAGGAAAAATCACAAAAAAAGATCCTAAAATAAAAAACTTTTCCTTTAAATTTTCAAGTCCAAACAAGAATTTTGCAATTCATCGAAAAACGTGACTTATTTTCTCCTTTCTGTTGTTCGGTGTTTTTTTTTTACTTTGTAACAAAGCTGAACAAGTGCACCAGGGCTGGACACTGCACCAGCTCACATCAACCTGTCCAGCCTTACACATGTCAACTTTTACTATAGTTTTCTATGGGATTGCGCGAGCAGAGCTAGACAGGTCATTAATGATAACTATTTTTACCAAATAGCTCTCTCTCCTAATTGATAAGAGATTCAGCAGCATCTGAGTTAAACAATATCTAAGTACACTGTAAAGCATTTATACACTGTTTGTACCTTGGGAATTGCCACTTTGTCCAGACTGCAGATCCGGAGTTTCTGATTTTGGCTTTTCACCATGAGCTTCTGAACCTGTTTTCTTTAAAGCTCCTGGTATCAGAAAAAGTAAGGACATTTATTATCAAAAATAATCAATAATTAGTTAAAAATACCTGCAAAAGTGCCATATGTGATGGCAAGAGCAAGTATGGTGAGAAAAAAGGAGAAAGAGGGTTTGCCACACAAAACGTTTTATTGACTGGGTTAAATTAAGCAAGGCCAATACTCACAATGGTTACAAGGAACCAGAAGTACTAAACAGTGTATGCTTTCACAGGTAAATTCGTGTGTGACCTACATGTAGTCTGCATGCATATACATATATGCTGGCCTATACATGTAATGCACATGAAAGACTGCATGCACTGTGGTGTTACTCAGCTTGACCAATCTGAACGGACTCTGCTTATACTGTATAATGGTATTTAGTATCACTCAACTAGTGGACTGATGCAAATGCCACAATCTCATTAGCTATACTACTCAATGACTATTACTAATAATCTCGTAAATTCCTGATGCTTTCTTTCGTTTTGTTCCCAAAAAATATTTCTTTAACTGGCATTTGCTAACTTTATTATTGCCTTTTCTCTCCGACTAGTTGGGTGATACTAAAACAATTAGACCCTTCACACTTAAGGGTCACGGGCCAATAGTCTATTGGGCTGCACCTCGTGGGCTATTGACAGGTCTAATTTAAACGGTACAGAGTGTAGCTGTTAAGACTCCTACAATTCTTTCTTTAAGTTCGGGCAGCAAGTTACTTACCTGAAACGTTGTTTATCGCTAGTAAGTAAAGTTTTACAGTTGGTTTTGTTAGTACTCAAAATAGTAAGTTTCAGCTTTAATTTTTCTCGATAAAGGAAACATGTTTTGGCACGTACGTCACCCAGAAACACTTATAACATACAATAACTTCTTGTTAACGTTAGGAAACCACGATTTAGACTAATGACTGTAGATTCCTGAAATTATGATGTTCAAATAATGAACTGCATGCTTTTCGTTAACCCAATTCAACTGAGAAGTAACTCCTTTGGCCATAGTATAAATTGCTTTCTTAACAATAAAACAGAAAACTTCTACGTGGAGCAACACTATACCTTGTTCGGGTTTGCGAGGTGTTGGCTCAGATCGCTTAGTTGTATGAAGCTGTTCCTCTACTCCTGTAACAGTTTGTGGTTCAGGAGTGACCGATGAGCTCATGGGCCGCTTCTCGTCCTCTTCCAACGTTTCTTCCCGCCCGTTCCTTGCCCCTGGTCCACTTCCGCCAGGTTTTGTCTCTTGTTTTCCGCTGCCTCGTCCTTTTGGGCCTCCGCCACCTCGTCCCTTCCCTTTGCGACTCTTTCCTGGCATGATTGTTGTTTGACTTCGTTATAACTTTATATACTGCAACCTTCTGTTAAATCCAAACTCTTATTTAAAAATGCCTAAATACGATTTGCTTCCTTGACAGTATTTTTGTTTCCGTCTTCGAGGGAAAAAACCCATGACGTAGGCAAATTTGGATCAATTATAATATTCAAGCTCATTTCTAGGAAAGGAAACGTCATGAACAAAAGTTCTAGGAAAACCGGAAACTGAAAGGATCTGCTACCTCTACACTAGAAGAAAAATGTTCCAAGTACAACAGTTCTGATGATGCAAGCAACAACACAAGGTTGCAAAAAGACCCTTTCGCACATGAAGGTTCTGTACTGACTTTCGCTTCGGAACCGCCATATGTTTCCCTAACTTAGTACTTATTGTGCATTGATTACATTCTGCACCACCCTACCACCCCAAACCTCTCGAACATTTTGAGTCACAACGCGTTGCGAGACAGATTCGACACGAATGAATGAGTATTTGTGCAGATGGTCTCATTGTTTGTTACACACGTACAACAGTTTAAAGGAGAATATCATTGGAACTTTAACGATTTATTCGGTCAGATATTTTGTCCTCTCTCCCGTCCCCCCAAGGAGATATGAAACACTCCTGTCTATATCCCTCGCAATTTTCGAGGAACGCCTTGGTCATTTGTCAAGAAGTTGATGAAATGTCACAGGTTGGGTTGAAGAACAATCTTTTATTTGTTTTCTTTATGCTTGTATCTTTACATTAACAGATTTGGGACTTGTGTATTACCAGGACAGTGAATTCTCCTATCCACACCGAGATGGAAGATTGTTGGAACTCATAGATGAGACTTGGCAGAAAGACCAACTTCCAAACGATGGTAATAAAATGGCTACCTTTCCGTGTCACGCATAATTCATCATGCATGCTGCGACTATACTGTTTTGTTCTTCAGAAAAAAATTAGTTTCACATGCACATTATCGAGATATAATTCAGCTACAGCTTCGTACTGATAATGAAGTGCACATGAGGCTTGCTAAGCCAACTTATATTAAGCTTCAACAATCTTGGGCTAGATTTCCGTATCACTTAATACAGTACTTCGTTATACATGCCATAGCTGTATTGTTTGGGATATTATGTACGTGTAAACACTTACTTGTTTTTGAAAAATGAAACATTACAGCTATAGCATGGATAATGAAGGACATGTTTGGGGTGATATTAAGGAAATGTGCCCCAAATCATTAAGAATTCAAGGAGTTCGCCAGAGGTAGTGCAGTAAGTTTTTACTCTAGACCTACAGTGCTAGTCAGCCTTCATACAACCTGGCTTTGGCCTGCCTTGACAAATGATGTGAACTTTAATACTTCCATGGTGTGAGGTGCAATTCTCTTAATGTGATAATATGCTGCCTTTTACCGTGGTGGAAAGGTTTTGGTTTTTGATCAGTTTAATATGGCTGTTCTCATTATCTGTTCCTCAGCAGTATTTTGAGGGATTTTTCTTACATACATCTCACCTTAAAAACTGACACCTTGTCATTAGTAACAGCATTCATTGTAAATTACCCTTTTGAATAAAGTTACCATAGTTTCTTGGTTATAAGATGCACTTGGTTATATGACCAACCCCTAACTTCAATATCTTTATTATGCCAAGTCAAAATTTAAACTTTTACCAAAACATTCGGTTATAAGGCACAACCTAAACTACATCTATAGCTAAATTTTTCTTCAAATTCGCTTTTATGAAAGCAAAACATTATTCATTTCTTAAATCAGCATCTTTTCACAAATGGACCTAAAAGAAAAGACTGACACCTTCAGTAAGAAAAGAAGGAAAGTCACATATCTTGATTATACACAAGTCGGAATGCACAGGAAGCAAACTAATCAATCCCTTTTCTATGTTAACAAACATCACCTATGCATTTGAACATTCAGTTGCTCAACTTCCCAGCATAAGTACATTACGTAGGTGTGTATGGCCTCATCTGGAAGTGAAAAGGTTAACTTTCAGAAGTTGCCTAATTTATTCTTCCTCTCTTGTGTCTTTACAGAGATAACAGTTCCCGAGTTTGAACTTCCACCAATCGATGATAGCGATCGTAAGTACTGTACATTGTAACTCAGTATTGATACCCTCTCCCATCTTAACGATATCTGGCGTTATTGTGGGCAGAATTCTTTGATGAGTCTCTTCTGCAATAAACTCATTTTTGATGCGTCTGTTCCATAATAAGCTAATTTTTTTGTTGGAGAAACTTAATTTTTTTTTCTTGGGAGTTGTAGAGATGTCACAGATTAATTTTAGTATCTTTTAGTAGACCGTGCCATAAAAAAACATGCAGAAACTATTTTTAATGCAGCTGGGACAGTTGAGGATTGATCAAAATTAATGGATAATATTATGTGCATTGTGCTTCTTCTGAAATTCATTTTTCAGGAGGGCATTTGCACTTTTCTACCCATCTTGTGTTGGCAGTCTTTGGTGGTCTGCCTCTCTTTTTTGAGCCTTTGGTTAGCTTTTCATTTTCTACTTGTTTCGAGTATTAATTT
>OX453276.1:23903348-23938348 GCA_949710005.1 Ricordea florida | reverse complement strand
AAAATTGGCCTTCTGTCTCAAAGCCGTAAAAGCTACCTCTTTGCTCGCTCAAATAGTCACGTAAAGTTTTGAAATAAAATGATTTTTTTGTAGAATCGTGAAGTATAAGGATGGATTTTGATGGTGTAAAAAGATGGTTGTAATACAATAAACGGTTATTCGTCACAACCGCCCTTAAAACTTCTATATTTCACCGGTCTTTTGCGGCCTAAATCCGCCAAATCCAACTTTTCGTAATTTCTCGCCAAATAAAAGGCGCTGGGACTCTTCAGTTATATTTTCGAAAACAACTCACCAAAGGGGTTCTTTGGTTAAAATAAAAAGAATTTCGAATTTTCCTAACTCACGTCGCATTCTCGAGATTTACGGACAGGCGCTCTTAAGACTTCATTCGGAAACCACAGTGGTTCATTCTATGGATACCTTGGACTGACCATTTCTAATGTGGATTCAAATCATGAATGCTGTCTTTGAAATTTTATGACAGCATAGAAAAAGTTTTGTGGAAATTGTTTTTTTTTATCTTGCATTAGTAAACATTAACTTGAGGCTATACTACAAGTACATAAATTAGAATGGGTCCATCTGCACTATTCTCTGTTAACCCTTTAAGCCCCGAGGGGTCTCCCTGTGCGAGTAAAATCGTCTGGCGTTAGCCAGAGTAAAATCTATACAGACACTATTGGGGCTTAAAGTGTTAACTACCCTCTGGGAAGAATAACTTGATTCCTTACATGTAGGACATACCTCATTACCACTATGTCTTGAATACGGATCTGCAAACAGGATATTAAAATCAAAATTAATTCGAAACAACACATGTAAATGGAAAAGAATAAGATATTACTCATGACTGCCGAGTAACAAACAATGCATGGAAACATACCTCCCTGGACATAAGTGTTCACAACCCTCCAAGTTGCGACCATTTTAGTCGCCATGGGGACTAGAATTTTGGAGCTGGCGACTAAATTAGAACGCAAGTCGCCAGCTCGGCGACTAAAATTAACGTGGCCTATGCGTCAGGAGCTTCAATGGACTATCATCCGGAGCCAAAAAAAAAAAAATGTTCTGACCATTAAGAATTCACTTTGCAAAGCTAGTTGTTGTGGGATTTTAACCAACAGAAATGGAGACTGAATAAAACATTTGAAAAGTTTCTGCCATTCAGCTGTGAATGAGGCTATCATATTATAACTTGGTATAATCTGTGTCGTTTGCACTGCTCTTCTGTTGTGTGAATTATAAATGATACACACAAATATTTCTGTGTCTTGTGAAGCAACTTTTTTTCGTAATTTTCATCAAATGTTTTCGCAGGAAAAATGGCGGTAAACATACGTTTCATTCATACATGCTCACGCCTTTTGCAATAATATAGCACTTTTTTATTGTGATCGGAAACTATTTGATTTGATCATCAATCATTCCAATAAAAGCATATTTGAATCAACATTAGGTAGTTCTTTCACTGAACGGCATTCAATTTACTTGGTGGTTGAAGGAAAATGGTATAGAGTTAGATAATAATAAGATTATTATTTATTATTAATTAATAATATTAGATATTATTAATTAATTATTAATTTATGCATATATTTTGGCGACTAAAATTTTTGCTGGCGACCAAACCTGAACAGTCAGTGGCCAAATGGCCACTAAGGAAAAAAGGTAACTTGGAGGGTTGCTCCACCTTTCAAGTGACTACAGTGATGGTGGCATTGTTTTTCAGTTAATAATTTACCAGTATTTCATCTCTAGCAGCTGCTAACTTGTACACTAAAACTATCGTTAAAACCTCCCAGTGAGGAAGGAGGGAGAGAAAGCAGGCATGGATGCAAGAAGGAGAGGACTAGGCCAAATAGGGGGGAGGAAATTGAGGTTCAAGGTAAAGTAGAGTGCATGAAAGCTGGGTTAGATAGGGAAGATGGAGGATGGAAAGAAAGAAACAAGGATAAATGGAATCAACAAAGCAGTAGGGGCAATAGAAGCAAAGGCAGGCCATTTGGCAATCTGTTGTACAGTCAAGCAGTTGGGAGTGTAGGTACCTGGTGGCACTGCATGGTTGCCGTGACCTTTAATGTGTGTTTCTCAAACTCATTAATAATGCAAAAGGGAAAGGAATTCAGGCACCATGTGCTTGAATATCTGATGAAAAATGGCTCCTTTTTGCATCGCTTATTTCGTTGCTAGAAAGTTGGCAAGATGATTCCACATTTCACCAAAGGCCTTCCAGATTAAAAGACCGCTGGCTTAAATCTATCGTGCCAGCGGTCTAGATTTTCCCATCTAGTCCGGCATCTACTACGAAAATGACCGATCCGTGGAATAGGCATAAATTTTCATTCCACTACCCCTCCCAATTTGTTTCACAGCCACACCCACTTTCTTTGATTCAGGGTTCGTGCTGGGGTGAGTAAACAAAATTTAAGGACTTTTTAAGGAGTTTTTAAGGACCAAAATACAATTTTTAAGGAGTATTTTTTTTGTTTGTTTCTTTGAAAAAGTTCCCAGGACCAATACAACTGGAACAGGAACGCCTGACTATCAAAAGACGCAATGACTTTCATATTTTTTGTCGGTTTATGTGTATTTGCGACGGTAATTCGTATTTCATAGTTTTTATGGTACTCTCCTTTTGCAATACTCTAATTTGAAGATTGTTAGACAAGAAATAAGGAGTTCTTAAGGAGTTTTTGCTGAATTTTATAAATTTAAGGAGTTTTTAGTCGCCCTTTAGAATGTAAATCAAATCTAAGGAGTTTTTAAGGAGTTTAAGGAGTAGCACGAACCCTGTTGATTGGTCTAAGCGTCAACACGCGAGGTAATGTGAATAAGAGGTCGATGAAAAAGGTTTTCAGCTATTACGGGTTCACGATGGAAAAGTACGAGTTCAAGGTAAAGGACCAAAAGACAAATGAGTAAACTCTCCCCGTCTTGGTCATGTGCGCCATCGTGCACACAGCGACTGTGGTCAAATTGTTGGAATTCTTTAACAAAAGAGGGCGGGGCACCCATTTGTGGCAGCGATATTCAAACCTGCGACCATTCCACAGTTCGGTGATTTTAGTAAAGAGACCGATTTTGTTGTAACAGTTGTCCTCAAAAAGTTACAAAGAATGTGAAAAAATTGGCCCTTTCCTGTTAATAACACTAAATGGAAGAATCAGTATACCTTCACGAGGAACCAGGTAAAGAAAACGAGCAAAAGCTGGCAAATTTGAATCCTGCCGAGGAAGCTCCGAACAAAGACAAAGTCGAAATTGAGAAATTTACATTTGTTCCTTGGATTTCTTGTTTGGCAAAATAATAACCATTTTGGTCGCTGGTACTGGCGACCTCGGTCAAGATTCTCCCGCTCGGTTAATAAGAAGTAAATACAGTCTGCTTAGTTTACCTGAGTAGTGAGTAACATACATAAAAAGAGCTTTTATTTTCATGATTCGCGTCCTCCTTGTTTGAAACGACTGTGAATGACCGTACGAACGTTTTTTAACCATCCGAAAGTAACGGCTACTCGAAAGAAGCAACCCGTTTGCATACTAAATCCGCATTAACGGGGACCGTTAATTTCGAAATTCTACGGTAGTTGAGATACAGCGTGTCTTGAGTTGTCTCGTGATATGCACCTAGCTCTTTGGGTTGACATGTTGGTTTTACTATCCGTAGATATGTTGCTGGGTGGGTTGTTTCAGTTGGTTAGTTGAGAGCTGGGTGGGCCGCTTGAGTGGTAAGTGGGTTATTGATTGAGTAGGTACAATTTAGGCTGATAGCAAATGTTGCAAACGCTATTGCATATTTCATTAGCCAATGATTGTTTAGATGGTTAGTCCCAGTACGGACCATTCTTTGTTTATATTCAATCAGCTAAAGATCGTGCTAAAAATAATTATTCATGATGAAGTGTGATTTTGTAGAAAAGCGTTAGGACGCCAAATAAATTTGACTTGTAGGAAAAGTTGTCTTGTTGGAATATTTCCTCATATTGGAAACGGAGAGTACATGAGGAAACATGGTGTCAGGAGTAAACGTCTAGTCTACGATCTGAAAACCGAACAAATTTATCGCTAATCGACAATCGCAGAGTTCGAGCGAATATTTTTGTGTTCACAGGCCACAAGTTCACCATGGAAGTTCTCGCGAAAGGACCAATCTTGGATTGGACAAACGACGGAAAACTTCACGAACGTTTCCTAGAATGGAAAAAGGTGTCGATTTTATGCAGAGGTCTTGTGATGACCAAGGCATACCCGGAATTTGTGTGTCTATGCATTTATCAGTGGTCGGGTGAACGCGGACAAAATATTTTGGACAAGGCAACAATTTCATCCGATGATCGCAAGAAATGGGAAATACATCTCGGAAAGGTGGAGGAGCAGTGCAAACCCAGAGGGAGCAAACTAGTCGCGGCTACACAGTACAAAGTGCTCACTCAAGGTGATATGGAATTACCAGAGTACATCGAAAAGTGCAGACTAGTAACTGATGCATGCGGATGGCCAGAAAATGCGAAGGACATGGCTCTCAGGAACGCTATTCTCCTCGGTCTAAAGAATCCAAACGTTTATCAAAAGTGTTTGGAAGAAGACCAGGACTCGCTTACCGCCGAACGCGTGATTGAAATTGCAACTCTCTGTACAACAGCGATCGTCAAAGATCAATTATGCAGACTCTCAGTACAGCAACTGCAGCAGCAACTGCAATACAGCAAGGATCAACACAGATTCACAAAGTGCAAACAAAGCATCAAAAAGGCGGGAAATCAACGGAGTGGTCAAATCGAGACAAGACGTCTATAGATAAAGGGCCTGGTGAGACAAAAAGACAAACTTGTTTTTGTTGTGGAGCAAAACCTGCTCACGCTAGATCGCAGTGTCCGCTCAAAGATGTTATTTGTTACAAGTGTGGAAAGAAAGGACATTACAAAAAGTGCTGCAAGAGCAAAACAGGTAAACAAGGTACGATTGGTGAACCTAGGCAGGTTCAAGTACATGGTTTACAAGCACCGCTGACAGGAGCCAGTGTCAATCAGACTTTAGTTCGTGATCCTACACAGGACTGCCACATGATGTTTGGTCCACAGGACGACCAGCACACAATGTTTCACCATATTCAGACTTTTCATGTGAAGCACATCAAGCCTCTTTGGTTAAGCCCAGCAAGTGGAGGACCCATATATCAGGTTGAATGCGAGATCGATACAGGCGCAGGATGCAACGTGATGCCTTTGTATCTGCACAAATCTTTATTTGGAGACAAGAGTCTTACCCCTACCCCTGTGCAGATATTCGGATATGGAGAATCCCCTGTAACAAATCTAGGAGCGTGCACTATTGCGATTCATACGGGTCTTAGACAACAGCCACAAATGGCGACTTGTCAAGTGACTGATACTCGAGGGTATTTCATCCTAGGCAGAGAAACAGCCCAGCAAGTCGGCTACATTGCCTTTCCAGAGGTAACCCCACCCTCCTTAACCAGTACGCCGCAAATCCATACAAGTGATAACGCCCTGCGACCTGATTCCAGTAGGGTTAACAAGCCTACATGCGAGGTGTTGGATGATGCTGTCATCCTGAATGGAAAGAGACACTGTTTGCCCATAACAAAGGAGTACGTGTTATCCGAATTCAGAGATATATTCGAAGGTATAGGAGAACTCCCAGGGGGAAAGTACCACATCCAGCTCAAGCCAGACGCCCAACCTGTACAGCATCCACCTCGAGCAGTACCTGAGAAGAAGAAAGCAGCATACAAAGAAGAGCTTGAAAGATTATGCAGTTTGGGAATCATTGAATCAGTCCAGGGACACACAGACTGGATCAACAGCGTCGTTCCTGTCTCTAAGCCTGACGGATCAATTCGACTATGCCTAGATCCAAAGGACCTTAACAAGAGCATCAAAAGGAACCAGTACTATACGAAGACTATAGACGAAGTTAGTGCTGAACTCCGCGGAGGAAAATATTTTACACTTGTTGATGCCAAGTCAGGGTATTGGATGGTGGAATTGGACAAAGAAAGTTCACTCCTAACTACTTTCAACACTCCATGGGGAAAATACAAGTGGCTCCGACTTCCCTTTGGTCTTAAAGTCAGCGCAGACGTATTTCAGGAGAGGTTAAATGCGGTCCTTAAAGATGTGAAAGGAATCACGGGATGCATTGACGACATCCTTACGAAAGGGATAGATTCCAAGGATCATGACGTGAATCTACTCCAGTTACTTGAAACGGTACGAATGAACGGAATTAAGCTCAATCCAAAGAAGCTGCAGTTTAAAACAACTAAGTGCGATTTCTTCGGACAGACCATCACGCCAGAGGGTATGAAGGTAGACGACAGAAAGGTCGAGGCCATTAAACAAATGAAAGCACCAAAGGATAAGAAAGCTGTGCAGAGTTTCCAGGGAATGGTCAATTATTTGAAACGCTACTCAGGCAAGTTGACGAGACTATTCGAACCACTCAAACCGCTGCTTCGGGAGGAAACGGAATGGACCTGGGACTCTTTCCATCAAGATGCCTTCAACGCCATCAAAGAAGAGCTCTCCAGAACCCCAGTACTAGCGTTCTTTGACCGGAAAGCAGAACACGTTATTCAGACTGACGCTTCCATGAAAGGATTAGGTGCCGTTTTGCTTCAAGACGGAAAACCAGTGATCTACGTATCCAGAACTCTCACTCCCGCCGAGGAACGTTACTCCAACATCGAGAGTTCAAACAGACCACAAACCTCTAGAAACGATTTGGAAGAAGAGTATTGCCTCTGCCAGCCCAAGACTTCAATGACTTCTTCTGAGGCTTGCAAAATACGAAAAATTCAAGTCGAGTACATTTGTGGGAAGGACAACTCAATTGCAGACGCCCTTAGTCGAGTCGACCCTCTCAGTCCAAAACCTATGGACGCAAAGCAGATGGATGTGATTCCAGTGCATCACATCACTTCAACTGTTCCAGCCACAGACAACCGACTTGACCGAACCAGAATTGCCACCACTGCTGATCCAGCCTTGAGCCAGTTAAGGCATTATATCTTTCACGGTTGGCCGCTTCAGAGGCAGCAACTCCCTGAACGATTGCAACATTATTGGAATTACCGTGAAGAACTTGCAGTCGAAGATGGCCTGATATTCAAAGCACATCGACTTGTGATTCCGACTTCACTTAGAGCAGAGTATCTTAAGGATCTTCATGTGGGCCACTTAGGAGAAGAGAAAACTCTGTTGAGAGCACGAGAGACAGTCTTTTGGCCCGGGATCTCGGATGACGTGAGAAATGCAGTTAAATTATGTGACGTATGCATGAAGTACAAGCCTGCTCAACAGAAGGAACCACTGGTACCGCATGATGTGCCCAGCTTGCCATGGTTCAGACTTGGAGTTGACATATTTGAGCATCGTTCTAACCATTATCTGCTGGTTGCTGACTACTTCAGAAAGTTTCCTGTTGTTAAGAAACTAACCAATCAGACGGCGGGACACGTGATAAGTCTTCTCAAGACAATATTTTCAGAATATGGGGTACCAGCAACGGTGTACGCAGATCAGGGAACCCAGTTCGTGTCTCAAGAATTCAAACAATTTGCCGTGCAGTGCAGATTCGAAGTGCAACACTCTAGCCCAAGGTATCCTCAGTCTAATGGTTTCATAGAGGCCATGGTCAAAGTAGTAAAGGGCATAATGGAGAAAGCCGAAGACTCGGGTTCTGATCCGCATCTTGCAATGTTAATTTATTGTGCGACCCTAATCAGACCAGGTCAGCTCAGCCCAGGAGAGATACTTTCCCAGCGCAAATATAGAGCACTCCTTCCCATCCATCAATATCTGCATCCCAATCTAGAGATCAGCAGGGAGGCGCTACTAGCACAGAAACAAGCCCAACGTGATGGCTATGATCAGACAGCCAAGAAACTTCAAGATCTACAACAATTTCAGAGTATCCGATTCCAGTTAGATCCCAAGAAACCAATCTGGCAGAAAGCCACGGTGGTACAGCAGCCAAATGAAAGTTCGCCCAGGCGATATGAGGTACAGGCTGAATCCGGTGCTCGCTATTTCAGGGATCGTCGCCATATTCGTCCAGCGATTGAGATCCAACCAGAAGAATTAAATCAGGTCCCATCAATTCCCGGAACCGAACCAAAGTCACCGGTACCTGGACTTGTCAAGCAGCCCAGCTCAACAACAGCTGATGTTTCTGATCAGCCATTGCCCAAACAGTGTGTGCCAGGAATGACCCCGGTCGGAATTGCGTTGTCTCGTCCGCGACGAACTATTAGACCACCAACGAGACTAATTGAACATACCTAGAGACACTATAACAATTTAAGAGAAATGTACTTACAGTTTATCGCATAAGTAACTGTGTTCGTGAACTTTTGACAAGTTTTCGGATCAGCATCTCAACTTTAACACATACGAGGGTATGAAATGTGTTCCAACTTTAGAGTACACACGGGTGCAAGAATCCTATGCTAGTTTTGTAGTCAATTATGTCATCATCTCTAAAAGAGGGGGATGTTGCAATACGCTATTGCATATTTAATTAGCCAATGATTGTTTAGATGGTTAGTCCCAGTACGGACCATTCTTTGTTTATATTCAATCAGCTAAAGATCGTGCTAAAAAAATAATTATTCATGATGAAGTGTGATTTTGTAGAAAACCGTTAGGACGCCAAACAAATTTGACTTGTAGGAAAAGTTGTCTTGTTGGAATATTTCCTCATACTGGAAACGTAAAGCACGTGAGGAAACAGCAAAGTAAGTAGCTGATTGAGTAAGTAATTTGTTTGGTTCATACTTAAGTCATTGGATGATTAGGGAGGTCATGTCCAGGGTTTGTAAATCGTTGAACGGTAGGTAGGTAAAGTGGGCAAGCAGGCCATAATGTGGCTTGGTGATTCATTAGATGCGTAGAAAAGTTAAAGGGAGGGCAGTTAGATCATGGACTGGTGAGGTGAATCCTTGCTTTGGTGAGGTCATTGAAAAGTAGTAGGTATTTTGTTATCTAGGTTGGTGGGTAACTGCGAGTCAGAAGGCATTTACCCAGTTCTTTGGGTAGATGGGTAAGTTATGTGCATACTATTTCTTGGGTATTTTGTTGGGTGTGTAGCTTCCTCAACTCAGTTATGGGCTGAGTGGGTGCATTGAGACGTAAAGGGAGCATTGGTTGTGTAGGTTCGTCGATTGGTGTTTTTATGTAGTTTTGCATCTAGTTAGGATATGTGCCAAATAACTTGGCTGAGTAGGCAGGTCGTTGGTCAAGTTTTTATTGGCTTGCTTGTAGCTCGTGGCTCTTAGATGTGTAGTTATTGGCAGATTTTCTTGGTGGATCCTTTAAATGTTGTGCTATGAAGGATTTAAACGGAACGAAAACGTGGAAAAGAAAACAAACTCTGAATTAAGCGTCTGAGAGCTTGTGTTTACTCCTAAAAACCACTGGAGGCCAAGGGTCTTTTTTAATCTCATCTTCTGTTAATCTACCGACTGAGTAACGAAGCCAGACAGGAGCTAGTCATGGGTGACAATACACGAAACGTAAATGGTGAAAAAGAGAATGACCACTGATTTAAAACTTTTCAAAGTGGCAATAAATTAGGTCTGAAAACGTATCAAAGCTTAACCCAAATGTAACAAAACGTAGACTTCAGAGGCGTAGTTTCTTCCCTTTGAAAACTTTCAACGCAAAAGATTAGAGTTTGGACACGAAAACCGCGAGATCATATTCTAGTCTTTCCCTCGCCCTTTTCCCTTCCGAATACAAAAAGTACTACGGTTTGGGGAAAACGAAAACCAGTTGAGGTTTAGAAACATTAGTTCGTTTGTTTAGAGGATCGATAGGGTGGTTGACCATTGAGCAGGTCCATATTTGAAGGAATTGTTGGAAAGCGAGGAAACAAGGAAAAGATTTAGAAAGAAATTAAGAACAGAACAAGAACAGCAAAGAGGCACGAAATTTACTCGGCTGGATTTTTTTAAACATAACTTACTTCTCTGGGCTCCCTGTAACATCATTATTGCTGTCTCATCATCTTCCTCTTGCAAGGGCATCAAATGTTGAGGAGCAATTGGGTGATGACTCAGCATATAGTTGTACTCATCCTGATCCTGATCATGTGGTTCCACTTCACCATTCTTCTCACCTCCAGATATTTCTTCCTCAACATCAGAAAGATCATCTTCTTCGTCATCATAGGACTCACCAGTATCTTGAAAACAGAACGTGAATATGGCGCTGCATCTCAGTAAAACTCTCAAATTCAAAGTACAACCCAACATCAACCCAACATCACATATTTAAAATATGAGCATGCAGTCTGAATGGCTGGGTAACAGCCAAGAGCCTTTTAGTGTCAGGGGCGTGTCCTGGGGTTTCATAAGGGGAAGGGGAAGGGGTTCTGGGTTGTTGGACTATACGTAAATAAGTTCTCCTACTGATCTGGCAAATGTAGACTCATGTGTCAAAAGGTTTGTTTCCAAAGAAGGGGGGCTGCGGAACTCTCGAGACCCTCCCCTAGGCACACTCCTGAGTGTCTTCATCATCATCATCATCATCATCATCATCATCATCATCATCATCATCATAATAATAATGATAATAATAATAATGATGATGATGATGATAATGATAATAATAATATACTCTATTTCTATTGCGCATATTCTATGTGCATAATCATATGCGCACTACAACCAGACCAATGACGGCACGAATCAGCCCGACCATGACACCGGGAACACGCCCTACTCTTTTCGAACAATCCCATGGGTTCTTTTACGTCCCACATTTACAAATTCATTATAGAGAGTTGTGAGACGGGGCCTACGGTTTATTGTCCTTATTCGAGAAGACTAGAAAGTCTAACCATTTTCAGATTTCAATACAAAAGCAGCACTTTGTACTCAATTATTTTAAGACCCTGAGTGTTGGTCCGGCCGTGGTTTGAACCTGCAACCTCCCGCACGGTAGTCCAGTGCTCTGCCAACTGAGCTAACCGGTCGGCGGTTCATGATCAAGACGTTATCCAAAACTATAATAAAGCATAAAGAACGAGGCCAACATCCAGCCAACCTTGCCGAACAAGCTTGATCAATGCAGTAATTGTGACGGGTCAAATATTACAAGGTTTCCCGCACGATGGTATTGAAAACCATGATTGGGCAAGATAGCTCCGTTTTGCTTTCTCGGGTAGCCAACCGCAAGGCTGGACTTCTGGTCACGGGGCCAGCCTTCTTCCCTGTTAAAACCCACAATCCATCAGAACATCTAGAAAGGGGTACGAGTATAAATCACAAACGGCATCTTGTGGTTAAAAACTTGTGTACCCGCAAATTATACTGGTACCAAGTTTGCAAGATTTGCACCCTACCTGATGTCAGAGGTTCGTTGTCTATTTGTATAGCTCTCTGCTTTGCTACTTCTGCCAGTGCATAGTTGCCGACATCGCAGGCCAAGTAGTGAATGTCCTACAAAAACAAGTTACTTGTAAGATACCATTCGCTGATTATCCCAGGATTTTAAAATGTTCAAGCCTTCTCTTGGCGACAAGTATACCTAAGATCACGCTGCAGAGACTGTCGTTTAAGTAAAATTTGCACTGCACTTGACGTTAAACACCTTCCTAACTTCCATTAGATTTCTTTCCCGACTTTGTTGAGCGTGACACTTTACAGCGGGTATTAAACGAGGAAGGAATTGCTGAATTACGGAATAAAAGTGGTAAAAAAAAACAAAATGACAAAAAGCTAATAAGGGAGGTTGTTTGATTTTTGAAGTGAACGCCCCGAAGAAAACATCCAAAAGAGAAAGAGAGAGGGAAATAGAAGAGATGAAGAAAGAAGATGCCAGCCTTGATCTTCTTACCATAAATAAGTCCTTCGCCCCGATGTCAACTGCTAATAAAAAGGCCTTTTCAAATCTCTTGTACCTAAAAAATATGGTAATATGTGATATGTTTCTAAGTGACCACTCGTCACTGCACGTCGAATGGACAGTAAACGGGCCAATTTCTTGTGTTTTACAGATGATTACATTAATCGCAAAAAATAATCTATGCCAACAAAGGAAGAATTTTTTTGTACAGGCGCGCACCGAGAATTTCAAGAAAGCCAACAAGATCACTCCAACTTAAGCCTCCTACAACGGGTTGCACAACTGCCGAGACCGGCTATTAGTAAAGAGCACCCCTTGTTCCTTCAAACGACTACCGGTACAAAGGCTTCTTGATCTTTCAGTTTCCCCTCCTTGTCCCTCTTTCAATGTTGTATGTTTAACTTTTCAGCATGGTTTTGCATTGGTGGCAACATTGATAAGAAGGCCAGGGAGACTTCAATGTGTGAGAGCATTGTTAAATTACTAACACTCCAAATAGGTGCAGTTGTCTCAAGTCATTTTGCACTTTGTTGTAGAGTTGCCGATCACTGTGCTCTGGATTACCCTATATATAGGTTCAACTGCGCCACTAATGAATAAACCAAATACTGTAAAGCGTTTTTGCTTTTGAAAGCCACCAAGAGAACCTTTTATTTACAAACCTAAACACCAGCACTTCCAGGAATTTAAAAATACAATTTAACAAACTTTTTATTATCCAAAAGCAAGCTTAGTAATTAGAGGCAAATACAAAATCTGATGGAACAGATTAAATAAACAAAGGAAATGACTGCTAAAGTTTCAGTGCGCAAACTGAAAGGAATATCAAAAAGAAACCTTCGTGATCAAATTATGTGTGGAACTTAAGCATCCCTTTTGGTTATAAAATTCCTCCCAAACACGAAGCATTTGTACCTGAGGAGGTGATGGAAAAATCTTCTGGAAAGTCGACTTATCATGTCTCTAAACTGCAGTACAGTTACATCAGACAGGGGTCGACTGGGTGCATAGAAGCTACCTAGTGTTTCCTCTAAGAGACCTGCAAGAAGTAACAAAAAGGTAGGTAGATACCAATGGAAAAATATCGCATGAAAAAGTCAATGACTGGTGAACAAATTGAGGAGATACAGAAAACACGTTTCACTTCGGATTGCTGGACTTACTGTAGATAAAGTGACTAAAGAAGTATTTCTCTTTTATTACCAATAAACAAATTTCAACATGGGAAAAGCTTTGTTGGATTTTTATTCGCTGTTTGAGGTGTATGGAAAAGCTTCCTCGAAAGTTGC
The DNA here is from genome assembly GCA_949710005.1 of Ricordea florida. Taxonomy (NCBI): domain Eukaryota; kingdom Metazoa; phylum Cnidaria; class Anthozoa; order Corallimorpharia; family Ricordeidae; genus Ricordea; species Ricordea florida. The sequence continues at coordinate 23,925,184 of OX453276.1, read as the reverse complement.
GCTCACTCGTTTTCCATCATAAACATCTCGACTTGTGGATTTCAATCCTATGTGTTATTTTTTCACGAAGTTATCTTTATTCTAGGCTGTAAAAAAGAAATAGAGGATATTACACGGTGGCGTGAAGATATGAATTTTATTTTCGAGTGGCAAAACAATATTTTACGAACGAGCGAAGCGAGTGAGTAAAATATTGTTTTTGCCACGAGAAAATAAAATTCATATCTTCAAGCCGCCGTGTAATGTTCTTTTTATTATATAGACAAAAAGAAATTATTAACAAATTACGTCATCGATAAACTCACGTGTGAGATTATGGAAAATAAACCACTCGGGTCCCGGATGTAGTTTTTATGAATTTTACGAGTGGTATACTTTCCAGTAAAACACTCGTGTCTATATAATAAGGGGGGTTATTACTTGGTTCAAAACATCGCATAATGTCCCAGACTATATGTCCCTAAGAAACCATCCTTAATGCAGTGTAGTGTAATACTTCATACAATACCTGCTAGATTAATGAGCTACTTTGTCAGCTTTTCAAGTTAACTAGGGGTTTTTTGGATGAAGCCGGGGTGTCTTTCACCCTGGTATAAATTCACTCCGGTTCCCTCTTGAAGCTATGAATTTGTTTACATCAGCACTAGAAAAAGTCATGACGGAGCGAGTCATACTGGAACGAGTTCAACCCATTCTGTAAGCCAGACGAACAAACGCTGTAAACGAGAAATGACAGCTCGATTCCGTGTAAAATCTACATTTAAGCGTCATGAAAAGGGCAATGCATGTGTAATTTACAGCGCGGTTACTGGAACCAAGAACACCCAAAAGAATTTTCATACAAATTATCCAATCATGATCGGGTATCTAAACAACAGTATCTTTCGCTTAAAAATGCATATAATTTACTCTATTACTGTACAAAAAATATCAAGATTAAAAAAGAATCATGTCTGTCGATAGAAACTTGCCACAAATCTGTTGTTCAGCGTCAAAAACAGACATTCATAATTTGCATGAAAATTTATTTGAGTCAGCCCTGGTTCGAGTTGTCGCACTGTAAGTAAATTCGACTTTTACTTGTATTAAATACTCATCATGTAATCACAAAACGAAAATCAAATAGTTATCCCGGTATGAAACCCGTGTCGAGGTGAGCTTTCTCATGTCAACACCCCTTCAAGACAGTACTGTAGCAGCTCGTCCTAAAACCTAAGCCAATTGGTTTGCAACCCAAACTGCTAAACAATAGATTTCAATCGTCACTATTGTTTTAGCATTGTTTGGCGGTTTGGGTTGCAAATCAAGAACCTTTACTTGATTTATAACGTGTTGATTTACACCCAGTGCTTACTATAACGGAAGAAGACCCTTTGTGCCTAGGTACATCCAGCACTATTACCTTCTCTCTCCGAGTTCAATGGCAACCTCAAAAGATAGTTCATGATATGATTCATGCAAGCAAAACAAGCACTGCCTTCAGTGTTCCAGTTCATGCTGTTTAGATAATTAACGGCCTGCAAAGGCAAAAAAGAAGTTGATAAGTGATAAAGGCACATCCAATTATGACGTCATGTGTTGCTTGGTAACAACATTTTACAAGCCGTTAACGACTTGTAGGGCTAACCCAGGGTTAAATTTTAACATGGGTTTATGTTCCTCTTTTTAAAAAGCGCTTTCTCTGACAACTTTCTCTATTTCATTCAGAGCACACAATCATCGAATTGTATTCAAAAAGAATTACACTGAATGTGCTTTTTAAGCTCTCATATCTGCATTTAAATTTCGCACTAACCCTGGGTTACCTTAACACTGCTTCGAACAACCCGGCCTTGATCTCAACTTAAACGGTAATGGAAACAGAAACTATCTTGATAACATAGCTTTGGGAAAGCGCGCGCTATGATTGGCTAATACGCGCGATCCATTTGCCCATGTGCTGCATGGCGACGTCAGACTGTGAAGTTGTGAAGTCTTATGTTATAAAAGAAATGGTTAACGCAGCAGCTGTGCAACCATCGAGTTATACACGCTCTTTGTTTGCTAAGCACTCAAGAAGATAGAGATGCTCTCGGTTACGCCTAGCCTACATGTAGCCGCACCCTCCCCCCCCCCCCCCGAAGGAAAAAACGGGAGGAGGGAACGTCTACGAAAACCTGACACAAATCGTGTTATGTGACGTCACTCTAATTTATGTAAACTTATGTCTCAGCACTGGCGTTGATATTGATTCACGTTCCTATTCTTTCGAACACATTTGCAATTTAATGGCCGTCTACAATTATGTTTTAAAGAGAAAACTATGTTTGATGTAAGTGTCGTGCTTGAGAATTTAGATTTCTACGTTTTTCATCCGTAGGGATCGTTGCTGGAGGGGGGAGGGCGCGGCTACACGTAGGCTAGGCTACCGTTCGAGCATCTCTCACGCTTCTTTCGTGCTTAGCAAACTCCCGCGTGCGTCCATAGCTCGATGGTTACACGCTGCACGTTTACCATTTCTTCAATTACCACCAAACCTAAATGCGGAGAATGAAGCATTTTCAGTCAAACCTCTTTAAATCGAAGGTCTATATAAGAGAATCTAAAAACTGAAACAAACTCCCCCAAATGGCCTGTTCTGGGGTATACTGAAGCCTTGTATTTATCCCGGCATATGGTTCTGTTATCGTATACATGTATTTTTGAGTTATTAATTTGCTCACCTCTTCACCCTGCTCATGCCTGATATATTCTGATATAATTTCCACACTTCCCAGTCTTCCGTGTGCAAGAACACCAAGCTCAACTCTCAACAGACACAGAGGACCCCTGGATTGCAACAAAATAAAGACTTGAATCTTCCATATCTTTTAAAATGTTTCAAGTTTACATCGCATTGATGAAAACCAATAAAACTTAACACCATTAATTTCCAAAAAATGACAATCACGAAATATTAAAGATGACTGGGCTATATTCAGTTTACTTTGACTGTGGACAATACAACGAAAATGGATCACAGATCACAGACAAAAAGTCAGAGATGGATTCTTTACCCTTAGTCACTGTGTCTTTGGTGAATCATCACAAAATGGTTATGATTTGCTAGGCTGTCAAACAAGACCATTCTCCTTTCAGTATTAAATATCACGAAAAAGTGATATATTTCAATTTGAGTAAAAAAGGAATTAAATTTGTATTCTCTTGAAAAGAGAGTCAGGGTGTTTCTCTCAATCAAAAAGGGAAAACAGGGTTAGGTTACTACTAACGAGTACTTGTAAGAATGGCGTTGCATTTGCCTGCTAACAATGTTGGAAAATCAGCAACCAAACGAGCCCCTTTAATAACTTGCATGTAACAATTACACAACAGATGTCAATGCTCTTTTCAGCGCATGGAAAAGAGTTGTTTTGGTTGCTGCAAAAGGACATTGCAGAGTTATTTTTTTCAAACCAATACCTTGCATAACAAAATTTTAAGGCCTCGAAAGCCTAGTATCTAGCGGCAAGGGGTACTTTACAAACCTGTCAAACAAGATAAGAAGGTTGTCATGGCAACCAATACCATTGTCAGCAATGTTACCGATGGGCGCCTCACAAGACCACGACACAGCACTTAGCTTTACTAGACTCCTACAAATTTAAAGCAAATGGAACCCAATAGAACCCAAAAACTTGGGATCAATATCAGTTTCTGGGCAACTGTGCACCTACCCCTCCCCTAATCCAACAAGTTATAATGAGTTAAAAAGTTAGCTTTAATGTTGGTTTAGAGGAGGGGTAGGTGCACGGTTGCCCAGAAACTGATATTAATCCAAAACTTGTAGCCTCGTGAAACAATCTTAGGCCCGGTTCTAACGTCGAATTAAAGTAAGGGACGGACCATTAGAAAAGTGATGGGGGGGGGGGGGGGTGGGGGAAAAAACAAAAAATAATTCATGCAAGGGAAAATGCCAAGAAAAAAAATTCATGCGAGGAAGAAGGTAAAAAAAAAATTCATACAGAAGGAAGGTCCAATTGTGACTTTTTCACACGTAGTAAAAAAAAATTCGTGCAGAGGGGTTCACCTGAAAAAAAAATTCCAGCACAAGCAGTGAGCGAAAAAAAAATTCGTGCAAGCTGAAAATTCCCCCCCCCCCCCCACCCCATCACTTTTCTAATGGTCTGTCCCTGAAGTACGACGTTTGAATCAATAAGGTTCGACACTTTTGTATTTGGGTCGAGCTGCCGTTCTATTCGACCGGGCATGTCGAACAGAACGGCAAAAGATCGACTTCGATTCATAAATCCAACCGTGTCATGTGCCGACACTGATGCATACGTTACAAATACATTAAATAAATTGATTTCACCCCGAGTTCTACACGTTTCCCATATCTGTCATGCGCACAGACCTCATTTCTATCTTTTTGGGCAAATGGCGAGAAGAGAGGAACCTAGCTTCTGAATAGGTGTTGCAAAATTTTCCCACCAGCCAGTACTGACAGTATTTCTTTTTAGCCGAGGACACTAAAGAAGTGGACAAGGAACTGTGACATTCCTTTGGACAAGTCAAATTCAAAACTCGGCTTCTCCTCGTAACGAGGTTGTTTAAAGCTAGCTACATCTTGAGTCGCCTAGCAACTCTTCATTTCCACAATTTGTCTTTCGCGCATTTTCTTCCGAAAGAAGAAAACGCCTTGACGACAAAGATTACCGAGATAATGATGGTAAAGGTCATGGTGACGAGGATGATGATGATGCATTTTTCAGTACACATCTTGTAAAGACCGTGGAAAAAGATTCATACTGACTTACACAAAGAACTGCAAAAGTTCCAGGGTTTGGCGTGGCGCAGGAACCTCTGCAGCAAGTTGAATGAGAACTGGGGCCAACGCCATGTCAAACACCTTCACAGGATTAATTGAGAAAAGCATTTGATTAGTAAACATACATGGGCCTGTCATCACGAAGCACAGGTTTCTATAACAGCCGGTAAGGCGGTCTACTGCCACTTATAAGGCCTACTTACAGCTGTATCTTGATGCCCAGAATGCGAGAAATTTCTAGATTTCAAATTCTTCTGAGGGAGCAAGTCCGCAGTGTCCTCTGGGTCACAGCCGCCTTATCCACCCTTGGCAGCCGCCAAATTATATTTAACAATTATTCGCCCAAGGCAAAGTGATTATCGGTGAATATTCACCGATAATCACTGAGTGAGCCTGAGGCGAATAATTTTTTTAGTATAAATACACAGGTGATTATTTCAAAAAATAGAAAGAAAAAGCATTGTACAACACGAAAAAAAATTTATTTCATCAAAAGCGCGCGAACGACTGGCAGCCATCTTGTTCGTCGAGGTGATTATCGGCTGATAATCCGAGATAGCGAACCAATCAGAGCGCGTGATTTTGTATAATCATCTGAGTATTTATACTAAAACCTGTACAGCTATGTCTTGCTCTTCGCGTCTTCTATCAGATGGATTTGCCCACTGTACCTGAAGCTCTCCCTTAGCACTGCAAACCAGCACCAAGGCATCTGCAGGATGCCATGCAATTATGGAAGGAATCTGACACAAAAAAGGGAAAAACCATTAAACAGTGCTGATCCTGTTTATTGAGAAGATGCAGAACCTGTAATACCAAGATCAAGAAAGCCATCTCGTTCCAGTCTACACCAGACCCTGAGGTTTAGCCATGTTACGTAAATGTTCATTTACAACAACATTTGCACTAAGGGAACAAAATGCTTGTTCACATAGCATACGCTATCGTAATCTTCTATAATCGTAATTGTCAATTCATATAGTTTGAATTTATTCCCAACAAGGACTCCACTTTTTTAAATGGAAAGTTCAAATTCAATTCAGATCCTTTCATACAGAGCGACCTCCATTAATCGGCCACTTCCCAAAGTCCCGAATTATTTGTCACTAAAATGCTGTATTATATACTTCTATTAAGCGGCCATCTTTTTGTTGTTGCAAGGTCATTATTTATTGCTTTTTTACCTCTATTGAGCGTCCAGTAAATTATCTTTTCGAACGAAATGGTGACAGGAAGACGGCAGTAGGAATAGGTGATAACTGATAACAACAAGAACAGCAATTTAAGCCGCAAAATGTATATGTTGTAGTTCAATTTTATCCTTGGTTCAAATTTTAAATTCCTTTGTTTCAAACTCATTATCACACATTACAATACCAGAAAACAAAAAAAAAATAAACTTTGACCCAAGGAAAAAATTGAACTACAACATATACACGTGGAAATCTTTCACAAATCAAAGTCTTTAAACAACAATAGATTTTGCGTAGACTGTTGGTATGAAAAAAGGTCTCAGTTTTGTTTCATGGATTTATTTAAATGTATCTACATGTATTTAACTCTTTTCAAAAAGGATTTGGCTATATAGAGTCAATAAATCACCTTGACCACCATTTCTGCCCAATATACATTTTACCTATTAAGCGGCCACTTTTCAAAGTCACGCGGATGGCCGATTAATAGAGGTCGCACTGTACTCGATAGTTTACACGAAGAAAAGCTATTTTTCCAATTCAAAATACTTGACGCTCACGCAATGTTCTATGAAAAAAAGAGAAATTCAAATTATTCGTCCAAATGTTAGTACTAAAAAGAGGAAGTCTACATACTGGATTTAAAACTATGTTGTACGAAGATGGAAAAAAAAACTATAAAACTAAATCTACATACTTAAAATGGCTTCAATGAAAAAAATGCTACATACAACGCGGCACTGAATTTCATCAGTATCAACAAGTTAACTTTAAGAAAGAAAAGTGCACATTGAAACCACGTGAACAATCGGACACAGAGTGAGTTGATGCTACGCTGGTTTAAAATAATACGCTGATTTGATAATAATACTTTACCAAACTTGTTTTGGTTATTTGTGTTACTCGTCTGTGATCATCATACAGCATCTGCAACACAACGAGAATGCTTCATTGACACTTATTAAAATTAGTTCAATATTTATTATACCTATTACAATACAGGGCGCAGGTATTGCAGTATTACACGCGCGCAGGATGAGTGCAAAACCACCATATTGCAAAAAATTATGCGCGCAAAAAGCTAATAAAGTGCACGGGGAACGGGACAAGTTTAGGCGAACTGACAATCAGGCAAAACTGTCTCAGCTGATCTAAGTTGAATTCTTTCGACTGTGTTGTCGTTCAAAGTATGCCCTCTTGAATTTCTTTGGAAGAAATGTTTTTGGACACAAAGCTGAATAAGCTAAAAGTATCGGAAAGCTAACAACCTTATTGATCACATCGGCAAAAACAACGGTACAATCTTGTCCACTTATTTTGAAATGACCAGGAAGCAAATGACAGAAATGCCAGACTGTTCGCTTCTGAAATCAACGAACTAGATTTTTCGCGAGCCAGCCAATTTCCCGCCAAAATAAGTAACCGTTTTCAAATCGATGCGGTTTCGTCGTTTACACGACAAATGAAACCGTATCGCTTGGAAAACGCTTCACTTTTGAAAGCGTTTTCAGAACAACCCGGTTCTGCTTACGAACTCGACCGACGTAGAAGATACATAGGCCACCTGCAGAAGGCTATTCCCGCCATTATCGAACGTCAAGGAAAAGCGTCAGGCCATTAGAAATACGTTGATGTTAGATGTTTATTCACTTATTCACGGCTGTAATTAGGGGCCGTAACCCGTAACACCTGTTACGGCTGAGCTCAGTCGATGTTACGGCTGATGGTTGCGGCATGAAATAATTTTTAAATAGGCATGTTCGACACGGACCAAGATAAATCGAAATTTATGCTTTGTGTCTTCTTGTCCTTGATTTTAGATGTGTTTCGGCACAAACCAAACCTTTTCCCTTCAAAAACCTTAGGATAAAATCTCCGATCTATTGCTGTTGTTTCTGACACCATTTTCAGCAGTAAAACTCATTACGCAATGCGTAGTGCTTACTTTAAATTGGATTCCGCTGACCAACTTTCGCGGTACCGAGTTCCGTACTTGTTGCGTGACCAATTCCACGTGGGTAGTTCATCATTATTCATGGTTTTTCCATGAATAAAAGAAAGGATTCCGCATCAAGGCAACCTGGAATCAACAGTTTTTTTTCCAAGTCTCAACGGACAGAAGGAAATGAAGGAGCTGATAAAGCAGCCTGCCCGCGAAGACCTGCGAACGTGGCTTTAGTTCCTTCAGCCGTACGTGTCCAGCCGATCACAGTAACACCAGTAGACTCAAACGTAATGCTGAAAACCATGGAACGAAAATTCCCCGAGTCCATAGATGGCAGTGGTTTTCATTCTTTTTACCACTGCAGGGAAAAAAGATGCTCACTGAAAGAGCCAGCTTTTTCGAGCTCTTTTAAAGGTGAGACTGTGCGTCCTTTTACAAATGAGAAAAGAATGAGAAAAAGATTTTCGTTATCATTTCCAGTTTCGCAACCGCCTGAGATTTTAGGAACGTTTCCGTTTTCCGAACAGAAAACTTGATACAAATGGAAAACAGTTAGCTTTTAATTTCCTTTCTTCATCACAACTATGTTTCATTTTTATGTTCTAAACTTGGTAAGGAATTTTCCCTTGTCACTGCATTTGGAACATAGTTTTATTTTCTTTCACTTGACATTGTTATTATATACAATTCTGTTATGCGTATTATTTTGGAATCTCTGCAATGGAAATAACTAATATCATAAAAATGACTTGTTTGATATTCAGAAACATCCAAAAGGATCCACCGATTTCAGCATTCATGGTTGTTCAAACAAAATGAAAACCATAACGTATACGACGAATCGACCGGTGTCTGGTGGCTTGTCTATGTTGAAAATGAAGGAATGTTCTGTGTCCTCTGCCGTTCACATAATACAGTAAGTCCAACCAATGGTGATGGCACGTGGAACTCTAAGCCATGTGTGCGAAACATTACACAAGCCATCAAACTTCACGCGAACAGTGCAATGCACGAGGCGGCCATCAACAAGGAGCACCTACAAAGAGTATCGCCATTCCACAAGGAGGTGCAAGAACGAGAAACAGTGAAAATGAAGTCCTTGTGAAAGTCTTTTCTACCCTGTACTGGCTGGCCAAAGAAGAGATTGCTAACAAAAAAGCGACATCATTACTTGGACTGTTAGAAAGACTTGGATTAGAGGAGATGAGACACTTCCAGCACAGATCAAGAGGCTCCATCCGTGAAGTATTCCTTTTCCTGGGGAAAGCTGTCAAAAACAGAGTTATTGCTGCTGCTGCATCCTCAGATGCATTTGGCTGCCTTGCTGATGAAGTAACGGATATATCAGTGCTCCAACAGTTTGTTGTCTTCGTCAAGTACGTCAACTCGAGCGGAAAGCCACAGACCGACTTCTTACACACAGAGCACATGACCGATGGTGCCACTGGACAAGAGCTAGCCAAGTGCCTCAAGAAGGTAGTGCAGGAGTGTCAAATGAAGTTGAAGAAGATGAAAAGTTGTGTAACAGATGGGGCAGGTGCAATGATTGGCAGGTACAATGGGATGGCAGCAATCGTAAAGAGAGATGTGCCAGATCTCATCAACATCCACTGTGTGTGCCACAGACTTGCACTTGCATGTGCAGATGCATCCAAGGAGCTGAAATATGTAACGAAAGTTGAAGCTCTCCTTCTGCAAGTATGGAAATTCTACGAGTATTCCCCCAAGAAAACAGCAAAGTATGCTGCCGTGCAAGGGGAACTACTCAATCTTGTACCAAAGGAGCAACTTTCTCAAGCCAAGAAGCAAATGAAGAAGGCAAAGAAAGCAGTTGCAAGTCGCTGGCTGTCCTTTGACGAGTCTGTAAGGGCAATGGTACAAGAATTCATCACACACCTTCACGTATTTGAGTTCTTTAAAGAGAATGATGCTACTGCCTGTGGTCTACTGACGCAAACCAGAAATCACAAGTTCATTGGTACCCTTTACATTCTCAAAGAAATTCTCCAAAACCTTGCAGTCCTCAGCAAAACTCTTCAGCAAGGAGAACTGAGCTTTGCAGGCCTACCGTCAGCTGTTTCGTATTGCCTTGCTAAGCTTGATGATGTTCTGAGAAGGAAGGATGAAATTCTTGCAACGCTGAGTGTAGATCTTTCAGAAGATGGGAAGTTTGGCCTGGCTGGGATCCAAATAACTGAAGCAAGCACTAACTTCCTAAGTGATTTAATTACAAATTACGTGGCAAAGTTGAAAGAGAACATAACAGCAAGATTCCCTTCCCTACCACTTGTACAAGCCTTTTCAATTTTTGATCTGCAACGTCTCCCTCCAAAGGAAGCCCCTGAATTCAAGAACTATGGGGTCAATCATGTAGCCACACTTGGGAAACACTTTGGTGCCACAGAGTACGTGGAAGTTGAAGCCCTCACGTCTGAGTGGGAACACTTCAAGTTTATTGCTCAGGATTTGAAGTCCGAATGCCCTATCAGTATGGACACAACACCACAGCCAGGAAATACACCGACTGAGTGGTTGCTAACCAAGTTGTGCAGCATTTCAACATTCAGAGTAATGTTCCCAAACCTGGTGAAGCTATCTGCTGTAGCCCAGAGCTTACCAGTGACAAATGCCTGGCCAGAAAGAGGCGCAAGTGCATTGAAGAGGATAAAGACAAGGCTTCGGAATTCATTGAAAGATGACATGCTGGGCGCCTTGCTACAAGTTTCCATTAATGGTCCCCCAGTATCAGAAGCGAAAGAAGTAGTTGAGCAAGCCGTTGACCTCTGGCTTGACGAGAAACAAAGAAGAAAGCTACCAAAGGTCACAGCCAGTACCTCAAACACAAGGGAACACAGTGACGTGGTGCAGGGGACAGAACTGGTAGATGGCCTGACTGCAGAAGTTGATTTTCTAAATGATGAAATTCAGGATCTTGAAGAAGAGCTTTACACACAAGAACAAGTCTTCAAGAAGCTCCTTGCCAACATGTGCACCGCCACGGACGACGGCTCTGATTGCGAAAGCGAAGATGACTAATCAGTTTCAAATGCATATGTTCAAACAATCGACGCTAACACACTGAAAACTGTTGCAGAAATTTAAAACTTTATTATCTCTGTAAAGCCTGTAAATGTAAAAGCTTTTTCTTGACGTTCGATAAAAGGCAGATGTCCCGAGTGTAGGCGTCCTTTGAATTGTGATGAAACAATGATGGGCTTCTGAACGTTCTCGATCGTATCAAAGTGTCGTAGTTTATATCTGATATGTTTCTTTATGAGTAATGCTACTGATAAGTTCATAATAAATTGCGATTACAGATGGTTTTTCATTTTGTTGCATGACTGCGCCCCAACCGATAATAAAGCATGGAGTTGTGTGCGAGTAGCGTAAAAATCGTGATACGGAAAAGTTCTATTTCTGAATTACCACTCTAATTATACAACTACCTCTAAATCCAATATTGGCAACTGTCCAATTTTTCTTAAATTGGACACCTATCCAATTTAAGAAAAATTGGACAGTTGCCAATATTGGATTTAGAGGTAGCTATATAATTAAAAAATAACAGGACTCCGTGCTTGTCCAATTAAGAAAATGTTGGATTTGAAAATTCCTTGGAACACCAAATTGGACTCGGCCTGCGGCCTTGTCCAATTTTGGTGTTCCTCTGAATTTTCTCATCCAATATTTTCTTAATTGGACAGCATGGAGTCCTATTATATATACAAATTCGGCATTCACGTTGCAATAGATTATGTTACTGTTACTAAAGTAAAATCCAACCGTTCAGGGACCGTTCATTTTTTAAGGGATAGGGGGGGCTGGTGGGATTTGGGGGAGTGTTAGTGGGAAATTGAGTGACCTCCCCTCAGCTTGCCAATTTTTTCACATGACCCCCCCCCCCCCTCAAAAGGATTTTTTGGGGATGACTCCCCTGGCCACCTCGAAAAGATGGAAAAGCAGGAGAATTTCTCATCAATTTATGAAAACTTCATACCACTTTTTCATCGCTTTTTTTGCTTGACCCCCCCCCCCCTTTTTCTTCATTTTTTTTGGGGTGGCCCCCCTTTGAAGCCATTTTTTTCGCGTGGCCCCCCCCCCCCAAATCCCACCAGCCCCCCCTATTCCTTAAAAAATTAATGGTCCCTCACCTAAACAACGAGTCGTATTTGCACACGACATTTTGCTGGATAGTTCGCTTCTGATCAACATCCAGGGTGATACAAACATTGTACACCAGTTGATTAATACTACACGCGCTCTGCGTGTATTCTAACGAGTAATTTTTCTTTCTTGTAAATACGCGCAATTGCGCGTTTCTCGCGAGTAAATCGCGCGTAAAAGCGCCATATTGCACGCACTTTGCGCGCGTATGGGTGCTTGTAATACACGCGCCCTGCACTGTACATTAAAGTTGAACTCAAACTTAATTGTAAAAACTCTAAACATTACTTTTTGGACACAAAAACAATTCGAACTGCATCAAAAAGTAATTTTTGTATAGGAAACTGTAAATAAGGAGAATGTACTTGTTATTCATAATACTCAAAGAAAAATCCAGATTCGAGTATCACACGACTTACCAGAGTACCATCTTCACAACCCAAAAGCAATTTGTCTTCAGCGTGGTTCCTTTTCTGGACTATTATTGCAGCTGTGGATAAATTGACATGAAAAAGTTAAGGATGTGCAGGCAAAGGCACTAGTCATTAGGAAGGGCACAGTCATGCTTGATATTATTGATTCTACCAACTGCACTACTGACAAAGGAGGGTCTCCCAGGGGGGGGGGGGGGTCCTTGTTCCCTTGTTCCCTTCCAAAATTGCCCTATGTTCCCATGTTCCCACACATTTTCAGAATGTGTTCCCACAAATTTTCAGAATGTTTTCGTACTGTAATTTTTCGAATCTTGTCCCCCTGTTTTCAAAAATTGGTTAATGTTCCCTTGTTCCCTTCGATATTTTGCCAATGTTCCCTTGTTCCCCAAAACCCCTGGGGGACCCTCACAAAGCCGTATAGTTACCTTTAACAGGAATAGTTGTGACAGCGACCCGTTCAATCTGTTTAAAAATTAAGAACAGCAATAATATAAGTATAAATAACGTTTATTAAAAGTTAAGGTAGTCGATGAAAATCCTTGCATTCTGATTGGTTCTGTTTTGTCAGGATTTTGCCATAAGGATCGTTTCCATGGAAATGGTCATATAGGCCGTGTATTTTTCGTTTACGAAAGCTATTGTATTCGCCAGGTTGGCGCAGTGGAGTGAGAGTACTCGTCCCCAACCCCAGTGATCCAGGTTCGATTCTCATTGGGTTTGAGTTTGTTGTGGGTTCTCTACGTGCTCCAAGGGTTTCCTCATAAAAATCAACACCTCTAAATTCCCATTCGAGCTGGATGTCATGTGTTTAACCATGAGCCGCCAGCTTGGGGCATTAGGCGAGTACTCTTAGCAATACGATGTTATAATTCTCTTTCTTACCATTTTAACTCGGAACTATAAAATTAAAAGTCTTGTCACAAATACGATATGTACCATCAAATTCTCAAACGACCGCTTATTTTCTCATTACTCAGGACACTACTATGCTACCTGGCTATATCACGAGGATTGATTCATCTACATGCAATTAGAGTCAAACGTAAACATAGCTCTTTGCTTTTTGTCTTCAACATAAGTGCAGTTGGGTCTGTTTCACACAAGTGTAGCCACAGGCAGCCCAAGCTCGTGACACTCGACCGTAGACAACAATGGTGGTTGATAGTAGTTAATCGGTAGTTTAAAATTAAAGAATTAATGAGAAATTGTGCCAATAATTCAAGCTGTCTTTTTTTTAAGACAGCTAGGAATAGCAAAGAACCCCAAGGAGACTAAAACAGCAAAAACACCAAAAACGTGAAGGAATGCCTTGCAGTTAGTTTTATTGTTTCATATCACTGTATTATTGACATTAATTCGCATTAATTCGCTCAACGAAACTTCTTTACAATCATTTTTCTCCACACAACGGCGTCTAAAAATGAGCCTGTTTTCTAACAGTCAAGTGTCGCAGGCTGGGGTGCCTGTGACACCCACTGTCAGCAAAAATGGAATCACAATAAAATTATGAACAGACCTTATTTCCATTGTATTTATAGATACAGCTGTCAACACTAGCGTCACCACCACCGCCTCCTGATGACTGCTCTGATGTGTACACATGATGTGGTTGGCTGTAACTGTAGAAATCATCACCGTAAATTTATTGAAATATCAACTGAGTGCATGTGATGTAAATCCTTCAATCCTTTCACTCAAGATCTACCAAGCAATTCTCCTTTGCCAAATATTTCCCTGTGTAGTTGTTTTAAGAATATGGTGTTTAATCAATTAATATTTAACAATATTCAATATTTGCGGTTTGTTTTAGTATCACCCAACTAGTCGGACAGAAAAAGCAAAAGAAAGCGCCACGAATTTCCCTACTCGAGGACTATTACTAATAGTCCTCTAGTAGCGTAGCCAATCAGATTGCGGCATTTGCATTAGTCCACTAGTTGGGTGATACTAATATTCTCTATTCTCATGATTTGCTTGCTTGGGACTGAATTGGTCATGTGAGAAGAAACTACACCCTGGTTACTTTTGTGAGTGCAAGGGTCAAAAGTTTAGGGGATATTCTTCCAACTGCTGCTTGTCTGCGGCGTGTGGTTTATTCAGGGTCTGTTTGACATCATGATCACTTGATTATCGCGCCATCCCCAACACCAACGAAGTGTACCATTACAGCGTTGAAATAATAGGCGAATGCCTCAAATCAACTCCGAGAAATTTTTTTGGCGGTCCTTTTTATTCCTTTTCAAACCGACTTCAACAGGGCACATGGGTTTCAAGAGCGCAATTAACATGCTTAACTATTTCTTTCTTGGAGGAGCTGTCCCTGGTTCCAATTCCATATGTTGCCATGCAAGCATGGCAACGAAAAAGGCAAAATATGTAAAAGCATACTTGTGTACCTGCGCAAGGATTCAGAGAAGCGCGCAATAGAATAACACAATCTTTTTCGAAATACTGGTAGCTGTCCTTGTATTCAATTACATACATTGCGATTCAAACATGACAGTGAATCAGCCAATCACCTTCAAATGTGGTTCAACAAAGAAGGCAGTGACCTTGCAGGGTGTTCATTAGGCATCGGAGATCGGAGAATCCTCCGGCTACTACGAAGAATTCTCCGGCTACTACGAAGAATTCTCCGGCTACTACGAAGAATTCTTCGGCGACTACGAAGAGTTCTCCGGCTACTACGAAGAGTTCTCCGGCTACTACGAAGAGTTCTCCGGCTACTACGAAGAATTCTCCGGCTACTACGAAGAATTCTCCGGCCAAATTTAGGTGGCCTGAGCTAGTTTTAAATTCAGACGTGGAGCGCTTTCGGAATATTCTCCTGTTACTTTACACAATTCTCCTGCTACTAAAATTCTGTATTACGGAACGAACAACTTTGCAACATTTCTATGTACTACATAGACTAAGTACAAGCAGAACTACGTGATATCCTGTGTGGCATCAAATCCCATGACAGTGAAATCCATAAACAAATTTCTAGTACACAATCAAAAGATGGCAGAAAATACTGAAAATTAAGCCACACAAAAACTCACTCACTGCTGTTTCTAAATCTGAGTCTTAACTTGCACTTTCTTTTTGAACCCTGAAGCCAAATTTGCCTCACATTTGTATCCACATCAGTCATCTCTTGAAGATCAATGACGGCAATATAAATATATGAATTTTCATGGATTGTTTTTGCGGAAGTGCTTAAAGATTCTAAGTTCAACCGTCTTGGGATATAAAATGTGAGAATGGTGAGAGACTGACTTATGACTGACTTATGGTGAGAGACTCACTTAATAAAAGTTACCAATAAGAAGTTGGAGATGGACTGTATCCACTACAAACCTGAAGGCGGCATGGATAGGATCACATTCCGTTCTCACGTAGCACAACATTTCAATCTTGGATCTGAAAAACAAAAGCTACTGTAAACGACGCTTCTCTAGGAATACTGAACAGCTGCATCATCTTCCCTCCCATCCATGCATGCCGCTTTGTTCAAAATTGCACCCTTCTAGACATTTTACCATGGATTCACGCTTTTAAATTAAAATAACGTGAGTGTTGTCCAATATCCCCAAACTGATTCGCTTTTGTTAGGTTGCAAATGGGTCTGACTTGCAGAAGTCAGATCAGAAGTTACGTGTAGAGCTAGAGATGAGATGGCTTTGTCCTTTGTGGGAAAAAAATTTAAATCTAATCCAAACCAGTAGAACATTGTGGGCTGATTAGCTCAGCTGGCAGAGCACCACACTTATATATGTGAGGTCTCTTACAATGTAGTTTGATGCTTCACTACTGTAGTATGAATAATCAATGTAATTTAAAAAGTTACAATTCATCGACCTGACAGTTCGACACTCCTATCTGGTGTCTTCTTCAGGGTTGATAAGGCGGATCATGTATCTTATGGGGGGCCTCGGCCGATACATCGGTCGACACATCGATCGAGATATCGGTCGATGTCTCGATCGATACTCAACCGATATGTCGACCGAGTGTCGGTCGAGTATCGATCGAGACTCGGTCGACAATAAACCGCTATATCGGCCGACATATCGGCCGATATGTCTGTACACACATGTCCGGCGCTATAGTTGATACTTCACCGATACTTCGCCGACACTTCACCGATACCTCAAAAATTAAAATATCTATTTTCATTAAACAACTTGACTTTTCAAGTTAGTTAATGGGAATAACCCTGTCTCTCATATTTTTCCTCTCTCGTGCTTTCTCTATTGCTCTTGTAAATGACATATCGGACGATATGTCGATCGAGGAACTGTAAAACTTATCCGACAAAGGTCGATAGTTTACCGACATGCGATCGATAGTTGACCAATAACCGACCGACACTATGGCGATCGATACTAGCGGTCGACACTCAGATGACAATTGAGCGTTATATCGGTGGTATGTCGACCGAGTGTCGATCGAGTATCGATCGAGACTCGGTCGACATATCTACCATGTATCGACCGAGTATCGGTCGAGTATCGATTGAGACATCGACCGATATCTCGATCGATGTGTCGACCGATGTATCGGTCGAGGCCCCCCATAAGATACATGATCCGATAAGGCTAGGTTATGATGCTGATCCTTTTATACCCACAATGAAAGGTGTTACCGAATTACAAAGTGTAAATAAGCGCGGGTAATAACCTACCAGCATCTCGATGTGATGGACATGGGCGCTATTGATGAGGTCACTGGTTACCATTCCAGTTTCCTAGCCAAATAGCATGTTTAAAAGTGCATACACTGTATATCGTAGGTTAAAATGATTTTCAGGTCAAAATAGTTCCGAACTAGTTTGATTTGTTTCTTTTTCCCTTTGTTTCAGATTAAGTTGCATAATCCTCCAATAATCTGAAACAAAGGAAAAACACTAATCAAACTAGATTGGAACCATTTTGACCTGAAATTCACTATAACCTACAACATGTACATTTTAACTGTAGAGGTCTAGTTTCACCCCAAGTAAAAATATGAGCTAACTTAGCTGACTCAAAAAAAATGATAAATAACAGATACTTCCAATCGGTATTTACCCATTCAATCCAAAGATAACCATATTTGACCTGTCTTTATCTCCGGCCATTGGTGCCCAGGGCCATGCCTCCTCGCTCTGACAAGACCACCACACAACTACCTAACACACAGTCAAGCAACAGCGTTGAATAGACCATCGTGATTATTTCTCACTGTTCACGTTTAAAGTAACTTGTTTTTTTCAGGCTGATTGTTTCCTTTTAAACTGGGTCACAATATTACAATCTAGGTTAATCCCTTCCATAATTGTTACTTGTATTGAAAATTGCAAATTAAAACAGATTGACCCAAGCTTACATGTCCCGTATGACCTACAACATACATGTACACTGTTCAGTATATAGACTGACATGAACAAAGTCAAGAGTGACCAAGAACACAGCACCTCCATGAGCATGGTTCTATTCCCACAGGTTTGTGTCTGCATGATATTTGTTGCCTCCTTGGTTCAAAACTTTCTGTCATGTTTGCTTACATTCAACTCCTTCCATAACACATAGGGATTAGGTGGGGAGGGGGGGGGGGAGGTGGTGGTTAGTTACTTCCTAGTTCACTTTTGACCAATTATATTGTCTCTGGGGTAAGGCCTTTGACCGGAAAAATGCTTTGAGTTTAAATTCCTGGCCCACTGCCCTCCCCATCAAGTTTAACACCAATAGCAGCAGAAGAAGTAAAAGTTTTAGTAGAACAGAATATCATAACATTCCACCTAAACATGAGCTCACCATGTCATGGCGTGAGTTCAGCGACAAGTGTCTAGAAAGCCTCTTAGTTGATGGACCAGGAAAATCAATGTGTGATGTCTGTGAAGAGTAACAGAAAAAAAGCTGAGCTCAAAAAAAAAAAAAAACTAAATATTTACCCTTTCACTCTTGTCCTCTCCCATATTAGGCCTTTACCCCAGCACAGTAGCAGTTGGGGATATTTTTTACTCCTGCTCCATGGTAAGAAAATCAAGAGACTGACTTCAAAGACTTATCAGACTGTGAAAGATAACTTTTTGGGGTACGTACTGTACAGTCAACGACTATCTCTTAACGACCACTCTATTTCACAAGCACTTCTCTTAAGCGACCACCATGTAAAGAACTGTTTTGCTTTTCAAAAACTCTCTCTTAAGCGTCCACTTCTCACATTTCTTAAGAAACCTTGATCACTCTCAAGGCCTGAAATTTGACAGTTTGTTGTTTTAAGTTTCCAGTAAGCAACCACCTGAAATCCTTATGTTCCTCAGATGTCACAAGGTTCATTTTCTATGATTGCACTGGCAGATGTAAAGAATACTAATAGATCATGGTCACATGACATTACTCTACAGCCTATTAAAGTGTAGACCTTGTTATAATGTAGTTTGTTTCAAAACTCCACCTTTGGATGAGTTATTCTAGAGTATACACTATCTGTAAGTTGACTGCATTCAACAGATAACAAAACAATCCAATCCTACAAACTCTGTTAGTTGAAACTGTGGTCAGGTTAATAATAATCATAATAATAATAATAATAATAATAATAATAATAAACTTTATTTGAGTGTCAACTGTATTTAGCACTAACATTCTAATTCGGGACACTGTAAAGCACAAATGAAACAAAATCAAATCAAATGTTGGTTTTTTGTGGAGAGGGGAAAACCAGAGTACCGCAGAAAAACCTCTTCCATCTTCTTCCATATCAAGGTTTGTAATGAATTCCAGTTACGAGAAAGCAAGCAAATGATTTCCTATGATGAGCTGTTTTTATAATGACCCAAAACATATCCTTCCTGGAACTGTGAAACATGTATAAAATCTACTTAAGTGAATTACACTATATCTTGTATCTTGTGATTGGGGTTTGAATGTTAAGTAGGCAAGACCTTTAATTTTTACATTAAACTCACCTTTTTGAGAAATAGCTACCCTTGTAAATAGTTTTTGGACTGAACTCTTTAGAAATTAAACCATCTACTGTATCATAATTAATTTTGTATTTCACCTGTTATCGTACACTGAAAATCTAAAACAATGTCTACCTTTGGTTCCAATCCTGACAATTTCTCTAATTTCTTGAAATCAAGACTTGCTTTTTTATTGAAGTAAATATAGCATACTTTGGATTTTTCCAAGAATGAAAATAACAGGAAACTTTCTTCAATGATTGCTGAAATAAAATAAAACAAATTTATAGTAACAAATACATTTAAAGCTGTCTTTTGTGCTTCAATTCAATGGCAAGCTACAATGAGTAAGTGAGAAAGATCTGATTTTGAAATCTGTGTGCTGCATAGAAGATGGATATCCTCAGCTACCTTTTATCTACATTAATTTTCTTTTTAATTACATCCATTTTGAAATCACGGGTGATCCCGGCAATTTAATGGCCCATAGCAGTGTGATTTATTCACAAATTAATGCACCATTTGTTGCTCTAAATTGCATCATTTTTACTTTTTTGTAAAAACTGGGCTTCCTGAAGTGGATAAATAAATAAGTAGTAATGACAAAGAAAAAACTGTCTGATTTCAAAACTGGTGTAATAAAGTGGTAATTGAACTTTATGTCATGCAATGTTGGTCTGAAATCATATTTGTGAACTGAAACTGAACGAGCGATCAGTGTGAGTTCGATAGTTGAAATCATGCATATTATTTCAGACCAAACTACACTCCACTCATTTCAATTACCATTAATAACGTTACAATATTGCACCTAATGCACATAACTGAATTTGCTTCCTTTGAGCAAATCACTCTTGATGATACTGAAACAACAGTCCTGTACAGTGTTCCTTGTCAAGAGATGCAAAGCACTCTCTTTACAGGTAGCCATGGCCTCCCAACAAGAATCAAATCTACAGTATGACCATCTGATTTTTACAGCAGTTCAGTTTCTATACTACTGAGCAATACAGTACTATTACAGTGTTGCATCCAGAGCACGTCATTGGGTCCTGGCACGCAATATGTTGCTTTTGGACCCCCTAAAATACTAATCAAAGGCTCCTTCGAGCTACCTCATGGTATGTGGTAATTATTCCATGAAGTGCTGTCCTTTCCCCAGACCATAAGGCGTTCATTCCGAATAGTTCGTTTTGTGCACTCTTGCTACGGCTGATCGATTACTCGTCGTCCAAATTGGAGAAATTGTCACTTTTAAGACTTTAAAACCCATTTCTTTGCCCTCAAGCATTCTTGAACACATTTCCTGTTCATTCGCGAGATCTTCAAAAGTGTATTTTGATCAAAGATGAAGCGAAAGGAACGAAAACCCGCCTTGACTATCTTTGCGTCGGCTTCAACACAACAGACGCCATTTTGTAAACATGTGCTGCTGCTTTGCTTCACGCCCTCCCCCACATATGTGAACATAAAACAATTGCACGACTTTGTGGACGAAACCAAACCTAGCAGGGGAGATAGGGGAGAACCTGTTTAATTCACATTTAATGCGGATTTAATGCATAAATTAATTGTCTAACGGGAATGGAGTGACAAATCCAACCATTACTATACCTCATGGTATGATATACATACCATGAGGTAACAAGGGGTCCCTGTGGACGCACAAATATCATGCTTGAAATATATGCACATTCCTTCCACTTGTATCGATGCGAAGAAAAACAATCCGCTTGCCACGTGCGGAACAACGAACTTGCCAAGATGAACACTGGAGCGTCATGCCTTCTGATGCACAATTGCTACCAATGGCGGATTTTCACGTTCATTCGCTCCGCGCTTTTTGAGTTCTGACTTCTCATAACAAAAGCTTTTTAGTTCGAGAGACCCGTAGCGTTGCGCAGAGGCTAACGAAGAAACATTTACTCGGCCCAGTAATCGTAGTTTTCAACATGGCGGACACCGACAATGCGATTTTTCACTCGTCTTCATCATCAAATTAAGAGGTGATTGAAATCAATATTTATGATAGGACCCCCAAGACTCGGGTCTGGACCCCCAAATATTTGTCCGAGGGGTCCAGAGGACCCCTACCCAGTAAAACCTGGATGCAACACTGCTATTATGACCAAGGACATTAAACTAAAGAATGTTTATTAGACAAAACATCCAGCATATTACATGTATACTGCAAGGATGTGGGTGTGTGTTATGTACAATAAATTTCAATAATAACCCAGTGTTGAGTGGGTGTAAACTAAATAAAAAAAAATTGAGTAAGAAAAACATTGCCAGGGTGGGGAAGCAGGGGGCAAATGGGTGGGGGCTGGGAATTGATATGCATGTACAACTGTTGATCACTTGAATACCTGATTATACT
>OX453276.1:23793348-23898348 GCA_949710005.1 Ricordea florida | reverse complement strand
ACACTTTACCTGCACCTGAGGCCTTTTCATGATAAATGTGTGTTCCGATATCTGAACCTGTCATGATAAACAATCAAAGTCCTGTTGAATGATGCTTGGCCCTTACCCCAAATTTCATCACGCATTCTTTAGCTGTAGTGTTTCATTCTTTGAAAACATTTAGAATGCTTTATACGTGTTATCATTAAAAATTCAGTCACAATACAGGATAATACATTTGCGTAATTCTATACTTGTTGTATCACCCAAAAAATTTTCATACAACAAAAATAAACCATAACTTTGCACTGCAGATGGAAATGTTATTTGACCCTCATAGAATGTAACAATTTTTATGCCAATACAATCTGGCCTGAAAAAACAACAGGCTACACAGTAGAATGCAGAACTTTGCTAACATTATTGCCTTGTCAAGCCTGTGAAGTGCAAATCTTATAAAGTTCAGCTTTGAAAGGTTGTCATTTAAATCCAATGCCAATAAAAATAATACATGAAACAAGAAAAAGGTTACAACTTATAATTTCAGCAAGTGTCTGAGGTTTTGCAAAAAGATATTTGTCAGTCCAGTGACAGATCCAGACTCCATCCTCCAGTCTAGAACATTTTCAGATTTCAATTACACCTTTCACTCCCAGGGTCTATTTACATGACATTTCGAATCGGTGCGTCTTATACAGTTCTTTAAATTTTGCTATGAACAATCTAAAGCTGGAACAACTCAACAGCTCCACACTCTGTATCTGTCTGCTGGAACATTCTATTGATATTGTCTCTTCTAAACCCCCTCTGGTCTACCCTTCGAATCCACAGAGCTTATTTATGTAAATGGCGTGGTTCAATTTTATCCGTGGCTTAAATCTTATTATCCTTTATTTCCACCATTATCATACATCATGATGTAGCATACCAAAAAAACAAAGGAAAACAAATTTCAACGAAGGAAAAAATTGCCCGTCCACTTCATTTACATGTGTCGGAGGCTTTTGAAGAGCGAGGCATATTACAATAACTATTGTTATTCATCAGTATGTAAATAAGTGGACGGGTGTTCTGAAATCTAGCCAAAATTGAACCATAACATACTAAAACTAAATTGCCTTTGAATTCAAATCACAACACATTTACTGACCTGCAC
Organism: Ricordea florida; assembly: GCA_949710005.1. Taxonomy (NCBI): domain Eukaryota; kingdom Metazoa; phylum Cnidaria; class Anthozoa; order Corallimorpharia; family Ricordeidae; genus Ricordea; species Ricordea florida. Next base: position 23,897,213 of record OX453276.1, on the reverse strand, counting down.
CCTTCGCAAATTTCTTAAATGACCAGATGTGTAGATGCCCAAGCAAACTGGCCATGAAGTTGTTATTTGGTTATTTCTGATTAGAAGCCATACCTATCAGAACTAGGAGAATAAACATTGAATTCCGATAGCCGCCATGTCCGCCATGTTGCTCGAGTAACAGTTTGAGCCTACCATTTGTCAGCTGGCTATCCCTTTTCGTTATGCGTTAACATAATATTTGGTAGGTAGGGAGGGACGGGTAGGGAAGAGATTTTAAAACAACGACTCATAGAAATTTGCATCTAGCTTTTATTATGTAAATGTATTTACAAATTATTTTTGTTTCGGCCTATTTCTCCTCTTGTCCATTGGCTTGTAGCGACATTATTGTTGGACAAGATGTCTAATTGTTGAAGTTTTGTTTTTTTGTTACTTTTGCCCTGCCCCTCTTGGTCAAGTGTCCGAGTATCTGGTATTCTTGTGGCACGTGGTTGATTGAAAAAGTTATGGCGGAAGAAGCGTTTCCAAATCGTGATGAGGAAGCTCAAAAACAATCTTCCTCCATTGAAAAATGCATCGCAGTTCTGCAAGCTGCAAGAAACGATACAGAACGCTTTGCAGCGCTGCTTTTGATAACACAACTTGTGCGTTCCGACAGCGTTGATTCATCTGGAAGGCGAAGACTTTTCGATGCCGTTGGATTCTCGTTTATCAATCGTCTTCTGAACACTACCAACGTACCTAGCGATTGCCCAAAGGATATATATCGTTCATTGGCGATAGCAATTCTTGCCTGCTTTTCAACCGACGAAGATCTACTCTTTCATCCTCAAATGGTTGCTAAGGTGCCCTTACTGGTGGAGTGCATAGAAAATACAGAAGAGGTACGAATTGGTAGCTAACGATGTTACGTGGACGGTTTCTATGCAAATATTAGTTCTGATCAGTTTGGCCCCATGACTTTTCCTTGGGGCCAGGTTTCTGTATCATCCCATATTTCACAATGTACAGTATGCTGTGGCTGTTTTGTCCAGGGTGATGCGCATGCAAGCATTTCTTGTTTTCGTAAAACAAAACAGTATGGGGTGTGTGGGGTAACATAGAGAACTACCCATTGTCATTTGATCAATATTTGTTCTGGAACCAAGCTCAATTAAGTAGCGCTCCGGGTAGCCACGATAGCGAAAACAATAGGCCTGCGGCACAAGGAGCCGTTAGTAGTCAGGATGAGGAAACGTGTTAATTAAGTTAACATGAGCTTCTTCATTGGACAATTCGTTATTAGCGCGAAATTCAAACGCTTTTTCCAAAATCTAAGCCATTTAAGTTCGATTGCAACACTGGAACTTTATAAAATGACTTCATTATATAAAGATACATGCACATGCAAAGTACGAAAAAAATCGTATGTGAGGAAAACCTTATTTGGAGATCGATCTCGCTGAACACAATAAATGTTTCTTGCTTTCATCAAAAATTTGACAGCTTCGTAAATTCGATACCCCCAAACTTGGGTTCGACTACCCGTGGTTCGTTTGCTGCACTGAGTTTGTTCTTTCAGAATGTAGATGTTCGTTCTAAATAGGAGCTCGTCTGTTGCCGATGATGTGGAACATCTTGACATCAGATAGGCCAAAATCAATTTCTTCATCTGCCAATCACGGGAAGGTCTTGGCAAGAATGAAGTCCTCTTGTTGTTATAGTCTTGAGCAGAACAGTGAACTAAAAATTGTCATCTCGGTGCGAAGGCACGCAATCGCTAAAAACAAAATCAAAGACTAGAAATAACACAGTGACAATAAAAACAACGGAATAAGGAAAATAGAGAACACACATGGTGCTTGTGTCTTTCGTTGACCTCAATTAGCGTTGTTTGCGTTTTACACATTCGCCCACAATTACGCAAGGTGAGATTTGTGAGCTACAAAACTGAAAGCTTGCCTCAAGCTCATTGCAATTGGCTTCAACTTCTGGTCTTGATCGAAAATAAACAAAAAGCTTTCTCTCGCGGGATTTGTTTTTCGCGTCCGAAGAAAAGTTCAGGATAGCAGCTTCCTCGCGAGTGGACTGCATCAGATGTTTATCATCAATCTCTGTATGGTTCCCACTCGTCGTGACGCGACAACAACACGAAGCAGAAAAAGGCATCGAGAAATTCTCTCAGAGAATGTGATTGAAAAGTATCTACAACAATTTACAAATGAGATTTGTTATTTACAAATTTGAGCTCGACTAAATGTTGAAAATAACGTCAAATTTTAGCACGCAAGATGGCGCAGTCCCGGATGTAACATGAACTCTGGCCTTTGGGAGTAACGAAACTCGTGACGCTCACATACGATTTTTCTCCGAATTTGCATAACAATAGTTCGTGACCTAATCTTTCTATTTTCGGTATTTCCGAGGATGTAATCGGCCTATATCGTGGAGAAATCGTAAGAAAAGGAATTTTAACCAATTAGAAGGCTCCATTTTAATTATTTGAGCCAATTATGAAGGTGCCGCAGCGGACATTCCTTGCATTCCAGTGCCGTTCGTACTATCGTGCTTAGCCGGAGCGTTACTTAACACTAGTCACATTCGAGTAATGATTCGAGTACTATTTCCCTTGCCATCACTGCTTAAGTTAAACTCGATAAAAGTTATCAGATCAATATTTGTTTCTGGGGAACCAAGCTTGATGAACACTAATTGTCCTCAAGTATTGATTTGAGTATGATAGCGTTTGCCACCACTGCTAGTCGAGCTTGATAAAAGTTATCAAGCTCAAGAAAAAGTTATAGAACTTAATAAAAAAGTTATCTAACTCAATGTGAAGTTATTGAGTTGAATAACTTGTGTAAATATGCAGAATACCATAAGAGTGCATGGACTGGGCAGAATGAATTCAAGTCAATGGAGGAAATTGCCTTCATGATAAATCGTTGTAACTGTAAGTTTCGAAAGATTTTTAGTGTTTCAATCTTTCAAAGGCTGACATGATAGCTAGAGTGTATTAGATATTGTGACAGACACTATGGATTGAGATCTGCATGGTTGTGTAGGCTGTCAACTGTCAGTCACCTCCAGCTTCCTTGCTCTTTGCTTCCTTTCCTTGTTTATTTCCTGCTCACTTACATAACATCTTGCATTAATGCATTTTTTTTTTGTAGAATTTCAGTTACATTGAAGATTGTTATCAAATTCTTCTGCTGTTGGCTTCAACATCCAAAGGCTGCAAAGTTCTTTTGGAAAAGGAAACTGCAGCAGCACTTTGCATAGTTATAGGGAAAAGGCCTTCTAGAGCTGACCCCGCTGTGGATATTTTACTAAGAATACAACATTTTTATGCCAGAGAGCTGTGGGAAACGAATGAAGATGGTCTCATTGAGGTCCTGAATACTCTGAGTATGAGATTTAAGGAAACACAAGATAGCTCTAAATTTCAGCTCTGCAAGGTACTTACTTCATTTCTTGGAACTGCGAAGGCTACAGTGATTGAAAGATCATGCCAAGGACAATGGCTGAAGGACATTTACTATGGTTTGAAAGATATACTGCAATCCAAAGTAACATCTGAACAGAGAGACCCAGCCCTAGTTCTGGTCTCTGAAGTTTGTGAACATGTTGGAATGAAATGGATGATTGACTGTGCTGATATGGATTCCCAGGGACTGTTCATTCTGTGCATTACTTTAGCTGCCGTTGAAACAAGAATGATTTTGGATGGCAGGACTCTAGAAGAGGTCAACTTGCAAACGATTCTGTTATCCAGCTGTTACAACATTCTAGAGAAGGCAATTGGATTTGTTCTAGAAAATGTTTCCAATCCTAACTCATTGGAAAGTGGCATTTCTTTGCCAGCAGCAATTCAAAGCAGCTTACCAAGTGTGTATGGTTTGGTAACAGATGCTATGCAAGCAGTGATTAGATACCTCCTGTCTATATCTACTTTGCAACATGTAACTACGATGGCTGAAGAGGAGAGACAAGTAGTGCTTGCCTCAGTGCGAGTCTTGTGTGCTTGGATGGCAGAGGAAACTGCTGCTCTGCAAGATGATGTATGCTTATTGCTTCCCTTTTTAATTAAGCTAGCAACGGAACTGATGTCTTTTGCAACAGGTAATGTAAAGTACACACGAATAGTAATAGTGTGATTGTATGACGTCCGATCTCACCCAATAGAAGTGTAAAGTGCCTTTGAACATATTCACATGAAAAAGTGCGCTATATAAATTCATTTTTGTTATCATTATCATTGTATCGTATTATACTAGAGCATTGAGGTCTTATATCCATGTACACATACATGCAGCAATTCATAACTCCTTAAAATCTGCCAAGCGTTCCACCAGTGTTTTCACTGTTCATAGCATCTTCTTTGTCCAATCATTCAGCTGATTGTGGTGCAAATGTTAAAGGTTCAACTTTTCCTTTTGCTACATGTGCTTGTATGTTGTTCATTATGTACATATTGTGATTATAAGACCAGGAACAAAAAAAGTTAAAGTTGAATAACAACATACAAGAGGCACATTCATATGATAGAGCTGAAAGTTTCAATAAATAAAGATCACCAACTGTGAAGTTTTGCAAGCATTTTTGTATGTTACATGCTTTTGCCTATAGTTAATGTAAGTTTTTTACTTTACAGTAAATTGTAATAATTTCTAACCCCCTCATCGATTTCATGATTTGCATAGATTTCAGAGAATAATAATTTAATAGAATGATTGTCAGGAAAAATTATGCGATAGAGTTGTTATAATTTTAAGTTCAATATGATAATGAAAAGGGAAATGCAAGAACATTGCAACCAATTCTACCTTTTCCTCTCCAGATATTCAACCAGCTGGCTCTGTTGAGTCAAAACCTACAGGTGAAGCCAAGTCAGTTTCCTTTGTAAGTGAGAGGAGTGCAGATGGCACAGCAAGGAAAAGATGTCAAAGTGATTTTAATATGCTTAGATTCCTTCTTCCACCGTTATGCCATCTTTCAGCAGATGAAAAACCTCGCAAAATCTTGATCGAGAGCAAAGGCCATGAACTTCTTTTGAAGTACTTCTTTCTTCAGTGGAAAGCATGGAAAAAATCGGAGGAAGCCAGCTCAGATCCACAGGATGCTAAGTCAAGTCTTGTTTTACTGCTTGGCATATTCTTGAACATTGCTGTTACCGAGCTGCAACTTGCATCAAATGACAAGGTTTTTGAAGAGCTTGGATTGCATGCAGTGAATCATGTTCCCGAGTTGGTTGCCTCAGGGAAGGATATCATTCTTTTGGCAAATTTAGTGGTACTCGGTTTAATGGTAATAAAGCACCACGCTGAGAAGGAAAATATCAATTCAATGCCAAATTTTGTCCCATTCTTAAAAGCTACAGTTTGTTTTTTGAAAGAGGCAAAGAATATTCTGCCCATTAGTGAACAATCACAAAGCAGCAAGTTGGCTCTGGCTTCTAAAGAATTGTGGTTGGATATTGCAGACTTATGGTTCCTTGGTACTCAAGTGGTGATATCTTTAATAGGTTCCTTCCCTCTGTTGAGGAATGTGTTGAAAGAAAGTGGGTGGATAGAAGAAATTGCAAGGTGTGCTTATGACAGTAGACAGAGAGACGATCTGGCAAATGATGAAAAAGAGACTTTTATCAGTTTATTAAGGAAAGTACAAGATTTTTAGAACCGCCCCAAATACAGGAACCCCAAGTAACAACCCATTAACCTCGATATTCTCCTTTGAATTGCCCCCTCTTATAAGCAAGGTGGCAGAAAAACGTGATGAAGTGTGAGTGGTCCGATTGAATGAACTTTTTTATTCCATGTCTCTGTGCTTAATTTTCTGCAGGGACTAGAAAGGAACTTCCTCCAGATTATAGAAATCAGAGTGAGGTCCTGGATTGCAGGAAATCAATACAATCGTGAACACAATGTTATGTAAATCGATGAAACCGTGTTTGTTATTTACAGAACAATGAAATGCCTTTCGTCATGGTTACCGGCTTTTTTCATTTCATTGTTTAATTTTTTGCCTTTTTGCATGGAACCAAATGTCGTAGTTCATGTGTACAGGGTTTGCTTGTGGGGAAAATTGTTTATTACATTACCGAATAGAAAAGGTTTTTATTGGATGCGATAAGTTCTTTGGATTTCATGACGTCACCGGTTCAATAGTGGCCACCGATAATGATGATAATGATAATGATAATGAATTTATATAGCGCACTTTTTCATATGAATATGTTCAAAGGCGCTTTACACTTCTATTGGTTGAGATCGGACGTCAGCATGTAAAGGCGCCTCTGGCTGCTGCTATCAGTCCATATATGATCTCACCCACCCACCCAACCCATCACGGCATGAATTGTCAGATGAAACCAGACGTTGAGATAGACCAACACACCGGGAACTACGTCCCCTACTCTTTTCGAACACTGTGTGGGTTCTTTAACGTCCCACAGATTATTAGGAACAAGTGTTGTGAGACGGGTCCTACGGTTTGTCGTCCTCTTCCGAGAAGACTAGAAAGTCTAACCATTTACAGATGTCACTGCAACGGCAGCACTTTCTCCTCAAATAATTTAAGACCCTGAGTGTTGGTCCGGCCGAGGTTTGAACCCGCAACCTCCCGTATTTCGTCATTAAATTAAATATGACATAGCGCGAGAGTTCTAACAAGTGGACACTGGTGATACCGAATTGTTGTTTTCACGTTAAGAACTAGCATAATTGGAGATTTGACCTTTGCAGCATTGATTCAATTTTAAGCAAAAAACGAGGTCATGGGTTCGATTAAATCAGCCTGTTCTTTTTGCATTTTCTTTCAATTTCGTTTATGCTGCATGTATCAGGTCTTCAACTATGTTTCCATCCGCAGAGGTGCAAATATATGATCTACTTCATGCATCCAAAAATCGTTGACAACTAATGTTTGAGTGGTTGTCGTTAGAACGTGATTCATATGGAAGTAGAGAAGCTACTGGTGCTGCGTCGGTGGGGAATTGAAACACAAGAAATTGGGATAATCAAACAGGTTGATGAAGTAATTTGTACCACCGTAAGGTAAAAGAGAGGGGTGCTGACGCTTCGAGCGTTAGCCCTTCGTCATTCGCTTTGACGAAGGACTGTTTTCTTAGTGACATTGACTCTTTTTGAGTATTGTACTAAACAAAATTGTAGAGACGAAATTTTCGTAGTTATGAGGGCAAATTCCTGCTTTTTATTCCAATTTGAGCAACTTAGGAAAACGATTGATTTTATTGACGACTAAAAGCGTGCGACCTCGTTGAGTTTGGTTTTCATTTTGCCTTCTGATTAGTCTCTAAAGTGGCTTGACATTCTTTGACCCAATCAGCTTGCATTGGCCAGCTTTGCAAGACCAAAACAACTGTATAAACCGCTCTAATATACGTTTATTTATTACAAACGTTAAACTGCACAAAGTGAATTCAGCGATCTTTTGCTCGCCAAAAAGAGGACGCATTTTAAACACGTTTATTGCACCTGTCACCTCTCACGTGTAAATTATCAAAACGATCTGACTCTGGCTGTATGAAAGTCAAAAACTCTCTAGAGTTAAAAACATTGTAAATGTTTTCCAATAAACATTGTGAGAACAAATGTGTTATAATTTGACTTATTTATGAGTTGAGGAGTAATATATAGCAAAACTGCTCCGCGACTGACCCACAAGACTCTTGTCCAATCATATTTATAGAGAATCAGTTTGAAAACTCACTGATTTCCATAGACCAGCAGTTCTCTAACTCTTTCACTCTTACTACTGAGCAGTAGTTCTCCGGCCCTAGCAGGCATCTTGCACTCGCTGACATAAAAGTTTGGAGAATTTGGTATACGATCAATTCCACATCCGAAGGTTAACGCTTGTATAAAATCCTATCAACTAATAAAAACAAATTTTCAAAACTTCGTCAGTGTTCATATGATAAAATGCTTGTTGGCTCAAGTCGGCCCGGACGGGAGAATATTTGGCTCTCGTTCATGACGTACGGACCTCGAGTCAAATATTTTCTCGTCCGGCCCTTCCACTCAGTCAATAAGCACATATTTTATTTATGCTGCTGACCTAGTAAACGCTGAAGCAACTACTATCCTGGCAGATTAAATTTACAATAGTAGTTTTCACTGCGGGGTATAATCATCAACTAGAGAAAGCACTTGCGTGGGAAAAACAGCGGTTGCAAGAAGCTGTTCTTTGATTGAGTATGATTATTGTCTTTACTTTCTAAATTTGGATCGAAAGAATACCCCAATTTTCGTGAAAACTTTTTCACCTCTCCAAAAAACGTTGGAGGACCCCTTTTGGGCATTAAAAGGTGGTCTACCGTTCATTCAAATTCAAGTCGTTTGTTGTTAAAGGAATTGCCAAAAATCTCACGCTTTGTTAGTAACGCTGAAAGATATGGAGATTTCTAAAGCTTCTGCCAGTTACTCGATCTACTGTATTTTCCTTACTGAACTTTCCGTAGCCACCGTAAATTAAATTTGAAAACAGATCAGAGAACAATTAACCCAAAGAGGTTTCTAAATGTCTCAGGCTGACCGATCGCCAAAGAGGTAACAAGATATAGCTCCTTTTCAAATGTTTTTTTAAAATCATTTCCTGGTTTCAGAACATTTGGATGAAGATATTTAGTTTTGATTCCAAATCCGTTTTGATCCCAAAGCTACAATGTACCCCGCCATAGGTACCTTAAGGAAATACCATAAATCGAATTATAAAATTAATAAATCGAAGGACTCGTGCAGGGCGTAAGTCTTACTTCCTTGGTTACCAAATACTAACATCCAAACCGTGCACTTACCAACTCGTTAGTTTGAATAACTGCGACTTAAATTACCTTGCCCCTAATTTTAGAAGTTTATACAAACAAAGAATTCAGTGTTCTGCACCCCATGGCAGCATTCACCTAATTCTGGTGCCAGAGTACTGTACAAGCCAAGACCAATTGACGAGAAAAATCGCTTGAAACTCCAAAATCATTGTTCTCTCTTGGTAAGTTGGACTTTGGTCTTCTTGGTCAGATTTTCTTTCCTCTCTTTTTCTATGCCCTTCTATCGGACATAATCCTAAGAAAAAATCTGTAAACAAGCAGTGAAATTCATTATTTTACTCCCGAAGATCTTTAAACTGAATAACTGCGATCTGGGATTCATCTATTTTACTTAAGTTACTTGCTGAGTCAAAAGTGTTATAGACTTGAAAATCGAGTGACCTTTCAGCAGTGATGAAATGCTGACAAGAACCCTACACGTTGCAGCTTTTTAGTGTGACCGATGGATAATCACGATGTGAAGTGAAACTCAGTTATATACATAGCCCAAACAAAACAAAAAAAGTAGTTCCCACAGCACCAAATGCAAGGGAGAAATCTAGTTGTTAAGCCTTTGGACTCTGTAGAAATTTGGTTTGTCCCTGCGAAAATCCTTGGAAATTGCTTAATCCCGGACAGAATACTGACCGCAAAAGTAACTTGAATCGTTACAAAGGCGAGTGCATTTCCAAAGTCAAGCAAAACTTCGGTAAAATTTATTCGTTTCACTTGATCAAGAACTTTATTACCCTCATGAGGAATTATAGCCAAGGCATTAACCAATCAAAAAGCAAATATTTTGGAAGAATAATATTACACTTTACGAGATGTTCTCACCGTTGAAATGTTCCCAAAACATACGGATAACAGGTATTAAAAAAACACAGTCAGATTGAAATTTTGAAATAAAAAAAAAATTATTTTGCGACCGTTTTCACAAGCCATGTCATGCGCATTTTATATTTATGTTCTCTGAAAACCGTGACCTCAAACCTTACAATCACATTGCACTTTTTGTCGTAAATTTTAGTGAACAAATGAGGTGGACCAACTCAGTCGCTGCAGAGGCTTTCGCCATCCTGTCTTGTATTTACTTCCTTATCGCCGCTCAACCCTGTGGGAATGATTTTCCCGTTCACAAAATGATGCTCAAGGGTCATATCTACCTCAAGTTCAAAATGGAAAATCCATTTGAGTGTCTGGAATATTGCATAGACGACTTCATTTGCCAAAGCATTAACTTTGTGATATCATTGCAACAGTGCGAGTTGAATAATCGAACTAAAGAGGCGAGGCCTATGGACTTCGTCCCCGATGATGACAGATATTATATGATACGAACAAGAAAAAGAGGTAAAAAAAAAGCAAAATAAATAAATAAATAAACCAGACCACAAAAATACAACTTTCAGCTTAGCATCGCTCTAGTTATGAGCTACCTAGCACATGAACTATTTGGTAAATTTCAACGGTATATACTGATACTGCAAAACAAACAGTACCACAGTACAGTATTGCTCAGTAGCTTTCCAAAGAATGGTCACACTGCATGGTTTGATCCACAGATGAAAACGTTAGAACCACACTGTATAGTAAAACAAACAGTACCACAGTACAGTACTGTTCATCAGTAGCTTTACAAAGAATGGTCACACTGCATGGTTTGATCAACAGGTAAAAAAAGTTCGAACCACACTTTTTAGTAAAACAAACAGTGCCACAGTACAGTACTTTCTAATTGTTTTCCAAAGATTGGTCACTCGGAACTGAAAGAAACTGTTACGTTAGATAGCACAATCTTTGTGGAGAGCACAAGGTAAATAGAAAGGTTTTGTGTTCCTTTTTTAGTGCCACTGGGCTCAATTCCTGAGCTTCCTGCCGAGTCGTGCAGGGAAATCAAAGCGAGTGAAAAGCAGGGAGCTGTAAGTGGTAATTACTGGGTAGATTCCATAAAACCCGGACAAGTCAGTTTGGTCCACTGTGACATGGACACTGAAGGTCTGTTGGCACGTAATACATACACCCTATTCGATGTTTTGTGAGATGAAACGCGCGGATATTTCAGTTGCGAGTTTCGTCGACTTGGTCACTTTTCCTTTAACGAGGTGCGTAGTATTTCAGTTGCGGAGAAAGGAAAAATTCGAGCAGTGAGTAAAATGTCCGCACGTATTGTCTCGCAAAACATCGAATAAGAGGTTATTGTTCCGCTGAATTTTTTTTTGTGTTATCAAACATTTCTATTTTTAGCTAGAGGGCATAAAACGGCAACTTTCTCCTTCTTCATTCGGCGAGGGTATTTTGTTTCAGTGTTTTCTGTATATTCAGTTAGGGAGTCACCTGCTTTGATAAGTTCGTCGTTCAGAAAGACAAGTTTGAAAACTGCGAACAAGTCGAAATTCGATTCGTCCAGTCCGGCCATTTTTCGTTTTACGTCCTCCTCAAGAAAACTGGTCAAACTGGGACTCTACAATGGGGCAATACGCTAGCAAATATATTGGATGTTTTCTCAACCTTATACGGCAAAATGACCTAATAGTGGGATAAGAAATTAAACTTCCTTATTGATGTTGTTGATACTGCAGGGACGCCGGAGCGTATTTCAAAGTGAAGGGGCTTGTAGGGAGGTCTGGGGGCATCCTCCCCCAGAAAAGCTTGAAATCTAGAGGCTCGGAAACAGTATTTTCAACATTCTTCATGAGATTCTTTAAAAACAAGACAACCTGGATAAGTGTAAAATGACAAAAAATGTCATCGTCGTAAAAAGTGGGGGTTGGGTGGGGGGGGGGGGGGGGTTTGGAGGAGCTAAAGCCGTCCCTGTACTATTTTCTGCCATATTCCTTTTGGTAATTTTTCTACCATATTTCTTTTTTATATTTTTTGTACCATGTTCCTTTCATCAAGCTGAAGATTTGTCACATCTTTCGTTGTTTCGTTGTACTTAGTAGTGTTATGAGAGTTGCTCCTCTGATGTATGACAGTGAGGTGCTGCTGAGGACCTATTATCACTGTAATTCCATATACAATCGAACCTGTATAAAGCGGCACCATTTTAAGTCATCACCCCCTATGAAGCAGTCAGTTTTCAAAGTCCCGAAAATTACTTTCCTTGATGTAATGCAATTTTGACCTCCATTAAGCGGTCGCGATCAACATTTGCGAAGTCCCAAAGGGACCTTTTCTATTATCTTGACCTGTACTAAACGGTCACATACTATCAATTACTTGTTCATACAGTTTCAAAGAACGCAACACACAAGGTACAACAATTGATTTCCTTGTTTTTTTTTTTTCGTAAATCATGAAAACGCCGGAAATGAATGTTTGTAATTTGAGGTAGAATGTCTTATCAGCACTAGAGGTCGAGTTCTTCTTTCATTGATTTCTGTTTGAGCCAATTGCATGAGAAGTTGTCCCCTTTAAAATGATATTCACATAGACCACCTTCATTAATGGCGGCCAATTTAATATTCTTTTGTTTTCATGGTAATTAGCCTTACTGACCTCGCTAGCATGTCCAACATTCACTAGATTTTTTGTTCCAAAATGAGGCCAGTGGGTCTAATTAATATACATACAAAAGAATAATAAATCGGCCGCCATTTATGAAAGTAGTCCATAGCACTCCAAGACCATAACCAAGCTATAGCCATGTCATCTGTTTACACATTTTCCTTTAATAATGACCTTTCCAGAATTTGATGGTCTCTTTTTAAACTTAGTCAGCCACGTTGCCATTATCAGCGCTGTCATTCATAAATTGTATATTTGATGATTAACAGGGTTATAAAGTGGAATTTTGATTGTATTTTAACTGTATATCTTACAACCTGTGTTAGGTGGTCACCCTGTATTGAGTGGTCATTTAGCCATTCCCCGAGGGTGACCGCTTAATACAGGTTCGACTGTCAGTCTTTACGAGCTGTTGCTTTGGAAACAAAAGCAGTGATGTCAACGATAACGGTGCATGCATACACATCCTTAAAACCTGTTCCAGGCCCCCGGCTCTGCTCACTTTTCTGCACTCGGCCAGAGGCACGACGCTTACTATCGGAATGCCTGGAACGGGCTAAAAACGACTTGGCCATTTAGACGCTGTTATCGTGCCTAACAGGGCATATAATTCATGGTAGGCCACCATATGGTCACCAAGTATAGGGGTATACAAGGGTTTACAAAGGTATATCTTTGTAAACCCTTGTATACCCCTGTACTGACTATATGGTGGACTACCATGAATTATATTATCATTGAAAAATCAGATAAGTTTGTCAACTTCAAATATGGTGCATTGATTGGTACGCAGCACGACAATGAGGCACGCGACGGTATATTTTCTTTTCTTTCGTATCAACAATGTAAAAAACAGACGCTCTGGCCCGAATATCGTCGGCTCGATTCCAGACGAGACCAAATAATGGGCGTTTTTTTAATTCTCTTATCCCTAATCAGCAGGGCACCGCACTCAGTGACATTTTTAAATGTTATGTCACGCAAGTGTTATGTGACGCAAGTAACGTGTGACAATTTTTGTAACATATTTTTATTTATCTACTTCGATTCAGGATGAGACCAATACAGCAACTTGACCGAAGGTAATAGAAAGTGGAACCTTTTAACAGCAGGGTTACCTGAATACACATGGGACGACAAAATCTCACCAGGTTGGTATCGTTTTGAAGGGGATGCAGGGAAAAGAATGCCGATCTCATGTCCTCCCACAATACGATGCGGAACCTCTGCCCCAGGCTGGATGGAAGGTCCACACTTTTCAGTGGACGAGGGCGAAGTTAACAAAAGAGTGTGCTTCCATTCGGAGGAAAATTGTTGTCACCGTCATACTCGCATTCACGTACTAAACTGCAGTGGCTTCTATCTTTACTATCTCAAACCTGTACCCGAGTGTTACCAGCGTTACTGTGGCGAGGACTAGGTAAACAAGTCCTGCAGTCGCAGACATAGACACCTGCATTCTCATTACAGCGGCAGCTCCTGTAGGTAGAAACGTAAGACTATCTAATCTGAATGGCTGTTAGGTAAATGATGACTAGAATAAACAGGTCTCACAAATATTCAATTACCAGTTTCAAAACCAGCAGCCAATACGGTTACATGGTAAACAAAGTCGTGTAACAGAGAGGGGGTGGGTACAGGGGTTAGACAGGAGCAGATTACTGGGTTAGATGGTACACAAAGTCATGTAACAGAGAGGGGTGGGGACAGGGGTTAGATAGGAGCAGATTACTGGGTTAGAGGGTAAACAAAGTCATGTAACAGTGAGGGGGTGGGGACAGTGGTTAGACAGGAGCAGATTACTGGGTTAGATGGTAAACAAAGTCATGTAACAGAGAGGGGTGGGGACAGGGGTTAGACAGGAGCAGATTACTGGGTTAGATGGTACACAAAGTCATGTAACAGAGAGGGGTGGGGACAGGGGTTAGACAGGAGCAGATTACTGGGTTAGATGGTACACAAAGTCATGTAACAGAGAGGGGTGGGGACAGGGGTTAGATAGGAGCAGATTACTGGGTTAGAGGGTAAACAAAGTCATGTAACAGTGAGGGGGTGGGGACCGGGGTCAGACAGGAGCAGATTACTGGGTTAGATGACAAAGTCATGTAACAGAGAGGGGTGGGGGCAGGGGTCAGACAGGAGCAGATTACTGGGTTAGAGGGTAAACAAAGTCATGTAACAGAGAGGGGTGGGTACAGGGGTCAGACAGGAGCAGATTACTGGGTTAGATGTAACAGAGAGGGGTGTTGAAAGGGCGGTTTTACAATTTCCTCGGTTTCTCAAGTCTCCGACTACCAGAACTATCCAGTAGCCCACTAAAAACAGGATCCGTAATTAGATGTCTTTGCCACGGCTCCCAGTGTTTGATCAGCATGGTTTGCTATCATGTCTAGACAGTGTACAAAGGGGGGAATTAGTAGATTAATCACTTCTGGGATCAACAGGTGAATGCTTTATGTCTACTGGTAATTATTGTGGGTTATATCCAAGAAAAAAAGGTAAACTATAACCATTGTAACTTCACCGGGCATAATATTGAATACAAGTAATGGAAGTGCATAAAAACAGCTGTAATCCAAGTTTTGTTTCTACCATATTAAAGGGTCAATTATTTAAATGTACGTTTAATAATATAATAATAATAATCTTCTTATATAGAGCTGTTTCTCTACTGAACCAACGCTTTACAACAGTGAATAATGATAATAAAGAAAACTAAGTAACATAAAACAAGGCTAACACTCCATGATTCTTACAATTCGAATTAGTTTCTGAAAAGGTGCGTTCGAGAGTGGATTTAAAAGATTCTGCTGTTTTGCAACGTTTTATACTTTATGGGAGGGTATTCCACAGTTGTGGGGCAATAAAGGAGAGAGAGAAGCAGTTTCTCTTATCTCTTTGAAGCTAACATTCACGACCTTCACGTCAAATCAGTAAGAGATCATAACCCTTCATAGTTTCAACAATCTGATCGAGAGGAGGCTGCAACAAACGTTTAAATTCGACTTGTTAAGAGTGTCTCGGGTTCGAATATGAAACAAATACAAATACATGATAAATTTTCCTTGAAATTTAATCAAGCGTTGCCTGACCGTGAAGTAATCCCTCAATGGGTAACATGCAAGATTTTCTATGACGTTGGATGCGCTTAATATCCAGTAAGTTTATCAACTTCAATGAAACTGTTAGAAAAAATACGAGAGAAGCGTTGAGGTAGCAGCCATCGTTTCGGCTGCGAGTAGGATTGTCCAGACGGCGCTATTCAACTTCTACGTAAGGCCCAGCCAGATTTCCGAAGGCTGCTCAACATTTCCGAAGACTGTCGAACATTTTCGAAGACTAACGAAGAGGTCCGACCATCATTACCAAAGATGTCCGGAGAATCCTCCAAACACTTGAGTAAAGAAGAATAGATTCTAGCGGGGGTTGTGGTCTATGACGGGCGTGCAAAGCGGCAAGGAGCTCAGTTTTTTCGTGAATGATGGGCATCAACGTATTGGCTGACAGCCAGTGATTCCATGCGCAGCTTCGATGTAGTTGATTCGCCAGCAGCACTCGGCTTGAAAGACAAATAAATTTGGCAATCATCAGCATAAAAATGATGGTTCATGTTGTGTTTTCTAATGATGTCTGTGAGAGGTGAGGTGTACATGGAATACGGGATGGACCCAGAACTGTCCCATGGGGAACACCACAAAAGAAATTCCGGCTTGATGAGCGCTTGGTCCCGATCTTCACGAACTGGGGCCTCCAGAATAAATAAGACTGTATCGAACCTAAGGCTTTCCCAGTCATTCCGAAACGCGATTTTAACCTAGTAATGAGAATGTCATGGTCTACCATGTCGAACGCCGCTGAGAGGTCTAGTAACACCAATATATATAACACATTCTCCGTTGTCATTGGCACGTAGAATGTCATGTATTCGCGTAAGCGCTGTTTCAGTGCTGCGGCCGCAAAGTCTCATCAAAAGTCAGCATGTAGACTTGCATCCTCGAGGTGATGATTGAGACGCACAGCTACAACTTTCTCGCTGGCTTTGGAAATGAAGATTAGGTTCGAAATAGGGCTGAAGTTCTTGTTACACTTCGTGATCTACAGAGTCTGTGATACAGTAAGGATTCAACGACAGTTTCTTTGAAGTCTGTAGGTACAGTCGCAGCGTTGAAAGACATATTAACAATGTCAGTAATTACAGGTAGCAGGGTGACATAACGCTCTTTCATTAAGATGGCCGGAGTAGGGTCTAAGGGACGGACCATTAGAAAAGTGATGGGGGGGGGGGGGGAATTTTCAGCTTGCACGAATTTTCTTTTTCGCTCACTGCTTGTGCAGGAATTTTTTTTCAGGTGAACCCCTCTGCACGAATGTTTTTTACTACGTGTGAAAAAGTCACAATTGGACCTTCCTTCTGCATGAATTTTTTTTTTACCTTCTTCTTTGCATGAATTTTTTTTTGGCATTTTCCCTTGCATGAATTTTTTTTGTTTTTTTTTTCCCCACCCCCCCCCCCCCCCATCACTTTTCTAATGGTCCTTCCCTAAAACGAGTGACTTTGACGACAACTCATTTACTGATGTCGGGGAAAACTCACAAAGTTCATTTACAGATGTCAGGGAAAACCCAGGACAGATGTCGTTAATTACACGTTGTGTTGAATTTCAAACATAAAGAGACGGTTGCAGGTGGAAGGCTCATCCGTATCCGCTGCACCAGTGACCTTGTCACTGAAAAAGTCCACAAGCTGTTTGCAAGGTCACGATAATTTTCATGTGATGGTAATTTCCTGTCAGCTTTCAGGCTTAACGTCATTCCGATGGATAAGAACAGTACAAGGTCGTTGATTGTTGGCATGTTCATCAATTACATTGGTATAAAACTGCATCTTGTAATCGTGTATTTTTTTTATTTCTTTATTATTATTTTGCCATACACACAAAATATACATGTAAAGAGTAAAAAGATGAGGCAAGGAAGCCCAAGAAAGCCAATAAGGCTTAATATATGAAAAGAACCACCTTTTAAGATTATGTTAGTTACTTAACAATTACAATGCTGACATCGGCAATTTAACTCTAAGTACGCATATTTGTTTTGAACATAGAAAATAATCATTAAAATAGGATAAAAATGGAAAAAGCTGAACGTGTAAGTGCAAAAAAAAAAAAGACGAGAAAGAAAAGGTGAAAAAATAATGCAAGAATAAACGAGAGAAAAAAAGCGAAGAAGCAAAAAACTACACACACGAGCACACTGGTTGTCTCTGCGCCATTTGCGTTCCAGATTCTTCTTTCAGTTTTTTCAAGTCTGATTTGATCCGAGTACCAACGTGCAGCAGGTCTGATAGTTACGATACGTGACTTAGCCGGAGCGCACTTGTCAAGTAGTGAATACAAAACTGCAGGACTAGATCAACAAATTTGCTGCCATCTTGGCGCACACATAAATTACGTTTAAGGTCAGTATACTTAAAACCTGATAGACAAAGACGGAAACATCTACAGCTTGTCAGGTATGCACTCACTTCAAACTGTTGTAAAACAGTAGAAAGATTCTCAAAACATATTAAGGGGACCGTCTAGTCAGATTTTTTGTTAATTTTCGGTCATCCAACCACTTTTTATATTTTCGCTTAAAACTATAGTTTAACCCATCAACTTTAAGTTTTCGAAGTCTTTTTCACATAAATTGGCCTGTGAAAGCTGGTAAAAGCGATTTTCGTGATGTAGTCTGCCAATGGCGATCGGTTGCCATGGAAACGGGTAAGGAATAATTTAAATTTGTGCCAACTTTAAGAGCATTTTTCTCAAATTTGCCCTTTCCCGGAAGTAGGCATCTGCCCCTAACTATTTTTTTTTCTTAAGTATATGACCAATTGCTGTGAAATTTGGCACAGACTGCCTTTAGGATGTAAACTATGATCCTATGGAGCGAAATTGGATTAAGTTAAATACTTGAGGAGATATCTGTTCTACACCCATATTTGGAAGGATTTGGTTGCCATGGGAACACTAATGGCCTTACCCCGAAACCGCCCCATAGGATCATAGTTCAATCCATGTTAGTTATGGATAGAAAGTGAAATTCATTTTCAATGAATTCTGCACATAACAAGTATGTGGGGCAGACGGAAACCCTCAGCTGATAAGGTCAAATTCAGGAGTTAATTATTAACTACATTTTAACTATTTCATCTCAAATTACACCTTCCTGTGTAGGTCATCCTGAAGGGATGCTCTGGTGAAAATTTCATTGTTTTCCATAAAATCGTTACAGAGCTCTGTTATTTTAAAGATGCTTATAACATTTCTCTGAAATTTGACTAGACTGCCCCCTTAAAAGTAAATGTAATATAGCATTGTTGTTGATCGACGTGTGTCATCCTTTGCCTTTGTTTTTTTGCAATCCTCTGTGGCAAACTAAAGTGTAGTTCCACAGTGTACAATTTACCCTTAGACCAAGAAATAGGCCCGGGATTTTTGGGGTATGATTTGTTATGGACAACTGTTAACAGTTTATTGCCCTCATACGTGTGTTGTATTCCAAAATGGTTCACACCTAGTAGAGAAATTGGGAATCAAATGTATTTAGATTTATCTTATAAAATTCTAATGACAAAAACTATCGTCAGTTTGCAATTTGATTTATTTTCTAAAGGCATAACCCATGTAATATTTTACTGATGACAATCTAGGGATAATAAACACTTAAATAAGAAATTACGGAATCGCAATGTCTAGCTGTCACATTACCAATAATTATTATTTGAGAAAATCAACGTTTTTTGCCACATATTTGAATAAAGTATTTATCTATCTATCTATCTATCTATCTATCTATTTATCTATTTATCTAACTATCTATCTATCTATCTTACTATAACTTAGCCATACTAATGGGCATATTTTGCAGTCACTAACATAAGTCACTCATCGCTAACAGGATACTTCTAAAAAAATTTCTGCAACAACAGGTTCATTTCCATCAGGGTCGCAACCTTATAACTAGGGATATAAACTATGATAGTGTAATAGTAGGCTAGATAATGCCCTACTGCAGTCTATAGTACTACTGCTATAGCTTTCACACCCAACCTTTTGCACTAGCAGAGGTTTTATGCACTGCTGAAAAATAATATTACCCTACCACTACTATGGCATCCTCATCGATGTTCTGGGTCGAGTAGAGCTCGAGATAGTGCTCGACCCAACGCTGCAGCTGCTAGCTCTGGTCGGTGATGACTTCGCCAGACTTCGCTTTGAGCGGTGCTGTTTTGACGCTCGTGGAGCCGGTGGCCGTCTTGATCCCCTTGTACATCCCTTTGGCATAGCCACAGTCGGCGGCTGTCTGGATCGCGGCGCACAGTTTCTGCCAGTAAACGTTAGCACAGCGACGGGCAGTCTGCTGGGCTTTGCTCTTAGCTACTCTGAGGTCTAGATGGTGCCAGGGGCGGGACCGGGGATGTCTCCAAGACACTTTGTGCAGCTCCTTGCACTTGAAGTAGCTGTTGGTGATGCAGAGGCCACGGTGGCAGCAGAGTTCCAACAGTCAACTTGCCAACACCGAAGTGGCCGAGACAGGTGGGCCATGCTTGCCAGTCGAATCCAACGCGTGCGTTGAAGTGCCTAGCAGGTATAGGCTTTTGGAGCGGGGGATTTGGGACACTATCTCCTCCAGGGCCTCATAAAACTGATCTTTGGCCTTTCGGCTGGACGTAAGAGTCGGGGCGTAAACAGACAGAAAGTTGACAGAACCAGTCGATGTCTCCATGCGGAGGGCGAGGAATCTTTCACTGTCTCCGGTCGGCGTTTCTGTAGTGGGGAGCAGCGAGTTCCTCACAGCAAAACCTACACCATGCTGCCTCGGCTCGTCCCGGGACAAGCCTTGCCAAACGAAGTTGTAGTCTGATTCTCTAAGAGAACCGCTATCGGTCAGCCGAGTCTCCTGGAGACAGGCGACGTCGATGTTAAGTCGTGTCAGCTCTTTGTTGATGATGGCGGTCTTGCGGGAGTCGTCCATCTGCTGAAGGTCAGCAAAGAGTCCGGGGCACACGGTACGAACGTTCCAGCTTGCGATTCGAAGAGCTGGAGTCTTCGTTGTTGTTTTTCTTTTGTGACTGCCTGGTGCGAAGGTTTGACTCACTTGTCGGGGAGGTCCCCTAAGCCCTACGCACCCAGTAGAGCAGACGAGCCATGGCTGGGCAGCAGCTTACTGGCTGGGGGTTGCCCAGCTTGAGGCGGGCGGTAGCTGCCCAATGAAGCTACGAGGGCTTCTCCCACCGTCGCAAGAGACCCCTGGCGCTCCAACCTACGCCAATCGGTCGGAAGCTGAAGTGTCCTCTCCAGTTTGCCTGGGCGGGATCATATGGAGACACTGGGCTGCCCACACGTCAGTGTCCCCCTCTCGGTTCCACTGGCTGAGTCCAAAGGAAAGGATGAACTAATACGATTTGCGGCCATTTTCACTGCAGGAGCTGCCGGAAGGTAGTGCTGTGCATCCACCGACCGCCTTAGGGTCTCCACTCCGGATTTATCTTCGAGGTTGACTCCTGAAGCCTTTCCTGTGATCAGGTATAGCCGCAAGGCAGCGGAGGTTTGGAATCAGGGTTTTCCCTCCCCTAGATGGGCTGCCTTACCCTAAATCACACGTATCCTTGACATCGTAAAAGAAAACTCCCTAGGACTACGTACCACACTGTTTACAAATCTCGTACATGAGGAAAAGCTAACGGAGACAGGTTGGAGGCCGATGGGGTCTACAAGAGGCTGTCCGCGGTAATTAAGCTAAGTGTTATCCGGAATGGGTGAAAATTGATGCCCCAGGTTTTATGTTAGGTGTCGTTCGCGATGGGTACAAAATTTCGTTCCTCATTTTTTCCGCCTCTCAAGGTTAGCCCTAACAATGGTTCAGCACCAAAGGAGAGAAAGTTTGTTTCCGAGCCAAAATTTTAATCTTATTAGGCAGAAATGTTTGGAGGTTTCGGATCATCCACCTGGCATAGTTAATCCACTTTCACTTTCTATTCAGTCTTCAGGATTCTGTTCTCGTATACCGGTACACGAGGGAATAACCCTTGTATTCTCTTTGTTTTGGAGACATTTGTTAGCTGTAATATACTGCTTGGTCTATTGTATCAGCTCATGTGTACCGGTACACGAGGCCAGAACCGTCTTCAGGCACGAAGAGATTAATTTTAGATCTGAGACATCTCAACTTGTACATTTTCAAACAAACGTTTAGGAGTGAGGATCTGTCAGTAGCTCTTTAAGTTATGTCTAAAGGATATTATTTATCTAAGTTTGATCTTAAATCCGGGTATCACCACGTCGAAATTTTTCCTGACCAAAGAAAATTATTGGCTTCTGCCTGGATTTTGGCCACGGGTCTCACTGAAGTATTTTCAATTCGCGGTTTTGCCGTTTGGTTTGTTGTCCGCTCCGTATTTTTTCACTAAGTTGTTTAAGCCCGTAGTAACCTCGTGGAGATGTAAAGGCATACATATTGTAATTTTTCTTGATGATGGTCAATGAGGTGGTGGCGCGAACAGAACTCAAGCAGGAGGGGCTCCTGACTCAAGCTAAGATCAATAAATTGACGGTTATGCAGATTTGCTTAAATTTGGTTTCGTTATTTATAACACCCATTTTGAAATCACAGGTGATCCCTGCAATTTGATTGGCTCATAGCAGTGTGATTTATTCATAAATTGCACCATTTTTTGTTCTAAATCGCATCATTTTTAAAAAGTTACTTTTCTTCAAAAACCGGCCTTCCTGAAGTGGATAAATAAATAAGTAGTATTGACAAAAATCTGTGATTTCAAAATGAGTGTAATAAAGTGGTAATTGAACTTTGTGTCGTGCAATTTTGGTCTGAAATCATACTTGTGATTTCAAATCGAACTCGCGCTATGCGCTCGTTCGATATTTGAAATCACGCGTATGATTTGAGGCCAAATTGCACTCCACTCAGTTCAATTACCATTATTAATGAAGACCATTCCATTTGGGAACCAGTTCAGCGCCAGTTAAGGAGATAAGGCAAGAACCAAGGCACGACCACTGAATTCGTGTAAAGCTTTAATCGAGCTAGGAAGCAACTAACAACGACCAGGAGCCCACGTAACGACCTAGTAACAGTAACAATATGGCCGACGCCAGGCAACGATCCCAAGATGCAAAGCAACCTAAGCCCTAGTACCGCTGACCGGTGCTGGCGCAGAATATTATTTGGCTGAGTACTGTATTAGACACTAACGAAGGATTTATTTCCGTCGCCAAACATAGACTAACGAATTTAAAGACTGGTATGGATTCTATTCTTAAGGGGGGCAGTACTACTGGCCGCTGTTGTAGGTCGGATTACATCATTAGCGCCTTGTGTAGGTGATGTAACTAGGATCATGACATGGTAGTCGTATGCTGTTGTAAATACGAAAGTGTCTTGCAATTCTACCGTTGAATTGTCTAAGGAAGCTTATGCAGAGTAAGTGTTTTGGAATCAAAATGTGGATTCCCTCAATTCTCACTCTCCTTAGTCACTTCTGTGTATACCTGCAAAATTTGTTTACTCCGACGGGTCAGATCGTGCCTGGGGATCCTCTATCCGAGATGAAGGCAAAGTTTTTCACCAAAATCTGCTGAAAGGACGAAATGATCAACATGGCGGGAGTTAAAGACAGTAGAATTATTTTTTATTAGTTTTGCTTCCAGTCTCCACGGGGCGCAAATTGCATGGTTTACTTATAACACAAACGTTGTTAGTATTGTTCATTCTGGTAGCAAGGTTCCCGAATTTCAGGATTTAGCGCTTCGCAATTCCACGTTTGTGTTAGATTTGGAATTTCACTTGAATAGGAGTACATTCCTAGGATTTCTGATTCTGAGGCTGACCATTCAAGTAAAATTATTGACTTTGATGATTATACTTTGAATGATAATGTTTTTAGAGTCTACTGGATCGAGCAGTTCTGTGGAGGCTGCGTTTTACAGTACTAAGTGGGCTCACCAATTAGCTGGTCTTATATTCCCTACGGATAGTCCTTTAGGTATAGGGTGCGAGTAGTGTCCTTCGCAGCTGTGTTTTTGGGATGTCACGCAACGACCCCCCCCCCCCCCTCGAAAAAACGGCTGCGAAGGAGACTAGAGTGCGGGAGGCGGCTAAACGAATTTTAGGAGCTACAATCCTGGCCAAAACGTTTGGGACACTTTTTCTTTATTCCGCAAACTGAGCATTCCAATGTATCCCCCCACCCCCCCTTTGGACAATGTTGGTTTTCGGGAGTTACTGATCTGTCACAAATATTCTATAGTTAAAGGACTTCAACATTGTTTAAGGGGGGGGAGGGGGCAAAATCTTTCTAAGGCTGTATTTATAAGTGCAAATTGTTGGTTTCTAGCATCTTCCACGTAAAAAAGCGAGAACAACGGCAAGTGTCCCAAACTGTTTTGGCCAGGATTGTAGAATGTGTCATAGGAAAGAACCTTTGTCCATTGAAATCATCAAAGATATTATTTTTGCCGCTGATTTTTCTAATAGGCCTCGGCTGAGGAATATTTGTCTTTATGTTCTTGTTATGCAGGGTTTTTTTAGGTCGGAAGAGGTCACCAATATTAGAAGAAATCACGTTACGTTTCATGATGGCTATTTGACTAGAGTAGAGTTGATTAGCTTAGACAGGGCGATGAGGTTATTATCGTACAATCAGGCGGTAGTGCTTGTCCAGTTTCCTTTCTTCGAGATTATTTAAGTAGGTTAAATATTGATCCTCATTCAGATGAGTTAATTTTCAGACAGTTGGTCAAAACTAAGTCATTCTATAAGTTGGTTAAGAAAGATAAACCTATTAGTTATACTACTTTCACGAATCGTTTGTGTAAGAGTTTGCGTTATGTGATACCTGATCCTTCTGTTTATGGCACTCGTTCGTTTAGGACAGGGATAGCTACCAAGGTTACCAATAGCGGCGTGGGCGAGCGTGTTTTGCAGAGGCACGGGCGGTGCAAGAGTGTTTCAGCCAAGTATGCCTATGTAAGAGAGAAAATCACTTCTAGGATTTCAGCCTCTTATGCTGCGTTCACACCGGAGCTTAAACTTGTTTAAAAGCTGTTTAGTTAAACATGGTTTGAAATCACTTTGCGCAAAACAGCTCCGTGTAGATTCTCTACTGACTTGAAAGTCATTTCTAATGAATCACTGTTAGACTCTTTTTCCCACTATGTGTAAATATTAGACTTTGATCGTTTGGGAGGCGGCTGTGAAAATTTCAAAACCTAGTTTAACTAAACAAGTTTAGTTGGTGTGAACGCGGCATTAGTCTTTAGGTTCATAGTTTCGAGTGTTCAATTTTCATGCCCTTTCTTTGTCTTCTAGTACATTACTTATTTACTGTACTCTGGTGCTCGGCCTAAAAATATGTGGCATTTTCTTTAATTCCACGAAGGCACACTGCAATTACTTGTTTATCACATCAGTAAGGAACAAATTTATTGGGGGAGGCCCGTCCAATGCTGCCGCAACAGTGACAATCAATTTTACTGACCAATTTTTTTTCTCAAAATTACAGCAATCACGGTTCCAAATCGTTGCCGCCAACGAGAATCTCAACAATAATTTATCGTTACTAAGCAACTGTTATTCAATCAGGATCAAATAATCTGCCCTCTTAGTTATCAGCGCCCTCATGACTTCAGTAATTTTAGCTGGCATGTGATAATATTAGTTATTGACCAAGCATGAGGTCAAGATGGCTGCATATTGGCCGCGTTCTTTCTTGTGCTTTTATTGTAAATGCACTCAACATGACCTGTATTTCGTGTTGCCGATTTATACTTCCTTTTTAAGAAGAAACGCATGCTGAAAACACTGTCAATCTTATGCACAAAGCTATAAATATTCACGGCGAAGCTCGAGCAGAGTTAAATAGCTCACGTATCACGAAATCTTCGAATCCTCTACTATTCGTTGCGATGGATACCAGCACAGCTCTCAGGTACAAGTCTGAAAATTATTCTTTATTTTAGATTTCATCTGGCCAGTCCTCTGTTATCTCCTAGTAACCGAATAATGAAGGTGTTAACACCTTACAGTGTTTACTTTTATGTACATGGAAATTTTAAGAAAACCCCCTTATTGTTTCCTCTTTTATTTACACTTTCATGTGGTGTAAACAACTACGTTACCGTCCCAGAGAGACAATAAACACACATTATGACGACAACATAGCCGACAGAATTCCGTAAGAGCAAAACCTTAAGAAAAGTTGCCAAAATCTTTGGGTCAGTTTTTTGCAGGTTTGTCCCCATCAGAGAGTGGAATTGTGGAATTGGACAGGATCTACAAAAAAGGGCACGTCATTTTGGTATATGTATAACTCATGAAATTAGGGATAGCTTTAATTGACTTAAAAATAAATACTTGGAAAACAATTTGGTTTGAAATATTCAGAATGTACGGAGTGGTTCTAGCTGTTTACCTCTGGATCAAACCTTACACCGCGACCGTTCTCTAGAAAGCTACCACCAGACGACACTAAACTGTGGTACTGTTTTGTTTTACTGTGCACTTGTCTGAACGTTTTAATATTCGGATAAGACAGGCAGTGTTATTCTGTGCTAAAAGAGCAGTCCACTTTATTTGATTTTGTTGTTCTGAATTCAAGTTTTCTTAAAGGTGGTTAAGACCAGACGGTAAGACAATTCTTTGGAAAGGTACGAGGCACGATCCTCGCGTGATGTTGCTTGATTTCTGCAAATAGACTTATTTCTTGTTCTACTTAGAAATGCGACACGGTTGCCTCTTTGTTCTTCCAAAGTAAAAAAAACAAAAAATACAAAATTCACAAGTATTAGCCTCTTCGTAACTATGAACAGTTAAAACAAATGACGAGCCGGTTCTCATAGTTTCCAGGTCAGGTAAAAAACCGTACGACAGAAGTGGAATTTAGGTTTCTTTAGTAGTAAAACCAAGTAGCAAAAATGTTAGCAAACGTTATCACCAACAAAAATAAACGATTTATACAACTTTCAAGCTTGTTATATCACCTTTTCACTAGAACATCCATATTTTATCACTTGTGTTTCACCTTTTGTGTTTCTTGATATTCTCCGGTTCTAATAATTAAAGAAATTTTTTTCCTTTCTACAAATTGTCTTGTAAATAAAGAGTAAACCTGTTGCCGTTGTTTTCCCATTGTTTCTATTGGGTTAATAGTATTTCCGGCCATGGCCACTCACCACTATCTATTATTTACAGCTTTATCCCACCTTCAATACCCATACTCACATGGCGTGCATAGATGGGCATTTATTGACCTCAATAGAGGCTTGCAGTATAGGAATGTTGCATGCGAAGGTCATTTTCACAGCCGGCACATAACCGCTGTCGTCTCTCGATCGGCACCGATCGACATCCTTCGCAAACCGGTCGATCGATAATCATTCGTTTCGATGCCTGACGAAGGTCATGCGCGTTGGACGTCGAATGCTCCTCGTCGCCAGTCTGATACCAGGGTTTATTTACTGACGTAGCGGAATGACTGTTCAGATACTCCCGTTGGTGTGTTGCGTTGTAAGGGGGCGCTGGCACGTACTTTGGCGATCGATGCTCGTACATTTTTGCCATCAGTGACACGGTCCCTGGAGACGACTGCATATAATCGCGACCATGGCTTGTCCTCGCCGGGGAAGGGGAACGCTCGGGCGTTGATCGGGACGAGCTCGCTGCCAAATTCCCTTGATAGTAAACCTTTGGCTTAGATCGATTGGATACATTACTGGCCGAGCGTTGGCTGTCAGGGGTGCTGCTGCTGCTGCTGCTGCTGTAAACTGTCGGTTCGTACGAAGCTGACGACGCAGTTCGTGAGCTTTGGTTCGCAGGTGAGATGTAGATCGTTGCACTGGAAACGCGACGCGGTGGGGGCGGGGGTCGTGAATGACGACTCTCGATCACCTTCGGTCTGTTATCGCCCACTGAGATGACAGTGGTCGTAATGGGTGCATGTACACTCAGGTTTTGCATCCTAGCCGCGACTTCACTCTCTCGATCACAGTGAACAGGACTATAGCACATTGACTCGGGCTTGATTTGTTGTGTGCAGACCGCTGATATCGCCCTGCTAGATGGCTGGTTCAAGTCACCTCTATTTACGTAGTGACTACTGGAGTAAACCGTGGCCTTTAGTTTAGGTTTAGAGGGAAGGGTTGAGAGTCCCTGCTCATCGGAGTAGTTCGTGTAGTTGTAGCCGCTCGCGCTGCGTGTTCCTCGAGAAGCAGACAATGGCGTCTCACAAACCCAACTGCTCCCAACTTCAGGGACTGCACCCTGTCTGACAGGTCGATCCGTCCGTGAAAGAGTTCCCTGGAAATGAAGCAAGAAAAGAGGTAAGACGATCTGGATCAATATCTGTTTCTGGGCAACCGTGCACCTACCCCTCTCCTAAACAAACATTAACTCATTATAACTTGTTGGATTAGGGGACGGGTAGGTGCACAGTTGACCAGAAACTGATATTGATCCGAAGATCTTTGAGTCACAGAAGGTCTACAGAGCTGGGGAATTTCCCCAGTCTTATTTGCATAAAGTTCCTCGGGGTATTCTTACTCTTGCCAACCTAGATGGAGCCCATGTCCATCACAGGGTTAATCCTAATATAATAAATAATAAATATAATAAATATAATAAATCCCTGCTAAGGAGACACAACAGGAGGTGAAGTTTGTTGTTCACGGAAACACCGTCTTAAACGACCGATCTACTGACAGCAGACCTTCACAACTGATGTCCAACATCGCGCCTAACTACTATTATTCACTAACAGCAATGGGAATGACGGTGAAGTCATTAAGATTCACATCTGACAATAAAGTTAAGCAGAAAAACCGCGTTGTTTTGCGGACACGTGAAGAGAGAGAAAGTTAAAAAAAACTGCCACGAGCCATGTGCGCGTGTGGATCCACGCAATTGCCGGTCACTCCATGATCACCTTCGAAGAAACCATCCGTGCAGTTTGACAGCAAACCCACAGGTTCAATGACAAGGGAATCACTAATTTGTATTACTAGTGGAGACTTGGCAACAACTTACAAATTTAACCTCAAAATGTTTCTCTATCCACTCGTGATAATTTTACAGTCGTAATGGGTTAGTCCTGCGATGGACTATCATCTCAATAGGGAGTAGTGGGGGGAGGGGTGGGGAAGTAACAATAATTCTTGCCACAGAAATCGGGTAAGCTTCGGTCGTATGAATCATGTGTGTAGTGCCCATTTTTAAAATTGGTTTGAGAGAGGACTGTCATTAGAGCATTCCAGATGACATCAACAAAGGGAAAGATCTGATTTACCTACCACAAGTGAATCGCAGCACCTTGTTCTCTACTTACATATTGTGGGGAACGCTGCTGCTGCTGCTGGTGTTGCTGCTGCTGTTGTCGGAGCACCAGTTGCTGCCTGTAACGATCATCCACTTGATAGTTTGGCAGACTAAGAAAAAGAAAAGATTACCGCGCCTATTGGGAGGCGAACCTTCTCTTACCAAAAAGAAGAAATTCACTGGCGAAGACACAACTAACAGTTAAAATTACCGTCATCTACTACCACCTTAACATAGATTTCTTACGTATATACTTGCAGTTAACTATTTCAACGTTCCAACATCATCGGCAAATACGTCAGAACGCTGGTGACGTTTCCCGAACGTTTTCGATTGAGCAATGTAGGGCAAATATTTTTTCTTAAACAGTTATTGTGCCCAACATATTATTCCAAGCAACAATTTCGGAACGTTCGCAGGGGATTACAACAACAGTAGGTACTACGGCTACAAAATGCTGTGGAACCAACTGAATGTTGGCCAATCTGTTGCCAACAACAACTGACCCATTACATTACTGGTGAGTGGGAAAGCGTTTAACTAGGCATAGTTTGAGCCCAGGAGTCCCAGCAGGTGTTTGTCGAATTCGTTAGTCCGGGTGCAAGAGGTTCTGAAAAGTACTGTTAATCATGTTGACTAAAGTTCTGACAACCTGATTGGAAATCACGGTCACCATCAAAGTCAAGTGACTCTGATGATGAATTCCTTCCACTTGACTCTGATGATGACTTCTTTCCACTTGACTCTGATGATGACTTCCTTCTACTAGACTCTGATGACGACTTCCTTCTACTAGACTCTGATGATGACGTCTTTCCACTCGACTCTGATGATGATGACTTCCTTCCACTTGACTCTGATGATGACTTCCTTCCACTTGACTCTGAAGATGATGACTTCTTTCCACTTGACTCTGATGATGACTTCCTTCCACTTGACTCTGAAGATGATGACTTCTTTCCACTTGACTCTGATGATGACTTCCTTCCACTTGACTCTGATGATGACTTCCTTCCATTTGACTATGATGATGACTTCTTTCCACTTGACTCTGATGATGACTTCCTTCCATTTGACTATGACGATGACTTCCTTCCACTTGACTCTGATGATGACTTCCTTACACTTGACTCTGATGATGATGACTTCTTTCCCCTTGACTCTCGTGATGACTTCCTTCCACTTGACTCTCATGATAACCTCCTTCCATTTGACTCTCATGTTGACTTCCTTCCACTTGACTCTCATGATGACTTCCCCTCAGGCCGTCGAAACGGCAATCGACGTCAAAAAACAGCTATTTTTAAAACTACTTCCACCCGGACGATAGAAAACAACAACCGACTACAAACTTAACAGAGAAATATAACTCATAGAGCAGTATATGGAACATGATGTGTGTCCAGACCTTTCATAAGGTGGTGGCTGGGACTGGACGAGACTTCGCAGATTCCTGGCCCTTGCTTGACAGCAGCTTAGTTTCATGTCAGCGTACTTCTTGGTGTTAACGTCCACGCCCCTTTCCTCCGTGACTCTGCGAAAACGCGCTAAAAGCAGCGGAGAACATTAAAAAAAATTAAGAATGTACAGAGTTTTGCATGACTCTCCCTTTCTTTGACAACAACGGCAACAAACTGCTTTGCATGCATTGTGGGGATAGTTTCTAAAGAAACTGGTACTGCGTCGGTGGGGAACTGAAACACAAGAAATTGGGTAAATCAAACTAATTGATTAAGTAAGTTATACCACCGTTAGGGACGGACCATTAGAAAAGTGATGGGGGGGGGGGTGGGGAATTTTCAGCTTGCACGAATTTTTTTTTTCGCTCACTGCTTGTGCAGGAATTTTTTTCGGGTGAACCCCTCTGCACAAATTTTTTTACTACGTGTGAAAAAGTCACAATTGGACCTTCCTTTTGCATGAATTTTTTTCTTGGCATTTTCCCTTGCATGAATTTGTTTTTGTTTTTTTCCCACCCCCACCCCCATCACTTTTCTAATGGTCCGCCCCTTAGGTAAAAGGGAGGTGCTGACGTTTCGAGCGTTAGCTCCGACGAAGGGCTAACGCTCGAAACGTCAGCACCACCCTTTTACCTTAAGGTGGTATAACTTACTTTATCAATTCGTTTGATTTGCCCAATTTCTTGTGCTTTGCATGCATGTTTATAAAGACTTAATGGTATATAAATCAGTTTGTGACGTCAAGTCAGGTATGGACCCATGCCCCTTACTAGCTCGGTCAAGTCTGAAGGGTGTGGCTCAAGCAGGAACTTTAAGCGACGATTTCAGGTCAAAAACAGGATAGAATTCAAAAAAACTTTTTGAACAGCTATCTTCTCTTAATATACATACCAGAACCCCAAAAACACGGAAGACGACATCGGCACTTTAAATGGTTTGGTATTCCATGCGTTGATATAATAAAAAGAACATTGCGCGGCCGTGTTGAAAAACCGTGAGGATAGTTTCTAAAGAAACTGGTGCTGCGTCGGTGGGAAATTGAAACACAAGAACTTGGGTTAATCTAACGAGTTGATTAACACTCACTTTTCACCCACTCAACCTACCTGTCAAGAACATCATTCTGAAAATGATAACGAAACAGGCAGCATCTTCTCACTACCACCAGTCATCTCGTTTAAACGTAACAAAAACGTAAGCGATTTTTTAGTTAGAAGTACACTAAAATCAGACGAATCACCTGGCACATTCAACTGCACACGCAAAAGATGCAAAACTTGCCCTTTCATCCACAACACAGACAAAATAGCAGGACCTAAACGATCGTTTAAAATCACTGACCGTTTCACATGCACTTAAGCCAATGTTATCTATTGCATGAATAGCACCTTATGCAAGAAGTTACACATCCGCGAGACCGGAAGATTAGGTGACCGTTTCCGCGAACATCTGCGTGACGTCGAACGAAATGACAAAGATGCATCAGGGCAACACGGAAAGCCGTAAAAATCTAGAACAAGTTTCTCTTCCAACTCGGTTCGGTTCTACGGTATCAACGAACGTTTCTCATTCATTTAACCATTCATCTAATTTATTCACTTCCATTCACACACTGCTATATGGTTCCACAAATAGCATGGCTCCAAACTTCTCTATATAAATTGTACGTAACCCACAATCCTCTCATTCGCTCCGACGAAGGGCTAACGCTCGAAACGTCAGCACCTCCCTTTTACCTCACGGTGGTATAAGTTACTTAATCAACTCGTTTGATTTACCCAATTTCTCGTATTGAAAAACATTTGACTCCTTCCCTACGCTTACTAGTGAATTATTTTTCAACACTCGAATAGAAATTTCTTATCTCCGCGCGTCCACGTGATATTCTCGATTTGTTAGCCGTAAAGTCTCTATATCTGATATACATCTAACGGTTTCAAAGTATAGTTAAGAATACAAAGACGAAAAAAAGAATAGACTAAAACAAAAAGCTCGTTTAAAAAGTGAACAAGAACACGGCTGCAAGTTAGAGATTGACTTGGAGACATTTGAGGCAGACAACAGCATCAATATAATTTGGTTTTATTTGCCATCCGCTGCCGAGGATGATGAACACACGAAGCGTAGACCCTCGTATCCCTTTGCGCTGGTACAGCTTGTACTATTCACTCTTTTGATGTAAACAATTTGTTGTGCCTCAATTTCCAACAAACACAGCACCGGTTTCTTTGGAAACGAACCTTGCCATCGTAACAGCATGTGCGCATTGTCGTGAAGGTGTATACAAGAAGATTATGGACTTCTAGTTATCGAACTGATGTAGGCTATATCAGTCGCGTGAGATTCACAAGGTGTACGCACGGGAAGAAAAGTATAACGTTTCTTTCCGTCCGTTTGTGGACTGATCAAAGTACAAAGGAAATACGAAAACAAAGACACCAATATAATGCGAAAAATGTATCAGTCATCCTGATTTAATGATAAAAGACCTTAAAAATGCTTTCATGGGATAAAAAAAAAACACTCTTCCAGATTTCGGCAATACGCACGGGCGCACGTGTGTATATGGATGGCACGCCCTTGGTAGCAGCACACCCACCAACTCAACACATTGGGAGGCGTATGACTGTCACTAAGGAGCATCACCCTTCAGAACTTACAAGGGAAAGTTGGACATAAAACAAGCGTCTTAGTTAGCACTCACTACTCGCTTCCGTGCAGTAGCTCAATGCACTGGCAAAGTCTTTGTGATTCTCTGCAGTTTGTGATTCATCGAGGAAGGACTCTGCTTCTTCCAGAAGTTTATCTACACGGCTCCTCTGATAAACTTGGAAAAAAAAGAAAGAAAGGAAAAGAAGATTGCACAGACGTGAAGCAAATGGTGCAAAAATAATAGTTTAACCTGTAAATGATTTATTTCATCGACCATTCCATCTCAATCAGACTTAGATTTCTTCAATTCCCAGTTGATAACAATTAATTGAGAGTCTTACCGACAGGCCAGTTGTCGTAGTTGGAATGTCGCCAAGTTTGATTGAAGTCCATCAGGTCTTCCTCGCTGCCGCCATGGTTAGTGTCTGTAGAACTCACCGAGCCAGCAGCTGAGGAAGCCGCTGACGACGGTACTGAGCTTATTCCACTATCGTGATTAACCGAGCTTCCTTGCGCAGCGTTCATGGCTTTAGACTGTTCATACAGCTTCATAATCTCAACTTTTGCATCTTCATTTTGAGACCTACAACAGGATCAAAGATACCCGACGGTGAGCTCGTGGACAAAAAGTTAACTTAAAAGTTTGCAAAATTATAGGATGTATAGCATTTTCTTAAGTGTAAAAGTGTCATGCAGGCGTTTAATGCAACACGATTTGGATTATCTTTCTCGAGCGTGAATGACAAAATGATTTCTACTTCTTGACACCTTTAGCGCTGTGTGAACTTTCCCTCGATCACGTGATAAGTACGATGACTGTGGTTAGCTGCCAACAAGGTTCGTGATTGGCTCCGATGTTTCTTTTGTTACCCGTTATCTGTGATATTTCTGACTCACCATAACAATACCTCGTGAATCCATGAGCTAAAAACCAAGATGAGGGGGGTGGGGTGGTGGGTTGGGTTGGACCCTTCCACTCAAGAATGACCGTTACGCAAGCTGTGATTGGTCAGTTTAGCGGGCCGTACTTGACTGTGCGGCCCGCTAAATTCAAACGTTTGTCTTGAGATATAATAAATATCTTGCAAACCTCGTTTTCTCGGTCCGTACTGTAAGTTAAGGATCCTCGTTTTTTCCGCTCGGATTTATGGCTTCGCGCTTGGGCCATAAATCCGAGCGGAAAAAACTCGGTCCGTAACTTACAGTAAGGACCTCGAACTCGGTTAGTAAGAGGTATTCAGAAAGCTGATCTATTGCAAAGCAACAGATGGAAATAATTAAAACATCCTTAAACTCAAAGGTCTTGAAATGATCTAACAATGTGAGCTTGACTGAATAAGGAAAATTACGATACAGATTTCTGGGGTAGAAGGGCTATGTGGAGAAAATATTGGCGACAGCAAGAAAATGACGATGACTTCGGTTGAACAAGATATCTTGAACAAAAAGCAAGTAACCTTTCCTAACATGCTTACGATGCATTAAGCTCATTGCATTTGAAAACATCGCTATTTTGCAGATATTGTCACGAACAGAAACGCGTCGTCATCATCAGCAACTTTATTTTTTTCTCAAGCATCTCAGCGGGCCGGAATCCCAAATCCTCGAATCTGATTGGCTAATCGCGCGCTCGTAACCGGTCCAGCTTTTTACGATACGGACCACGGTCCGGATTTTTATCCGCGCTATTCGCGGCAAATTGAAATTGTTGCAAAAAAAAAGCAAACAAACAGAAAAAATAAATAAGTTATTTACCGGTCTAGGTCGGTCCGTATGGGAAAAAACTGTGCCCTTGGTCTTGAGTACGGCCCACGGCCTTCGGCCTCGGGCCGTACTCAAGACCTCGGGCACAGTTTTTTCCCATACGGACCTCCCGCCCGTTAAATAACATATATATACGTACGTCAAAAGAATATTAACGTCAACTAGCTTTATCTGATTCCACTTGTTTGCGTAGAGCTCTGGGGGATAAAGTCAGATCTGGCATTGTCTGGACTGGCAAACACCGACACAAAATGTAAAATGAAACAAGCAGTTTCCGCTAGAATTGGGTTTGCAAAGATGAAGGAATTTTGGCAACCTTTGGAGCTGAGAAATGAATGGACTCTACGACCTTTCATCACGAGGCCTGTTTTCAGGGGCTCACTACAATCGTCCTACCTGAGATCTATAAGATCCTGGTCCCCACTGGACTCACTAGATCCCGTGGAAGACCTGCGGATCTTGGAGGATTTATTTTTTCTACTGCCTTTCCACTGACTCACGGCTAAAGCGGGGTTGACGGCCTGCATGATGGCATTACCAATCCTTCTAAAGCTCGGCTTGTGCTTTTCCTTTCCCGTGTTGTGGGCTGCCGTGTCCGACGCATTACTAGGCGAGCGAGACACACCCTTCTGTGGAGACGTCAAATCCCCAGATGAAAGACTCTTCCTGGAATTGTACGACTTATTTTCCTGCTTGAAGCCACTACCTCGACGAAGCTTAAACCTCTTCTGTGATCTGGGGCTTTTCTCGCCATCACTGCAGACTTCACTGACTTCTGTTGGCGGAACAAGTCGTTTACCTACAGATATGACCAAAAAAGCACGATTGTAAGTTTACTTTTTCCTACAACGGACATCACGAAGATGTGGATATTGTAAAATTAAGTACTACACAGAGTGGTAGCAAATTCATACAAATGACACTGTACACAAGTAGATATTAATGACATCACACATAATTATGTATTTTCATTGACTGGGTAACTGATCAATCAATTTCCTACCACTCGGTATAACACGAAATTTAAGGGAACAAAAAGAAAATTACATGGCCCTTTGGAGATACGAAATTTTGTATATCTGTGCGCTGCCAAGCAGTATTCTCTATTAAATGCAGGCTGGTTGGATTTGTATTCAGACACAGAGCCTTATTGGATTCATATTAATATTACAAAAGAAGAGGATGTGTCTTCTGTATAACTGAACATCATGTGTTGGCATGACTGTAAATCACACCAACAAATGACACATATAAAGTATTCACAAATCAATCCTACAAGAATGAACTGCTATATAACAACACCACGTGCCTTTTTGGTCATGAGTGTTTACCTGACTGACTGGCTTCACTGGTTTTTCGCGGTGACGTCCCGTTGATAAGTATCTTTTTTTTGGGTGCTGTGTCGACATTTACTGGAGTTCCGTTGGGGTTAGCATAGAGCAGAAGGAGCGGCTGGTAATGACAGCGACGACATTTCTCCATCATTATACCCCACTGAGAGCCAATCTGAGGGTTAACAAGGGAGCTTTCAAAATTTCTAGTGCAAGGAAACAACATAAGCTGTACTCGCAAACATGTGAATAAACCGTTCATGGTCTGGACAGTTTATACAGCAAGTTGCAAAACAGTCGAGAAACTACGAAAAAAACGGCTTTCGTCGCTTTAAAACACTGCTAATGAAGAATCTTGGTAACATACCAACATCCCTCACTCTCGGAGTTTCAAATAATGTTCCAGTTTTGACATGGTTGTTTCACATTCCTAGCAGCATTCATTACTGGGGGAGGGAGTGGGGCTGTAGTGTGTAAGATGATGGATAAATCCCCGACTGCCCAAAAAGGTGAAGAGTCTCGGGTGATTTCATTCATTTGCATTCAGCGTTTGGTGACTTGGGTAACAAAGAGGCCATAAGACATGCGCAAGCGCGCTTTTGGCGTAGCTGTGCAGGGGTTTCAATAATTGTTCAAGTAGCTGCCTGAGGTGGCTAAAGTAAGCGGCGATGTGACTAATTTTTTTTAATCATTTTAGTGAAATCTGAACAAAGTAGGCGGCGGTGAGAGGTAAATTCTGAAAAAGTTAGCGGGGATTTTCGCGGGTTGCCGGCTACTAATGAAAACCCTGAGCTGAGTGCAGTGGGAGAAATGTGAAATCGTTATGCAATGCAGACCGCAACTGAGTTTCCTTGTGGGTAAATTACCCATTTGCAATTTGAAACCCTTAGAGATTTCCCAGAGAGCTCCAAAGACCACAGCAGCCGCAAAAGTTTAAAGCACGTTGAGCACGTGTTTGCGTTAGATTTCCGTGTCCCCCCATAAGTCGTGTGCTGTAGCTGAATTGTACTAATGCAAGAGATTTGTGTTTGGTAGAACAAACGAAACAATATAATGAAGTATGTGGTGGTAGAGAAATCTTGCTGTTTTTTTTATATATGGAAACTGAAGCGAGATATAAAGTACTGTTTTATAAGAATGATTCTGCAACACGCGAATTCAGTTTATCCACGAATGTTCAGAAGAGTTCAGCGAGAAACAAGAATTCAATACAATACCGCATGTGCAACAGTAAAAACCACTAAAGTTTTTTGGGGGCCAGTGAAATCACACTGAAACCCAACTGGCACTCGCCAGCGGTTTGTGGTTCCATCGGTACGAGACATTTTATGACAGCACTCATTTACTTTCACTAAATAGTGTACACAATGGAAAACATGGAAAAGTGTGGCCGGTTAATTTGACAATATCCAACAAACCTCATTCACTCTGGCATCATCAAAGTAGATCCAACTTCGCAGTTTGCTGTGAAAAAAGAACGTCGAGTAATGTTTTCCATAATACGTCACTATGCCAACCAGCTGTAGGGAGGCATCTCTGGCTCTTTCATCATAAACGTGGTGATACAACTGCAAGAAAACAAACATTTGGAGGATTAACAGACTTTTTCAGAGTGAAATGATGGAAATAGTGGAGTCAGACAAATACAACCGACGTATGGGAGTCTTCACTTACTTAATCTCGGCCCCCACTCCCCACTCCCCCCTCGCTGGGGCCTCAATACGTAAATGAAGAGCTCCCATAACTCGGTTGAATTTCACTGACTCCGACCTTACAGCTGGGTATTTTGTTGATACCACCTCCTCACCAATCGTTACGACCATATGGAGCTAACAGGTTACAACATGCAGCCAGCCCATGGCACAGCGGGATGGGTGGATGGGTGGATGAGTGACCCCTCCCCTCCCCCCCCCCCCCCCACATAGCGCTTACCTCGGTGCATGACCACTTCTCGCCAAGGTCTGGATTGCTGTGATGCAACAGTGGGGCAATAGGACAATATTCTCTGCCCACTGGTGGTTCAACCATGGCAAGCTCCCCTCCCCTTGAGCGAAGCGTCCCCTCCCCCTAGCGGAGAGCCCCCCCCCTTCCACCTCGTCCCCAACCCAATGGTGGACCGTTGCTACGCAACAAGCACCGCAGCGGGTTACGCAACATGCGTCGCAGCAATCCGCCAATATTGGTCCATTTGAAGGGATACGCCCCATTAGACAGTAAAATGTTTTGGGGGGTACAGGGTATATATAGGCTATGGCGGACAATAGCAGTAAGCAGGACACTGGGGAGTTCCTTGAGCGGTATTTTGAGGAGGATTTGCTGGACGCCTTGCTGAAGATGCGGGCTTTCTTCACTGAGAAAGTGATCGACATCCTAAAGGGTGCGGTGAGCATTCCGGGGCTGAGTACGCATTATCTACTTTGGGAGACGGTCGAGCGGGGTGCCGAACTCTACCACCCTGGCAAAAAGGCATACGAGATGTTAAAAGGGGCTGTTGTCGGGGGTCTAAGCCTCAAGTTCGTGCGGTATCACGAGGTCGGTGTTACGAGGAAAAGATCGCATTAGATAGCAGAGCCGCGTCTCTGCAAGCGCATCCTGGGTTATGATGCCAACGCCCTCTACTTGTCGACTATGCTCAGGACCACGCCTTGCGGAAAGGACAAGGTTGTTCTCTACACGAGCAACGAGGCAGCCGCCGCACCGCAGCTTGTCTTGTGGTCCTCCATCTTTCTGGTCACGGCACTCATGAACTCGCACCTGGGATCGACCTGCAGTCAGGGGGCTGAGCTTCTAGATCTTCTGGAAGGCCCTCGCGACTTCAGCAGAATTCCTGGAAGTCAGATGCTTGGCTTTCTTGTAGCAGCTGGCCATGTAGACAACGGTCAGCGCATACTTATTTTGTCATGTGGCGTAAAAAGGAGGTCGGGTTGGGGCGCCATGTTAGGGACGGACCATTAGAAAAGTGATGGGGGGGGGGGGGGTGGGTGGGGAATTTTCAGCTTGCACGAATTTTTTTTTTCGCTCACCGCTTGTGCAGGAATTTTTTTTCAGGTGAACCCCTCTGCACGAATTTTTTTTACTACGTGTGAAAAAGTCACAATTGGACCTTCCTTCTGCCTTCTTCTTTGCATGAATTTTTTTCTTGGCATTTTCCCTTGCATGAATTTTTTTTTGTTTCCCCCCCCCCCCCCATCACTTTTCTAAAGGTTCGTCCCTTAGGTGCGGTACATCGAACTTTGGACAAGGAAAGCGACGCGGTGTGAGGAGGTAGACCTACCAAAGGGCCTACTTGGCCAGCCACCCCCTTGCTAAAGCAGTTTCCACTGGGACCATACATTAAGTGCTTTGTTATATATTTAGAAGATCGTGTCATTTTTAATTTAGTCATGCACTGATCATGTGCTGTTGTATTTGGCAACTGCGCAATTGTATCCCCATCGGGATACATTTGAATTTGATCAGAGGCACGTGATCAAGAATCAACCAATCACAGTGCTTTTTTTGTTGAGTGAAAGTCTAGGTATATAACAACGTGCCTTAAATCTTACAGCGCTAAATCTTGAATGTACTTTATCAACTCACTTGATAAACTATTTTTCTGTGCGTTTTGATTTTCCACCATTCCAGCACAAATTTCATAAAAAACTAACTCTTTTCAACTTAAACACAACTTACATCTGAAAGCTTTAGAGTTGTTCCGATACATTCCAGAACATCGGCAATGTGGTCTGCATCCGGGGATTCGGAGTCCCAAATCAGTCCAATACTCACTGAAGAAAATCCACAAACAAAACAAACAAATTTGTCAAGATCACACAAAAACATTTTGCATGTTGTGATTAACCACTTTTCCTATTGGTATTGATAATTATTAGCAGTCTTTTTTTTCAAATTATGCAATAAAATGTTATGTTTTGACCAAAGTCGGAATGA
This sequence comes from Ricordea florida, assembly GCA_949710005.1. Classification (NCBI taxonomy): domain Eukaryota; kingdom Metazoa; phylum Cnidaria; class Anthozoa; order Corallimorpharia; family Ricordeidae; genus Ricordea; species Ricordea florida. The sequence continues at coordinate 23,857,407 of OX453276.1, read as the reverse complement.
CGATGATACTGAACAGGTCAGTTCAAGTGTAAGGAACACTGTTCATCCAGTCACCAAGAACGATAAATATAGTGAGGATTAATATAGTGAGGAAAGATCGTACACCTTACTTTCACTAAAATGTTCATGCATTAACCCAAGTAACCACTGGATAAAAAATAGACTGCAAACCAAGTTAAAGTGCTTTAAGTTGTAGAGAAAGGAAATCATGTTCCAGTGTCATTTGCCATCTTGTAATGTATACTGTACAACTGCCAACTCATCTGCAAATCATAATGAACTTTATTATATCTCTCAGATAGTACGCGCGCTGTGATTGGTCAGTTTAACGGGCCGTACTGCACTGCAAGGCCCGCTAAATTCAAAAGTTTGTTTTAAGATATGATAAATACCTTACAAACCTCGTTTTCTCGGTCCGTACTGTGAGTTACGGACGGAGTTTTTTCCGCTCGGATTTATGGCCCAAGCGCGAAGATTACAGTAAGGACCTCGAACTCGGTTAGCAAGAGGTATATACATGATGCATGGTTTACTTACCAATGTCAGGACAATTTAAGAGCAAGCGCTGTACTTGGACCTTGCTTTTGCAGTCAAGACTCTGGAAAGACAACAGGTAAAGCTTAACACTCAACTAAACATGTCAGATTAATTTAAGCAGTAAAACAACAAAATAGAATGTTACCGTACAAACCTTTTTCACGTTTCTACATTATAATATATAATAATAATCAGCAGTGGCCAACTCGAAATTTTACAGCTCCTCCGGCCACTGCACACGATACATCAGCAAAATAATTCATCTCTTTTTTTTCCTTCTTCCATTTTTCCTTTTGGCTTATTTTTAATACCTAAATTGTAACTATGTTTTCTTTCGTAATCGTCGCGTAAAAATAAAAATTGAATTGAACCAATTTAACAGGCTCTGATTTCCTTATAAGAAGACTTACAGGGCATTCACGAGTGTCCTGTCCAGCGCGTCTCAAGAGAATTCCAAACTGATCTTCTATTGGTAGTGAATCGTCCCATCTTCTGAGACTCCTTGCCTTGTTACTGATGAAACAGAACATACTGGTAAATCAATTAAACCATTCACTGTAAACATACATGTAAAGACATATTGTTTCCTTGGAGAAACTCTGCAGGCTAGAATAGAATACATTTAATTTGTGCGTACAATATAAAGTAGGATTGCCACGTGTAAAGACGGGAACTTTCCATCTTGATGCCACCCTCTTGTAAATTCTACAGTTTTCTTGCGACTAAGCATTAACTTACACTTGCATCAAGTGATTCTCCATGAAAAGCATCCGTTATTTGGACCTATAAGACTATTTATCACGTTATGCTGTTCCTGCTATTAATTTTCTCATAGAAGTCATCTCGGTTGCATTGCTTTTTTTTTCCGGATTAATGAGCTGTCAAAGTTACCTAGAATGTTAAGTACATTAAAAATTTTAAAAATTATTCGCCGAAGCGAAGTGATTATCGGTGAATATTCACCGATAATCACTGAACCTGAGGCGAATAATTGTTTTAGTATAAATACACAGACCTGTGATTATTTCAATAAAAGAAAAGAAAAAGTATTTTATTTCATCAAAAGCGCGCGAACGACTGGCAGCCACTTTGTTCGTCGAGGTGATTATCGGCTGGTAATCCGAGACAGCGAACCAATCAGAGCGCGCGATTTTGTATAATCACCTGAGTATTTATACTAACATAAAATATACGTGTAATCATAATGAGGAACATTAAAGAGTGGCACATACCAGAGGGCTGAAGCAGAAACATAGTAAACCAGCTGAAAAAAAGGCAGCGGTTCTGACTGCTCACCACATGCGCAGATCGTCTGAAAATAGAAAGCACCATTCATAAGATATTTCTGTACAATTATCGTTGTACATGTTGAAAGCATGATATTGTTTTTATTCACGAGTTTTTATACCACATTTGCGGACTACCAAGACTAATTTGTTCATTGCTAATTTTGCAAATCACGGTATCTTCTTGCTGCCAGAAATGTCCCACCCTCTATCATCTCAGAAGGACCCATAATGTTTTAAAGACAGTGATTGCATGCCATTCTGCTTTCCTTGCCTCTTCTATCCCTCTTTACCACCCACAACACCAGGGTATATATGGTAGAGACCATATAAAAAAATATAGTTTGTAATTACATGTAGTTGTTATGTATGTGTGAGCTCTCTTGAACACTTTCTGTAGATTTACTACAACAATTCTAAACCAGGCTTCCGTTACATAATGAGCCCATCACCAGGAGTGTTCCTATGTGTTGGGTGGCGTCCCCAGCACAGTAGCAGGTGTGGTTATTTTTGGAACTCATATTTACCGCGAAAAATTTTGGCACGATCCTATCATCCGCCATAATAAAATCGACAGTAGAAATTCGCATCAGAAATTAACATGTACGTAGCGTAATTTGATTGGTCGTTGTAATAATATATTTGTTTCCTTTGCCACGAAATTGAAGTTAAAAACAGCACCATCTATTACTGTGCTGAGGCAAAGGGCTAATATTGGAAAGGAACGCTACTGTTGAAGGGCTCCTGATTACATACTACTTATTAACCGAGAGTGAGGTCCTTACAGGGAAATCTCAGACCGAGACCTTGTATTGCTCCGTCGATACAGTCAAGGCCGAGGACTGAGATTTCCTTGAAATGACCGAACAGACGAAATCAATAAGTTACTTATTATATGGCCTTTTTAGCACTGGAAAAGGAGGAGCGGACGGCAATATCCACTTGCACACGCAAGAGGTCATTCCAGGTCATGTTCACTGAACCCAAACAGTTTCTTTGAAAATGTACAACTCTTGTTTATATTGAAGGAAAATTTTTTTTCTCAATCATTACAAGAAAATCTTGCCCACTCCGCAGCCAATCAGAGCTTGCATACTATTGTAGCCATATAATACAGTCTGATATTAATCTCAATTTACAATTTGCAACATAATGGTAAATTCTTAATATAATTTGCAAAAACAGATTTAAAGTACTGGACTGCAACAGTAAAAACATCAAAGATTGGAACCCAACAGGAAGTGATCATACAGAAACTGAGTACAAACTATCCTGTACTCAACTCAATTGTAACAAGAATAAAGTCAGTCCAGTCTACTCAGTAATGCAATTCAGTACCTGCTCAATGACTTGCATTGCAAACTTTTGGTGTGATATGCAATGCTTGGCTGTGCATGCATCATCGTGCTCATTCTTTGCAACAAGAAAATGCATGTGCGCCAGGATGTTTTCCTATGAGTGGACAGAAACACAAGTTAGTCAACAATAAATATATTGTATAAGTAACATTTGGTCTTGAAATATACATGTAACTATTGCTGGAAACAACTTTCACAGTTGCAGTGCTCGACCTTAGCGGTAGTCCACTAGTCCTGGACTAGTGCAAAATGCTTCTAGACTAGTAGAAACTTAGAACCACTAGTCACAGGACCAGTAAGTACTTTGTAGTTTGTAATGTTTAAAAAATAATACAAGGTGAAAACAAAATATATGTCTTGTAAACGCTATTTTGATGCGTTCCTCGCAATGTTCCGACTACCACAGGACTACCACGGATTTACTCAGGACTAATAAATTTTCAGTTCAACTAGTCCAAGGACCAGCAATTTAAAACGTTAAGGTCGAGCACTGAGTTGAGAGTAAGGTTCAGGAAAGCCCATTTTGTTTCTGTTTGTAAGTGAATTTTGTTTGGCCTTAAATAACAACAATGTAAACTGTAGAATGGTTTGAACCCAGGAGTCTCCGTTGAGTCTTATCATCCAGGTGTAACCAGTTCTGGAAAGAACTGCTGTTGATGATGTTGATTGACATTTCGACAACCTGAATGAAAGTCACCATCAGAGTCACATGACTTGTGTGTTGTCTAGTGGTGGTACTGTATTTATACCTATGCTCAATGACATAATTGGCTGTTTAAGCTGTGATGCTATTGGCTGTTTGTCAGTAAGGCTATGGTGTTAAATTGACTGTAAAGATTCAGTTGTTATTGGTGAGTTTTCATCAGTTTCGATCCAAAGTCTGTTCTCTGAATGCTGTCAATAAGTCATTTGTAAGGTGTAGGTAATTGTTGGCAACTGTTAAGTAGCGTTTTTGGTTGGTTGGTAGTGGACGGTACTGTACATGATGCACTTAACAGTGTCCCACTTGACTCTGTGGTCAGACTGTAAAGATAATGAACTGCACATTTTAAACTGCCTTAAATGGCCAATGATCTCGGGGTATGATCTTGCTCCTAGTAATGTCATTAGAGTGGCTAAGTTTTTTGCACTAGCAATAATGATTTAAGAATCAGTCAACAAAGTGGCAACTTGAATCCCACACTTAAATAAATGATTTACGTGGAAAAAATGTCAGCTAGGTGGACAGACTTTTACAACATGAAAACGTTCCACCAGCTGAACAACAAAACATGGTGGTGTTTAAGACATGTCTGCCATTAAGCAGGTTGGAAGACTGCAGGCATAATTTTTTTTTCAAGATTTTTCTGAGATCTCAACATTCTCAACAGAACAGTCAAAAGCTTGGCAGGATTGCCAAGACTGACAAGATCTGTGCAAAGTCAACAAGATCAAAGTTAGATTTCTGCCATAACTAGGGGAACACAGAAATCTTGCCAAATTCTTTTCCAGTTTACAGCAGTCAACATCACTACATGTGGTTAAAAGAAACACACAAGACTACAATTTCAACTTACAAAGCACTCTGCTGCATCATCCATGTCACCAAGCTGAAATTTGTGCTGGTTCTATAAAAAATTAATATTTATGAAGAAATTAATAATGAACAGGCACAATCAGTTAGAACTTTTTTTACAACATTTGACATATTGAAGTCCTTTCTGATTCAATCCCAGTATGCAATATCTATATAAATTATTAGTATAAATACTCAGGTTATTATACAAAACCGCGCGCTCTGATTGGTTCGCTATCTCGGATTATCAGCCAATAATCACCTCGACGAACAAAATGGCTGCCAGTCGTTCGCGCGCTTTTGATGAAATAGAATTTTTCGTGTTGTAGAATGCTTTTTCTTTTCTTTTTTTGAAATAATCACCTATGTATTTAGACTAAAACAATTACTCGCCTCAGGCTCAGTGATTATCACTTCGCCTTCAGCAAATAATTGTTAAATAATATAACCTGAGAAATTTCCAAGATTTGATTACCGTATTCGCACGTGTATAGGCCGCACCTGTGAATAAGCCGCACCCCGAGTTTTGCAATATTTCTTGAAAAAAAAAATTCACGCGTTCTTAAAAACGCAAAGGCCTGGCGAGTACCGAGTACCGCTAAGATATTGTTATTTGTTTATATGACAAAATTCATCGCGATAAATAATCTAAAACAGCATGCATTCGATCGAACCATAGTTAACTGTGATCGAACAAACAAAAAACTGTGTCAACTCGATCGTATGAAAGTTCATGTTGCATTTCTTATGCAGTGTTTGTTGTTCTCAGACTTTGTTTTCGTTAGAAACAAAGCTCAGATGTAAGTACACATAACGGATAAATTATTTGACAGAAAAATCAATGTTGAATCTCAAATTTAATATAAAACATAAGCATACGAGACATGCGATCGCTACTTTGGTGTACTTGTACTCGCGTTGTCACAGATATGTTAACGGAGATTCTGGCAATTCCACATGCGTGAATCATTTCTTTGTTATGAGAAACAGTGAGACTCCTCAGATTGTCTCTGAAGGATTTATTGACTCAGTGAGGTGCAGGGATCAAACTTCAAGACATTCGTTTCGTTCACGCACAATTGTTATCGGTTGCTAAGGTTACTGAATGAATCAAAGATGGCGGCGGATTGTGTCAACTTGCACGAGGGTTTATGCTGTGTTTTCTATGTAGTGTTTGATGTTCTTGGACTATGTTTTCATTGGAAACCAAGCTAAGTTGTAATTAAATGTAATTATCGGGTAGAAAAAGCCCACGTTGAATCTCAAATCTATTTCTAAGCATGTCGCACGCAAGACATGCGATCGCTACTTGTACACGTGTTCTGTTAGATTCTACATACGTGGATCATTTCTCGGTTATGAGAAATATTTAAAGCCTCCATATTCAATGATTTATATCTCACCGAGGTTCAAGGATCGGACAGATGCTTTCAGGCTTCAAAATGTTCGTTTCAGCAGCAATTGACTAAAATATCAAAGCTCCATATCTGCCCAAGCCTATACACTTGTGTTGTACGAAGAATTACGTGACAACTTTAAAGGGGCTTTCACTAAATCATATGAAGATTTTAGTTATACCGTGTATAGGCCGCACCCCCATTTTGCACAACATTTATTTGAAAAAAAAGTGCGGCCTATACACGTGCGAATACGGTAGTTGATAGTATCAATATTTCTGCTTGTAGTGCAAAAACAGCAAAAACGGATGGTATAACAAGGTTACCGTGACAACACTGAACACATTAACCTTTTTGCTTTTGTTTTCAAAAAAATGGCTGCAAGATTCCCAGAAATTTCCAGTGAGGAAATACAAAAGCTCGACGTGGATGAAAGTTTGGAAGTTGTTGGCAGAAAGCAAGAGCCTCAACAACGACATTGTCAAATATGAAGCAGGAATTTCTCAGCTTCTATTATAAAAAAATAATAGCATGACCTGTAAGTGGTATTTGCCAATAATACTGGCTCGTAATATTTTAAAATTCTCCAAATACCACTCGCCACTTCATGGCTTGTGGTCTCTTGGACAATTTTGAAATATCACTAGCAGCATTATTGCCAAATACCACTACAAGTCATGCTATTACTTATACTAATATGAGAAGTGAGGTAAAGTCATTAATCAGAAATCAGAACATTTCCCTTTATTCATGCAAGTGATTGATTCATGTTTCCACTTCTGGTTGTAATGCTGTCAAACTACTGCAAAATCATAAGATATGGTTTTCCAGTAGTAATCTGGTGACCCCTCACCAGGAGAAGGTACATACATAACATTATAATATTATGAACAGCAGGAGATTCAAAATTGATGAGAGCTAGTGGGAAAGAACCCTACACGTATACAATACTAAGTACTGGTAATAAGGATAATAAATCTTTTTATTAAAATAAAAATGATAGCTATAATATTATCCAAAACTATCCAAGTGCATCCAGAACTAGATATATGCACAGGTAGAGCATTGACCATTGCTTTTATAACAGCTGCAACTGTTACACATGCTATAAGCCTTAATTTTTGCCTGATGAAGATTCTCCTCAGTTTGCGCACATGCTTTCAATCATCAATCGAGTAAACCGCTGTCGAAAAAGGACTCAAAGGAATCAAACTCAGACGGATTAATGCTCCATATTTATAACAATTGGAAGTTCAAATGATCTGTGAAGCTTTGGCAATATGTTACCATTCAGCTAAAAAGAATTCAATGTCGAAATCTGGGATACAAGTAAAGTTTGATCAATATAGGTCAGAATCACTTTGCGGAATGCATCCAAATTTGAACGCTCTGAATTGTGCCATTCATTCAACTGCATCTTGTCACGGGATTTTTCGATCTACACATACATTGTATTATGGACAACTGCTGAGAGTTGAATTGATGGCTCAAAAGGAGGTCATAAAGTGCAGAAGACTGAAGAACATCGCTGCAGTAGCATAACTGAATGCCAGAAGGAAGCGTATTAGAAAAACGTAAGCTTTTGCTCATTTCTGTTCTGTGAAATCGCCATTATGAAGTTTTGGATTTTGTCACTGTACTACAGACTTGTGTTTATGGTTTGTGCAGAATGACTGATGTATTGATGAAACAACTGCGTCTGGCTTTCCTAATTTCTTCTGTCATGCTGTCATGCTTGTTTACACCAACTGGTTTGTTGTCGTACTACACAGTGTTCTTCGTTTGACATTTGAGTTTGGCATTTCTTATGCCAGGCAAATATTTCACAGAAATAAAGCAACATAAAATGTGTTCACTTTTCTTCTTGAATTGTACTATTTCAAGGAGGCTAAATTTAATAACGCTGCAAAAAAAAATTCATCGACAATTATATCGTGTGTACTACAGCTAGAAAACTGTGGTTCTGACAACCGTGGATTTCAAGACTTTTTACGAAAACAGTTAACAACAGCAAAGCTTGAAATAAACAGATTTGTAGTCTCCTTTGTCTGCTCTGACTGTTGACCTTGGGGTGGGTTTTGTAAATTTTCTTTCGACAAATTCGAAAACCATTATTCGTGACTCTGACTTTTTATCATATTTTCACCTCTTTCACTGTCATCTTTGCAAATGTGCCTTCACAAAATTGGAATCTTATGCCAAGTTTGGAAACTAATCTTTAAGCTCAGCAAAAGTTACTATTGTTTTGAAAAATGAAAGAATTTTCCACAAAAGCCCAAAATTTTCTTTACCAGATGCCAACACATCATAGCATGTACCATCACAGTGCTATATCCAGGTCTTGTACATGACTAGCCAGCCAATAAGAATGCGTGTAAGAGTGTAGCTATGTTATAACCCTGATTATTACATTAGCGAGAGAAGCTGCAACATTGCAGTACTGTAACTAGTCACATATATGTATCATATAAAAGTAACATTGCAAAAAAACAACAACAAAAACAAGAAATTACTGGTAATTTCAATAGTCAATTAGGTTGAATGCAATGTACCTACAAATTCTCCTTTGCTTTTTAAAAGTGAATACAGAGACAGTTGAAAGAAAATCTAGTAGTTCATCAGAGGGCTCTTAGAGCATTTTTGCATGTAATCTTATGACCTACCCTATTGTTTGAATGTGTAAGATGAAGGTACAGACCTTGAAAGCTACTGCAAGTGCAACCCTTAGTCCATCTGGAGGAAGGGCATCATTACTGCTATACTGGAACTGCTTGAAAATGAAGTCAAGTGCACAGAATATACAAGACTGTCCCATGCAGTAATGGCCTTTGATCTCTCTGAAACTTCTCCTGAACACATCAAGGTGCCATAAGACCTAAAATGAAACAGAATTTGGTGAAAACCTGTTTTAAAACCCTTTTCCTTTATAGGAATGATGAATCAGAAAGTTCTCCTTGAGATCACTATGTACTATACAGTGTACTTAAACAGACGCGATTCAGTCATCCAGCACTGACTGGACGATCAAATTGCGTGTTTTTCTGATACTTGACTGGACTGGTGGGCAGTATGCTATCTAGAAATATTGGCTGTGTACAATACAAACCAGTACATGTACACTACACTCTGTAGTTTTGTTCACCAATGCCGTATAACATTGTAAGAGCTGTTAACAGCCCTGAAAGTCACATTTTTTTGTCCAACATTATATTTGTGTAGCACAGGAGATGGGAAACATAAGCTCTTCATTCATCTTTAATAGAGTGGTGTGACTTTCCTTATCAACTCGTTTGATAAACTTATTTTTTACATATCTTGGACAAGGTTGCCCAAAGTTTCAAAGCTCTGATAGCTGCGTGCACTCTTGGGGTTTTGTCTTAAGGAAAAGGCCTTAAGCCCAAAACAAGTGGAAGCTAAAATATTTTGTAGTTGTATCCCAGTGTTATGTCACATAATCAAATCAATCAATCCTTCTGTTGCTTTCTGCTTGATTTTCAAAACACCATTCAAATCTGAAGATAAAGGTTATTCAAACTTAATGGCAACAATTTCCGTATGGAACTTTAAAAAGTTAAAGTACAAGAACCACTGACAGAAGAACATGCATATTGGCACCATATTCAAACATTTCAGATTTAAAATTATATTTATCCAACTGTGTCAGGAAGCAGTTCACTCCATCCGCTTGAAACTAAGAATATGCCAATAAGCACTTAAAACCTTAATTGACTCCCTCAAAGCATATTAATACTACCCTGGATTGTTTTAAGCTAAACGTAAACCGTTAAAACCAAAATGCGTCATTGAAACCCGGATTAATCTTATTGAAAGCCTGCTTACAATGAAATCCTGTATATTTTAAAGTCTGGTCTGTTGCCTTCATTTATTGCCATTCAAACTCCTGTGAGACGCTGGTCTACATAGGGTATTTGAACGACCATAGGGAATGGTGAAAAATGAATGAAAAAAAAAGAAAAAAAAAAAAACAGCGCCAAGGAAACCGCTACGAGATTGCGTTATAAACCAGTGCACTAATTAAAACTGACTCTCATGTGGCGAGAGAAATTAAATACCGCGTACGAACGCGTGTAACTTGTACGTAATTTTCATTATGTTACATGTAAATTTATTTCAATAATGCCCCAGCACGCTTAACTTTCCTCAAGGTAGCTTTACGCATCACTTGGTGTTTTGTGTTTGATGAAATGGAATGCTTAATTGACATTTTCCTTCAATATTTATAATGACCGCATTTACGTATATCTGACCCAATTAAAGAATTTCTGTCGGGATTATCTCGTCTTACATTTCTGTTTTCAAAACAGTAGTTCTTGCGAGCCGGTTGAAGTTTCCGAAAGCAAGTTCCTTAATAATCTACCAATCCTTCAAAGGTTTGGGTTCACACATAAGGAATAAAATGAATGCACACGACCATTGAAATGTGACGCTAATTCACAAGATCCGTTTAGCTCACATATTGAAGACGTGCCAAAAGTGCATTTTTTCAAACGAGTGGTCCTTATTTCAACACTACGTCTCACTGTGAAAACATTTAAATGTCCTTTCACTGTCAGCAGCTTTCATAGCGCAAAAAAATTACACTGAACTGACGATACTATTGTTTGTATTGGTCTACGTACAGTAGTACGGAGCACCAGCAAATAAAATTCTCGACTGCAGAGATTGGGCATTAGGTAGAAAACGTTCAGACTTTTTAAGCAAAGATGATGAGGTATTGAGAACAACGACAACTAAGACCGTTTAACTTACCTGCACCGCCGAGTTTAGGAAACAGTTATTTTCGCCAGGATTGTTGATCAAACCTTTGTTGTAAGCCATTGATGCGGTTCGTTCGAGTCTTTCTTGACGATCCATTTTGATTCCTGAGCACTATATTTCCAAACTGGCGTTCTGTATTCGAAGAAACTCTGTTCATAAAACCACAAAAAACTTATATTTCTTATTGGATATTAAAATGAACCGTAAACCTTCCCCTCTCATAAAGGAAGCTCTGTTAGATTGAAGCAGGGAAACAGTAGGTATGACTCGTTGGCAATTCGATGAAAAAATTATCTGGTAAGAAAGTCCGTTTTTCTACCAACACACTTCATTCCACGCTTTTGCACCTCAGCTGCCTTCCACTTTTTCCCTTCATTCGCTTCGAGCAACAGTCGTTATGCAGTTCATTACAGGTACAATCGTTTGGATTGTCGCCATGTTTGCGTGTTCGAGTCGTGTCATGTGACGTCACACCAAGGCTCTGAACGAATTCTTAGCAAGGGAGGGGACCCTCGGGCTTGTCACGTTCACAGTGCTATCATGGCCATAACGGGAAATGAATTTTGAGAATTTCCGAATCTTCTTGTGCCAGCGGGCTATATTAAAAAGTTGAGAGGCAAATATCACTCTACAGCACATCTAAATTAAGATTCAATGCAGTGTCTCAGTATCAAGGTCTGGTAATAAAATCACAGGACCAACAAGTCAGGCATACCAGCACCACGGAAAAGGCAACAAATTTTTTGAGGAGCTAGAACCGGGAGAGGGTTCTATTCATTCATCCGAAAAACCAATAATGCATGTATATGGCTTGCTAGCTCTAACTTCCTCTCAATCATAGAGAAAAAAGGTCGTATTATTCAGGCATGATATTGACAGGCGACCAGACGGGATCAGACGTTCTTACCAATGGTGTTAGGGTCGAGGATGGAAGCGAGTAACATTCAGCTTACTATAAAGATAGTACTGATTTACACCCAGAAAAAAAAAATATTTGTAAACTAATCATTTATAGAAGTTGAACATGACGGAATAATAAATACTTGCTCCTACTTAGGAGACACGCGTAAAATTTATTTAAGGTCGTGAAACTACGCAACACGGATATGGATATGTATCATGTATATTTCGCTTTGCCCGCTTTCAGGCAGTACCGGTACTTAATTACCCATATTTATCTGATGCACCACTCTGTAGATTTTGTTGAATTGTTCTCTCTGAGCTTTTGCAAACAACAGTGTCATGTCATGTTTAGAAGAATGTTGGCTTTAACAACTTCCTTTTTATGACGTCACAAGCAATTTGTTCGTAAATGTGGCCACTAATTAATATTGAGCCGGTTTGCCCGCTCTGATTGGTGAACAGCTGTTTACTATTTTTCGCGTCTCCCCGCTGCGTCGCGTTCACCGTGCGTGGAACAGGCTTCTAAGGTTCCATCCATTTGCCAATCACTGGGTCGTCCATACTTGCTATCACATGGTACTAGCTCTAATTTGACATATCTCTGGTTGTAAAGATGCCTCGAAAAGCTATGAAGGTTGTCGTGGAATTGGACATTCACACAGTAAGTCTTTTACCTGTGATATATTCCAAGCTAATCTATTGTACTCTCTCTGCCGTTGCTAACGACGCTTGTCTACCAACTCCGAGATCGTGCACAGAGAAAACTGCGTATTCATTTTCTCTCCTGTCTTTGGTTTTAGGTAACATGCCCAGGCACTTTTCTGCGAGACTATGGCTATGTTTATCTCAAAGTAAACTGTATGGGGCTGGAAGTAAATACGAAATCTGTAGCTCCGACTTTTCCGGTGTTCTTCCACGAACGTTTGCGCTTCGAACGAGTAAGTTAGCCTAACATGTGTGCCTTATATCTTTGGCTCTTGAGTCAATTGCTAACTGGTCTCCCTCTGTGTCAACCTACCAGGTATTCAAGAGTTGCCAGGATCCCGCGTATGTGACTATTCACCTAAAAGGTACGTATGATCTAAAGAAATGTGCAATGACATTTGAAGAAGCTATTAGCGCCATCTTTGTCGCGCGTGTATGAACTTTCGATTGATTGAAATTTAAGTCTGTTGCGTGTTCGTTTTCAGGAGAGGATGTCCTGATGGAGCTAAGGCAGCATGACGATTATATTTCAGGTATATTGAATTGATTAAGCGGAGCTGAAAGCTATGGCGTGATATCTTAAGTGTTAATTGGGCTGAACTAGAAAGTCACATTAACAGGAAATTGTGTTTGCACAAAGGTACCATGCGAACAATATGCCTCCGAACAAATCCCTGGTATAATGCTATTAATTGTATTTTTTTAGAATGTTTACACTTTATAAATGCATCAACGAACGCTTACTACGCATTCTTGTTTCATTGCATGTCTAAACCTTAATTTATTAATCCATCCATTTTTATTTTAATTTTAGTGTATAAGTTTCTTCGTTGTAGTTGTCCGTAAATAATATAAAATCTTGGAGCGATTCTATCAACTTTTTGTGCAGTTTACAACTTTGTTTAAATACCTTTGAATACCTAATCATAAACTTTAGGTTTTAATTTGCTTTGTTTAAAAAATACTTTCTTGAACTACCATGGAATTTTGACCGCTGATCACATCAACAAGTCACAAATTTATCCCTATCAAATTACTATACTTTGTATTAACCTGCTCTCACAGAATTACCCAAGACTAATTAACCTCAACAATTTTACCCTGTTGACGTTATTGGGTTTGGCAAGACAGTGCGAAATTCAATTCAAGCGTTTGTTTTGATTTGAGATGAAGTTATTGTAATGAGACGCAATTGTCACCGTGGTTTGCATTGTTTTGTATTTGGAGGATTAAAATTTTAATTTGGTGTGAGGATTTAGCAAATCTTTTTTACCGTTATCATGATGCAAATTCAAGTGAAACACGAGACTACTTTATTAATTTTTCAGAGAGGTATTTTTGTTGTATTTATGATACTGGATCTTTAAAAATCGCACTTAAAATAATTTACATGTATTTGGCTTCTTATGTTCACCATTATATTATATTATTTATCAAGAAGTTGTGGTTTTGTGTTGGTTTAAATGTCAGATCTGGATGTTACAAAACCTAGGCTACTGCTAGTAGTTTACTTTTAAAGGTAGTAAATTATAATTATACATAATTGGTAATCAATATTATTATTCATATTGTTATACAAAAGGCAAAATAACTGTATTTTCATATAACCAAAAAAAGAAAACTTCATGCTCATTGCTGGGAAGTCAAGCAATCTTTTTTAGATTTGCAAAGTGTCATATTTTTGCTTTGTGGTGTCATAACATTAGTATGTGTAATCAAATGGTGACGAGTGAAATTAGGGAATAATTTCACGCGCGTTAATTTGTCCATAACTTAACCATTTATGAAAGTGGTCTATAAACAGTAGATTAGGTAAGTAAGACATGTTGCAACATAGAAACTGTGTATCTGTTGTACATACTAAGATCATCTTAACAGTTACTGCAAAAGGTACTGAATATTAATCTGATTTAGTATAAATACTCAGGTGATTATACAAAACCACACGCTCTGATTGGTTCGCTATCTCGGATTATCAGCCGATAATCACCTCGATGAACAAAATGGCTGCCAGTTGTTCGCGCGCTTTTGATGAAATAGAATTTTTTCGTGTTGTACAATGCTTTTTCTTTTCTTTTTTTGATATAATCACCTGTGTATTTATACTAAAACAATTATTCGCCTCAAGCTCAGTGATCATCAGTGAAAGTATTTACCTCGACTTCGTCTCGGTGAATATTCACCAATAATCACTTCGCCTTTGGCGAATAATTGTTAATTATGCATAGTTTGCCCTGAGCAAATGCCCTGGTAGAAGGATTGAAATCTTGATGTTTTATAATTGAAAACTTCCATTGTATTATTTGTAGTGGTTATAAATGTTTGTGAATTTCTGAAGTGGTTATATATTGATAAACATTAATTGTTATTCTATAAGATGGTTACAAGTTTTTTAATCTCACAGTTAGTTAAAATTAAAGTAGTTCAGCCAGAGGTGTATTTAAAGTTGATTGCTTTCAGCTGATAATAGTTACAATATTTATAATAATTAATATCTCTTGTTTGAATCAGTAATAACATTTGATTGGGTGTACCAAGTAGATTACTAGGTGCATTTTAGATGTGCATGCTACTGGTTAGTTGTTTAATCAATGGCAGTAACAGCAAACGAGTCAATTTGTAATTGCTGGGCAGAGTACAAATATAAAGGTTCTGGGGCCTGTTTCTCGAAAGGCCCGGTAACTTAGCATGTCCGGCAAGCTATTTTATGACAACAATATTTACAATGGAAATTACAATTTTGCTGGTTTTTAAGTTTAAGTCAGGCAGTTCTAAGTCGGGTCGCACGTTGGGCTGGTTTGTAAGTCAGCTGGAACTAAATGAACATTCGATAGACTCCGACTTAAAAGTATAGCTTCAGGCTTGTTAAGTTAACAGGACGTTCGAGAAACAGGTCCCTGACCACAATTTACTTATACCGTAATTATTCAGCTTAGAAAAACTATGTAGGATAAAATGTTATTGCTTCTTACATGTCCAATGTTTCTTGAGAATTTTTGAACAATTAAGGTTTTCAATCTTGTTTATTTTCTTACAGATGGATATGTCATTGGTCACTATGCCAACAATGCAAGGGACTTCTTGTACCCTGCAGTGCCACCTTATCCTGGTGCTGGTCGTGAAGTAACCCTTTTTAAGACATCTCTCTTTAACCCCATACGAATAACGGTGAGTTTGGACCTTGGAAGCTCTTGAAAAAATCCTGAGAGCTTAACATGGATTTTTGTTTTATAAGCAGTGATGCACACTCTGATTTCAAATTGTGTGGACCAAAGTTTTTTCTTTCTGAAAGCTACAATAGATTCAAAACCAAAGTGAAAATAAAACACTTTTTAGTTCTCTGATTCCAGTCTGCTATGCTAATCTCTAGTCACTGGCGTACAGTTCAGCTTGTAAATAAGTATTGACCACATTACATAATTATATGTTCATACTTCAACTACATTTGCATTTATAAGACACTGCTGGTGTCAGTAAAGGGCATTTATATACACATTAGCTTATGAGGAAAAGAAAACAATTAATAGGATGTTCCAAAAAGGTCTTATTCCCCTAATTAATTTGATCAGTCATTATAACCAATGCAAACAACGGCTCCTTTTAGGACTACTTGCACTTGGAAGATGAAACTCAACAAATTAGGTTAACTGTAATTTGTTTGATTTTTCTTCAGGGTCAGCCATTACGGCTGGAGTTTTCAACCAAAACAACAATCAAAGAGGTCCCAGATCCAGATGATTACATATCTTCAGTAAGTATTTCTTTTTATGAAGCAAAATTGCAGTAATTTATGTCATTAAATTTTGAAACAGAAGTAAACCCCAACTGACCGTAGGGAAAGGTTCTTAGAATCTGTACATTCAATACTGTATTATATAGTAGCAGTGTGAATAAAAGAATAGAATTCCTATAGGACCAAATTAATATGCCACCTTGGCAAATGATCCACAGGGGGCTGTTGAGACTGTCTGGTGTGAGTCTAACAGTATTTTAATCTTCATCAGGATATGGGATCAGAGTGATTAAAATCACTCTGATCCCATATCCTGATGAAGATGCACAGATTGTTGCCAAAAATTCAGGTTTTCCTATGCTAGTTATACTTTGAAGACTTCAATTTGTTTTGTTGTTTTCCCTTTATACAGTAAATACTTTATCCAATGCTTACTTTTTAGATTAATTAGCTTAATATCCCACTTTTCATTGTTCTAGTATTTACTATAATGTTGAATTGTGGTTCTAAATTGTATGTATTAGTAGTACTGGTAATAATTTTTGCACATATGTGTGTAATTCTGGTTGTGTTGTTCATAATAACCTAGCTCATTTCCGACCCAATGACCTACCTGCTTACAGGTGATGGTACATTGTATGCAGAGCTTCCCAACAAATGTAAAAGCTTTATCACAACAATTTAACTACATACATAGCTTGTGGAGCCTGTGGTTACTAATTTCTCCAATGACAAGGAGCTAAACACTACTGTTTGTCAAGACAGTGCATGTCATCATCAATATTGAACTACTGTGGTACACTGTATAATGCTGTTAGTTTTAGCAACAGACACAGCACCATAATCACTGTGAACCACAAAGCTGTTAATAAGGTGGAGAGCTGCAGAGTTCACAGTATCCTGTCAGATCCAAACAGTAACACACAATTCCTTTAATTCCACACTGTGTTGCATGATGCCTTTTAAATAATTTACCATATTATGTGATGATAGCTGCTTCACATAAATAAATTGTACCTTGAGTAGAGAACCAATAGCACTGCAGATAGTTGATCCCGTTATTATGGTGAAGCAGATTGTTGTGTACTAGGTTTAATATACTACCATAAAAGGTTGAACATCCAAATTAACAGCAGTTATTAATCAGAAACCTAGAAGTTGTGAAAGTGACCTTTCAGAAAGCTAGAAATTGTGGCAAAGGTCAACCAGAAAGCTAGAAATTATGGCAAAGGTCAACCAGAAAGCTAGAAATTATGGCAGTGGCCAATCAGAAAACGAGAAATTGTGTAAGTAACCAATCAGAACGTTAGAAATTGTAGCAATAACCAATCAAAAAGCTAGAGATTCAGTAACGGAAATAGCGGATGTAATGGTAAGAGTTACTCAATGGACGGTGTTGATTGCAGGATTCTGGTGTTGATGATGTCTTGACAAACAGCATGTTTAGTACCGGTCGCAGATCGATCAGTCCCACAGGCTCCACGTATAGGTCACGATCTGTCTCACCGTCACGCCGTAGACTAACGAGCACCCTTCGGCCTGACGATTCCCTAGCTAATCACTCGAAGCCTTTTCTTGTGCGTCATAAGGACACTAATTTGTTGGGAAATCGTGACTTTACTACTTTTACTCGTCCAAAGCCTCGAAGATCCAGGTCAAAGTCGCCCGCTCGAAGGCCAAGATCTACCTCCCCTTCCAGACTGGGAATGTCCAGCGTACAGTCTATACCAGGTATTGCACAGACATGCAGTGAAAGCTCTGATTAGGGGACACTCTTGGGACCTTTACAAGTGTCCGCTTAATGGAAGGTGTTTGCTCTTAATAAGGGTTTGTAAGAGTTTTGTAGTGTTTGTTAAGTATGAAATTCAATGGTTCCCCTAGGAATTAGGCAGATTTCGGACATCGCTGTAATCTTTCTAGAACGTCATCCCAAACTGCATTGTAAATTCATTCCGGCGTCCGCTTGGTAGAGGTTTTTAACAATAGAAATGACCAAATTATAAGTAGGGGCTTGTTGTAAAAGTTAACATAAGACGCTAATTTTGGGGGCTCCACTTAATAGAGGTTTCATTGTGGCAGTAGCAAAGGGTGTTTGGCATTTTGCCATAAACTTGTGAAAATTTTTGCTTAATATAATAATGAATCTTCTCAGTTCCTGCGCAGATGTGAGATGTGTCTTAAATTTTAAAACTGAAGGATTACACGTACCTACTTTTATGAGAGTGAAATTTTGAACATTTTGACAAAAGAGCGGATTTGTCTTTGTTGCCATTTACTATTCATCATTATTGGCCAAGTGTGTTCGGAGAAGACGTCTGGATAGTGGCTTCAATTTGTATTACAACGAGCTTTGAAGAACTCGGTCCATACCGAACTACCGTAACTGCCGGCGTTTCCATGACCCATATATACAGCGACTTGTGAATTTCCCATTTAACGACAGTACTTATAGTTGAGATGAAAACTTGCTCTTATATCTAATCAATTTGCGAAAATTTCTAGGTAGTATAAACAGAGTATTTTATTGCCTTAAACAGCATGGAAATATTCTGAAGACTTCCCTGCATCGTTAAGCCGCCGTAAAGTTCACTCCAGGTCAGCAACAGAGCCGATGTCATTGTCTCGCTCCTACAGGCCTTCCAGCCCCTCCCGCAGCTTGAGCTATGCGCTCGATGATCTTGACGTGTCCACCAACTCATGGAAGAACTTCAGTGATCCTGTACTTCGCTTTAAGAGCAGATACTCACCGAACCTGAGGGCGGCGTTAGGTGCGTCAGACCGCATCCAGCAGAGGGTAGAAAGGGTGATAGAGACGAAAAGTCCTAGGACATATGTGAGTAATGACAGAAGGGCTGTTTGAACATTAGTATCACCCAACTAGTGGACTAATGCAAATGCCGCAATCTGATTGGCTACGCTACTAGAGGACTATTAGTAATAGTCCTCGAGTAGCGAAATTCGTGGCGCTTTCTTTTGTTTTATTGCCAAATAAATCTTTCTTCAACTTGCATTTGCTAACTTTATTATTGCTTTTTCTGTCCTCAAGGGCTACGGGTCTAATTGTTAATTAGCAGAACAGATAGTTGCGGTAGCTTGAGAACCACCTCCGAGTCTTATTTATTTATTTAACATTTCTTTATACACGGTTAAAAATCATCAGGTAATACTAATATTTGATATTTAAAAATTAATACTAATAACCTACTAATAAACAGTTCATGCTAAATACTAATTAATGAAAACTTGAAGTAGCAAATCTTAATTTAAATATTAAACTAATCCTGTTTTCCATGAATGCCGTGTCTAACTTTGCTTTTAAATTGATTAAAGGATTTTATCATCCTGAGATTGCAGGGTAGGCTGTTCCAGAGAGTTGCACGGCTGTAACTATAAAGCTATTTTTCATAGTCTAATACCCCGGCGTTCACACCAAAGCTAAAACATGTTTAAATGCTCTTTAGACACAGTTTAAAATTGCTTCCTTTGTAAAAGCTGCTTAATGAAGTTGTCTACTACAAATTTAGCACAAATAGAAAGAGCATGGTAAAGTTTATTTGAATCCTGAGTAAAAGCCCCTGTTCCACTGTTCGATAACCAATTTTCTCATTTTAAAACATGGTTTAGCAAAAAATGTTTAGTTGGTGTGAATAGGGCCTTAGTGTTGGAATAGTCAGCTAAGTGATTAAATATGCATATGTGGGCGGGTGGAGGGGGTGGGGCTGGGTTGCATTTTTATGAATTTCGGTCACTGAAACTTTGCAACTTTGCAACGTTGTTCGCGCAAGAACTGGACTTTTAGCACCCATATTAAGATTTCAATGAAGTGCTTTTTGAGGAAGAACAAAACTTAATTAATTTCTCGTGATTTTTGTAATTAATATCCCCGAACCAGACTTGGGAATTTTAACTTTGAAATACGATTTCGTAAGTCGTCTGCATCCTCTCCATCCACAGCCAAAAACAGCAGCAAGTAGTTTGGGTACAGCGTTTCGTTTACAGTGATGCAAACACTGGCTTTTGTTTTTGAACACTTTACTTGAAGTAACTTCGTGACACTTAAGTGAAGTGTTTGCCGATAAGAGATACTAGAAGACGTGGTGTAAATACTTTCCGGGAATCCATAAAATGAACAATTTCATTTGCATCAGCAGTGTCGTGGAAACTTAAGATGCCGCAAACATCGGCAAGCACACGCTCTGAGCATGTTAATAATAATTTTTTTCCTTCAGTTACGCAAGGCCGTCTTTAAAACACGAATATTTTAAGTTAAAACAGGTGTTCGTCTATAGACCTGGTAACTATCACAAGTGGTGCAAAGAAGTGTTAGGGCTTGGTTAACCGCATTTCCCTCCCAAGGGGTTCTCCCCTCCCTTATTCATATCTTGACAGTGTTTTCTCAAAAGTGGACATCTCATGCGATTGTCCTTACCCCTAGCCTCACTGGGTACTACCGGTATTCTCAATATTAATGCCTTTGCCTTTGTACTGGGTCTGCTAAGAACGAGAATGGAGGTCGTCCTTTTTTTATTTGCTTATTATGGTCACTGTTATTTTTCCTGCAGTCGGAAGATTCTGACAATGAAAGTGTCGATTCCTTAGACGTCCTCAGGTAAAGGAAACATAGCTCTGCACCTCTGATTAATTTCGTTTTCAGGTGTTTTTGCTTTTATTCCATAGTTTGACTTAGCGTTTCTCGACAAGAAGATTACAACAGTAGAGCTTCTTAGATTTTAAGCCGCCAACACACTGGACGCCGACCTAGTCACACCTGGCGATTGTTTTTTCTAGCGATTCAGCGGTCAGCATCCACAAGATTTTTTTGAAAACTTTGTTACATGTTTAAGAAATTCTCCTGGGGCATCTTTCATTCCCTGTCCACAAGATCTGATTGGTGGAAAGAGCGGTCTTTTCGTCATGATAGACGTAAAAAAAATCACTGTTTCTCATTGACTTCATCAAGAGGACTTTTAAACTGGTCTTCAACCGTCTTTATTTTGCGGAGATGCAAATCGTTTGTCTTTGCACGTCATGTGCTGTTTAATTGTGGTGATCATTAATATTGTTGAATGACCTCTTAGGTACGTTGTCGCTTTCAACAACGTTTCTCATACGCGGCTTATTTTCTTTTCAGAGAGTCTCTGCGAGAAGAGAGAAGAGCACTGAGCGATGCTATCCGTGAGGCAGACAGAGCGTAAGTAGTAATAACGGCACTAATAATATTCATGCAAACGTTTCAACGCGCTGATTGGTTGAGAGTACGTTACTGAGTATTAATCCCAAACAGTGCAGAAAGTTGAAATTGAGTGCAAAAATGCGAAATGAAATCTTTGTATTGTATTATTAACAAGTAATTAGATGATTTCGAGTGCAATATTTTGTAGATATCTGTATATATTTTGTGGGGATAGTTTCTAAAGAAACTGGTGCTGCGTCGGTGGGAAATTGAAACACAAGAAACTGGGTAAATCAAACGAGTTGATTAAGTAAGGGCCTGTTCACATGGAGGTGGGGGACCCCGGGTAGGTGAGGTACCCCACGTACCCGTGGTGAAGAAAACTTGTCTTCACATGCAACCCGGCGAGGTGGGGTGAGGTGCTAAAATGCTATCGTGCAGTGACAAAGTACGCACATAAACAAAGATGGGGACAAAACAGTGGGAAACGCAATTTTCCGCTATCGGTTTCCAAATTGTCGCGGGCACTGTCAAGTTCAGGGTTTTCTAGTTGTTTGAGTTTATGTCGTCGAAAGAGCTCGCCACGCTGGTAGTGGTTGGCAGCCATGTTTTTTTTTGGCGGGCTTTGCGCAATTTGGATTTTATTACCCCGGCTAGGCGGGTTACCCCACTCTCGAGCTTTCACATGGAGAAAACTCACCCCAGCTAGGCGGGTTACCCCACTCTCGAGCTTTCACATGGAGAAAACTGACCCCATCTAGGCGGGTTACCCGGCCTGGCTAGCCGGGTTACCCGCCTAGCTGGGGTACCCCACCTCGCATGTGAACGCAATCAAGAAAAAAAGAGAGATTGTATGAAAAGATTGGTAACCTCACCGAGGTGAGGTACCTCACCTACCCGGGGTCCCCCACCTCCACGTGAACAGGCCCTAAGTTATACCACCGTAAGGTAAAAGGGAGGTGCTGACGTTTCGAGCGTTAGCCCTTCGTCCCTTTTACCTTACGGTGGTATAACTTACTTAATCAACTCCTTTGATTTACCCAGTTTCTTGTATATATTTTGGTTTGGGTTTTGCGTGGCAAGCAACCACTGGATTGGTCGCACCCAGGTTAGCAATAAAAAACATAGTCATACCATCTAAATAATCATACAGAGAAATCACGTCATTTTGAAATCTATGTTTGAATTGTGTGTACGATTTATTTTGTAGGGCTTACTACAAATCTCTTGGAATTGATTTATGAGGCTGGCCTCTGTGATATTCTGTTCTACTGAAGGTCAGTTTATAACCACAAGGAAGGTTACGGCTTTTGTCGCCCAGCTTTTGAAATATTAACATCATGGCGATTGTACGTAAGATGCAATATTACTTTTTATTATATAGACACAAGTGTTGTACTGGAAAATAAACCACTCGTAAAACTCATAAAAACTACATCCGGGACCCGAGTGGTTTATTTTCCATAATCTCACACGTGAGTTTATCGATGACGTAATTTCGGTAATTTCCCTCCGAAATTTGTATCGATATCTTTTTGTCTATATAATAAAAAGAACATTACACGGCGCTTGAAGATATGAATTTTTTTTTCTCGTGGCAAAAACAAGATTTTACTCACTCGCTGCGCTCGTTCGTAAAATATTGTTTTGCCACTCGAAAATAAAATTCATGTCTTCGCGCCACTGTGTAATATAACACGCACTTTGACTGGTCCTCCAGCTGCGTTTGCAGCAGGCATTGTAAACAGTAACGATATTTAAAAGAATAATAGTAATAATAATAATAATAACAATAACAATAATAATAATAATAACAATAACGGTAGCGATAGCGATAACGATAACATTTGTGTAGCTCCTATTCAAAAGAGTTCGTATCATTTTGTCAGGGAAAAAAGAAGCAGCCGCTGTTGTGTTATGTGTACTCATGAAAACTTTTAAGTGCTTATTAAAACGTTCGCTTAGGGCTTGAGGCGACATAAATATTTAACTCTCAAAATTCCTGGCGTGTTTTGAATCAGCTTATGTAAAAACGGGCGCCATTTTCTTTTAATACGACGTTTTGTGTTTCATCACATATCAAACACAAATTTAAAAGAAGACACATTGTCGAGTAAAATCTGTAGATATAAAGTGCTTTCATGTTGTGACCAAACATGCCTCATGCGTAGAAAACATGTTATCAGTACGCTAGACAAACAGAAGTACTTTTTTTCCTGAATATCTCTGACAAACAGCGCGATATGCCGTGGCTATGCTTTACGTTATGTGCCTTATGTATCCAACGACCTCTAACCGTTCATAGTTTTTTTTACTTTAATGAAGGAACGAGAATAAAACTTCGGGTTCCTACTCCCTTTACCGGCACAAATGACGTAAAATAAGGCCAGACAATGAAAAAGATGTTACTGAATGATTCACACACAATGGTGAAACAATGCGCTACTTCACATGTTCCGGTACACGGAGTAGGAGCCAAACTTTGGCTTTGGTAGGTACAGCATTAATACTAGTTCAATGAGCTTATTTTTAACAATATTTCAACTTTATTCCTCTAGAAATCGTCTCAAGACGAAGACGTTTTTGTCTCCGTAGAAGATGTGTACATGCCATGGTGTTCCGTTGAAAGTTTTAATTTATTATATATGAATGATATTTGTGAGTTCTATTGACTGTCAGATAATCCATCTGTACATGCTGCTTGTTGATTTAGGACAGTTTTTCTGTTCTGTTCAAACTGGTCATATCTCAAGCCAGAGATTGTTTCCCAACATCTACTGAAAAAATTAGCAACCTTTTAACTGTGAAGTATTTATTAAACAAAAGCCTTTTACTTGCTTTTATGGCCCCCGAAAGAGAGACACGTAGATACTCAAAGTGGCAAAGTTAGAGTGAATTACCCAGCTCAGAATGTAATTGACTTTTGAAATGTAGTGAAATGATGTGAACTTCTTACTAATAAACTGATGTGACTCTGCTTGTAGTAAACGTGTTTAAGAAATTGCTACTTTTTTAGAAGTTGCATCTATTTCAGAAAAAAAAAATTACGTGAATTTCCACATGGGATGGAAATGGGGAAATGGCCCTCGTAGTTTTCACTCAATTGTGGGAAAGAGTGCTACTTTAACTTCACACCACCTTTATTTCCCATGTAAATGGATCTCGTTTTTACTTGTAATTTACTTGAACTTCATTGAAGTTACCCTCGTTCATTCCTTTTTAAAAACCCAGTACTTAAAATATAAGTCGATATATAAAAAGCAGACAAGAGAGTTTCGCTAACATGGTGTCCCACCTGTTCAAAGAACACTCATATCCAGATTTGCCTCCATAGCGCTAATTAATATTTTGTCAGTATATACCAACTCAGCAACCTTGGTATTTTGAGCAATCTGACTAACTGCATATCTCGGGATACGCGACACCATTCACCCTCTTACCAGGGATTCTGGGAAATTCTTCAAATGAGATTTTGAAGAAAAATAAACAAGAAGGCGGGCGTCAATCCTCGCTTTGTAGCCGTTTCCGAGAGATGTGACTGAGGTTGTTACATTCATCATCACCAGTCTTTTAGATGCCAATTGGCGCATCGGGCATCTAGAAGTTCCCTCCATTCCTGTCGGTCCATAGCAAGCCATTAAGCTTGCCCCAGTCAAGGTTCAGAGACCTGAGTTCTGCCTCAACAGGTGGATTTCTGCCGGCCTCTTTTCCTTTCACTCTCTTTTACCCTCTGGCGACCATCTGTGAGCGACTTCGGAGGTTTTAGGGAATTTACCTACGGAGCGCATGACCGCTCCAGCTCTATCTTCCCCATGTAAGAACAATACCCATGTCCTCCTGCTCTGTTAGTTTGAAGAGCTCTTTCTTAGAAATCCTTTTGGGCCAAAAAAGATATGCATGATTTTTCGAATACAGGATGTGCGAAAGCTTTGCAACTTCTTCAGATCATGCACAGTCATTCTCCAACATTCAAATCGATATACTAGTAAAGTGATTACACAAGCTTGGTAGATATTAATCTTCGTTCTGCTGTATTTTCTCTTCTTCTATAATGGTCGTAATTCTGCAAAGGCCACAATAGCCAACCTCGTTCCCAGGGTCCTCTCCTACTCGGCTCCCATGACGAGAGAGAGACCCTGGTCCATGAGACAGGGGCGGATACAGGGGGGGTGGATAGGGTGGATATCCACCCCCCATTTTTCAGTAAAAAAAATAATTCGAAATGTCACTTTATTTGAAATAGAAAATAAATAAAGAAAGAAAAATTAGCTCTCGCTCATGTCTGGTTGTTGTTTATTGCGAAATTTGCAGGGAAACGTTCGCGCTTACCAACCCATGTGCTCAGTCGATGCTCAGGTTTGATGGCAACCTCGTTCCCAGGGTCTTGTGGGTAATTTCCAAGATGGCGGGTCGACCCGCCATCCATCCACCCCCCCTTTTGAAATCCTGGATCCGCCCCTGTGAGAAGTGTTTGATCTGCTTCTCCGATGTTGAGTTCCAAGTTACCCGAATTTCTTTTCCGTTTCACACCGAATGCTACTGCTTTGAGGTTCCCTTTGAAACTTCGTCCGATCTCGTCTTTGATTAGAGCATTTAGAGACGATACTACCACAACAACAACCTGAACTGAAGGTGCAGTCCAGCTATTAATCTTGTCATGGAACAGCGATGGAAGAAAATGGAAAATAATGGATTTCCCGTTGCCCGTCGGTAAAACAGCAACAACGTCTTTTCCACAATAAATCGCTTCAAGGCATTGGACTTGTTTCACCTTAAGATTGATATTACTGTAACTGCTACTGCAAATTGCGAACTGAAGGCTGCTACAAAACCAGGAGGCCGAGTCGGTGAACGATTTTTTCGCGACGTAAATCAGGTACTTGAAGATGTCTCGCATTCAAGTTGACAAAAAAGGGACGCGACAAAGATTATAGCTTAGAGGACCCGACCCTAAGGTTTTCAATTGCTCAAAGGACACGTGACCAGACCAGACCAGGATCTCTCTCTCTCTCCCTCTCTCGCCACGGGGCCCGAGTAGGAGAGGACCCTGGGAACGAGATTGCCCTCCAGCCTTAACTTATAGAACTTCCAGGCCAGCCATAAAAGAATGAGATAGCAAAGCAATGTCGTCGGCATAATCTAGGTCCTGCAGAATAATTTACAGTGTCCATCGTATTCCTCTCCTTTTATCTTCAGTGGCTCGCGATAGCAACCAATCTGACAACCAATCGATGACACTGTTGAACAGTAACGCTGACCTAAGGGACGGTCAGTTAGAAAGGTGAGCGAAAAAAAAATTCGTGCAAGCTGAAAATTTCCCACCCCCCATCATTTTTCTAATGGTACGTCCCTAACACATCCCTAACGGACACCTGATTTCCCATGGAAGTATCCAACCGAGGAAAGAAAGTCAGTATAAAATTGCTTTATCAGTTGGACAATGTGTGCAGGTATGCCATACGCCCTGAGGATACTCCACAAACTCTCTCTGTGGACACTATCAAAAGCTTTCTAAAAGTCTATAAAATTAACATACAATCCCCTATACCATTCATGACACTGTTCAATGATGTTTCTCAAGGAAACGATGTGTTCTGTACAACCTCGACCTTTTGTAAAAACCGGCGTGTTCCTTTTGCAGCACTTCATTGACCGCCAAAGAAAGGCGCTTCACAAAGACCTTCAAAAGAGTTTGCTTGGTAAGGAAAAAAGTGTGATAGCCCGCCAATTATTAAAATCAGTCAGTGTACCTCTCTTGGGAATTGGTATCCCCACACCGTACAATTCCATATTCCATACTTTATCAAAGAGTGGGGGTAATATCGCTGCTTTGAACCCTGGATGACACTTAAAGAGCTCAGCATTAAGTTGATCCTGCCCAGGTGCTTTACCGTTCTTAAGATCTCTGATGGCTTCCATAATCTCTTCTAAAGTAGGTGGTTCGATGCTAATATCAAGGTCTTCTTCAGCATCCTGGGGAGTAGTTGGCGCTTCTGGGGCCCCCTTGTTAAGCACTTCCTTAAAGTGTTCCGCTCATTGCTCTTCCTTTTTCTTTCTCAGTTATCAATATTGCACCTTGTTTGTTGCAGATCGGGGCCTTTCCTCTCTTCAGACCCTCACAAATTTGCTTGGTGATCCTGTAAACTGTGCCGTAACTCCTGCATTTTGGGCACCAGCATCTGCCTCTGTTGCGAGGTTCTCAACAAATCTTTTCCTTTCTGCTCCAGCTGAACGTTTCATTCTGGCATTTAGGATAGTATACTGCGTTTGTAATTTCCTTTAATTGCCCTCTCTGCAATAGCATCCCAGGTACAAGCTCTCAACCATCTGGCTTTGTGGACGTGGCACCAGCATGATTAGCCTTGACAATCCTGTCCCATTCTGATAAAGGTGAGCCTTCCACTCCCTTCGCAAGAGTCACGAACCTGTTACGTAATTCAATACCGAGCTGCTTTCTTGTTTCCTCATTCCTGAGCTTGGATACATCAAAGCGCCCCTGGTGACAAGGAGATTTTCTTGAGCGCAGTAGTTTCAATTGAACCGTAGCAGTATCAAGGTGTTGGTCACTTCCGATATATCAGCACCGATCCTTCAAGGATCATCTTTATTTCCCATCAATGAGGAGATGGTCAATTTGGGACTTGTCGTCTCCGTTTGGAGAGTTCCAAGAGATCTTGTGTTTATCCTTGTGCGGAGATAAAGTTCCTCCAGTTAACAAGTGATGATACCCCGCAAAAAAAGTCCAGATTCACGTCGTAATACCTATGCCCGATGGGCTTTGCTTCCCTTAAATATAATGTGTTTGAAAATTTTATTAAGCAACAAATATCAAAGCTGTACGCAAATATCTTATTCAAGCTACTGCTATTCTATCATAATATAAGCGAACTTAGCCTAAATCGAATATATTATGTCAATACTGATAGTCTCTACGTATAGTACTGGTCTTTTCAAAGTGTGCTTACCAGCCTCAAATATGTTGCGGACACAATGGACGGCACAGAACGTCGATAAAGAGACTGCGTAATAACGGAAGCGTTACAATGAAACGTGAAAATTGTCGTCAATAATCGATTACACCGAGCGCTGGCGTTTATTTCATTCCGAATGACTGGAGGTGCGGCGGTTATTTCAAAGTGGACAATGTTGCTCGATTAAAGACATGCTAAAATTCAAAATGATCTTAGTGTAACAAGTTTCCTATGATCAAGACACTTTGATGTTGAACTGACTCAATACATCTATACAATAAGTTCTGCTCATGATGTGTGCCAATGGTCCTATGGCCTTCTTCGTCACTGTTAATGCCGATATGGCGTGGATCATTGCCATCCTCCACGACAGAGTAACAGTTGGCGCGGGTTATTCAAGGGCAGCGCTGATTACGCTACTTTAGACGAAAGTGCGACGCTAATTCGTAGACGTCGCTTTTTCGAGAGCATAGTTTATAATTTATTTTAGACGATAATGCGGCGCTTAATCGAGTCTGGCGCTTAATAAGTCATCTACGTTTTACAATAATGCTTTGGACACGGGAACGACCCGTGGCATGAAAAGACAGCGCCAGTCATGAAAAACGCAAATCAAGAAATGTACCTTCAAATCTTGTTCGAAATTTTGGTCGAATTGAACGCGCCCATCATCAGTGTGCTGAAACAAACTAAAAAAAATATCTGATGCACAGGTTCAAAACTTGAAGGCACTTATGAAGAACAGTCCGTATTAGCACACATTTAAATCAAACCGTTCAATTTTCCAAATGGCTGAGACCAAGTTAGGGACGGACCATTAGAAAAGTGATGGGGGGTGGGGGGGGGGGGGTGGGGAAAAAAACAAAAAAAACATTCATGCAAGGCAAAATGCCAAAAAAAAAATTCATGCAAAGAAGAAGGTAAAAAAAAAAATTCATGCAGAAGGAAGGTCCAATTGTGACTTTTTCACACGTAGTAAAAAAAATTCGTGCAGAGAGGTTCACCTGAAAAAAAAATTCCAGCAAGCTGAAAATTCCCCACCCCCCCCCCCCATCACTTTTCTAATGGTCCGTCCCTTAGCGCATTCGTTCCGGTCACCCAATAAAAATACGTTGCATTCTGTAAAAATTGTTTGACAAACGTTTGGATTTTTATCTCTGTCGAAGTTGGACAATAGCCACTGAAAATTCACCGAATGAAAATAGATCAAATGAATCTAGAACTTATAGGCAACTATTTACCAAAAATTATATTTTCTTTGCCTAGTCTGTTGAATTAATCTACCATTAAATTTGCGGAGGCAGGGTAGTGTAGTGGTTAGCGCGTCGGACTTCCGAGCAGAAGGTTTGGAGTTCGAGCCTTGGTGCTGACACTGAGTTGTTTCCTTAGACAAGAAACTTTACTCCACACTGTCTCTCTCCACCCAGGTGTATAAATGGATACCAGCGATATAATGCTGGGGGTGACCCTGCGATGGACTAGCATCCCATCCAGTGGGGAGTAATAATACTCCCAGGTGCTTCATGCTACAGAAACCGGGATAAGCTCCGGCCGTGTGAGCCTTTGGCTCGCGTGCGCCTTTATCTAAATTTGCTCCTTTGATAATTATCGCGATAAAGACCGCTAAAATCCTCGAAACAAAATATTGTTACTTTTTTGCTTTCTTATTTTGCACCATAAGGCACAAAAGTATCCTTTGCAAATATTTTCCTTCAGCTGCACTCTTAATGCTGAGAGTATAGATCAATTAAGGTTACTGTAGACCTTCAAAGGTCGAATTTTGCGAATTTTTTTTTCTGTGCTCCTGACATAGCTAAAACATCGATTTAAAGTTTGGTGAAAAAAGTTGTTTGAAATCATTTAATGATCGCGAGATTTCGGGGAAAAACTATTTTGGAGAAGAGTTAATAAATAACTAAAGGCGTTCTAATCTCATTAAACACATCTAGCGCCTACTGATTTTTCGCGGCAAATCTTATCCGGGACTAAAATACAAACATTTGAATATTTTGTTTACATTGAAAGTTGTGCTGTGTCGCGTCGTTTTGGCCGTTGGTATCAGTGAATATTTTAATGTAGAATCCGTGAAAACTTACATTATGAATTCATCGAAAAGACAAAAGACGCCTTGGACAAAATCTCGTAAGAAACCTGGAGAAAAATCAGAAAGGCGATTTGTTTAACGAAAGCAGGAGGAAGCTCGCCGCCAGTGACAAAGGTTCCTGGTTTGACCAGCCTTCAAGCGATGTTTCAGGAGTCTCACATCCTTCAACTTATAGAGAGGTAGTTTAAAGCTGATGGCTTCGAAAGCTGCTGCCCCTGGTTTTGAAGAATCTGACTCGACCAGTGGCGAGGAATCGAACGCAAGCATAGAATCGGAGGAATTGGAGTGTGACCGCGTTTTGTTTTGGATCGCGCTCGGTTGACTGGATGTTTGGTACTTTGGAAGTCGCCACAACTTTTCTTTCCTTTGGCTGATTAGTGCCTTTTCTCTTTACTGTTTTTTTTTCCAGAGGCTTTTCTCGTTGATTTAACTTTACCCATGTTTTTGCCGCAATCACTCGACGGTGTTCGACTGCGACTGCGACTGCAAAACTTCCCGCAAATTTAATGAGCTATTTTTGTTGCGGGCGCTCGGGGAATCCCAAGCTCGTGTTTCATTGGTCTGCGGCATGACCCAGTTGACAGCCGCTTTGATGAGGTGTGATAAGCCTTTAAAACTTTAGGAGTCTAAAACTCGGGCTTTACTTTTGTGTGGATTTCCTTGCTTCAAGTGAATTAACAGGGTATATAGATTTGACGGATTCTTATCAAATTTGGCCAAAATGTTCCTTGGTCATCAATGCGAAAGAGGATGTGAGGCTTTTTTGATATTCCAAATACTTCTCCTTTTACGCGCTCTCATGTGACGAAGATCGGCTAATATTCAATTCGCAAACTTCAAAATAGATTTTCTCGGCAACCAGTCGGAATATCGAAAAAGCCTTACACCCTTTTGTAGCCTATAACCATAGTTAATGCTATGCTATAACCTACTGATTGACTTTGTGCATTTTGTTTGGTCGTACTTGCGAGCAGGAAGGCAGGTAATTCAGTTTAACAAACAGTGTCAGTTGTGCGTTTGATGGCTAGCGCGCGCTTACCATTAAATCAAATCTTAAAAAAATTATTTCTTCTGATTGTACATTTTAGTAGCTTTACGATGATATATACTTTTCTATGGTTAGAGTATCAGCGGCGCGCATACGAATGATTAATCGGAAGACACCCCTGAAGGTCTACAGTAATCTTAATGTCATTTTCAAATTTCAGGTCAAATGGTTATCATAGAAATAAATATCCAAAGGAGCAAGTTCAAGTCTGAATTCCGGCGCAGAAATATAGTTCAACAAGTACCAATTACAGATAAAATGCTGCACGCTCCAAATTAATACGCGCAGTCGCTGGGTTTCGTGTACCAACAAGGTTTTAAAATGTTTTTGTGGTTATTTTGTGGATAAAAACCAAAGCATTGATGCCAGCATTCAGCCTCGCCGTATTTGCTCTTCTTCAAACTACGTTGGGGATTGTAGTATCCCCTGGGCTACCTGTGGCTCCCTGCGGAAAGTATTATGGGATAGGTTTTAAGCAGGCGAACAGGTGCGTGTGAAAAACAGTAAAAGGAGTTCAAATGTGACTTAAATGCGTATAAAAAAGCTTGTTACAGGGATAGATCGCATTTAGCCTTTTAAAACGGTTCTGGTACTTGGTTACCTGGGAGATTTCGTTAGAAATTTTCCACAGACAAACAAATCGTGCAAGTGGGTGTAGGAAAAAGCTCTAAGTAGACAAAAGAGGGAATGGCATCTATTTGCATATCACCTTCAAAGAAAAAACTGTGCGGAAATTACAACAAATTAAAATAAATGTATGCCCGGAATTTAAAGAAGATAAAGAATAAGTTTATGATCAGCTGCTCCATCAGGGACGGCGGAGCCGGGGGGGCTGGGGGGGCCTTAGCCCCACCCCCCCACTTTTGAAGAGGATGACATTTTATTTTGTTTAAGCTACAACTTTATACAAGCCTCGTCGGAAACTTTTCGCGTTTACGCGGTATTTTTAACATTTTCTCAGCGTGTGCTTCCTTCCCACAGACGGGAAGCTTGTGTCAAAAAACTGCAGGTTAGCGCTGGAGACCGGAAGGCTGAGAAATAACCTCCAAAATATTGCTGTAAGCATTAAAAGTACCTTTAATCTTACGCTTTTTCCAGGCTAATTAATTCAAGAACTATGTCGCGGAGAATGTTGTAAATACGATTCCCCCCCCCCCCTTATCAACTCGCGCCTCCGGCGCTCGTTTTCAGCCTCCCCACTTCAAAATACGCTCCGCCGTCCCTGTTCATACGATGTTTTGGAAAGTCGCCGCTTAAGGCTCTTTTCGTTATCTGATTGGAAAAGCAAAATAATATTGGTTTACATTTGCTCGCTACCACAAAACTATATCCATTAGGTTTGCTAATATTCCTTAATTATAGAGTTTACAAATATTGTCAACTAGAGGCGAGGTCTTTCCTATCAGTTGCCGTAAAGAACAGCTTTGTGTGAGTATTAATCGCCTGGGTCCTTCTTTGAAGATCTGCTTTTCTATCTAGAGATAGACATTGTATTAGTATAGACATCCAGAGATAGACATTGTATATAGTATTAGTAATCGCATGCGGCCGAGTAAAATTAAGGATTAATGTCACGCGTGTTTTCAGAACTCTTCTAAATTTGCTTGGAAGTTTATTTCATTTGCCCACTTTTTGAAAACGTTCCAATACTCCGTGCTTTTCTTCTTGTTTTCATTTTCGCTCTTGTGTTTTAATTCTTCGATGTATTCCTGGTCAACTATCTCGAAACCAGGCGCGATTCTTACAAAAGACTTTCAGCAACATGTTCTCGATAGCATAGGTTGTTGCTATGCAACCTGAGGACCAAGCATAAGAGAGTAATTTTGCCCTCTTCACAAGCAAAATTAAGAAAAAAATACTCTCTCCATTGACCAATAAGCATTCAGTAATTTTGCCCTCTATGTTGTTAATATATGAAACTTGCATCATGCGATTTCTAAATTTTATTTCTTACCAAAGAGAACCACTTTGCTTGATATTTGACCTTGTTTACACGTAACTCTGGTTTATCTGAAATGTCCTGGTTGTCAGGTGTAACAGTTCAGAGGGGATTGAGAACAGTTGTCTTCGAATTTTTTTTCTTTTTCACGCCTAATAGGTGAACAACAATTTATGCCAATACAAATGTTATACAGATTTTATAGAATACAATTAAACTCTCTGGGATTCTTGGGCTTAGCCTAGTAGCAGAAGGTTCGCCTTGTGTTAAGGTCTTTAAAGTCTTATTCAGCTGCTTCTGTGGTTGACGAGGGTAGGTACGTGGTGTAAGCATCGTGTATGGCTATGGAGAGCAATGTATGCCATATATTCACTAACGGGGAACCACTATATGATGCTTACACCACGTACCTACCTTGACGAGGCCAACTGGACACAGGCAGGCTCGTCCACGGTTGCCGTGGATACACGTTGCAGCGTGTGGTTCAGGCTCTGGATTCTTCTTTCTTGCCTCTTTGCTATGGCAGGTGGATATATTTGAAGTTAAAATAAATTTGAGGCTATTGAGCACATTGGTTTGCCATTTGCTGCGGGTTGTTTGGAGTTTTCTTCCATTCCTTAGTATCTATACTCGGTGCTTGTATGTCGCGCTTGCCGTCTACCAACAGTTCTACTGGTGTGACCAAGCTTTCAATAAACAATACCCTAGGGGTCCTACCATACTTCTTATTCTGCGCTGCCTGAACAGCGTGAACATGGTGGGGAGGGCAGCCAGGAAAATGACATTTGAATTAGACAATTTTCCTCTGATGAGATGCCTTGGCTGCGGCGGACACAGCGCTATTGGAAGATATTGAGTATGTGGTTCAACTCTCACTTCCATTCAGGAGGGTGCTGGTGATGAAGGCACTACAGACAGCAGATTTCAACTTGATTGTGAGTTTGAGTTCTTCCATACACGAGTTGTGAGTTGGGCCAGAGTGAATGCTGCTTTGCTAATATGCTTGTTCATTTCAGTATCATGTACTACGTCAAGCTCCTGGTCATCGTTGGTGAACACTGGAGACTAGGGAACTTCGTGGCTCATGGTGATGGTCTTCTTAATGCTGATGGTGAGGCCGACGTTCCTGCATGCGTGAGAAAAGCGGTGTATGAGGTGTTGATTTGAGTGTGTGGTCGCTGCTGCATCGTCCTCAAACATCACATTCCCGATGAGCGTTTTGCGAACTTTCGTTTTTGCCCTTAATTGCCCGACGTTGAAGAGGCCTCCGTCAGATCTAGTGTGCATGTAAATACCATCTGTTGAGGACCCAAACGTATGCTTCAGAAGCAGCGAAAAGAAGATTGCAAAGAGGGTGGAGGTCAGTACACAGATCTGCTTGACACCACTGCGGATTTTCAAAGGTTCGTGATGAGCTGCCATCATGCTCGGACTAGGGCTTTCCAAGGTTGCTCGAGATTTCCCAAAGGCGTTGCTCGAAATTTCTCAAAACGTTGCTCAAACGTTGCTCCAAAAAAGTCAAAAGTTGCTTTTTGTGACGAGAAATGCTCAAACGTTACTCAAAACAACAAAATCTGTTTTTTTTTTGTTTCCCTCATCTTTTCCTTGGTCAGATGTAAAAATATGCAATCTATTACAAAGTAACATTCCTAAGCATTTTTGTGCAATTTTGCGTTGTAACCAGCGCCGCTAAATAAATTTGTTAAAAATACGTATGAGTAAATACTACGCATCAAAATCAACATTTACCCGCTCGAAAAGATTATAGTATACGCCAATAAAATTGTCGTTGCTGTTCCGGTCAAGACATGGACAATTTTCATGCAATTTAACTACAATCAGAGTTGCTTAAAACAGGTAACCTTGACCCCCCAAAACAGACTCAGTTATGTTTTACCAGACTACAGTACATATAAATACACGTCACTTTGAAGTGACTGGGAACAAAAACTTAAAATTTATCTGTCTACATGTAAACAAGATTGTATCAAACTTATCTGAACAGATAACATATTCAGTGGCTCTCAAATAAATGCTATCTTAAAATGATTCCACCCTGGACCTGGATTTGTTTACAACAAGCAGAAATGACATGAAGCTCATCACGATAACACACTTCACTTGTTGCTATTATATCGCAGCATGACTGATGCCTCAATAGTCTCTTCTAGAGCTGCATCTTGCTGCTTTGAAAACGTATTCTGAAGGATACTAAAGACACACTCCGCGACCGGAGTAGTACGTGGTGTAAGACCAGACCCTTATGTCGCAAGATACTACCACAGCTACAACAGGCAGTACAGCTACTACTCGGGACATAATAGTCAGGTCTTACACCACGTACTACCTCGTTCCGCTGAGTGTGAGCCTTCGTCCACTATTTTGTAATTTCTTCACAAATCGCTGACCTAGCAGCCCGGCTGCATGCTTCATGATCTGCCCAAGAGCCGGAGGAATAGCTCCTTTTTCACAGGAAATTCACAAATTGTTTACAGAGACATTGTGAAATATGGAACCATTACCAATTTAAGGTGCTCCGATATCTCAGAATGTGCAGAAAGATTCAAATGAATATATGAAAGACCACGGGTATATTACGAACTCACAACATGACCAGCTCCCAGTTGGCTTGATAGCTCAGCACTGCTCTGGTATCGCAGAGGTCATGGGTTCGAATCCCGTTCAGGCCTGAGTTTTTTTCAGGCTTTAATTTCACAGCTGCTTAAGTTGTGTACATAACTGCGATGATCAATTAATGTCATTACAATGTGTAGAAAACTAGAAAATACTCAAAATGTATAAAGTTGCTAGAAACGAAAAACGTTGCTCGAAATATATATACGAAAAGTTGCCAAAAAGTTGCCTAGCAACTTGTGGAAAGCCCTATACTAATCAGTTGCCTTCATCTCGGAGTGGAAGATTAAATAATGCTTTGCAGTTTTGGATCTTGAATTCGGCTGACCACATCAAACGCCTTTGTCCGAGAAGGCGATGTACTGGAGCTGATGTTGTTCTCTACTCCTCACCTAGAAATGGCGGACGGAAAAGATAATGTCCACTCTAGACCTGTGGAACCGAAAGGCACAATGTGATCCGGGGTAGACTCTATCTGCCACATCCTGGAGGCGTAATTTTGCACGACTTGGAAGAAACTTTTTCCGACTTAGTTGAGGAGCGCTATACCTCTGTAATTGTCGCAGTCGCTCATCTCGCCGTTGTTCTTGTACAGTGTTCTGATTTGGAGTAACGCATGTCCTGTGGCACAGCTTCCTCCCTTCAGCCAGCACAAGAGGACAAAGTGTCAGCAGGAATTTCTCACACTGCTTGATGACGTCAAGAGGGGTACCATCGTTTTTTGGAGCCTTGCCTGATGACATACTATTTATGGCAGTGCTGAGTTCGGTCATGGCGGGTTCTAGTCTAATTCCAACTTTGTGGGATGGCATTCTATCACATCAAGGGCTGAGATAACAACGTTGTTATTTCTTGAGTTCAATTAGAGTAGCACTCTACTCATCTTTCCATTTGTTTTCCTTTCTCAATAATGACTTCCTCTGCTAGAGACTTCAGAGGAGCCGTCTCACCTTGGGTAGCGAGGTCGGAGTCACAGGTTTGCACTGTGGTATTAACTGGTCAGAAGCACGGATCTCAGATGGGGGCGTGTCGTTTCCGGCTGATGCCAGTTTTTGGAACAAGAATGTTGCCAGACAACTTTGTGGGGTGGATATTTCTGAAATTAGGAGTTGGTCACACACAGCCCTTGGTAGGTGCAGCCGGAACTCAACAAGGCACTGATTATTATATTTTCATGGATGTTACCAACAGCAAAGTGGTCGAGACAGAACGGCCACGATTCATCGTCATTTTTCACCCAGGACGATGAGATGCTCTTTGCTGGGGACTTGGTATATAGTGTTTTGAAGAGGCTCATAAATTGGTTTCTTTTGCTTTGGTTGGTGCGTAGACGCTGAAAAGGGTAGTAGAACCGTCGCTCGTGTAGAGAAGGAGAGTCATAAGTCGCTGTCTGCCCCTGTCTCCTGTTTCAGTTCTTTTAGCAGGATGTTTCTCCCTGCAAAACCCACCTGATGTTCACGAAGTTTTTCATGGATTTTCTATCGCCAGCAGAAGGTGTAGAGTAGTGATCCTTACTTTTAGGCGCAGTAAACACACTGCTGATGATGGCGGTTTTGCATAGGTCATTGATGTCTTTGAGATTGTTTTTGAGTCCAGTCATCATGGTCCAAACGTTCCAGCTGGCCAATTTGAGAGCTAGTTTCTTGAGTTTCTTTGTTATCTGTTTCTCTGGTGTGTTGATTGCAGTCAGCCGTTCATAGAGTGACTCATTATCCCCACATACCCAATGAGGAAGACTAGCCGTTACAGGTCAGCACCTTATTGACTTGGGCTTCTCAGCTTGACGCGGGCAGTAGCTCTCCAATGAGATCAATTAACTCTCCCACCGTCGATTTGAAAAAAATCGCAAAGGCAGTTTCGAGTGCAAAACAAAGTAAAAAAGCAAACAGTGCACGTCGCGATTGATTTAGAATATAAAACCAGACAAAAATTTAGAGATATTAATATTTGATTAATGGGGGTAATCATAATATTTGTTCAGGATAAGGTGATAAAGAGTTTCGTTTCCTCGAACTAAAACGTTTATACAATTGTGCTCAACCACACACTGTAATCTCAAACAACCCTCTTGAGGTTACCAGAATGATGTCAATTAATGGGTAGTGATACAATTGGTTTATGTGAACCCACTAAAAGGACAACGACAACACAGCTCAAGTGTCGGCATTAGAATGCGCTGTTGTGTTTCTGGCTGGTAAATTAAGCGGAATAACTAATCTGAGAAAATCGCCGGCCGGTTAGCTCTGTGGGGAATTAGATAGGATGGCCCACACTGTCTCGTCTTCACAAGATTTTATTCTCCTTTCACAACGCTTTCTCTCAACTGACTGAAGAAATTCCTTCGACTAAAAGGATAACTAATCACAGAACAATTGTTTCTTATCTTCGAGGCACACCTTAGTTAATGTTCGCTGATTGGTTAGATACGAATCTTCTAGACATAAAATTAACTGAAATTTCCAGATAAACATTTCACAATTACTATATGATAACTATGGTATTATCCTGTTTCCGACACACTCCCCCCATGTGCTTTCCAAGTGGAAGCACATGTAAACAAAGGAAACGGCTAGCGTAGTTAATCATTGCATTGAAACTTAGAAACAAAACAAAACCAGTAATAGATGTCATAATTCGTTGAAATCACTTAATTGTCTCTGTCCATCTGCATAGTTCTATCCTGCGTTTAGCTTTCAAAGTTCTCCATCCTCTATAACGTCATGAATACGCAAGTTAGCGGCCACCGCAGCATCTCTCCGTGGCCGGAAGGCTGGCGCTTTAGCGTTCAGGGGGGTAGGCACTGTAGCTCTCTCCGGCGCTCTATCGCACGTTAGTTCCATGGGGTAGAGGTGCTGAATCGGTCTTTCCAAAAACGTTTTGCCTGCGCGTAGTTTTACTGCACGGACAACTCCATCGCGGCCGTTGAACAATTCGACGACCACTCCTAAGGGCCACTTTCCTCGGTTCTTTTCTTCTGAACGAATCAGAACAACGTCCCCCGGCTTCAAGGAGCTCGCCTTGCCTTTTCCATTACAATTGTGACGTTCTCTGAGCGCCACCAAATACTCACGAGACCAGCGTCTCCACACAGCGTCCTTGCAAGATCTCAAATACTTAGCACGCTTTCGAAGGTCAGCTATCTCCTCTCGCCATGGGTCTTGTTCAGGGAGGCGAATAGATCTTTGGAACAGGAAAGAAGATGGGGTGAGTAGAGGGAGCTGCACGTCATCTTCTACATAGGACAGGGGGCGGCGATTCAGTTGAGTTTCAACATCCAGTGCGACTTCGCACAGCTCTGACCAGGATAGCATTCCTCCACCAATTACTTTATAGAACGCGCGTTTGAATAGGCCCACTAGTCGCTCAAACTGGCCGCCCCACCAGGGTGCTCGACTTAGGTTAAACCTCCAGATGATCTTCTCCGATGCAAGGTAGCCTTGAACTTGCTCATCTTTCTGGATTCCTTTCAGTACGTTTGCCGCTCCTACGAACGTTTTTCCATTGTCTGAAAAGATCTTCAAAGGTCGTCCACGTCTGGCGACGAAACGCTTTAAGCTTGCAAGAAATGTGGTAGTTTCCAAATCAGATAGGACCTCTAAATACAAGGCCCTCGTTAAACTGCACGTGTAGAGCACCAGGTAGCCTTTCCCTTCTACTCGAGAGGACTTGCGGTACTTAATCGGGCCAGCAAAATCCACGCCAACAATTTCAAAAGGAGTTGATCCCTCAGTTCTCTCAAGAGGCAACAAACCGGGGGGTGGGGCTGCGAGAGCAACAGCCTGGAAGCGTTTGCACCCATAACACTCCCTGATGACTTTCTTCACAAGGCGCCTCAGGCGGGGTATCCAGAACTCTTCTCTTACTTTAGCCATGGTAA
The DNA here is from genome assembly GCA_949710005.1 of Ricordea florida. Classification (NCBI taxonomy): domain Eukaryota; kingdom Metazoa; phylum Cnidaria; class Anthozoa; order Corallimorpharia; family Ricordeidae; genus Ricordea; species Ricordea florida. The sequence goes on along the minus strand of OX453276.1, from coordinate 23,817,408 downwards.
GCCCCACTCCCCCATGAAGAGTGGCTTTGTGGGCGTGTTCGACATATTTCTTCGCGAAAGTCGTGGCGTCTGGGATGTAAATGGGATAGACCCCTTGCAGTTACCCACGGCACTCAAGCAAACCATCTTTGTTTTTCTGTAAGTTGAGACTTAGGCGATCTTCCTCCAGGTTTTCATTTCCCAGGCTCTGAGCGCGTAGTAACCAAAAGTGTTTCTGCTTCTCAATTTCGTCTGTTGTCAGGGGTCCCTTTTCCCTTGTCACTCTTTTCGCTCTAGCGTTGTTTGCGAACCGCATAATCCAACCGCACACTCTCACAGTTTTCCAGTAGTTGTGCTTGGCCAGAAGATGGTCTAGATCGTCATCAGCTTTAACGGCCATGGCAAAGAGCTCCTTTGTAGTTTTCATTTCTGCGTTGGATTCAGCGGTGGGCGCGGTCACAAGGTTGGCTGGCCATTTCGCAGGATCACTAAGCCACTCTGGTCCCTTCCACCATAGTTGGTTCCCTTCAGTCACCAGTCCACCTCGGCTAGCAAGATCTGCAGGATTATCCTGAGTGGGTACGTGCCTCCAGACAACATCAGAGTGTTCTCTAATTTTCCGTACCCGGTTGGCCACAAACTGCTTGAAGTCTCCTCCACCTAGTATCCAATGTAAGGCAACGCTGCTGTCAAGCCAACAGTGCAGCCAGGTCACAGGGAATCCTTGAAGTGCATCTTGTACGTTAGTCAGAAGATTTACAGCCATATGACCGGAGACCAGTTCACGGCGAGGTGTTGTCAGCCCTTGTTTAGCCAGTCTTGCCTTCGCTGCAACCAGGCCTTGGTTGATTGCGCTTGGCTGTTTGACCACAGCGTATACGGAAGCGGCCACGCCCTTTCCGCTCGCGTCTCCAAACGCATGAAGTTTAATGTCCTCGATAGGTTCTTGGACGCTAGTGAGTGCTCGTGGACAAGTTACGTGTTGTGGTAAGGAACGTTCCCACCTCTGCCACTGCTGTTCTAGGGGGGTGGATAGCGGTGCGTCCCATGCACGTTTCTCTTCGCAGGCGTCGCGGTACAGAAGCTTTCCTTGCAGGGTGATTGGAGCGATAAGACCTAGTGGGTCATAGATCCTCGCTACCTTTCCCAGAATCCCTCTCTTCGTGGGATGGGCAACTTCCTCTGGAATTGAAACTCCCACTTCGTCCGTCAGTTTGTTCCACTTTAAACCAAGCAGCCCACATTCTCTTGGCTTGATTCCAAGTTGTTGCTTGGCGTAGCTTAATTCATCCCCAGTTTCAGTTTCTTCTGTGAGCTCTAGTTCAGCCACGTTTGAATGCCACTTGTGCAAGTGAAAGGTGGCCTGGCGGAACATCTCAATTGCTGTAGCTTTCTTTTGTTTCGCTTCTTGGGTAGTGCCTCCACCGGAAATGAGATCGTCGACGTACAGTTCTCGCTCTATTTCTGCTACGCGATCAGGGTTTGTAGGTCTGCAGGTGTTCAAATGGTGCTGAATCACGCCGCCAAGCAGAAACGGCGAGGGTCCCAAACCAAAAAGAGCTCTGGTGAATCTGAACGTGCGAACGCGTAGGGGATCTTTGTTATCCAACCAATGAAACCGCAGTGCATCTCGGTCCTGCTCTCGGATACGTACTTGAAGGAATGCTTTGCGGATATCACCAGCGATAGCCACTGAATGGAATCTTCCCCTTAGGAGTACCTTCCATAGTTGATTTTGCAGGGGTGGTCCAACTTCTAGACAGTCGTTTAGGGAAGGGGCTGAGTCGTACGCTCTTGCTGAGGCGTCGTAAACAATCCGCATCTTGGTGGTTTCTGCACTCTCTCTCACTACTGCTTTGTGCGGGATGTAGAATTCTCTTTGAGTTGCTGGTGTCTCTGCTTCTTCAATAATCCCTTCACTGAGCTGTTCTTGTATAATAGAGTCATAGTCGTCTAGCCTCCCTGTCTTCTTAAGTCGTCGGACTAGGTTGCCCAGTCGTTTTAAGCTTCCAGACTCGTTAGAGGGCAACGGAGGATGGTTCCCTTTCCAGGGAAGGCCAGTTTCATACCAACCCTCAGGGCTGCGACTGAGTTGTTCAAGGAATTCTTCATAAACAACGCTCTGATCCCCGTTAGGCTTATCTTCGAGTCCAAGGACGTCCATGCGGTAAAGCTCTTCATAGTCATTCGAGGCCGTCTGCGCTAGGAACATCTTGTCTAGGTCTGTCTCCGTCCCTGGTGACATGATGGTCCATCCAAAAAGAGTGTACTCAGCCACAGGTTCGCCAATAGCTCCGGTGCGTTGGGATTCTCGAGTTTTTATCTTCGCGTAGTCACTTGCGCCCAGAATAACATGGACCGGAAGTAAACTCTTAGTGTCGGTGTCTTCCATTGTAACGCCTTTCAAATGACGGTATTTGCTGATCATTTCCTTATAGCTAGGATTTTCCACGGACAACAGTTCAGCGCGGTCTACTCTAGTTACTCGTAGTGAAATGGTATTGTTCCCTTTAGAGTCACTCACTTGCGCATTGTAAGTTTCGGTCCGCTTGGTTACCATGCCCACGATAGTTTGTATACGGCGTGTGAGAGTGCGAGATGGTACGAGGTTTAGAAGATCCAAGATGTATCCTGAAGCATAAGACGCAGTCGCACCGGTGTCTAGTAGGGCTCTACAGGTCACGCCATTCAATTTGACAAGTACGATTGGATGGCATACTTTCTCCCCTTCTTGAGTTGCAGTGAGAGCCACTCCGCCGTTGTTCGCTGTTTGGCGTCCAGTTGCCGACGGTCGGTCGCAAATGGATGAGTGGTGCCTTCGTTTGCAGTGAACGCAAGATGCACGGCTTGGGCATTGTGAAGCGCTGTGTTGAGCCCCAGTGCAGTTGAAGCACAAGCGTTTGTTTTGAAGAATGCGACGGCGCTCCACTGGAGATGTCACTCTCTCACACTCCCAGGATCTGTGTGTCACGCAATCGCAGTACACACACGCATGTCGCGGGTTGGACTCGCTCTGTCGCGCGTAGAAACTTCTGTCACGAGGCAAACGTCGCGGGCGAAGCGGACGCGGCGAGTGATAAATCGGCGGAGTCGGAGGAGTTTCGTTTGCTTTTTCTACTGCCAGAGTTTCCATCGGATGAATGGCTTTCCATTCTTCTAAAGATTGCATGAGGTCCGCGAATCCCCAATCTTGCCATCCCGGTTTCCCGTTCACGAGGTCTGCTTTTATGTTGGGCAATTTGTCTAGGACGCCACGCACCATAAATAAACAACCTGAAAGTTTACCTAAGGTCTCTAGCGATTGAACGTTGTAGTTCAAAGTCTGGCAAAATTTATGAACTTCATTAGGGTTGCATCCAGTTACCACAGGTAAATTATTGATGTTATCAATATACGCTCTCACAATCTCGCTTGTCTTGCCATAATTGGACTTTAAGATATTCTTGGCACGTTCATAACCTTCAGAACTAAAGGGCAAGCCGTCAATTGATTCACGAACATCACTTTCCAGTAATTCTTTGAGATGGGCAAATTTGGTAACCGGGGGAATATCGGCTGCATCGATTTCCGCTTCGAATTTGTTCCAAAAGGAAAGCCACTTTTCGTAAGTGCCGTCATATTTCGTTATTACCAGCTTTGGCATCTTGACATTTCCCTTACTTGGGGGTTTTCCGGTAGGCTGAACGGGCGACTGCATTTTTGATTTTTGCTCAAGTTTAAGTTTTTCAAAGTTCAGTTCATCCTCCCTCCTTTTGGCAAGCAGAGCCTCTTCCTCTTCCCGTTTTTTGTTTATTGCTCTTGCCCCGGCTTCTTCGAGATGATGATTCAAATATTCTACTTCTTTATCTACATCATCAATCGTTTGCTCAATAATTTTTCCCCATTCCTCAACTTCGTCAATGCTTTTCCCCTCTCCGAGCTTACCTTTCTCGATGTGTAGCTTCAAATCTTCTATAGCTGCCACAATTTTTCCCAGAGTTTCTTTATGTCGGGTGACCTTCTCGATATTCCCTTTCTCCACGACAGATTTCGTCTTCCCTCGTGTAAGCTTTAGAAGCTGAAGTTCGGCCTCCAGTTTAGTTTCCATTGACTAACAGGTGATCCAAATCGAATTGTGTCCCGTCGGAGGTGCCACTAATGTGGGGAATTAGATAGGATGGCCCACACTGTCTCGTCTTCACAAGATTTTATTCTCCTTTCACAACGCTTTCTCTCAACTGACTGAAGAAATTCCTTCGACTAAAAGGATAACTAATCACAGAACAATTGTTTCTTATCTTCGAGGCACACCTTAGTTAATGTTCGCTGATTGGTTAGATACGAATCTTCTAGACATAAAATTAACTGAAATTTCCAGATAAACATTTCACAATTACTATATGATAACTATGGTATTATCCTGTTTCCGACAGCTCAGTTGGTAGAGCACTGGACTACCGTGCGGGAGGTTGCGGGTTCAAACCCCGGCCGGACCAACACTCAGGGTCTTAAAAATAACTGAGGAGAAAGTGCTGCCTTTGTAATGACATCTGTAAATGGTTAGACTTTCTAGTCTACTCGGATAAGGACGATAAACCGTAGGACCCGTCACACAACACTTGTTCCTAATAATCTGTGGGCCGTTAAAAGAACCCACAGACTGTTCGAAAAGAGTAGGGGACGTAGTTCCTGGTGTGGTGGTCTATCTTTACGTCTGGTTTCATCTGAAAATTCATGTATGGGTTGGGTGGGTGGCCGAGATCATATATGGACTGATAGCGGCAGTCAGAGGTGCCTTTACATGCTGACGTCCGATCTCACCCAATAGAAGTGTAAAGCGCCTTTGATTATATTCATATGAAAAAGTGCGCTATATAAATTCAATATCATTATCGTTATCATTAACGTTCTTTTAGAATGTTGTTTTCCATTTTTAAATTCTCAATAAAAGACAATATAAGCGCGCTTTCACAGACACGAATAGCGTGGAAGTAATCTCCAACTCAGTTTCACATCCACTGAATCTAATATATGGAATTCTTTCTTAATCTAACAGGTTTTCACCCTCGTTAGAATGACTAACAGTCTCATACGTCGGAATAATATTTCTGCAGATCAAACAACAGAGCACTGCCACAGTCTTGGTCCGTATGCCTGGCATGAAAGCTTCTTGACAAAAAATGTTTACAAAAGTTTAGTGGCCAACACAACTATTAACTCGGTAACAGTTGTCTTTATCATCATCTTTAACGCGCTGGTCATAGCAGTTGTTATAAGAAAACCGCAGCTTAGGTCCAATTACACCATTCTGTTGGCCTGTTTGGCTGGAACTGATTTCATGGTTGGTGCACTTGTACAGCCTCTTGTAATCGCAGCAGATATCAAGCGGATCGTGGGTGTTGGACCATACTGTGCTCTTGACTGTGTGATGATCTTCCTACTTGTCCTGATTGGTATTTCATCGTTTAATCACCTTTTTTTAATCAGTATCGAGCGTTATGTCGCTATCAAGCATTATCTGAGATATCTAGAGATTGTAACAGGAAAGCGAATCAGAATTGGAATACTGCTGGCGTGGGCTCTATCATTACTGGCAAGCGCTCCTTTCATCTTTAAAGCATGGTCAGAAAATAAAGAACACGAGATCTTTTGGAATTACCATGACATAGCACACACTATCTTAGGTTGTGTAATGATAACTATGATCATTTATACAAACGCTTTTATTTACTCTGAAACATGTCGTCAAAAAAAGCTAATTAAGAACGAGCAAGTTTCTCACCAAGAAGCCGAAAGATTGAAAAAGGAGAGCAAGGCGGGAAGAACGCTGATAGCTATTCTGATTGTTTTAGTCGTTTCATATTTACCATACTTTGCATTAATTGTAATGTCCACTTATGTAAGAAAAAAGATCGGATTAGCTGGTTTGTATGCCTTCTCCTGTTGGTCTACAACGTTTACTACACTAGCGTCACTGCTCAACCCAATCATATACTGCATACGCCTGACAAGCCTACGTAAAGCCATATTACAAATGTTGCATCGTAGACAGGTTGGAATCAGTCCTGACATAGTTCTGAGTTAATTTCCTCATCGGCTGCAACATCCTAATCCGTCTGCAGTTTGTACGATTGGTAATAAGCCCGTATTGTTGACAGTTTTTACTTGCTCTTCAGCTGAGGTTTCCCGGAACAGCAGAGGGAGCTCTCAAAGAAACCATTATACACTATAGAGATTTAAATTTGAGCTGATAATTTGTACATTAACAACCTGTCGTTATACATTGCTTTCCATCTAACTTGTCTCTAACCTTAGCCTTCTTGAGGGATCCCAGATCTGAGTAAAATTAAATTCAGCCGCATGAATTGTTATGAAAAATATTTTGAAACCAGATTGGCTGATACAAACTAAATTTCAGTGACTGGCGCACAAAAAAGGTCTTAAAGGTCTCAAATGGGCATGAGGATCAGGTACACCATACATAGCAGCCATATGTTTGAAGCAAAGTCCATTGCATATCACCATTTCTGTTTGAGGACTTCTGCATGCTTGAGTTCCATTCTTTGGCCACGGCCTTTCCGGTCCTACTACGTAACTTAAACAACATGAAATTGTTGAAAACTATGTCGTCCCATGGCAAACACCTTTGGTTGACTTTTTGTTGACGCTTAAATGGTGACTTTTTTTATTTCCACGCTAACGAGTAACCTTAACCTTCCTTTTAGTTTCTACAAGGTAACACAGTGCCACTTGCCGTCGATTTTAACAAGCTGAGGCCTTGAAGGCCAAGGTCAGAGACGTTTCTGTGATTTCTCTACGTTTCAGAAATTGATGTAATTATGTCTCTACGCTATGTAATGGTAATAGGACTGAGTGGAGTCCAATTCGGTCTGTAATCACACGAGTGATTTAACAAAATCGGACAATAGCGTAAAAGGAGTCCGATTTGTTTAATCACGAGTATGATTGCAGACCGAGTTGGACGACACGAAGTCTCATTACCAATTAATTATAACTTTAACAAAATTTGTGATATATAAACTTCTTTATTTAAAATTACATGAAATTACCAGATTTTTTTTGCTAGCAGAGAAAAAAAAAGCCATTTACGCGTGCGCGTGATGGCGCGTACAGTCCAATTCAGTCAGGCATGACGCGTACTGCCCTATTTAACTGTTCTATGAAGGCTGAAACCAGGGCAGTTGATAGCCAATCAGATTTGGGAATTTTGTTATAGTTTATAATATAGTTTTTTATAATAGTTGCTATAAATACACCTAAATTAATGGCGAGGAGACCTCAGGAAACCACAAGGCTTATAGGAGAGGCCACCTCGAAGGATAATATAAAAGTATATAATTTGGTGCTGTGTGAGTGTGGCATAACAGATTCAAGCTTGTTTAAATAAAAATTTTAACATTTTTTTCTTGAAGGTAAAAAAACTTGCTGAACCGGTAATTGAAGTAGGGAGAGAATTCCAAATCATAGGACCTTGAAAGAGAATTGTAAATTGTTTAATGATTGTACGACAGAAGTGAGGGCGGTAACATCCAGCCGTTCTGGTGCCATAATTATGAATTTCACTATTTGTTTCAAACAAGTCGAGGAACATTGAAGGCAACAATTTATTGTGATAGTAAAACATAAACTTGGCTATTTGAAATGAGTTCACTTGAAAAATATCAAGGATACCCAATTTAGCAAACAGTGGAGCAGAATGTGCACGATAATCGGAATTGGTGATGGCTCGCACAGCTCGCTTTTGCAGAAAGAAAATCCTATTTAAGTTGGACACATACGTGGACGACCAAAAGGAGTTACAGTAGGTGATATTGGGATAAATTAACGCGTTGTACAGAGATAATTTCGTTTTTTCAGATAGGTAGAATCAGGGCAGTTATGATTATAATTAAAATGACACCGATAAACTTCAACTCAAATTCTGTTGTACGAAAAGGAGGAGGAACCAGAATGAGTGGCAATCAGTTAAAGCACTGGACTTGCATTCCGGAGTTACCGAGTTCAAGTCCCGCCCTGAGACACGTTTGTAAACAGCCAACTGGTCCGCAGTCAGACGGTGTGGATTCTCAACCATGCTTAGGGACGGACCATTAGAAAAGTGATGGGGTGGGGTGGGGAATTTTTAGCTTGCACTAATTTTTTTCTTCAGGTGAACCCCTCTGCACGAATTTGTTTTACTACGTGTGAAAAAGTCACAATTGGACCTTCCTTCTGCATGAATTTTTTTTTTTATCTTCTTCTTTGCATGAATTTTTTTTCTTGGCATTTTCCCTTGCATGAATTTGTTTTTGGTTTTTTCCCCACCCCCCCCCCCGCCATCACTTTTCTAATGGTCCGTCCCTTAGTTTAAATTACTTCGGTTTCACTCATTTGCTTGGTCCCACTAGCCCACATGCTATAACTATACTGACCACACTTTTAACTGGAATCAGCAGGGGCTACGTTTTGTCCTATAATAATAATAATAATAATAATAATGAACTTTATTTGAGTGTCAAGTGTATTTAGCACTGCTGTACTAATTGGGGACACTGTAAAGCACAAATGAAATTAATTAAATCAAATCAAATGTTGGTTTTTGTGGAGAGGGGAAAACCGGAGTACCCGGAGAAAAACCTCTCAGAGCAGAGTAGAGAACCAACAAACTCAGCCCACATATGACGCCGGGGCCGGGAATCGAACCCGGGCCACATTGGTGGAAGGCGAGCGCTCTCACCACTGCGCCAACCCTGCTCCCAGGGTTGGCGCAGTGGTGAGAGCGTACTGTAGACTTGCAGTCTACAGTACGCGGCATGGGGATCTCCCACAATGCATTTCCATATCACTGCACTTGCTTTTTAATAAGCGAAAATGGGTTGAAAAGATTGAACGGACACTTGATAAACCAACTTAAGGACTGTGATTGGAGTGAAAGTTAAATTTTATCAAAAGATTAGACTCTCTGCAACATAGTTTCTCCTCTCCACAACAAGTAAACAACCTCATTCTTAGACTTGCGTTCAATACTTTATGATAATTTTCATACAAGTTCTCTTGCCCTTTGTCATAAATTGTTAAATCTATAGCTTCACAGAATTCTTTGGTCTAATATGAATAAAACTTCAAGGTCTCAAACTGTTCAAGGGCGAAAAGGACCATGCGAGAAGGAACATTTGCATATTGCAAAGGGTTATGGGATACGGCCGAAATTTCAACTGCAGACCGAATCACCCTCGAACCGGTCCTGCTGCAGATTAACTTTATTATGTCAACTCTGTCAATATTTCTTTTGTTTACTGTATCCGATCCGTTTCCACTGTTAGCAAGAGCAATAATAATATGCCCGTACCTCAACAGTTTAGTTTGGTATTGAAGGTCATGAATGTTAATTTGTATAGGTAATCACATGATTTCGAGTGCAATTTGTAGTCGTTGAAAAATTTACTCGTGCTGATTTATCCCAAATTGCACGAGACAAATCATGTGATTACTTGTTAATAATACACATGCAAAAATTTAATTTCAACTTTCTGCACTCAATTTCAACTTTTTGCACTCAATTTCAATTTTCTGCACTGTTTGGGATTAATTGACGTGCTTTCAGCCAATCAGCGCGTTGAAATTTTTGCATGTATATTATTAATGAGGAAATTATGGCAGCCATGTTTAAAATTTCAATTTATCTGCAAGCTTTAACCATTTGGCTTGAGACCACCATTTTCACGCCATTCTTTAATTTTGTTCTGGATCAGTTGCGGTGCAGTTAGGGGATCATTTGCGGTCCTGAGATCATTTGTGGACCCGTACCGACCAGCAAAGAATTCGACCAAAATGCTGTGGAATGCCTCTAAGTGAATTGAATTAATTATCATTTGGAGATCATTTCGTTGCCTGTAAAACGGCTGAGGGTAAAAGACGGAAAGAGGTTGAGGAATGGCATGTGGCGTGACTTGTGGAATGGCATAGTTTATGCGGAATATGATGTCTGCGGAATATGGAGTGCCGTTTGTTTAAAAAACACTTCGTTTGCAAAACATAAAACTTTCTTTCAATTGAATAATACTTCATGTGAATTTTATAAACCTTCCTCGTTTAGATAGTGCACTTACGTAATATTATAACATTTGTAACAATAGACAGCGCGAGTAAGTTTAATCTAGAGTGTTACAAGTTTTATAATATTACGTAAGTGCACTATCTAAAGGCAGTAGGTTTATAAAATTCCCATGAAGTATTATTCAAGTTGAAACAAACGGCATTCCATAACGGAACGACGTCAGTAGATAAAGTAACGGAAAATACCGCCGTACCAAATGGAGCGGTACATTGTACGCATTTATGTTACCTTGTCCATCCTTACTAACATAGTAAAGTGCTGATGGCACACGCTCTGTCTTTCTTGTAGCAGTCTTTGTCTAGTTTGTGACAGTGTAACTTGAACTGCCCATTGTGTTAGCTATACATGTAGCTCCTGATGTAGCTTATGTTAGCATTAAGTTTATATTAAAGGTAATGAATTCTTCGACCCTTCATGGACATAGGAGCGGCTAATAATGAAAGTTGGTAGACTACAAATTTCCATTGTAAAATACGAAACACTGGAAAACCACAAAAAAAAAAACTAGCAGTTTTTCATCGACCTTCGGCGCGCGTCAGCATTGATAGTTGTACGAGTGGAACCTTCTCTAAAACAGTCATTTCGTTACGAGAGCTGTTAATCGTACACACCTTTTTTTCACACAACCAGGAATGCACTTTTAGTAGTCTACGTGTAGCCGCATCCTCCTCCCGAAGGAAAAACCGGGGGGAGGGTGCGGCTGCACGTAGGCAACACTTTTAGTTGTATTTCCTTTTGGTCGCGCCCTTTTTAATTTTGGCAGTGTTGTTGCTTGCTGTTGGGACCGCCATCTTGAGAAAAGAAAATCGGGAAGGTTGGGAACGAGGGTGGTTGATAATTCATGTGCAGGTCATGATGTCATTCCACAGACATCGTATTCCGCATAAATTGTGCCATTACTCAAGTCATGCCACATGCCATTCCTCAAACTTATTCCGCCTTTTACCCTCACCTCCTGTCAAGTACGCCAATTGCTAACGTCCAACGCAAAACTGCTTGTGCAGGCTGTTCGGTTTCTTCATCGGTCTTCATCGTCCCGTGCAATACTAACCGCTTACTAACCGAGCGCGAGGGCCGTACTGGGGATTATTATATGGCAAAGCCAGTCTTAGGCAAATCCCTGTGCTCTGATTGGTTCTTTCTCGGTCAGGATTTTGCAGTACGGACCGTTTCCATGGAAACGGTCCAACCCGTGTATTTTTGTTTTGGAGCAAAGCCGGCAAATTCAAAATTTGCAACAAAACAGCGAAAAAAACTGAATATTGTCATTCTTCACAGTAAAACTACCAGAAGAAGCTAAGAAGATTGAAATTTTTCCGAAATTTCAAAGATGGATGAAGAAGACGAACATTAACTATCAGAAATAGAGTACCATATAATAAACAACTTACTAACCGAGCTTGCTCGGGCCGTACTGGAGAATATTGGCCCTCGGTCGTGGCAGTACGGAGCTCGCTTCGCTCGGTCCGTACTGCCTCGACCTCGGGCCAATATATATGGGTTATTGACCAAGCGTGAGGTCAAGATGGCTGGATATTGGCTAAGTTCTTTTTTTGCGTTTTTATGGACCGAGACGAAGTCGAGGTCCATAAACACGCAAAAAAAGAACGAGATTGCCAGTGTTCGGGACCATTCGGGACATGTTTTCGATTCATGGCGGACGACGATTGCGGAATGTGTGGTATGTTATCTTCATCCGTCTTCCTCCTTGAATCGAAATCCTAGCGTCATCATTTGTCTTGTAAGTTTTTCGTTTCGCCATGGCCGATTTTACTGCAAAGAAAGCCAAAATAATAGATGGTCGTGCGAGGATTAGACGTCAAGTTACAACTCCAACACGTGAAAAGTTTCCGTATCAGGAGCTGGACACCGATGGGGAATCTTATTATGATGGAAAAATTATTACAGGTTTTTCAAGATTTTACGCAAAGTGGAATGGCTATTCCTCCTTCGAGTCAAGAACAAGGCATCAGCAAACACGGCCCATGTGATGTCGCAATCCATACAGACATTCGTCCTCCCTATGTCTTGGCTAGTGGGGAAAACACGACTGGCTGTTTTGACATTCACACGCCCAGCAAGCCGCTGGAAGATTATTTCATTGCTTCAAGAGACGCCTTACGCGCCTTGTTGCAACTATGGCACGTTACTTCGGGAATTGCCCTCTGTGTGGTTTTAGTTTAGATCTAGCATCTTTTTCGGTCAACCAGCATGGACATGCGGCAAGAATCGTTGGTCATTCGGTTAGATGGTATTCGAGCAGCACTGTTGCTGGAAAATTTACAGCCAATTTGAGGTGATGTATACATTTTCTAATTGTTTATGAGTTTTTTTTGATCTGTTGGGTGCAGTTTAGCCCAGCTGGCATAGGCCATGTGGAACAGCAATATATATCTACTCGTAAATTATGTCGTTTGTACTTATTTGTGCACTGCAAGTTGAATTTTGCTGGTTGCCCAATGATGCATTAAATGTGTCTATGAAAGGAAGTTACTGGATGCTCGGACAGAGTCACAGCAAGATCCTCAGTATTTACTACACGGTGATGTTAGTATATAATTTTGTAAAAATTTGGTAAAGTCACAATATATTTGTCCACACAGCTAAGTTTGGTTAGTATCTTCATAAGTTTAATATTGCCACATTTTCTAAACAAGGATAATCAATGTTATGTCAGCAATAATTGTTATATGCACTATAATATTATGATATGTAATTAATGTCTAGAAATAGGCTGCAACAACTTCATGCATTATTTTAAATGTTAGCTTCATTGTTCTCTTGTTGATATCAAGATTTTTACCATCTTGTCAGTAACTGTGTTTAATGTTTTTTTTAAAGATAATAATAACTGATGCAAGGCATGACTCCAGTCGTGGAGCCAAACATACTACAGTTTCAGCATTATCCTTCAGGTAGGCTAACTGTCTCTGGTAATCAGAGTTGATTCAAATCATTGATTGCCTTGTTGGGTCCAGTTATTCGTCAACTAATTATGTATGTTTATTTTAATTTTTCTGGGGGTTTCATTTGTAGTAACAAAAAGGTTGTATACAGTCTCAACTGGTCAGAAGAGGACATGAAATGGCTAATGCTTGGTAACTGCACGAAATAATTTTTGTAATTTCTAGGAATAGCGTAGTTGTATTAATTTCCCCATTACGTTTTGACGCTTTCATCCATTTGCAATGGCTAAATTTAGTTTCGCGGCAAATATTCCTGAATCCCATGTGTGAATGAAAAATTTGGAACACCGTGGTTTAAACTTGTTTAGAATTATGCAGTGGAATGCAGAAATCTCATTGGTGTAGCAGCCACTAAATTAAACTCTAATTTTTAACGTTCAAGTTGATGAGCTCAGAGCCAGGTTTTGGAGGCATATTTTGTTACAATGACTTTGTACAGTTCTCCATTAACAAAACCTCATTGTTAGTATATTCATGGCCAATCTTGTAAAGAGTATTCTTCTCAAAAAAGGTGGCTACATATAATTTGAAAGGAAACAAAGTATTAAATTACATGGTTAATAATTACTATTAATTAATTAATTAAATTAATACTTTCGGGCGACCAGCGTTAAGGGGTGGGCACCCTGGCTGGCACAGTTGGGAGCCCAAAGGGCTCCCTAAAATTTTCCTTAGAGCACAGCCTTGCAGTGGCTCTGTACTAAAGGGATAAAAAACTCATATTACAGCTGACATGGTGTGTTTTAGCATAGCAATCGTATTAATGGTTTACAAGCGGAATAAATGGTAAGATCAAGTTCTTCAAATTGTTGTTTTCCTTGTATATATTTTGTTTGCATATGTGGAAAGGGTGTGAAGAAAGCTATTAAAAAGGTAGCTAGTGGTCTTGTTCGGGTTGCAAAGGAAATTTGGTTTGCAGAATTGTCTGATAAAAGTAAAATGATGGTAAAGTATTACTTATTGAACCCTTGGACTACAATTAAGAATATCAATGGTTATTGGAAAGTGAACAATTGTTTGTTTTCAGTATAATGAGAGTTCAAGGGTAATCTGATTTCAGTGAAATGTACAAAGACTCACTTCTACTATGCAATGAAAAATTGCAATGGTGATGCCAATACTCTGAGGAGCTACATTATTAACATTGTAGATCATTAACAGATTATTAAGTCAATTTTTCAGTACAGACCAAATTGCTTCCAAGAGCATTATATGAGTTTCGTATGGACTTTTTTAACAAATTCACTTTTTGATTAGGGGTACATAACTTCATATGCAGGGAAACCATACCAAATGCCATCAAGACTCTCGCTGCAAAGAAGATGGTTACGTTTGCAGCAAGAAACAAACCTCTTGTCAGTGAAAGAGCTATTGCTGCATACAGGAAAGCTGTGGAGGGCGCAGCAATTTTTTAAAAATCCTGAATATTATTGCTTGGTAATACTCATTAACAATTCATTTATTGCATTCCATTGCATGAGTATGAAAAACCTGGAAATTTAGGAAAAAGTGGGAATGTCATGCCTTTGTTGCTGAGTACCATTTGCAGCTTGGGTTTTGTTTGGGCAGGGGACATTGTTTAGAATACACAATCACTTTGAAACAAATTGACCAAAGCTTGTTGTGGTTTATGTGGAAACAAATTATATCTGCGTCGTACATGTTTGACTATGTAAGGAAATTACCAATAAATGTATTTTACAGATGGCAGTAACTTCTGATAACTTTTTCCCATAGTGTTGTGATACATACTGGATTGAATCACTGCACATGGTGATGCTAATTTATGCCTCAAAGTGCAATTATTTCAGTCGGGCAGATACATATGAAATGCAAATACAGTTGGCCATTCTCGACTGGGTAATGTAATTTAAGGATGATTACCTTACACTCTTTGAATGTACCATATAACAGCAAAGTACTAATATACATGAATTTATATTACAGCATCACAGGACCTCTCTCTCAGTGCTAACATCTGTCATCATTGTATTATGTACATATTATGTGTTACATAAGTAAGGAGTTTCAAAATGGATGGAAAGTAACAAGCTTATCCTAAATCAGAGTAAAACAAAAACAATGCTCTTTGGAAGCCGGCAAAACCTTGCTAAATCGCAAAATTTTTGTATACAGCTACACGGAAAGGTCTTAGAAAGAGTACCTAAATTTAGTTACTTGGGTGTTGTATTGGACGAAACACTTTCTTGGAAAGATCACGTTGAGAATGTGAGTAGCAAAGTTAGTAGGAAGCTTGGGGTTTTGTTTCGTATACGATCATGCCTTACGTTGGAAGCCTCTAAACAGGTATATACAAGTTTCACTGGTGCAGCCGTTATTTGACTACGCTGATGTAGCCTGGGGTGAAATCTCAGAAGGATGCTGCAAAGAGCTTCAGCGCCTACAAAACCGTGCTGCTCGAATTATTCTTCAAAGAAAAACTTCAAAAGAAACATTTCACGGGCTAAACTGGTTGGATTTAGCTTGTATAAGGAAAATGCATAAATGTATCTTAGTATTTAAGTGTCTAAATAATTTGGTACCAAAATATTTAAACCAGTGTTTTATCAGAAACAGGGTTCTGCACGAACACGCAACAAGGAGGAGTAACGACCTACACCCTCCAAAGCCCAAACGCAATATGGGCAAGAAAACTTTTAAGTACACAGGAACGATATATTACAATTCATTACCTGCCTACGTTAAAAGTGCTCCGTCCTTAAATAATTTTAAAAGTATGCTAATTAGACATTTTTATAAATTGTAAATTACCGTAGTTTTTATAAATATTCGTTCAAATTTTAAATTTTTATATTTTTACCATTTTTATATTGTACATAATTTTATTGTTCCAGGGCCTCTGTCACGTTCGAGACACGAACAATGATTTTTTTTGTAGTCCTAAGTAACTCTTTGTTCGTTCCTGTTTGTGCCTTTGTTTCTTCTTTCGTATGATTACCGGACATCCGTTCTTTTTAGAACTTTCTTTGTTTTTTATTTAGTTTACGTCAAAAAGCATGTTATTACTATTTTCCGAAGGGCACGTTAGTCAGTTGCGAGGAGTTACCCATACT
Source organism: Ricordea florida (assembly GCA_949710005.1). Classification (NCBI taxonomy): domain Eukaryota; kingdom Metazoa; phylum Cnidaria; class Anthozoa; order Corallimorpharia; family Ricordeidae; genus Ricordea; species Ricordea florida. The sequence goes on along the minus strand of OX453276.1, from coordinate 23,801,293 downwards.
GTAAGGAGTTTCACGGAGTAGTCAGAGTTTTTAGTTAGTCTAATTCACGGAGCAACACATTCTTAACCCCGGAGTCAAGATCAGACGTGAGTCACGCTTACAATGTATCCTGTATGTTTTATTTTGTCCTACGGCATTCCTTCCCTAATTTTTCGTTTCTTTAGCTCAAACAATTACTGTTTTCTCTTTTAGTTTTTACCGCGAGTGTTGTATATAGTTCGATTAGCATGACCCTAATAAACGCGTTAAGTCTTGCTGATCGTCTCATACTTCACTGAGGTTGAACTGGCGAACTCCAGTACTCTACACCCCGTGTTCGTGGTACTGGGAACGCGACAGTAAAAAGTCTGACCAAGGACAGATTGAGGTAAGCCGTAAACAGTAGAGCTAACAGCGCCGAAAATGAGTGGCGAAGAAGCCGATACGCCAAACAAATTGGAGGCCTCAGTACACCAAGGAACAGTAACTCGGAGTCCCGGTAGACGAGTTAGAACTCTCTCTAGAAAAGCGTTAGAAAACGAAACTGGTCAGAAACGTCGTGAATTAAATGTCTTGCATAAGATGCTCAAAGACGTTATCCGATCAACTGAGGAACTGAAAGAAGGATCAGATCTCGGTAGAATCTTGCGTGACCTCGAAGGAGTCTCTGAAGAATTTACGACAAAACTTCAAGAATTAATGAGTCTTTTAGAGCAAGACAAGCACGGTTATTTTGGAGACGTAGACGTTCTTCTAGAGGAAGAGGGCCTAACCCTCGACCGAGCTATAAAGTTAATACAAGAAATAAAAGGTAGACAATCCGACAAATTGTTGGAGACAAGCTCGCGTTCATCTCGTCGCTCGCGCCGTAGTAAATCTTCAGTAGGCTCGTCCACAACGAGCAGCGCAGCCAGAGTGAGAGCGCTCGCCGAAGCAGCAGCGGCACGGGAAAGCGCAGAGTTCGAGAGAATGATCGCCGAAAAAGAACACGAGCGCAGAAAACGCGAAGCGGAAATTGAGCGGACGCGTGAGCAAGAACGCGCGGAGCACGAAAGAGAACTGGCAATTATCGCCGCGAATAAGAAAGTCGCAATCGCAGACGCGAAACTCAGAGCGATCGAACAAGCACTAGATGCGGAGGAAACTGGAGAAAAACTAGAAATTGCCGGGATCCCCAAAACTAAAAGCGATGAAAGAACATCCACATGGGTCCATTTGTCCTCACCACAGGAAATTCCTGAGCCCAAACGCGACTCGGCAGAGCAAAGCACCCCTCTTACGCGAGACCCCAAAAGACAAGAAAACACCCTTCTTAGGAGAACTTCTAAAATTCCACCAACAAAATCTTGTGCGACCACAAACCAGCAGGGGAACTATGGGGAAAATTCCCAGCGTATACATCCACAGTCGTTTGTCACGTCAACCCCAATTAACATAACCGGAAGTCAGCTTATTGAAACATTAACCTCTGCAAATCAACAGATAGTTACAGGATTGGCCAAACAAAATCTTCCTAAATGTCACCCCGACACTTTCAGCGGAGACCCTACGCTCTTTCACCCGTGGAAAGCAGCCTTCAAAGCAATGGTCAGGGATGTTGACGTTTCGCCCGTCCAAGAAATAAATTATCTGCGCAGTTTCACCAGCGGAGAAGCTCAAAAATTGGTTGACAATTACCGGAAACGGAAACAGGGCGACCCCAGCGCGTTGCTGAACAGTTTATGGGGGGAGTTGGAAAGACGTTTCGGCAGCGCGGCCGTAATAACTAAGGAACTGTTGAAGCGTATGAACGGAACCGCCACCTTCAGCGAACATGAAAATGCTAAGCTGCAAGAATTTGTCGATCTTTGCGCCGATGTCGAAAGCCAATTGACTTACTTACCCGGTCTCGCCTGCCTGAACTTCCCAAATACAATTCAGCCGATTGCGGAGAAATTGCCCCCTTCGTTACGCGGGAAATGGGAGAAGGAAGTCGCCAAGTACTCGGAGAAAAATGGGGACGACTATCCCGGCTTCCAGATATTTTCCTCACTAATTCAAAGGCATTCAAGGATTAAAAACAACCCGAATATTCTCGCAGGCACCATGCTCACCTCTATCAGGGCGCCAACCTCACCCAATCGGAGAGTTCAAAGCAGGAGAACGCTTAAAACAAACGCACGGCCGGCAAGTGTCAAACCGGAGTTTCGCCAAAAAAGCGAGGAGACTAAACGGTGTCCATTTCACGAACGAGACGGTCATAGTTTAGAGGAGTGTAAGGCCTTCGGCGCCAAGACCTTAGAAGAGAAAACCGACTGGATTCTTAAAGCCGGACTCTGCTACCGCTGCCTGTCCGAAGGCCACAGGGCCAGTAACTGTACGCGAAAAGTAGAGTGCAGCATATGCAAAGATAATCGCCACAGCGCACTCCTCCATAGGGAAAGGCCGGAGAGAACCGTGGCTAGCGCAGAAACCGTAGACACTAAGTGCACACTCGCATGTAGACCTATCGAGGGTGGTGTATCCTGCAGCAAATTGCTATTGGTCGATGTGAATAACATGGAGAAGCCGAATGTTTTTCATCGTATTTACGCTATCATTGACGATCAAAGCAACTCATCCCTGATTAGCAGTGAACTAGCCGACGAACTGGGAGCAGTCGGCCAGGAAGAGAAATACTACCTAACAACGTGTAGTGGCGAGAAGGAGCTCAAATACGGACGGCGAGTGACAGGTGTAACCATACGATCCCTTAACGGAGTGGCGTCAGATCTGCCCACCCTCATTGAGTGTGACAGCATCCCTCACGATAAACGCGAGATCCCAACACCTGAGATGGCGATGAGGTTTCCACATCTTCAGGCGATCGCCGACGAAATCCCACCCCTGGACCCAAACGCAGACGTACATCTGCTCCTCGGAAGAGACGCTCCGGAACTGCTCAAGGTTCGCGAGTCCAAAAACGGACCCAAAGGAGCCCCCTGGGCACAAAGGCTTTCTCGGATGGACGATAATCGGACAGGTGTGCCTTGACATCGTTGGAGGCCCAGCACACGTGCTCGCTTGTCGCACCAGTCTCCTCTCGGCCAATAACGGAGAACCCTGGGAGACAACGATGGAACCAGAGCGCTACGAGTTCGTACCGTGCCCCAACCACTTTAGAATCAAGGAGAGCTTCACGGAACGAGGAGTTTCGGAGAACGATGTCTTCCGTACCACACGAGAGGATAACGACGTCAGCCTTTCCTGTGAAGATCGAAAGTTCATCGAAATAATGAAGACCGGCATACACAAGAACGACAGCGGAAACTGGGAAATGCCACTCCCCTTTCGTCGCAAGGACGTCAAGATGCCAAACAACCGAAGTCAGGCAGTCAACCGCTTGAATGGTCTTATCAGGACACTGAGAAAGAAACCACAAATGGAGAAAGACTATCTGGAATTCATGCAGAAAGTCCTAGATAAGGGTCACGCATCCCCTGTCCCATCGGAGGAGGTTACCAAGTCCCAGTCCGGCAGGGTATGGTATCTACCGCACTTCGGAGTTTATCACCCGAAGAAGCCGACTCAAATACGAGTGGTGTTCGACTCATCCGCCGAACTCGGAGGAGTATCCCTCAATAAAGAGCTGCTTTCTGGTCCGGACCTGATGAACAGCCTCTTGGGAGTCCTGATTCGTTTCAGAAAGGAGAGAACAGCTGTAATGTGCGACATCGAACAGATGTTCCACTCCTTCCACGTGGACCCCGGCCACAGGGACTTCTTACGCTTTCTCTGGTTCAAAGACAACACACCTGGGAAGCCTATAGTGGAGTACCGGATGAACGTGCACCTTTTTGGTAATGGTCCCAGTCCGGCCGTAGCTACGTTTGGCCTCAGAAAAACGGCGACTGACGGCGAGGAGAAATTCGGTGGAGAAGCCGCTCGATTTGTTCACCGCAACTTCTATGTCGATGACGGGCTAACGTCGCTACCTACAGCTAAACGAGCCATTGCACTTATCACCACGACACAAGCGATGCTGGCTACAGCAAACCTAAGGCTTCACAAGATTGTGTCCAATTCCGTTGAAGTAATGGAAGCCTTTCCAGTGGAAGAAAGGGGGAAGGGAGTGCGTGACCTGGATCTACACCGAGACAGCTTGCCAGCACAGCGCTCTCTCGGAGTCTACTGGAATCTTGAGAAAGATTCCTTCACCTTTCAAGTTTCCCCACCCAACAAGCCTTTTACACGGAGAGGAGTGCTTTCGATCGTGAACTCTATTTACGACCCTCTAGGCCTTGCAGTACCGGTGCTGTTGGAAGGGAGGTTGCTACTGCAACGCCTAGTAGCCATGGGGAAGAAGACAAACAACAGACCATTGGGGTGGGACGATCCTTTACCAGACGCGGTCCTAACAAAATGGCAACGATGGAGAGCCTCTCTTGAGGAATTGGAGAAAGTATCAGTTTCCCGCTGCTATCGCTCAGTCAACTTCGGTTCTGCTGTTCGGAGAGAGATTCACGCGTTCTCAGATGCGAGCGAGGACGCAATTGGAACCGCAGTCTATCTGCGTCAAGTCGTCAACAAGGGAAACGTCTGCACAGCGCTACTTTTAGGCCAGTCTAGAGTGGCCCCCTTACAGACCACAAGTATTCCCCGTCTGGAGCTATGTGCTGCTGTTCTGGGTGCGCAAGCAGGAGCGAAAGTCGTCAAAGAAATTGACATGCAGATCGATAGTGTCACCTTCTACACGGATTCGAAAGTCGTCCTCGGTTATATTCAAAACGAGAGCCGGAGATTTTACGTTTATGTTGCAAACCGCGTCCAGCTTATTCGCAAGATCTCCAGCCCCAGTCAATGGAGGTACGTGGACACTAATGAGAACCCCGCAGACCTCGCTACACGTTGTCTAAGCACACAAAATCTTGCGTCTTCAGAGTGGCTCACGGGTCCACGCTCCTTACAAGAAGACACAGGTGCGACGAAGGAAGAACAAGAGAAGATCCCAATAAATGAAGACGACCCCGAAGTTCGCAAGGAGGTCTTCGCGTTAAACACACAGGCCAAAAAACGTCATGGCCTCGGGGCTGAGAGATTCTCGCGTTTCTCAAGCTTTTCCTCACTGCGGCGCGCTATTGCAAACCTAATCGTTCTAGTCAAGGAGTTTAAACAAAGTAAAGCCAAGGAAAGAAGGGAGCGAAAACCAGTAACGACAATGAACGAATCGCGGCTGCGCAACCCCACAGCAATGGAGCTTCAGCAAGCCACGACAGTCATAATTCATGCCGTCCAGGCAGAGGCCTTTGGGGAAGAGATACAGTTACAGAATTCTATTGACGTCAGTCAGGAGACGGAAAATCTTGCCAGTCGGAGAGAAAGGAAACAAACCCTAAAGAGATCTTCCCTGCATCGCCTGGACCCCTTTATCGACAACAATGGTATACTACGCGTGGGTGGTCGTTTGCGACGCGCGAAACTGGAGCAAGCAGAGAAACATCCCGTGTTCCTGCCTAAAAACCACCACGTCACTAACCTACTAGTTCATCACTACCACGAGAGAGTCCACCACCAGGGACGTCATATAACTCGAGGAGCCATCCGTCAAGCTGGCTACCTGCTCATTGGAGGTCATCAAACCATTGCAAGAGAGTTAGGCAAGTGCGTGATCTGTAAAAAGCTGAGAGGGCCAGTCCTGGTACAGCGTATGGCCGACCTACCGCCTGACAGAATAGAAGCCACTCCGCCATTTACCAACGTTGGTTTCGATGTCTTCGGACCCTGGACGGTCCACACAAGAAAGACGCGGGGAGGGTTGGCAAACGCAAAGCGTTGGGGGCTCATTTTCACTTGTCTTTACAGCAGAGCCGTGCACATAGAAGTCCTAGAGTCCATGGATACGAGCTCTTTCATTTGCGCACTGAGGAGATTCTTCGCACTCCGCGGTCCCGCAAGCTTACTCAGGTGTGACCGTGGGACAAATTTCGTTGGAGCTAAATCAGAGCTAGACGACGCACTGAGAGAAATGGACCACAACAAGGTGGAGAGATATGTCCGTGAACAAGGGTGTGAATGGCTGTTCAACCCGCCACACGCTTCGCACTTTGGTGGCGCATGGGAACGTCAAATAGGTACGATCCGCCGCGTCCTGGACGCCATGTTAGCTGAACTTGGAAGTGCTCAGCTGACACATGAGCTGCTCGTTACACTAATGGCAGAAGTGACCGGAATTGTCAACGCACGCCCCATAGCTGCTGTGCCATCCGATGTAGACGAACCGCAACCACTCTCACCTTCTATGCTCCTAACACTGAAGACACGTCCGCTTGGTCCCCCGCCTGGAAACTTCGTTCCAACTGATCTCTATGCTCGCCGTCGCTGGAGGCGTATCCAGTATCTTGCAGATCAATTCTGGATAAGGTGGAGACGCGAGTATTTACAAGCTCTGCAGACCAGACCCAAGTGGGAGGAGCCAAAGCGGAACCTTAATGCTGGTGATGTAGTCCTCGTCAAAGAACAGGGAGCCCATCGCAATGACTGGCCCATAGGTAGAGTAGCGGAGGCTATTAAGAGCGAGGACGGCTATGTCAGAAAGGCCCAAGTGGAGATGTTTAGAGAGGGCAAAAAGAAAACATTTCTACGTCCAATCAAGGAGCTGGTCTTACTCGTGCGTGCCCCAGCTGATAACCATCTACCCTGTCCTCAGACAAGTACCCCGTGACACGCCCAATCAGAGGGGAAGTGGAAAACTTAAATGGAGCAAGGATTAGAAATCCTTGGGCGAGGAGTGTCACGTTCGAGACACGAACAATGATTTTTTTTGTAGTCCTAAGTAACTCTTTGTTCGTTCCTGTTTGTGCCTTTGTTTCTTCTTTCGTATGATTACCGGACATCCGTTCTTTTTAGAACTTTCTTTGTTTTTTATTTAGTTTACGTCAAAAAGCATGTTATTACTATTTTCCGAAGGGCACGTTAGTCAGTTGCGAGGAGTTACCCATACTGTAAGGAGTTTCACGGAGTAGTCAGAGTTTTTAGTTAGTCTAATTCACGGAGCAACACATTCTTAACCCCGGAGTCAAGATCAGACGTAAGTCACGCTTACAATGTATCCTGTATGTTTTATTTTGTCCTACGGCATTCCTTCCCTAATTTTTCGTTTCTTTAGCTCAAACAATTACTGTTTTCTCTTTTAGTTTTTACCGCGAGTGTTGTATATAGTTCGATTAGCATGACCCTAATAAACGCGTTAAGTCTTGCTGATCGTCTCATACTTCACTGAGGTTGAACTGGCGAACTCCAGTACTCTACACCCCGTGTTTGTGGTACTGGGAACGCGACAGCCTCAATGGATACCAGCCTGGTGCTGAATGGGCCACCCTGGTAAAATAAAGTTTCCTTACCTTACCTTACCTTACATAATTAGTCTTTAGAGGAGTAGTTGATGATATCTTTGAAAAGTTAATGTCCTATAGGTCAATTATAGAAAATTATGCAAAACAATGGTCTAATTGTTTTTTGTGTGGAAGATAATTAAAAAAGTGAGTTTATTCACTGAAGCACTCAGATGGAGTCTGTTTATTTTAACAGAATGAAAATGTGGCGCATGAGGCATCCTCCTTGCAGTACTACCAAACAAACCATCAGCCAGACAGGATTGCCCCACACTGAGGATCCTCACTGAAAAGACCTTCAATTTCAAGGACGAGATCTGGGAATCATTTTTCCTGTCTTTGTAGAAAATGTTATGTTAATTTCCATTTTGTTCTAGCACTGCATTTAGCTTCACGAGAAGGTGAACTGTAGAACATGCTTCAAATTTTTGTAGTTTATATTGAAGTCTTGCTGGCTAAATTTACGTAAACAGGTTTTGGGAGAACTGTTAAAAGTATTGTTATGGCATGTGCCGGAATTTGCTGCATTCACACAGCTACGCGTAGACTGGTCGTGCTGGGTAGCAAATTTCACAGGGGTACGGGACAAGAGTTACATTTTCAGTGCAGATACCATT
>OX453276.1:23775848-23790848 GCA_949710005.1 Ricordea florida | reverse complement strand
GCGAAACGTTTCCCGCCAGGGAAGAGAGAATTAGAAAACGGCATTTTTTTCCTTGCGGCCGAACAGCGAATATAGTTGATTACATCAGGGGCACCCAACGAATGATTTCGGTAAAATATCTGTTCGAATGTAAGGTCGCCTAAATTTTTCGGAAAATTTCTCCTCAAGGGAAAGAACACGTTGTCTTGATTTTCGGAAAAAAAAAATTGCCCTAGAATTTGCGTAATTTAGGTGGTCGAGAAAAAGTTGTCCAAGACTTTTCGTAAATAGATAGTCAACAGAAAGTTACCCTAGAATTTTCGTTCGAGTTACAACTCGCAATTTTTGGACGTCGTCCGCAAGTTAGGGATGTATAACGCATGGGTGCAGAAAATCGAAGCAAGATTTATCTGAGAAGGCAGTCCAAATTCACCAAATCAGAACGTCTTTGTTTAACGTTGTACTCTCGTACTGACTTGAACGACCTGGTAAGCTTAATTCTCACAGTCTTTATGCTGTTGACCGACCATTCCGACGCGATAAAACTTAGGTCATCCTCATATTTTGTTTTTTCGTTTAGCGTCGAATGCGTTTTCTGATATTGGGTCGGTCGGATTGAATAAAAAGAAAGTTTAAAAAAAAGTCATAAGAATTATTTCAAGTGAAAAATGGTCCAACTACGTACTGAGTTACTTTTTTTTAAATGCCAAAAATTTGGGTCGGTCGGACGACGCTAAACGGAGAAAAAAAATAGGATGGCCTTAACGCTTATGGATAAGCTGGATATGTTTATACTAGATTTGTTTTCTCCTTGTTTAAAACGCTTTTCCGCGATCAAATTAAAAACTGGAAATTTTATCGGTTTCAAACATGTATAGGTAATAATAATAAACATTCACCTTACATCTAACTGATCTAAGTGATCTGAATGCTTTATTTTTCTAAGTTATGGAAGATATGGTCGACGGTAATGTCGGCTTCTTTGTCTCTGTTCAGTAGCGTGTGATTTCTTCCCCTAATACTTTCGAATAAAAAAGTTACTCCCCTGCAATCTTCGGATGCGCAAGCTTTTACAAAAAGGTCTCCTAAAAATTTCTAACGACAGCAATGCTAGCACGAGTTCTTCATTTTTCGAACAGACCTATAAAGGTAGCTAAAACTTTCGGATGAGCCAAAAAGGCCGCCTAGGATTTTCGAGACGAACACAGTTCCCCTAAGAAATCCGAACAGATAGATAGTTTTTAGGGCAGCTCCAAATTAATGAAACGGGCTTCTAAAGCATAGAAAATTCCATTTAAGGCACTTCTGAGGTATTTGGAAAAATTTGGTCGTTGGGTGCCCCTGTTACATGTTCGAATTACTTTGCTTTGTTGCTCGAATAACCTTGCAGGTATGAGAACTCAAGGAATATGTGGTGAAGTTTTCGTGTGCGATGTAACTATGTACCGTACAGGAACTTTCTCTTTCCTAATGAGTATTAAACTCAGTTTGCGGTGATGGGAATGTTTCCTTGGTTGTTTTTTGATATACTCTGATGGCAAAATGATAAAATTATGGAATTTTCATGCCTTCGGCAAAGTGGATTAGTAATTGAGTATCGGGAATGGGCTCCTGGTTTCAGGTGTTTAGGATGACCTTGCCTCACACGAAAGGATATCATGATTTACAAAGTAATAATCGTTGCAAACCTGGCGCGCTTTTCGAAAATAAAGTGAAAGAAACCTGTAACGAAAAGAGGGGAATAAACAAGTATCGTTCCTTTCCCAAAGATTTAGGAAAATCTATGGGTTATGAGAAGCAAACAGGGAGATAATCAGACGTTGAAATAAATAAAAAACATTTTATAAAGAAAAATAAAGAGACATTATTACGACTGAAGCAATTTCTAACCGGCATCTCCAGATTTTACCCGTCTTACGGAAACCACTTCACAGGTCTCTTGCTCATTTAGAAGACGGATAATGGCGTCCTGTTGATGTTCTGGTATCTTAACAGTTAACTGCAAATAAATGAACCAAATTTTAAAACATGCAAAAAAAAAGGCTTGAGCAATGGACCTTTCGAACAAAAATATAACTCGTCTCAGACATGAAATGACGGTTTACTTACCCTGATGCGTTTTTTGGCAGTGGCAGATGAAGATCCAAGCATCTTTCTCGAGTTTTTTTTTTCGTTCCTTTTTCACTCATAAAATCTCCGGGTGTTGGTTACTTTTGCGTGAGCCGTGAACCTCGTACTGAGGTGTTGGCGGGTCGACGTATAAAATAAAATGACTGACGGCTCGCCCAGTCACACGTTCCTTATATAGGCAGTGTCCGTGTCGGGACAAACCCGGGGGAAGGAATTCGGACAAGCCAAACAAGGGAATAGACTCGTAATTTACTCGGAATGGCCTCGGAGCGTGTCGTCGTCGTGCCCGCCCGTAACTTTTTGATCAGCTGATCACCCGAGATAGTATCAGACGCCATCTTGACGCGACTTAATGAGCTAAATAAGCTAATAATGTAATTATGCTATCTTAATCATTCCTATAGCCAATCAGTAAGCCGATTTGTTTATAATTAGCGTTAATGCTTGCAAAGTTGTGACTCGTCTCCCTTTCACAGCGTAATGGAAATCCAATTTTACTGAGGCGTTTTAACGACTTTCTGCATTCTTCCCTTCCTAAGAGATTTTCTACCAAGGTTGTGCAATTTTTCTCCTACTGTTTAATAACATTCGGAATTTTTATCATTGTATTATAATGTTTCAGACTGACTGGAGCCATGAAGGGAAACAGTGGTTTTTGCGGTAAGTTGCATGTAGGTGAATATTTCACCGGAGCTCAGTGTGTGTGTGTGAGGTGGGGAGGGGGGGTGGGGGTGGGGGAAGAATCACCTATCTAACTTCAACGCGGTTCAACTCCTCACATTTCATGCACCTTTTTCGTTTACCTTCCCTCGAAATTCAATACGTACTTCTACCTCGTGTTTCTTTAACCAGCCACCGATGAATAATTTTTATTTCAGGAAGGCACTTATGAATTCATAAATGGTCGCTTTTTTAACTTATCACTTACTTCAATTTCTGAAATCATTTTATTTACAAACCTGCAAAAGTGTCGCCCTGTTAGGCGAAGACTTCCGTGATCCTTAACCCCCCCTGCACCCGACTAAACGGAAAATAGATCAAAGAATATGAAAGAATAATCAGAGATATGCGACATTCACTGCACAGTCCTCGAATTCCGCTTGAAATTCCAGTTACTTAATTACAGATCCTCTTTACCTTAGCGTTTTGGAATTATAGCAATGTTTTGGATGGTCTCGATCAAGTACACGAACCCACGCACCTTCAAAACAATCCTAATATCACGGCTCTGCATTTTGTACTGATTTCTAAAGTGGGTTTGTTTCTGTTCAGTAACTTGAAAACAATTCTTAGGAGTTATTTTAAATTCTTCATGTACGATTTTGTGCCAAATATATTTGACAGTACCCTGAAGGCACCCGAAAGAAATCATAACTTTTCCCTTGTCCAGCGGCACAGAAACATGGGATCTTTGTGATAGTGAAATGTACTATCCCATAGAAAATCGACAAATCTTCAGAGATCGTGGCTCAGAAACAGAATGATTTTAAATGAACTAATTTTTCGCCTTGCTTCCCTTTGATTCTATATTCCCGCGAGAGTTTCAGTTTATTATTAAAGACATTAAAAGCCTTTTTACCGAATAAATAACAAATAGATTATATTGTAAACGGAAATGCTGTCATTTCAGATAGATAGTATCAGAGATCATAGACCGGGGATCATAGCCGCTCTTTGGAGTTTTTTCATGAGGGTGCATTTAACCAGTGATTGAACACTACGAGATTTTGAACCAAGGTGTTTTTCCGCTTCACTGCATTTACAGAGAGAAAGGCGCTCTTTGACTTTTCGTACTCTATTAAATAAGCCATTATTTCTCTTTACCTTCAGTGGCATATGAAAATGAGGCGTTCATTCTTCATAATTAACACCGTGCGCCACAATACAGACATTTAATTAAATTACTAGATTAATATCTTTGCCATTAACTTTTTTTGCATCGGGCCCGCAGGCGACCAGTGACAAGACAGCTAGTGTGACAACTGTGTTACTCGTCAAGATAACACACGCGCCCGCCCATATTCAATTTCAAACCCGAGCCATGAATGCGATTTATGCGGTGAGATGTGTATCACACTCGAAAGCCAAAACAAATGTTTATTGAGCGACAGCGTGGACTCTGGATTATACTTGAGTTAGGGGATGATCTCGACGGATCTTCAGCGCTGTTTATGCGGCTGGCGCAGCTACGGAGAAATTGTGTTCAGCTCTGCATGATGTCCCGGCAAGAAATCTGAATCTGGTAAATTATATCAGAGTGCGCTGATGAGGGAATCATGCGCGTTTTTACAAGAACTAAGAGACTTCGTTGCTCTCGGCGACTGTTATTTGCCGTAGCTCCCGTCAGCTGGCTCGTAGTGTTCATCGTACTGTCCTTGTATGACGACCGCCAGAAACCCGGTAAGTGAGTCGCTGTCACTGATTTCTGGTTGCTCGATCGCTCGCAGTATGTCAAAGCGGGAGACTTCGCATTGATTCTCTACGGGCATGTGGCGAACAAATGTTCGTACAACCCTACAAAGGATGCTCATATACAAACACCACACGATCCAGACACCACCGATCTAGAATTTGCTTGCTTGTTTACCTTTTCTTTTTTTTGTGCGTTTTCTTTCGCCGCTTTATAGAGAAAGCTTTAAGTAATATATTTCTGAGCCGGAATCGTTCTTTGATTTGCACTTTCAATAACAATTAATATTGCGAATTTCTTCGAGTGTAGAATATTTCTCGCAGTTGCTAGTAACTCTTGGCTTTTAGAAGATAACTGCGGGTGACCGTTAATTGTGGTGTTGTAAAGGTGGCATGTATTTAAGATTTTTGGTGGCCTGCTAACTTAGTTGAAAAACAACAGCAGTTCGTCTAAGCCACTTTGTTTGTACATAGTTTGACTAAGCTCTTAGTCTATTAATTCTATGACATAGACTGTGCTAAGATCAAACCAGCTTTATTCACTGTCTTGCAAGAATACTTTATGTTGTGGAATTCCTTTTAACGCAAAGCGAAATTGTAGCGTGTCTAAGTCGGCGTGTGTTTTCGTGCATTGAGTGCAATTGACATTATGGAATTCAGTGAGCGGTTTAGTTTACAATGTGACAAGCGTGTTGTTTGTACAGTGTTCATCTGTTCTAAAGAAGTTCTATTTTAACCATTTTTACAAACAATAACTAGCGAACTATGAAGTAACTTTTTCATTCCATTACAAGCGGGCGTGGATCTATTTTCGTTGTAGACGTGCCTTATCTCTTGTAGTGCGCCATGATTGCTGAAAGAAGTCACGGTTTCCGCTTTGTCGGTCAGGAAGTTTACTTTTTGGGTCCAGTAACTCGCCGAGAATTTGGAATCAATTTGTGATGGGGACAGGTGTTTTGTAAATTAGATTGTTTGTAAAAGCCGTCTTCCTGTTTATTTTTCTTATGTTTTGAGAATAGCAATCAAATATTTCCAGTTTTACTAGGGCCATTGATACATCAAGAGCTAAAGGTTATGCGTTCGCCAGGTTTAGATTCATGTGCTTAGATGATCTTGAGAATTACACAGTACTTGAAAGCAGCTTCATTTATATGGTCGGTAATTTGAATTTTCCTGTCAAACGCCAATTTGTTGGTCAGAACTAATGGATTTCAAATGAAATCCCGACATAATAAAAGGAAATGGGTTGTAAGTGATGTGATAGGTTTACACTTGCGGTCGCAGATCCACTGAGCAAAATCACCGTTTAGATGACGAATGGATGTCTTATGACATGGATCTCAGGTCTTGGCAGTATTCGGAAATACATCAAAAAATCAAACTGAATTCAGTCTATTTACTGCAGCCTTGGGAACTTGAAATACTTTAATGTTTTCTTCCTTATTGAGCAACCAATATGTTGTTTATTATGTCGAGTCTTTTTTGGATGCCTTCACGAATTGCCGACTGGTTCCTTTTTAGCGCCTCGACGAGTATCAGTTGGTTTGAATCAGTTCCCAGTAGGTTTCGGATGTTTTAAGAATAGAACAACCACCCTAGTTTTGAAGAAACCTTGTGCGTTTAAGACATAATCAGGAACAGAACGTACAGGGAAGGCTCGTTTCACCTCACCTGCGGTTTGGAGTAGTGAATGGTTGATTGTAGAACCACTATAAGACGCTACGTCCTGCTAATTAAACTACGAGACGTTTTCTGATAGCTCTACTGTGGATGTTTACGTTCTGTTTGTTCTAAAAACAACGCTGTTACAAGAGGTGTAGAGTGGAGTACAAGGGACTTGTTGTCGCTTTACTTGCTTATCCGTGTAAATATTTCCTTTACGGATCTCGACATCCGGAATGAAAATTACTCTTCACGTTCTAGTTTAGATACTATCTAAGCCTGTGGGATGAAATTTCCTGCAGCAATACAATTTCTGTTCTCGAAATGTTTCCTCTGGAAGATCAAAGACAAAATTCTGATCAAAATTGCAAAGCTTAGTATTTAGTCAAAACTGAAGTTTCTTAAAGAGCGAGTGTGACGACTCGTTCGCCTTATCTAATGGGCGCCTGCACAAATTTAATTTTTCGATCAATATATATGTTGACTAGTTTTAATTCTTAGGAGAAAAATAGATGTTTATGGCAATTATTGAAGAAACGCGTGAACTATAAGAGCTTTCATACAGAGGATTGTAATGTTGTGTTAGTATGGGTAAAGGCTGTCAGACCGTTCTGAATAAAACCTACGTTATGGCGTTCGTTTTTTGGAGAAATCGCCTTCCCGTTGGTGTTGCAGAGGGGGGAAAATGGAAATAAGTGCTCGAATTTATCGTTTTTAATACAGTTATATAGATGAGATTGACCGTCGCCGTAAAAAAGTAAAACTTTTAAAAAACCAGGTGAGAAATTTTGACGGAATTGCGTGACCAATGAAAATTGCTGTCATACATAGCTGCAGTAGAGGTAAAATTACTGGGGAAGTGTCGTAATTTTGAGGCGTGTCAATTGTCGAAGACATTTCTAGAATGCTTTCAACGCAACTTGCACTTTGACCTGACTGTATTTTCTGTCCCTTCTTTCTTTTTCGTTGGGGAGGGGGGAGTGGTGGGGATAGGTGAATGGGAATCATGAAAAAAGAATAACGGAATTTTTTTAGTAGGAAAAACCTGATAACGACTTCCTTTGGCATAATTGATGGCATTGTCCGGAATCGGAAGAAGCAAGTTTTTCAATAGAAAAATGATTTCTTTTTACTGGAATAATGGAATAATGAAACGTTTTGAGCAGGAATAATGGAATTATAAACACCCGATTATTCCTCTTCATCACCCAATGCAATTCTTTGGTTTCCTTTGGATTACTAAATACACAGATTGAAATGCATGCCTTGTGCTAATAGTGCACAGGGTGAGACGAAAATGAAAAGATCAGGTTGCACCGGTCGGGCAAGCTGTTACTTGAGGTTACTAGCCCGAAGCGCTGAGGAGCTAACCCGAAATTAAATTGTTTTTAAGAATAATCAGATTTAATTACGCAAAATACAAGTACTGATACCAGGCATAGGTATAAACAAATTCTTCGTAGTATTTTACATCTTACCCCCGTTGACGGTCAAAAATATTACAAATTTACCGAAATCACAACAGTTATTTTTGTGACTGTCAAGAACGTTGCAATCGGTCAATTAAAATAGCACTGTAATCTGAAGTCTGTCGACATTCGATGAAGTAAATTCTCTTCAGAGCTCGTCAAGCTGACAAACTCTATTGCGGCAACTAAAATGCGGCGCAAAACGTTGTCACGCTACTATAATTTGGTCTCAAAATGTTATCATTTTCTCTCAGGAGCTTTCTGCTAGACACTTTTTGGTATTAAGGCTCAATTTATTGTCAGAAAAGAGGAACCAACGGTGCTTGCCCGTGGGGCAAGCTACGATAAGAAAACGCTAGCCCGACAAGTCATTCCACTAGCCCCGGGCTATCGGACGGCACTTTCGTCGCGCCCTGGTGCAGTTTTTTTTTTTAAGAAAGCCGGCTTCAGTCTCAACGTTTCAATTAAATGAAACAAGTGCGTCTCGATAGAATTACGGTTCACAGTCAACATTCTCAGAAGTTTAATATAGAGCGGTGCATTCTTTTAACAGAACTCTTTAGTTGCATTTGTGGGTCAAATCGTGCAGTGTGACCATTCTGTGGAAAGGTACTTTTCAGTTCTTTACTGCGGTTATATTTGTTTTACTACAGAGTTGCTCTATTTTTTCATCATGTGGATCAAACCATACAATGTGATCATTATTTTTAAAGCTACTGAACAGTACTCTACTGTGGTGCTGTTTGTTTTTAATAGTGCGAGGTGTTTTGCGAACCTTTTCTTCTGCGGATCAAGTAATGATGTTTTGCCTTTTTTCTGTTTGAACATGAACCGTTCCCATTGGGTATATTCTCATTCCGGTTGAGCCACCTGAGTGAAGTTGTAGAGAATCGGAGTCGTTTCCCAGACATCGGTTTTCATTTTTCCGTTAAAGCGACAGTTAATTGATCTTTATTGTAAAAACGGAAAGAATTAATGCCATCCAAACGAAGCGGATGTATCGTTCAACTCCTTTCGCCAAGCCATCTCACAAAACATTTCGCGAACGTGTGAGCCTCAGCCACGCGTTTCCGTTTTTACTTCAAAGCGGTCTACCCACAGGAAGTGGTGAAGATGATGGCGAAAGGCTACTGCATGTTCTTGAGAGAGGTGGAGTGTCTACGCGCGTGAAGCTTGCAGGAAGACCCCCTGACCTTGAATTGATTATTTTACCATATTGAGTACAAAAAGGAGGCCCTGTTAGGGTAAATTCCGACAGGCGACATTTCTCTAAACCGGCGACACGAAGGAGCTGAAATAACGACGAACGACGAGCGACCTGCAAACCTTCCAAAATTGCGACGTTGGAAAGGGTTTGAAATTCAGACGGGCGACATAAAGAACGTCCCTAACAGGGCCTCAAGAAGTAGATTTCCTTCTACGAGTTTCAGCGTGGTAGAGAGTGCAAGCAAATAGAAAGTGCTCACTTGTATCGACCTGGGGTATACAAGATTTCGGGCGACACATATTTTAACCACAAGGTCGAACATTTTGCTTTAATATTAACGTGCGACTGGCCATTTAACTGAAGGGGTATTTATTTTGCATCAATAGGTGGGGAATATTTGAACCCAAGAGTACAAGAATATTTTACCTCTGGTTGACTATTTTACTTCAAGAATTGCGCGCCTTGATGGGCGAGAAATATTTTAACGAGGTCAAAGAATTACCCTCAACAGACCTGTTAATGAAATACTCTTGTCGATCTCGCTCCCAGAGCCCGGGTTCCCTTGACCAGCGGTCGGTCACGACCAAGACGTTGTTATCAATGCGCATGTTCTAAAAAAGTCCAGCTTCCAAAACAATTTAGAGATTTCTTCACTCATATCATATACACCAGAACACACTCAAATAGTGTGCTGGCTCGCTATAGGTCTCTAAGAAAACAATTTCGCTACAGCAAAATGAGCAAAAATAAATAAGCTTATAAATTGCGAAGGAGGTTTCCAGATCATTTCGCTGCCGGACGAAGTTGATTCAGCACAACTCTAACCACAAGTCACTGGTGCATGAGTGTGACCACGTGATTTTCACTCGCTCACTGGCTAAGGCACAAGCACGTTAACTGTGTAAGAGGGTGTATGCTGGAGTAGCCAGGCGAGTCGATTGCAATTTTACAACCGAGAGACTTGAGTTTAGGAGTGGAAATGTCTGTAATAACGTCAGCAACTCCCTTTTACCTTACGGTGGTATAACTTACTTAATCAACTCGTTTAATTTACCCATTTTCTTTTTTTAATGACTTGGTTTACGGGACATTTCTGGAAAAAAACTAATGTCGGAGGGGGGAATAAAAATAAAAATAAAATAGAGTATTCAACCTTTTTTTTCAGGCAACGTGTACAATTTTATATCGGAGGGAAAAATAAGATGTTTCGTGGCCAATGTAACACAAACCTCGTGCCTAGGGCTCAGTTTGGTGCTCTAATATATTACAGTCCTGAGTGTAACTCGGCACTGGGTGCGAGGTTGTGTTGGTAGACTATTACATCTCACGAAAATGAATGAAAATAAAACACACCTTGGCCATTTGAATAGTTTTATTTCCGAAAATATGACAATATGCGGTTTTATTTTCTCCGCTTTGAAAATAAAAAAGCACATTTGAAGTAGACGATCGGCGGGAAAAAAATAATACAAAATTTTCAATTTTATTTTTTTTCTGAAATCGGGAAATTCAACGTCGGCGGTCCCGTAAACCAAGTGATTAAAAAAAAAAGGCCTAAGAGACACACTTAGTGGCTCGAGGTGTGCTTTCAGTGGGAAAGGGCAACAAGAGTCAAAATTTAACACTGGAAACGGTAACCGTGTGTTCAAATGAAAAGCATATATGTCTGTGTCATGGTTGGTCTCTGAATTTGATTAGAGTGAAAATTAACCACACGTTGTATGGTTTAAGGTTCAACCGTAACATTCAAAGAGTTTAAAACGGCATGTGGTTCTTATTGTCAACCTGTTCACTCCGAAAGTCCGACTCTGGGAGTGAAAAAGTTGAAAATAAGAACCACACTGCATGATTCAAGTTTCGAATCTTAGTCAGTGGAAGCTGCAATAGTCTGGACCACAGTAATAAGTAAAGACTCGACTCTCGTAGTGGTTGGACTTAAAATGCAATACTGAATTAATGCCATGTGAATAGGATACGGCCATGCTTCAGCATATAAAGCACAATTCAGCGAGTGAAATAATCTTAACAAACAGCTGAAGCCCTCAACCATGAATTCCTTTTTTGCAGATCGTCTTATCGCTACGGAACTCACCAGAGACTGGAAAACAACCTACCGGGAAAACGGATTTTATCTTGATGGCACAACGTTGTCTTCTGCGAATTTTGGCAACAGAACCTTTTCAGTTGGGAAGAAAATATTGGTCATCTATAAATCTTGGGCTCGGGACCGCTCCAAACTATCTCATTACGTCACGCGTTTTCTGGATGGATTACGTGCGCCATACGTCATTAGTGAAGTAGATGACAAGGCTTTTGTTGACCTAAGGGAGGATCTAAAAAGCGAAGCAACGATTGGTCGATATTCTCTGTTAGTGTTTGTAGATATTAAGGCGTACACCGAACTTAAGCCTAATGCTCAGCAAATCGCCAAACTCTACTGCAAAAAATACAGAACAGGCCTGCTATTTTTCATCGCTAATCACGTAGGTGTTTTGCCAGAATTTGGTTTAGAGGTGAACAAGCATCAAAAAGAACAGCAGAATTTCGACGTTGAAATTAATGGAGACTCGGAGCTTCTGGGAATCACCCGAAATGGTGGAGTGGCTGCTAAGCCCAGAGTTCCCAAGGAGCTGGGGACGAGGTGGTCTTTCCTTCAATACGATCCGAGAGAGACTTTGTATGAAACAGTGGAGTTCGTAAGGAATCGGCGGCAAAGGCGTAAGACAGACTCCGGTGATGTTGTAACTAAACAAGCGACTATTGTACTTGATAGAGGACAGCGGGATGGGATTCGAAAGGTTTTCTTTGGCGGCGGTTTTCCGTTTTTCCTTCATACTATGCTGTTCATGGACAGTTTAAATTATCTTTCGCCCGTCAGACCGATGGTGGTTTCATCAGACAGGTTTTTACAGATTGACGTGGATGACATTTTTATCGCGAAATCTGGAATAAGAATGAAAAAGAAAGATGTTTTGGTGAGTATTTTAGAGACTAAGAGGTGCAATTCAACTATTCAAAGCTCTGTAGTTTTTCGTCGTTTTCTTCGGTGTCAATCTTGTTCCCAGAGCCCGCTTTTTCTTCCGTAGTGGTAGGGAACGCCTCCCCTTACTGCTGGTGAAGAGAACGCGGGCTCAGGAAAAGAGATGGCTTTGGCCCAAGTAACGCTCGACGATGCACCCTCGCGTGCAAAGCTGGCGTAGTAGTAACAGTTCTCGTGTCCTTTCCATTACACGCGAGTATTGATCTGAATCAAGGTTATTGGTTCTGCTTTCTTTTCTTTTCTCTATGAGAACCATCCCTTCGAAATTCCAGTCATATCTGAGTTAGCTAGGTCACTTCTAATCCTATTTATTATTATTATTATATTTATTTACATATATTGAATGAAGGACATCTGCAAAATAGAGCAAGAATTAGAGGCAAGTGGCCCTCACCCCCTCCCCCCTCCCTCCTGTTGCGCTTAACCCTCGTCCTGCCCTCTTTGTTTAATTCGTTTGCATTGAGAAAATAAGACGAGTAGACTGGACGTCAACATGAAAAATTTATATGTAAGGATGCTCACAAAGTTCTCGTTTTGGATTTGGCCCATGCATTCCATGGCATTTAGAAGTTCTTTTTGGTCTGATCCAACTTAATACAATTAATTCTAGAGAAACTCATGTTACAGATAAGTAAGTACAACTCCATACGTTCTGTTTAGTTTATTGTGATACGTGCAGAGTTCAGGGATCAGTAGCGCATGTGGATTTTAGTTGGTGCCTTGTGTCTGCTTTTGTCTTTCTCACGAAATGCTCCTGCGAGTTAAAACGATTAACGAGAGGTTGAGCTCTCGGCGCGGTTTTGTTATTTTCCTAACCATTTGAACGAGGTACCATGACGCGGGGGACTGCCAAAGGGCGGTTTTTTACAAATATGCATCCAGATTGTTATATTTCCCTTTCGGCTGCCTACTACAAGTGAAGAAGCGCCGCCTCTGAATTAAGATAGTATCAGTTTCTGGGCAACCGTGCACCTACCCCTCCCCTAATCCAACAAGTTACAATGAGTTAAAAAGTTAGCGTTGATTTTGGTTTAGGGGAGGGGTAGGTGCACGGTTGCCCAGAAACTAATATTGATCAGTATCAGTTTCTGGGCAACCGTGCACCTACCCCTCCCCTAATCCAACAAGTTACAATGAGTTAAAAAGTTAGCGTTGATTTTGGTTTAGGGGAGGGGTAGGTGCACGGTTGCCCAGAAACTAATATTGATCCGAACTTTGTTAGCCTGGCAATCATGGCGGCGCGCGGCTGCCTCAACTCTGCCAACTTTGAGCTCGTAGAGAACAAATCATGTGCCTCTGGGATCTTTTAAAAAAACTCTTCCTATTTTGCAGTTGTGCCAAAATATAAAGGTCTTGGCACGATCAACCTATTCCTTCTGAAATCCTTACAACGTTGTTCACATAACTGTTCTCCGTGACGCTCTTGAAGTTTATTTAATAATAAGGGTATTTGGCTTTTGAAGGCTTAAAGGCTTGCGCTCAGCAGGATGCCTGAGACAGTTCAGTAAGAACTCTGTCACGGCTTAAAACCTGTTCGGATCGAGATAATACTATTTTTATGATGCGTCAGACCACACGTAAGAAGCTTTCTTCAACAGAAATACCTCTTGCTAGTCATTTATAATCATAAACTGTACGCAGTTCCTTTCTAATTGATGATTCCTTAAACAGCTCCAGATCAGTTGAGAATTAACAAGTATTGTGGGGATAGTTTCTAAAGAAACTGGTGCTGCGTCGGTGGGAAGTTGAAGCACAAGAAATTGGGTAAATCAAACGCTAACGCTCGAAACGTCAGCACCTCCCTCTTACCTTATGGTGGTATAACTTACTTAATCAATTCGTTTGATTTACCCAGTTTCTTGTGTTTCAATTCCCCACCGACGCAGCACCAGTTTCTTTAGAAACTATCCCCACAATATATTAGTCTAAGGGCTGTCTAAATTGTTTGCGAATCTTCTGTAATCACGGAGATAATGTTATGTGTTTTTTTTGCATTGTGACCTGGGCCGCCTGATTCGCGTTGTTGGACTGACCCGCACAGATCATTTCTGACTTATTATTGCAATCCATTGCGGCTTTCAGAAATCGGCTTCCCATATGACAAGGCTTTAGGTAAATGAAATTCGAAACCCCTGCTATAAATGAAACACGGAGGTCCACATCGAGTAGACAAAGAGAAAAGCGTAGGTGGTTGACATGCTGACTCGATGTCCTGTCACGAAACTCATGCGCATGGCTCTTGCGGTGGAAACTGGCTACTAAAGCCATGCCAACGTACGAGAAATGCCTGGACGATAATAAGCTTCATTTCGAGGTAGAACGAATACAGATAATACTCTACAGAATGAACTTAACTGCAGTGACAGTGCCCTTCAAGCTCTCAAGAAAGCCCTAGCCTGCTTAGCCAGCATTCGCGCTCGAACTCCCTTTCCCGACTCCCTTCGGACACCGGCGACTCAGGTTAGGGACGGACCATTAGAAAAGTGATGGGGGGGGGGGGGTGGGGAAAAAACCAAAAATAAATTCATGCAAGGCAAAATGCCAAAAAAAAAATTCATGCAAAGAAGAAGGTAAAAAAAAAAAATTCATGCAGAAGGAAGGTCCAATTGTGACTTTTTCACACGTAGTAAAAAAAAATTCGTGCAGAGAGGTTCACCTAAAAAAAAAATTCCTGCAAAAGCAGTGAGCGAAAAAAAAAATTCGTGCAAGCTGAAAATTCCCCCCCCCCCCCCCATCCTTTTCTAATGGTCCGTCCCTTAGAAAACCTTGATCCTTTTTAGAACGCAATGATACCTTTTGATGATCTAAATTATTTTTACACAATTAAATTTAGATCCTGGTTGTGTTTTTTCATGAGGTTATTTTTTTCATTTGGTTCAATCAAACTTTTTTATGAAAAGTTTGGTCCATTTGGCTCATTAGGTAGCCATTTACTACTGTTTTATTTTTGCTCAATTCGTAACACTGCTGGTGTAATTTTTTTACCCTTGGACAATGTAAGCTGACTGTAGTTTGAAAAGTGCGGGCGATCGGGATTTGATCCTGTAAAACGACGCGAGACGATTGCCGATAACTGAGTTTGACGATTTTGACGTTGCTTGAAC
>OX453276.1:23618348-23770848 GCA_949710005.1 Ricordea florida | reverse complement strand
AAAACTTTATCAGTATAACAACTGTTTTGAGAGTGAAGAAAGCTCTGTGGGACGGAGCAAACATTTTCTTCGATGATGTTGCCCATATTCAGTTGGCAAGTTGCACTCACTCTGTGTAGTCGTTTGATTTACTTGTCATTTGAGGACTGGTAGCTGTTTACCGTCATAATTAAGGACTATAGAATAGCCGGCTTAAACTGCTCTTGTCTTGGAATCTTGGCTTCTGGGAACAACTTCATGAAAAAAGTTCAAACATGCTGAGCAGACCTTTTTCTCGACTTCCTTTTCTCCAGTATAGTTTTGCTGAACGATAGTGAACGTGAAATGAACATATGAATGTATGTATATGAAAATTTCGTATCTATGCATTGCGGTAGAATGATATTTATTATTTGTAACCATTTTTAATAGTAACTTAATTAAGTATTTTATTGTAAATAATATCGTATTTTAGCATTTTATTGTAAATAATATATTTATAGTAATAAATATATTATTATTATAAATATATATTTATACTAATTATTTTAAGCTGAGGGCCCCAAGTTTATTAGTAACTTAAGTTACTGTCACGGGTCACCCTCATTAAATAAAGTCTTTCACTTCACTATTAAATAAAGTCTTTCACTTCACTTCACTTCACTTCACTTCATTTAATAAATGAATGGTCCTCATATTTATGTACTGAAGCAACATAGTTGCTAAGATAATTTCGGTAATGAGTCAGTAATCCACCGCAATATTCCGATACTGATTTAACTTCCCGTTTATTTCGCCGAATATTGCCCTCACAAACTCACTACATAACAACTGCGTAATCGCTCTCCTCACATCTCACGTGCACTAAAACAAAACTCCTTATGATATGAGATACTGTGATTGACAGGTAAGATCATCTTTCTCCATGGTGAGCCATCAAAGCTGTCATATGTCAAAATTGAGAATCTTATCACGCAATAACTCCCGTCAATAAGACCTGAAAAAATTCAGGTTTGAACGAATTGTCGAATCCCGTACAAGCCAGAATTTTTTCAGGTCTTGACAACTGACTATGTTTCTTATATAACTGCGAGGATCTTTCATTCTTTAAATAAGTGAAATGAATATGTCAGCCGGGAAGGTGGAAGGCATGCCCATTACCTTAGGAAACATTTCGATAGTTCAGAAGATTTCTTGCAAAGTTGTCGCTTCGGAGCACCTCAAGCCTCTTTTGTTTTTATTGCGAAAGCGTAGTTTAGAGCTTACATGTTCCCTTTGTGGATGTTTTTGTTTCTTGCAGAGTCCTTGTGACGATCAACGCCATTTTCAGATCTGGCCAACTGACAAGTCTTGTTCCAAGCTTCCGTCATTTTTGGTGATCGGGCCACCTTATGGGGGTCTGGATGCGATTGTTCCATTCCTTAAACTCCACCCAAGCGTTTTGTCCAGACAACAATTTAACGAGACGAATTTCTTTAACACGGATAACTACCTGAAAGGGCTGGACTGGTGAGACATTGCCGTTTCCTACCTTTAAACTGCACAATACTTGTTCCCATTTCTCAGTTCAGGGCCTTTCTGCGAGTGGCAAATGGCGCATTTTAGTCATTTATAGACCCTTTTAAGTAACACCACGGTAAAAGCCGCGTTAGCATTCGCTCCGACGAAGGGCTAACGCTCGAAACGTCAGCACCTCCTTTTTACCTTACGGTGGTATAACTTACTTAATCAACTCGTTTGATTTACCCATTTTCTTGTGTTTCAACTTTCCACCGACGCAGCACCAGTTTCTTTAGAAACTATCCCCACAATAACTATTAATTAAAACTCGCCTGTACAAGCAATTGGTACTTAATTAAGCTCGAGATTTACTTTCCTTTATTCCTGCTGTATGGATCATTCTCAGGAACGGCCATAGTTGATGTTTATTTACAGTCCATGCTTTCAATAGGCAAAACCCTCAGTCCTAACTGGGTTTCCCCTGTCCTTGAGATGCAATCATCTAGAAATCAAAATACCATAACACCCCATATCTTCTGAAAGAGTTTCTTTCTTTTCTTTTTTTTTTTGCCAGGTACATGGAATTCTTTCCTCAGCCTACCAACATTGAGCAGATGTCGTACGAAGTAAGCGATTCGTATTTTACCAGTCGCGAGGCACCTTTCAGAGTCAGCAACCTGCTTAAGTACGCGAAAATCTTGATTGTCCTCGATGATCCCGTGAAAAGGGCATTCTATCATTACCAAGTGAGTTTCTAATTATTTTGTACTCTTTCACGGCAAGACTTAAGCGATGATTATCCTAAGCTGATTAGGCCACACTACAGGAACTTCGACAGTACCACAGCACAATACTGTACAGTAGTTTTCGAAAGAATTTACACCATCACATGTAAAGAAATTACAACCATGCTATGTTGTATAGTGAATAGTACCACAGCACAGTATTGTTAATTAAGCACCTTCCCAATGAATGTTCACATCGTATGGTTTGAGTTACAGATAAAAGATTTAGAACCACACTGTACAGTAACATAAACAGAAGCGAGAAACCGGTGTACAGTGAGATACAGACGCGGCCCGTGAAAAAATTACAGACTTCCCGCGCTTTTCGCCCCGCCACTTCTTATCACGTGGACAAACCTGGCTGTTCAGTAGCTTTCTGATCATCCGTCACGTTGCATGGTTTTGTTCACGGATGATTCTACCAGAAGCCGAATTAAAATCCATTATATGGCATTCTTACAATCTGCAGCATTTGAAAAGTGCCCAAGGCTCTCAGTTGCCGAGCCTGCAAGAACTCCTAAAAAACAACGACGATCCAAACATCGCAAACCTTCGGCGTTCGATTTTGGCTGCCGGTCATTACTCGGAACACATCGCCCGATGGATGAGGTACTTCAACGCCAAACAGGTTTGTCCAGTTTCGTTAACAGTTAAGCTATGTTTCATTTCTACGTCTTAATGCGCTTCTCCTGTATCAGCTTGGTCAACATAGTGAATTAAAGCAATAAAGGTGTTTGGTATGTTTTCTATTATTTTCATTAACATTTTTACAGTTAAAGTTTTGCTATTTAATAATAAGTTCGTGGTCGTGTTTACGCGCGAGATTCACGCCACGCGAGTCCTCTATCTACATCGTAATAATTTGTGTTGCTGTTTGATAATGATACATTTGCTGTTTAATACTAAAGTTTTGCTGTTTAATTTTTAATTCTTGTCTTGTTTACGCTAGATCCAGGATTCGTCCTGGATCTACATTGTAATAATTTGAATCAGGGACGCGTTGCTCCTGTAAGATGAATGCCGTGTAGCGTGGACAGATTGGAGAGAGTTGATTGATTCTTTTGATTTATCGCGCCGGAACGGCAACTTTTTAAATCCAATTAAAATTGGCAAGCCATTTCAATGAGTTTATTAAAGCTCCCGGAATTTTCCCATTACTAAAGGGTTTTCACAAACGTGGCAGGGCAACCATGTTGTTAAAAGACAGAAAAACAACAGCAACAACAAAACGTAAAAAAAGCAAAACAAAACGAAACAAAACAAACCATAAAACAAAAAAAATAATGAAAAAAAATGTTTTTTAGGAAACTGCATTCACCTGGAGTTCAGTTAGTTCATTATTCTTTATCATTCTTGTCGACCTGTAGGGCTGTGATGACATTGGATATAAAGACTATAGTTTTCACTGAATCGAGAAGCACTCAGCGTTCTTGTTATATCACCATAGATTCTTTGCGGTAGAGATAGTGCAAATTCTAACAGGTTACCTATTGGTCGTTTACAGATGTGTATAGTAAGTGTGGATGACCTAGTTTCTCGACCAATCACCGTCATGAATACAATTCAAGATGTACTACAAGTTGAAACACGTATGGACTACTCACGAGTTCTGAGGTAGGAAAAGTTGGCCTTGTTAAGGGCGATACTTGTAATGGACACCTTGAAATGTCCGTTGAAATGTTTCGCGGCCATTTTTGAAATCAGCAAAGGCGGACGGCCCATTACGAAAATTGTTCTCGAAGTAGTCGAACTTCTCCTCCGAATTTTGCTTCGAGACTTGGCAGGGAAAGTGATCTAGCCGTATGTTATGGAAATACGATTGGAGCGAAAAAACCGTATTTTCGATCGTAGTAGCACTTAAATATCCTTGCCAATTTTTAAAACACATAGAAGCTTTAAGTTTGCTTTGTTTAACAGGTATGACGAAGAGAATGGCCAATACTGTCCGAAGTCTTCTGTGAATATTACGGAGTGCTATGGGTACAAGGAGTCCACAGCAGTACCTGTGGATGGAGATACCGCTCAGTACCTGGGACGCTACTACGTAAGACACAACCAGAACCTACTCCGGCTAAACCAGAAAATCGAGTTTCCATTGCCCAAGTGGATTCACCCAACCTCGTTCACAGGATCTCTCTTCTTTCAATCCTCAGGAGGGCGCGGGAAGGAAACCTAGGACTCTCTCTCCCCTTAACTCCGCGGAACGGGAAGTAGAGAGACCGTGCGATTCACCCTGGTAGGTCTTAGGTTACAACGGACGTCAATACTACTCTACCAAGAGAATGAGATTGAATTTCAATCGGTCCGGGCGCAATGCGAATCAAGTTGCCTTGTGGTTGATTTACCAAACTGTGGTCACGTGTAAATTGAGCGCCTCGGTGTTCCTGACATTTTTCAAAGGAAGAGAAAAAAACTATCTGTATGGATTCAAGTTGACGCGAATTGAGACTTTAACTTCGAGAAAGAGCTATATTTAGAAGAAACGCGCTCAATATAGACATCTCGCGTTGACTTTGGAGGTGGAATTCCTGTATAAGTCATGAGTCGGTTACTTTTGAATTTATAGTCAATTTTGAGTCGTCGCGGCTCTATTTTAGTACCTTTTCACTCTAAGAGTCAAAATCTCGAGAAAGTGTGTTCCGACTTTTAACCCTGAGTCAAAGCTTGATGCATACATTATGGCTCTTACTTCTACGTTTTCTTTAGTCCCTGTCACGAGCCTCTTGATGCCTGACGGTAAAATTCTATTTCATTTTCGTTTGGAAATGTCGTCAACTCAAATCGTAAGCTTGAATCAAGCGGATCTTGTGACATAATAGCAAAGGAAAAGTCTAACCCTTTTCACAAGTCTTTTTTACGCTTTCCCACGCGCTTCTTGCGAAGACTGCGTGGTAGGCTGACCTAACATTTTCGAACACTTCTGTTACAGCAGAAGCACAATGTAAGTGAGGCATTTGTTAAAACTTGGTAGACTTGAAAGTTTCCTTTAGGGTTTTAGTCTCGAATAAACGTGATCGAGGTTTTGCATTGTTACATATGCCATTAAATTTACGTACCTGTCCATATTTTATATTAACAAAGTTACAGAAAAAAAATAAATATATATATATTGATTTTATATGTATAAAACTATGTATAAAGACCAGATAGATTTTATATAAGAGAATAAAGATATGTTGAATTTACATGGTATAGAAGATTGCGCCCATGTTAATCTGCCTGTTATCATTTCCCACATTTATGTGATGTTCACGCGGAGAGTAGAACAACCAACAAAGGGAGTTGTTCCTCTGCTAATAATATACTTGCAAAAGATAGAAAGCGCTGATTTTTACAATGTGCGATAAAGAGCCCTCTCTATGCACCATTCGTGATTCTGCGGAAAGAGCCGAGCATTATAATGGAAAGAAAACAAACCTACACTTTGCAGTGTTTTGGTGAATTGACAAAAAGACGAAGGACAATTATAAGAGAATAAAGAAGGTAGGCATTCAATTTCTTCAAACCTTTTTTTTTGGTCTGTTTGTTTCGTATGTAAGAATGTGAAATGTATTTATACAAAGGTGTCTTTAAACTCGACTTCTTTAGCTTATTTTAAAATTGACAAATGGCTAAAATTGCAGGAAAAGTGCAAAAATTACTTTGGAAATGTTCGATTTTTTTATTTCAGTCAGAAATTCTAAAGATTTTTTAAGTCCACATAGACTTTAAAAAAAATAAAGAAACCTCAAAGAAGAACAAACAAAGCGTAACAGTCCCAAAAGACGTCTATTGTTATCGCTATTGTTTTCTTGAAACACAGGACCGTATGCATAATGAAGTACGGACCTGTGCGGAAATCTTGCCCGAGCGACTACACGAAAGAACAGTTTAAAGCGTATAAAAGCCTTCAGGCTTATAACCAGATGGTGTCAGGGTTTGTAACCAATGTTCGTGGATGTATCGTGAAGGATAATTACAGTATGTGGTTCTGGTCAGCGTGCTCCATCCAGGTTAAATATCTAAGCTTAGCTCTTCTGTTAAACATCCTGTTTCTGTGATTGGGCTAAACTACAGAATCCAGGGCCACTTATTTACATACCACTGAATAACAATAGTGTCCATTGTTATCTGCTTCGTTCTACAAAAGCCTCCGACACCTGTAAACGAGGTGGACCAACGTGGCCCTGTATTCTGTAGTTGCTCCTGTGATTGGTTTTTATTGGGTTTAATACTTGTAAAGCACGATTTGGTATTGCGTACGTAATCACTATTATTGTACAAGCGATCTTAAATGTTGGTTTGCTCTTTGCACGAAGTTGCATGTGATTAATAGAAGAAAGACATGAAGAAACAATCGTGATGACTGAGCTACTAGAAAAAGTTGTCCGCAATATGACTAATTTACATGAACATGTTACAGTGTCGATGAAAGTACAACAATTCAGATCTCGTTATGCAAAGTATGTATATTATGACTGTACTCGTGATTTGTGTAAGCGGCTGTACACACGCCAATAATAATATAATATATATACATAGTTGTTGCGGGAGAAAAAAAACACACAAACAAACTACAGGTTTATCCCTACAAGCCTGTTTCGTGGTTGCCCACTCGTCAGGGGATATCCCCTGATAAGTGGGCAACCACGAGACAGGCTTGTAGGGATAAACCTGTAGTTTGCTTGTGTGTTTTTTTCTCCCGCAACAACTACTTCGCTCTACGTTCACGTATTGAGCACTGTTTTACGATTAATCAACTTTTACACTTTATATATATGTATATATATATTATATATATTTTTTTTCACACGAGTAAAAGCTGACTGTCGGCACAAATAACCGTTAAAATGTGGAACTGGAGTGACTGATAACGAAAATTCTCCACACGGATCCCGCGTGTAGTTTCGTATACATTTTACGCGTGGTAATTGCTCAAGTAAAACGCTTCATACGTAGCCCGAGTGAACGCTCCTCAAGCGTCTTGTAATTAATTATTTTCCAATGAAAATTGAAGTCAATTGCAGTATTTGATACAGCAGTTTGTCTGGAAAAATGTTTCACCGGTCTCAGGATTTTAAGAAATGCATTTCATATACGGTTGTACCTTTTCGAGGGGACATGCCACCAGACATGCGTTATATGCCTTGTATTGACTAAAATCAAAAGGAATAATTGGTGGGCATAGATTGATCAGCGCAGAACAAACCCTAATAATGCGATCAATTGTAGGAAATCTGCTATCCGCCGTGCCTGTAGGGTTACAGTTAAGCAGAGCTATAGTGAGTGTTTCTTGTAAACTGGTATATTTCCTCCGTAACAGGCCAATAGCTCTCTCCACATGGATTCTCGCATTAACAATCTCTCTCGAGCATTCCACATCTACAGTAAACAACTGGGACTTTCCTTTTGTAAAGGCCAGAATTACCAGACTTGCTTGCTTGTATATCACACTGTCATGGACAGTGAACCCCCCCCGTCGGCCATTACCATGTCTTCAGGGAGAAGCTTTTCAAGTATTCCACAATTTTCTGTGAGATGCTTATCTGAGGGGCGACCACCTCATGCTTCAGATACAAAAGAAATGGTTACTTGAGGGGTTATACCAATGAGCACCTTGATGGTGTTGTGGTGTTTGTAGCTTGAAAATGTTTGAGCCCTAGCTAGAAGGTTGCTTGGTCGATCAATAAAAATCTCAAAGCAAGCTATAATAACTGTTGCCCTTTTCCCAAAGGAGTACTGGAAGTATTGTGGCATTGTAGCCCACAAACTCTCCCGATCTGGCTAGGAAATAAGTGGGCTCAAACGAGCATCCATGACTTCCATCCAAGTTTGCTATGATTTGATTAACGCTTCTTCTGGAGATTCCGAATCGGTAGTCCAGATCCTGTAACAATACACCAAGTCTCGATCAGTCTTATTAGGACCAAAATGAACTAATGGCACCAGCAGGCCAGGTTCTTGGAGCTCGTATCAACATGTTTTGCAACATGGGTAAGAGTTGCTTTTAAAATTGAAAAAGATGACAGTATAAAAACCGACTTTAAAATCACCGCCGACCGGTTAGCTCGTTTGGTAGAGCACCGGACTACCGAGTGGAAGGTCACGGGTTCAAGTCCCGGCCTGACCAACACTCAGGGTCTTTAATAGCGGAGGAGAAAGTGCTGCTTTTGCTATAGCATCTGTAAATGGTTAGACTTTCTAGTCGTGTCTGACAAGGACGTTAAACCTTAGGTCCCGTCTCATAACCCTCGTTCGTATAACTTTGTGGGACGCTAAAGAACCCACACACTTCGTGATGAGTAGGAGACAAGTGAGACAATATCAGTTTCTGGGCAACCGTGCACCTACCCCTCCCCTAAACCAACATTAACGCTAACTTTTAACTCATTATAACTTGTTGGATTAGGGGAGGGGTAGGTGCACGGTTGCCCAGAAACTGATATTGATCCCCGGCGGTGTTGTGGTCTGGCTTTTGTGTGCGTAATTTCATCTGAATTTTAATTTCATAAGAATTGTAAACTGCCATGAACCATTAGTGGATGTGTGCGGTACTGTATAAAGCCATTACCATTACCATCATCGCCGCCAGAAAAATAGGGAGCTTAAGATTTTACGACGGCGACGCCAACAACATCGCCGCAAAGCAATGATATCATTGGTTAAAAGATCATAAATAATCGTGCTGCACGTGCAGCACGGACTCTTGCGCTTACTCCGCAAAACGATAACGTGAAATTATCAAATTTGAGGTTTTGAGGACAACGTAAGCGCATGGAACAGAGAATCTTTCATTCTCTATTTTAACTCTGAAACCGCTCGTATCAATTTATTTTTAGGATATTTCGCCCATATTGTAGGACGTGAATGAAACTGAATAATCGCGAAAGACTTATGATAAAGCAAAGTTATATTTTGAGTTGACGTTTTCGTCGACCGTCGCCGTCGTAGATCTTAAACTCCCTAATATGGAGTACCCATATGAGGAAAAGTTAGCGTAGGACATTCAGAGGTTCTGTAACGATGTACGAAATGATTGGAACAGACCTTTGTAGTCGTTAAAGCTTAAACTGATCACGATTAATTTCTCTGGCCCAAGACAAAAATGATATCTTTCTTATTTTTGGGCGAGTAGAATCTTACTATACCAACGTGAGGAAGAACATTTGTTTTTTCCGGGTTTCCTCAATCGTCGTCACAACGCCCGGAACACAGCAGAAATTATGATCGCTACTAAAGACAGGACAGTGGTTATATTTCCAATATTATTTGTATTACTAAGCTGAGAAACTGAAGCCTAAAGCAGCCTGTATACAATTCATTCCTAAACGGGATTCGAACCCATGACCACTGAGATGCCGGAGAAGTGCTGCACCAACAGAGTTGTCAAGCCAACCGGGCCGGTGATGATGTGGGTCCGCAATACATCCGTAGATGGTGAAGAATGCAAGTGAATATATAAAAGACCATATCTTTGAACTGCGTAGAAGCAAGCAGCTGTGAAGTTGAGGCCTGAAAAAAAATTTGAGGCTAGAACGGGACTCTAACCCATGAACCCTGCAATAATGGTGCAGTGCTGCACCAACTGAGTTATTAAGCCAACCGGGGGCCAGTGAAATTGTGAGTCTTCAATACACTCGTAGATAATGAAGAATGCAAGTGAATATATAAAATACCATATATTTCACCTGCGGAGTAATATATAATGACTTTGATTGATCATCGCAGTTATGTACACAACACAAGCAGTTATGAAATTAATGCCTGAAAAAAAAAAAAATTCTGGAATGAATGGTAGGAACCCACAAGCACTGGGATACCGGTGCAGTGCTGTACCAATTGAGTTATTAGCGAGCTTAAGCACGCGCTTTTTTGAGACGCGGACGGCAACCGGAAGAGAACATTACGCGTGCCAGGACAGTGGTGTCTCCCAGATTTTTATAGTGATCATCTCTAATGAAGAAAAGATTTTAATCAATGTAAATGTAGTCGTGTGTAGACAAGTTAAAAGGGAAAACAGCTCACTTCCGGTTGCCGTCCGCGTCTCAAAAACGCACGTGCTTAAGCTCCCTAATAAGCCAACCGGGAGAGGATAATGATGTGAGCCCACAATACATCCGTAGATGGTAAGGTAGGTACGTGGTGTAAGCATCGTGTATGGCTATGGAGAGCAATGTATGCCATATATTCACTAACGCGGAACCACTATATGATGCTTACACCACGTACCTACCGATGGTAAAGGATGCAAGTGAATATATGAATGCAGGAGTGGGCTCCTGATGAATGACGATATATTTAAATGCATATGGATAGAAATATGTCACGACATTGATTGATCATGGCAGTTATGACACACCCAAAGCAGCTAGCTGTGAAATAAAAGCCTAACAAAAATTCAGGCATGTACAAAATTCGTCCCTACGACCTCTGCGATACCGTTACCGTCTGTGCGATCAACAAAACCGGGAGCCGGTCATGTTGTAATTCCGCAATACATCCGTAGATGGTAAAGAATTCGAGTGAATATATGAGAGACTATATATTTAAACTGTGAAGTAATACGTAATGACATTGATTGATCATCGTACTGAGTTATGTACACAACCAAAGCAGCTGTGAAATTAAAGTCTGCAAAAACACGGGATTTGAACCAATGGGCTCTGTGATACGGGTGCAGTACTCCACCATCTGTGCAATGAAGCCAACCGGGAGCCTGTGATGTCGTGAGTCCGCAATACACCTTTAGATGGTAAAGAATGCACTGATGCAAGTAAATATATAAACGACCATATATTTAAACTACGGAGTAATATGTAATGACATTCACTGATCATCGCAGTTATGTACTTAAACCCAACCAGCTGTAAAATCGCACCCTGAAAACAAAATTTAAGGCCTGAACGGGATTTGAACCCATAAACCCTGCAATACCGGTGCAGTGCTGCACCAACAGAGTTATCAAGCCAACCGGGAGCCTGTGATTATGTGAGTCCGCAATACATCCGCAGATGGCAAAGAATGAAGACCATCTATTTGAACTGTGGAGAAATATGTAATGACATTGATTGCTCACCACAGTTATATACACAACCAAAGCAGCTGTGAAAGTAAAGCCTAAAAACGGGATTCCAACCCATGAAGCTTGCGATACCGCTCCAATGCTCAACCAACAGAGTTATCAGTCATATTCTGAGTCCGCAATACATCCGTAGATAGTGACGAAAGCAAGTGAAGATATAAAAGACCATATATTTGAACTGCGAAGAAATATGTAATGACATTGATTAATCATCGCAGTTAGGTACACAACCCAAGCAGCTGTTAAATTAAAGCCTGAAAAAAAAAATTAGGCCTAAACGGGATTCGAACCCATGACCTCTGTGTTACCGATGCACTGTTCCAATGTGGAAGTCATCAAGCCAACCGGAAGTGTATCATGTTGTGAGTCTTGAATACACCCATAGATGGTAAGAATTGCAAGTGAACATAAAAAAATAACATTTATTTGAACTTCGGAGTAATATGTAATGACATTGATTGATCATCGCAGTTATGTACACTACCCAAGCAGCTGTGAAATTAAAGCCTGAAATAAAAAAAGGAAAAAAAAAAGAATTATCCCTGAACGGGATTCGAACCCATGAGCTCTGTGTTACCGGTGCAGTGCTCCACCATCTGAGTAGGCTTAGCCACAAGTTGCTCGGCAACTTTTCGGCAACTTTTGAGATTTTCGGGAACTTTTTAGAATTTTGGCAACTTTTAGAATTTTCGGCAACTTTGGGCTTTTTGAGGTTCTTTGAAGCCAGTTTCTTCACGTTTTGAGCCACATTAGTCAGTTTTCGATAGACATTTATTCAATTTATTCTAAAATACAATAATTAGGGCCTAAAGCCCCGCCCCCCCCCCATGGGTTGATTTTTGTGATGCCTTATCACAAGGTCAGCGGTATTAAATAGATTTAGGCAAGCCTAAAAGCGGAGCTCCTCACACAGACCCTCACACATTGAAAATGCTGTCACTAAATTTATTAAATACGCCTGGTGTACGCAACTACTTACAGAAGATTCGATAGCTGAAAGAAATCGTCAAAAAAACATCTAGCTCGCGACTCAACGGAAGAACCATTACCTGGTCAGCAGTCAAAAAAAAAACACGTGACCTCGATTAACTCCACGATCCTCTTTGACGCCGTTCGGAAGGCGCACGTGCCGAAACGATGCCGCTGACCATTTTGACCATAAGAACTCGATCTAACATGGACAGTCCCGATCTAATAAGGTTTTCCTATCCAATTGTTCTATGCATGTATTAACGTAAGGTAGCCATATGCGAAAAAAAACTTTCGTTGTACTGGGCTAAAAAGTTTGCGAGAACAAGGAAACCGAAACAAAACAGGCGAGCTTCCCACGAACATGAGTTGCAGCAAATTTGAATGAAAGAAAGGTATTCATCGAGAAAGACCACAAATTTTTGTATGGTAACCATTTCTATATGTTGTTTTTTTTCTTAATTTTTACATCTGTTCAAAAAAACTAAAAAGCTTAAGTAAAAAGTCCATCTTCTGTACAGCACCGGAGCTCTCTACGTACCCGTCGCTCCTACCCCCTCTGTATACCATTTCAAGCATCATGTGATGCGTATAAGTTCAGCTTTTGGCAGAAAACGATCAATGATTGGAACAACTTGCCCACTGCGATAATCACGTTCGCTTCATTACGTCACTACAAGCAAGCTTTTAACTCCATACATGAAGACACCGCAATGCGCGCACCAATAGCCCATTTCCGAGTTGCTACATGCCTCAGTTTCATAGCGAGTCCAGGTGCAAGACCATTCAAATGGAAATGATAGGGTATTCTTATGCAAATTAAACTCATTTCCATTTGAATGGTCTTGCACCTGGACTCGCTATGAAACTGAGGCATGTAGCAACTCGGAAATGGGCTATTTATAATTTATGTTTTATGTGTTCAGTTTATTTTTTTCTTTTTGCACAACCAGGTGCTAAATGTACTGATTAAGACCTGATAATGATTTTGTAACTTATGGAGACCTGAGACAAAGAAACATGTCTGCTAGACTAAAATCTGAAAAATTTCACTTATTCACACCAACGTACATGTGTTGACCATGTTAACGTGGTTCTTTCCTGATCCACTCGCTTCATCGCACCCAGCCTCCCCCCCCCCCCCCCCCCCCGCCTGCCCTCTGTTGGCGTCATGCGAGGACGCGCGGAAAAGGCGGGAAAATGACTACAGAAAAGGATTTTTCTTGGTTCGTGTCGAAGTCGTGCACTTTGCCTGTGTAGTCGCCTGTGTAGGTGAGTTGCAGTCCTTGCAAAAAAATATTTTTTCCCGTTTATTTTCATATATTTTTTCGTTGAATCTTAATAACAATAATTCTTTTTTTGTTATTGTCTATTACACAACAAGGATAAACATGGCAAGCCACGAAGAAAACGTAAGGGGAAGTTTCATTTTTGTAGTGTTGTCTTTCTCTTTTTTAAATGCAGTACAGACACAAGTTATTAAGCTTATTAAAAAACATAGTTTACAGGAAAAGCCTTTAGTTTAAGTTGGTATCTTTATGAACTGATTTTTTTCTTCATTACTAGCAGAGTGAATTTGAAACAGTAACAAGTTCTGGTAAGTGAACGTTAAATACTGCTTTGTTGAAATAAGTTTGGTCATTTTGTCCAGTTTTTTGTTGCTAACGAAGCCGCACTCCTTGCCCACACTTAAACAATGAAAAACAGTCAGTGTTTTCACTGTACAGTGAATTAATATAACAATGAAGTTAGAATCCGGTAGACTTAATGTCAATGTACTGCAGTTGACATGTTGGTTTATATTTAAATTTAAATTCTAAGCAGTCGTTTCTCCAACAAGTTGTTTTGACAATATGGCCGGTTCGGCAACGTATCATATTGATGTGAAAGATGTAAAATTCATCATGTAACTACGTAACTATGTGACACGTCTCCTGTACACTTCTTGGATCATCACTATTATTACGTACTGTGTGGTGATACTGAAATAAGAATGACTACATTTATAGCAAACTCTCCTAACGAACCTACTAGTTTGAAAAACGATCGGTTTTAATATCGCTTTGTAGACTCGAGGTTGAATTGATTACATTCAATTTCGTGTCCGTGGTCTCTTTTGTGGCATTCTACAATACGCTCTTGAACTTGTTTGAAGTTTAAATTTTACTAGTACAAAACCCTTAAACTGATAAAGATCTACAGCAACTCGTTCATATATTTAATGCATCCATATTCCCTAGGATTGTTTTTTTTTCTTTTAAAACATTTTTTAGGTTTGAAGATTAATTTTTTAGACTGTAGAACTATTCATTATAAGCTATTCCTTCTTTCTTTTACCTTCATATGCTAGGGGACGAGGGCGACAGAAAAGGAAAAGGAAACTTGGAAAAAAATAGAGGCCATGTGCCACGGGGTACGTATTTTAATGCATCCATACTACCTAATATGTTGGAGAGATTTACGCGGTGACTTCCACTGCAACCACAATTCGTTTCCCCTTTTTGGGGTGGGTCTCCTATGTAAATATTTAAACCATTTTTAGCGTTGCAAACTTTGCATTATGGAAAGAAGCTTTGCCCTGAACCACGACGAGGAACCAGCGTGGTATTTCTGTCAAATGGCCAAAATTCAAAGTTCACCTAATGAATTATGTTGCTGATAAAGAGATTTTCAAAAAAGAAATACACCCTGAATTTTCAACCTTTCTTAAAACAACTGTGTCTAGAAAAGTTGGCTCAAAATAATATAAAAGGCTTAAAACAATGCACAATCAACACTTGAAACAAGATCCAGGAAATAATTTGATATTGCCAAACAAATGATACTGAGTTCCCGTGGTTGGCGATATGCGTGGTTGAGTTTTCATTTAATGAAAAACCCCTATTTGTTGTTATTTTTTGCATGTAAATTTTAATTGATAGGAAATCTAAAATTAAACCAAATCAAAAATTTAAATTATTATAATTTCTAAAAGTAAGATTAAAAAGTAGTTAATAGCCAACTTTCTTTGACATTCATGTACCCATTACATTACAGAAAATAAAAGAAAGACACAAAAAAGTAAGTTAAATGAAATTATTATGTATTGTATACATTCGTACTGCGGCCCACTTTTGCATACGAGGAGAAGAAAAAGAT
The DNA here is from genome assembly GCA_949710005.1 of Ricordea florida. Classification (NCBI taxonomy): domain Eukaryota; kingdom Metazoa; phylum Cnidaria; class Anthozoa; order Corallimorpharia; family Ricordeidae; genus Ricordea; species Ricordea florida. Next base: position 23,755,416 of record OX453276.1, on the reverse strand, counting down.
TCAAACTAACTCAACTGTCATTTTGCACAGAAAAGCACTTTTCATGTATAACTGAGGTATTCTGAAAATTATGAATGAATGAATGAAATACTTAATTATAGTGTCCGTAGTATTTAGCTTTAAAAACTAATTACATTAACACTAATTACATATACAAACAACACTCAGAACTACCTCACTTACCCAAAAGCTCACAAAATAATAAAAAAAAGGATTTGAACATTTCTTTTGCATCACACATACTTGTTATAATCCCCCCTCCCCCTCAAAAAAATTGACCAACCTTCACATTTTACTTTATTTCTGCCATAAACAATGTTAAACATACTTTTGAATTGTTTTATTACTTCATGTAGTACAGGTATATTTCACTAAATATGTGAATTTGCTAATTTCTTTATTGATATCTTAATTATTGTTATCAGAATGCTTCAAGTGTGAAAGAAAGGGGCATGTGTCCTACATATGCCCCTCTCCAGAGGAACCAGGTAATCAACATCACATATAGAAATGATGCTTCACAGCTCTTTATTATGGAGATCCATAAAAGATAGATATCACACTGTAGTCTGTTAATTAATTAGAGATATAGCGGTTTATTCCTATATTGCTCTACTTATTACTTAACTGTCTGTAGTAGTAATTGTCATTTGTTTTGTCTTAATATAACCTTGTCAGTCAGAAAAGAATTCAACATAACATTATTGAGCAATTGTAAGTGTGGGATGAAGTTGGCTGGATATTCGCCAATTTCCTTTCCCAAATTTTTTGGACTGAGATGACGTCAAGGTTTAAAGTGAACACAAAAAAGAATGAGCCCAATTCCAACCATCTTTACTGAACAAGCTTGGTCAATTAAATGACCAAAAAGAAATTGTTTTCTTGTAGCAAATGTGGGAAATCCTAGGTTGGCAAGATGGGCTCATCCTGCTGCCTGCTTGGGTAACCAATCAGAACACAGGATCTGCTTCAGGGTGCCTGGCCACAGATTCAGTCATATAATAAAAGAAGTTATAGCACACCCACCATAGCTATAGAAAATACTAATTTAACTATTATTTTTCCTACTTTTCTCATAGGCAATACCCTGAAATATTACAGATGCGGGGGGAGCGGGCACAAACAATATTTGTGCCCTACCCCCCGACAAAGGCCGAAAAGGCCTCTTAAAAAGAGCAAAAAACGTAAAGCTTTTACATGTATACTTACAGATATCTGTCACATTTATAACAACAACATTAAGGCAATCTTTTATTGTGATAGCTTTTGTAGGCTTACATGAAAACAGGTCATACTATTTCTGAGCAACTCTTCATTAATTGTTTGGTACTCTCCAAACTTCCCGGTGCACATAACTTGATAAGGCATGTCAAAGCATAAAAAAATTCTTAATTGCTCAAAAGAGTTTGCTTATATAAACCTCTTGCTTTTTAAAGTTACACAGTGAATGCTATGTGAGAGAAAATGAAACATTCATATTTAAAAGAAGTAAATGAAATTTTGAATTTTATTTTTCTTTTCATCCTGAAAAAAAGAAGCGGGACAAAGAGGATAACAAAGATCCGGGAAATGCAAAAAACATCTTCTACATTTATAACCATTAAATTTCCTTTGTAATAATATACATGCGAAAATTTCAGCATGCTCATTGGCTGAGAGCACGTCAATTAATCCCAAACAGTGCAGAAAATTGAAATTGAGTGCAAAAAGTTGAAATTGAGTGCAGAAAGTTGAAATTAAATTTTTGCATTTATATTATTAACAAGTAATCACATGATTTGTCTCGTGCAATTTGGGATAAATCAGCACTCGTAAATTTTTCAAAGACAACAAATTGCACTCACCCTACGGGCTCGTGCAATTTGGTTAGCCTTTGAAAAATTTACGAGTGCTGATTTATCCCAAATTGCACTCGAAATCATGTGATTACCTATACAAAACACTGTCAATTAATATTTATATTTACATTGTAACTGTTTTGTTCAGTTACAATAAATTGCAGGAAAGATCACAATTTGTGTTTTAATACTTCACTGTACAGCGGTTACCTCAAAGCTATATGTAATGTAAATTTTCCTGTGGTCACTTAATAGACAATTTGTTGAAGCTGAATTATCTTGTAAACACTCATCTGCCGATATGTTTTGATCACAGGTTAAGGTCGCCACACACGAGTGGACTAGTCGCAGGGACCGGTCGCAGGGACCAGTCTCGGGGACCAATTCCCATCGTGTGAACAGGCCAATTTTCGTCAAAAATCTGGTCGCAGGGACTGAATTTTGGTCCCCTAAATCGGTCCCATGAATTCGTGGGACCAGTCGCTAATTAGCGTTTTAAGCTCCCACAATTCTGCACGTTCGTGTTTGAAGATGGCATTGCCTGAACATGGTAGTGAACAGATTGAACAGAATACTACTGAAAAGACTGTTGGCATTAATATTGAAGATTGGAGCGTCACCAATACACGAATGGTAATTGATTCTTCGTTCATAAGAAACCGGCAATTCTTTGTCTTGCATCATCATCAGGAGCAACAGAGTCTTTTTCTTTGCAGCTCTGGAAGCCATTTTTACTCGATGAAAACAAACTTCCCGCCAAATTTTCTCGCTAGCTGTCGCTAGCATGTTTTTGCGCCATTTCATGAAGAGAATGTGTGACATCCGGTTAATGTTATGCAAATTTGATCGGATCAGCTAGCCTGGAGAATACTATACTTTTGCAGTTTTTGATGAAATGATGCAATTTATTTTTTTTTTCAGGTATAAAAACACCGAAAGGAAACCTGATATCAAAATTATAAAGTAGGAGCGGATTTCGAACAATGTCAACATTCCATGTTTTTAATAAAACAATTGTTGAACACAGTCCACTAAGGACGATCAGATATGAATAATAATAGGAATAATAATAACGATAATTTTCCATCTCCACAAGGTGATAATCTTGTTTTATATATTGAAAACGTCATAAATACTGCTATTTTGCTGTGAAACAGGCCCTAGCGTGTGAACCCTTCAAGGGACCGGTCCCCGCGACTCATTCCATTGTGTAAACTCTACAGGGGACAAGTCCCTGCGACCGGTCCCTGCAACCGGTCCCCTCGTGTGTAGTGACCTTTATGATCCATCAATGCTCATATAGTATTTCATGAATATTCGTCTGCCAGAAGCACAAAAGAATAGTAACAATATGGCAAACAGTCATACCAATAAATAAAAGTGGGAATGCGAATTGAAGTTTTTCCAACAATCCCAAACTCACAACATTAAATGTATGCAAACAGGACTTTTGCCTTCGAGTGAAGTATTGTTTTACAAAGATGCTACTAACTTGCAAGGGTTTGTATAAAAACTTATATTTTCTTTCGAACAGTTCAATACTTAATGTTTTGTAAATGAAATCCAATATTGCTGACAGGAGCTTTTGAAGCACATTTCTAGTTGCTGTTTTTAATAGTCTGGAAATCAGTGAGATCTCAGTAAAAATGTAACACAACCAAATCATTAACTATTGGTGGTAAGAATAATAAACGATCTAACTATGATGGAACAAGTACAAGATCTGAATCCCTGAAAGAAATCAAACCCATGGCCTGCTAGATATTGGTTGGGTGCTCTAACCAACTGAAATACAAATAAGGCTCTTGCAAAGCATAAACTGGAGTGAATGTTTAGCTCAATTGAACCTTTTATACTTCGCTGTCTGTGTATGTGCTTTTTCCAGCAGGTGTCTTCCCTTTGTTTGAACCATAACCATGCACTTGTATCCGCCTCTACTTTTCCCGTCCAATGGAAGATAACCTTGCATGTGTTTGTAGACTACCAGCCAATGGCTCTGTGCAGTCTTTCCCTGCTTACGCTTGAGATCACAGTCTGTCTTCACTTGCAATTCAGTAAATTGATGTTGACTATCTAACTGTTGATTTTTTTGTTCAAAGTGAAAGCAGAATTAGTGAAGCAAAGCGCGGCATTTGTTACAGGGGATAAAGGGCATTTAATGTGACAATGTGCTTACGTTCAAATGCACTTATCATATTGTGCGGTTCCAGAAAATATCCACACCCACCTGAAGGATGGTCATTGCAAATTCTGAGGGGGGAGGAGAGTCTCAATAGCCAAATACATGTATTTTAAGGGAAAGTATGAAGCTAAACAGGAATTTCCAGGGGGTGGAAGGGTTTAAACCAAAAAACAATCCTTGGGGGAGGCATGGACACTTCTTGAAACCACACATTAAAAAATGACTACACGGAATCATTATCTTTAAAGTGAACAAGTATAAAAAAAGATCTGCATGTCAAAAGCATCTTTTCTGTGATAAACAATGAAATATGAAGGTGAATTTGAAGCTAAATGAAAAAACAATACAGTTGGAAGGTTCATATCCAATGGGTGTGGGACAAAGAGAAATCTGTTCATCTTCAGTTGACAGACTTCAAACCCTTGACCTCCCAGATAGTACATAATTAAAAAATGGTCGCCCTTGCAAAATGACATTAAGAATTCCTATTAATTCCTTGTAAATTTTTCTCAGTAATGTAGGTGTGAAAAATCAATGATTATTTAGCACAAAGAACTCCTTGGAATTTCAAGGATTAATTTCTAGGAATTCCTAGAAATAGGTGCATGTTGTGAATTCTTGAGAAGTATAATAACAGTGTCACTCACTCGTGGATGGGCCCATATTGTGAAACATTGAATCTAATCACAAATTTAGAATGGTTTAAAATTTTATTTTCCTTTTTAAGCCTATAGTTTTCTACATAAACACAGTCCTCTCAAAATATTGAATGGATGCCCATTCCAAAACAATGTTATGTAACTGATGCCTTTCACTAGCAAGCATATAAGACTGGCTTGTGACTGACAATTTACAAAAAAAGGGGAAAGCAGACTTAACTGCTGGGACTCATATAGCTCCTTTTGTAGCTGGCAATGTATATTCCATGAAGGTTTCCTTAAGCCAAACTTTTTTCTGGAAAAAATAATAAATTCGTTCCGAAATTAACATCTTGTTATTTTTATTAGTGGTCATTTAACTTAGCTTGGCTGTGTAATTGTTATAAATAATTAATAAATAAAAGCTGTACTTTGAATGTGAAGTCTGTCTAAAGCACTATTTTCAAACATCATTGAAACTACATCGCTTCAATGGATGTATTTCCACCTTTTGTTTTCAAAACGATGATGGTGTCACTGGTCATGTAAACAAGGAAACCACAAACAATGCAGATAGTTTTTATTTATCAAATCCAATAGAACTCATCAAATATTATTTGTCTCCTTCATTTTCACGTTGAAGTACTCTATTAAACTGCCTGAGTATTTTGCTTTGAGTTCTATGTGGCAAATTTCTTGTCGAGTTAACCTTGATATTTTCTTTTTTGCTAATGTTACTCCTTGTAGTTAGTTTCTTGTCCTATTTGTGTCTACAGATCATCTACTTGTCCAGACGATATTAAAATATTTAAAACTAGGAATTTCATAATGAAAGTGAGTGCTGGCTATAGGAATTAAAGATTACACTACACTATTATTGAGGTTTGGAGTGTAACAGCAGCAAAGAGCGTTCAAAATAAACAAAAGAGATCTATGTCAGATTGAATGCACCCGACATCACATAATGTTGATCTCTTTCCCTGGGCTGGTTGCAAAAAATTGAAAAAAAAAAACTGCCTGAAAATGTTACTAACAACATAACGACCTTAAACAAGTATTCGACATTGAATAGTATGGACAGCTAGAATTGTAACAAGTAGCAGAAGACTTCCTTATCTTAAAAAAAAATGAAACAATGGCTAGCATTAATTAAAGTGTCACAGCTCATTATGTGGGATCAATATCAGTTTCTGGGCAACCGTGCACCTGCCCCTCCCCTAAACCAACATTAACGCTAACTTTTTAGCTCATTATAACTTGTTGGATTAGGGGAGGGGTAGGTGCACAGTTGCCCAGAAACTGATATTGATCCATTGTGTGTAACTCTCGCTGCTTCTGAAATATCCAAACTGCTAAAAGTTGTACGTACATTTTTGTTTACAATACGTCCATTAAAAAAGCAGCGTTCAACAGCATATTCAATGTTCAACACCAGTTTAAGTAACAATCGTAGAAAAAAGCAGATGTATCCATGTCTCCCTAGAAATCAAAGAATGGCCTTGCGAGCAAATATGGCAGAATTTACCCAATCATACGCCGCAACAGCTTGCAAAAGTGGAAAAATCGCATAAAATTTCGCTTTAAAATACGCCCAACAACATAACGATGCTCAACAGGGTATTGAAAGTTGAATAGTATTAAGGGTTTAATTGTAGAACTTACCAGATGCTGTTTCCCAAAAAAACTTCGGAAGCATTTCTGTAACGTTACATTACAAGCTATGTTGTGGACCTCTTGCCCTGACTAAATGTACTAAAGTGCACTTTTGTAGTGCTACTTGAAATTTGGCGCAAATTTCGGTTCTAACAACAAAGAAGCATTAAACAGCATATTCAGTTTTCAACGCTATTCACACATGTAGAATATATAATTGTACAATGTAGCAGATGACGTTTACATATCTCCCAAAATGTCAAACAATTATTGACTGTATACTTTCAATAAACGCTACTTCACGCAATCATATGACATAATAAAAATATACAGAATTGTTGCCCGCATGCACTAAATCTGACATCCAAAATTTGACTCGTTTAAATTTATTATTTAGACCGAATTCAAGCCATTATTTCCTTATATGTAAATAATTGAAAATGTCAGACAATTTATTTAGAAATAAGACATAAGAACTTGTCGGATGATATGTAAATAATTATTTCAGGGACTTTCTGATTTATAAATATTCTTTTCCGATAAAGTAATTATATATAAATAATTATTGAAACAACTCCAATTATTTATAAATCAGGCTATCTCCAAAATATGTATTTACATATCATAATATGTACAAACTTATTATTTATAAATCATGAAATTTCGTCTCTTCGATATGGGGTGCCGTTTGTAAATTTATTATTTAGACCGAATTCAAGCCATTATTTCCTTATATGTAAATAATTGAAAATGTCAGACAATTTATTTAGAAATAAGACATAAGAACTTGTCGGATGATATGTAAATAATTATTTCAGGGACTTTCTGATTTATAAATATTCTTTTCCGATAAAGTAATTATATATAAATAATTATTGAAACAACTCCAATTATTTATAAATCAGGCTATCTCCAAAATATGTATTTACATATCATAATATGTACAAACTTCCAAAATTTGAGTGACCAAAATTTGTCCAAAATTAGAATGTCCAAATTAGATTGTCCACGAGAAATTAGATTGTCCACGAGTCCAAAATTTGACTCGTTTAAATTTATTATTTAGACCGAATTCAAGCCATTATTTCCTTATATGTAAATAATTGAAAATGTCAGACAATTTATTTAGAAATAAGACATAAGAACTTGTCAGATGATATGTAAATAATTATTTCAGGGACTTTCTGATTTATAAATATTCTTTTCCGATAAAGTAATTATATATAAATAATTATTGAAACAACTCCAATTATTTATAAATCAGGCTATCTCCAAAATATGTATTTACATATCATAATATGTACAAACTTATTATTTATAAATCATGAAATTTCGTCTCTTCGAATGCAAAAGTATTACAATTTATAAATAATCCACTCACTTGGTGCTTGATTTCATTATTTACAAATCATGCATTTTCATAACACCCCTGTTAAACCATTATTTATAAATACTGAAATTTCACTTCGCCAAGTGTAAATTTATTATTTATAAACAATGGTTGTAATCTAAGATGTTTTTAGGGAATTTTATGATTTACATATCAATTTTGCATTGCATTGCACAACCTGGAACTTTGCTATCTCTCCGATCTTAAAAATGGCGGGAAATTTTAGCCGAGGTCAGGGTATTTACGCGTTATTAGTTGGAAGACCAGAAGGCGGAGTCTGGGAGCCCCCAGCACTCGCGTTTATATTGGATGTCTACAAGAACAATGTACGGGGTCAGGAGCGAATCACCCCTCCTGACGGGGTGCAACTATGAGATTTTGTTTGCTAATATGAAAGCAGATGAATTTTTGTTTGTGAATGCTGACATACCTGTGGCTGTGAAGAAAAGCGTCCACGACAGCCCTCGAGACCGCCTCTGAAATATTTCTGAGAAGCTGTGAGTTTTGTTCCGACATCACTCCGGCCTTAAAGGGTTAATGTCGTTAATCGAGGTTAGCTTGTGACCTTGTGACCGTATGTCGAGCGGTACGGTTGTGTGTTTAACTGCTCCGTTGCGGAAAGACACTTTTGTTGGCCCAAACTGCTTTAGCTTATAGCATAATATGGGAGATAATGTTGAAGTTTTAAGAAGAGAAAACGATCATCTTTCTAAACAATTACAAGAAATTTGTAAAGAGGTCCAAACCATGAAAAAAAGTCTAAAGGCACGAGAGCCGAAACAACATGGCGTCGCCAAGTCCTTCGATGCCGAACCACCCAGCGCAGCTGATGTGCAATGGCTCAGTGACGGATACGACGAATTGAAGGAGACTAATGACCGAGCCGAGGAAAAGTTATCTGCTATAGAACTTCGCCTCCACGAACTAGCTGATAGAGTATCCCAAATCTCTAAAGCGGTCGAGGAGATGCAGCTCTATAGCTATCAGTATAATCTCAAAATAGTTGGCGTTCCTCAGTCAGAAGTAAACGAGAAGGCGAGCGACACAGTCAAAAAATGTCTGGATATCTTTTCAGGTATTGGAGCAAGTGTAAAGGAATTCGATATTGATACAGCACATCGAGTCCCTACAAGAAGACAAAATAGCCGAGGTGGTGCTACGGGGTCGTCTCAGTCCATCATATGTAAATTTACACGACGCATTGCGAACGAGGCGGTAATGGCTAAACGAAAGGAAACTCGACGCTTACAACCCGAGATCTTTGGCCTCCCAGAAGATAGTGAGTTTAGAATAGGGATCTATACTCATTTGACTCCTAGGCTTCAAGACCTGCTGCATGCTGCGAAGTCTTTTCAGCAATCGAATGACTTCAAATATTGCTGGGCCAAGGATACTGTGATCCTCCTTCGAAAATCAGACCAGTCGCGAGTATACAAACTACGTCACTTGGAGGATTTAGAAGCACTACGTTTAAGCTCCACACCGGAATAATTCAGATGGGTACTATTAACGTTATTCTTTACATTACGTATATTTGAGAAATTGAAATGGCGCCTAAAAGGAAAGCAAAGGTAAACAATGTTAGCAAACTGGAAATTGCCAATCGAAAAGAACTTCTAAAAGAGCTGCCTTTCTATGATTATAAAGGAAGTCTTGTAATGTTCTATGGCAAATTTAACAATAGTTTAGTGGACAAACATCAGCCAACCAAATATGAGCTGGAAAATCTGCCTAGTCTTTATGACGTTAATTTATTTGATATCAACACGATCAATACTAAGCTGGACTCGGATCTTAGCCCATTTAAAAATCTTTTATATAACCAAATTCAAAGTAGATATTTTTCGCCCTACGGATTTTGTCAGACAAAACCTAAATGGTTAAACAATTGTTTCTCTATTTTTCACAATAATGTTGTTAGCTTAAATAGTAATCTTGAAAATTTACAAGTACATGTTCTTCAAGAAATTGATTTTCATTTTGATTTAATTGGAATTTCGGAGACTAAAATTACCAATGCAAATCAGGAAACTTCTGCTTTTCACATTCCAGGATACAACTTTGAATATGCACCGACACCTCTATCATTTGGAGGCGTAGGCCTTTTCATAGATGAACAATACAACTATCGTGTCATAGAAAAAACTACAAACAATGAATTCCAAGCATTGTGGATTGAAATATGTTTTTATAAGAAAAAGAACATTATTTGCGCAGTTATGTATAGGCAACATAACAACCCAGATCGCTTCTTAAAGTATTTTGAAGAGTCAGTAGAAAGGTATTCGGCAACAGGAAAGCAACTTTGCATTTTAGGAGATTATAACCTCGACCTTTTAAAATTAGAATGCTCAAAATCTAGCCACGATTTTCTGATGTGCCTACAAAGTTGTTACATGATTCCAACAATTGACAAGCCAACTCGGGTTAGGAATAATTCGGCAACGCTAATTGACAATATCTTTGTAAACAATCCTGATCAAGTTATTGCGAGCGGTAATATAGTTTCTGATGTCAGCAACCATTTTTCGCAATTTTGCGTTTTAAAAAGCTCCCACGTGTCATCTAAACCTTCGAATCGAAAAACGCGCGATTTTTCGCATTTCTCACGTGACCAGTTTATTAATGATCTCTCGCTAGTAGAATGGAGTGAGATACTCCGATCAAGAGGAGATGACGTCGATCATGTATTTTCTACTTTCTATAGTAAATTTAACAAAATTCTTAATAAGCATGCTCCCATAAAGACCCTATCTAAAAGGAGGATTAAACAACTATCTAAACCTTGGATAACCAAGGGAATAAGAGCTGCCATAAAAACAAAAAATCATCTCTTCTACAATGGCGAAAATTCAAAATATAAAATCTATCGGAACATGATAACTAATCTAATACGTATAAGCAAGAAGAATTATTATTCGAGTTACTTCAGCGAAAATTTTAATAACATGAGAAAGACCTGGGAAGGTATCAATAATTTGTTAAATCGTAAAAGGAATAAACGCAAAAGCATAAATACGCTTAAACATTTAAATAATAATACAGTTACTACCAATAAATCAACATTCTCTAATATTTTTAACGAGCATTTCGCAACCGTTGGCTCAAAATTAGCTGCTAAACTCCCAAGCTCTGAGAAACACTTTACTAAGTTCCTCTATAAAGAAAAATCACCTTCATCTTCTTTTCTATTTCAATCAATAACTCCTAGTGAAGTTAAGCTTGAAATAATGTCAATGCCAGCGAATAAGTCACATGGATTTTACTCTTGCCCAACCTTCATATTAAAATATGCATGTGACTCTATAAAGGCTATACTAACCGACGTTTTCAATCTGTCTATGAAGACTGGAAATTACCCATCAAAGCTAAAAATGGCAAAAGTGATCCCAATTTTTAAAGCCGATGATGAACTAGACCCAAATAATTACAGACCAATCTCCTTATTATCATGTTTTAATAGAATCTTCGAAAAACTTATGCAAAAGAGAATGAAATTATTCATAGATAAGGAAGGAATTCTGTGCTCATCACAATATGGGTTCAGACAAAAACATTCAACTGAATATGCAATACTAGACATCGTCAATAAAATACAGTCAAATATGGACAAGGGACATTTTTCTTGTGGAATCTTCATCGACTTACAGAAAGCTTTTGACACAGTAAATCATGACATATTACTGAAAAAATTGGACTATTATGGATTTCGTGGAATTGGAAATGAGTGGTTCTCGTCCTATCTTAAGCAAAGAACTCAAACAACTGTCATAGAATCCTTTAGTTCAGACTCTTTAAGTATTACTTGTGGCGTCCCACAGGGCTCAGTGCTAGGCCCACTTCTCTTTCTTCTATATGTCAATGATATCTGTTCTTGTTCTTCGAAATTAAAATTCTATTTATTTGCTGATGATACAAATTTACTATTTTCCCATAAAAATCTTAAAGTACTTGAGTTAACTATGAACGAGGAACTTATACATGTCTATCATTGGCTAACCTCAAATAAACTCAGTCTTAATTTTAAAAAATCAAATTTTGTTATTTTTCGCCCTTATCAAAAGAAACTCTCCTTTACACCTAAACTATTTATCCATAATGCTAGTACAAATAGAAATTCACAGTTAGAATGTAAAGATTTTGTAAAATATTTAGGAGTTCTAATTGACCATAAACTCTCTTGGAATAACCACATCAATACAATTCTTTTAAAAATTAGTAGAACCGTCGGTCTTTTGTCAAAACTGCGACATTTTGTTCCCCTTAATACACTTGTTTCAATTTACCGTTCTTTAATAGCACCTTATATTCGATATGGCTTGATTGCTTGGGGTCAAACAAGCAAAAAACAATTAAACAAACTCTTACTTCTCCAGAAACGTGCACTTCGCTTTATACATTTTGCCAATCCCCGGGATCATGCTATTCCTCTTTTCATAAACACAAAAATATTGCCAGTAAACTTTCTTTATTATCACAGTGCTCGAAATTAGAAAAAAATCCAGGTTGTCCTTATGGCAAATGCCGGACAACCTGGCCCCTGACTTTGGTTGTCCTGATAAGGACTTGGTTGCCCTAGACATGTTCTATGATTTTTGCCTAGTTATAGGGTTTGACCAGAGAAATAAAATCCCTATCAGTATGCCTCTGTTTTCATAGTTTTCGAAGTGCTGCGAGTAATAAATATTTAATATTTCAAGCAAAGTAAGTATAACCCACCCATTTACTTCATTATAAAGCCAACAATTATTACTCTTACCTCAAAATCGTCGCTTGAAATATCTGTAAGCACTGATCCCACAGTGCCCCAGAAAAGACTAAATACGCATGCATCATAATATTTCGAGGAGGTCTGGGTTTGAAGACAACACGACAAGCTTATCCTGGCTTAAATCGTGGCTTATTGGATCGAACGAACGGCGTTCAATTAACGGTTACAACCTTCCATTTCCTTTGTTTTACAAATTGTCATGGATCCTCATCCATCTATCAGTATCAGGAGATAAACCTCGCATTTAGAGCTGTTTTCGTGTCTCACGTTTATAGCTTCTGTTCTTTATTCTGTTACGCATTACAATTTACAGTAATGTAAGTATTCAATTTTTTCCTAGGTTGTCCGACGAATTCTTCTCGGGCAACTAGCCCTTTATTTTTCCTAAAAAATGGTTGCCCGAACGAAGTTTTAGTTGTCTCGGGCAACCGGGCAACCGCTAATTTCGAGCACTGTTATCAATTACTTGCAGAAGCTATGTTTGACGTGAGTAACAGCGTTGTACCCACTAACATTCAGGAATTGTTTCTCCCGCTTTCTAGGGTCCACTCGTACAACACCAGATCGTCTACATCTCAAAACTTTTACGTAATGAAATCTAATCTTGAAATCCAAAAGAACTCCTTCTCGAGAATTGGTGCAAAATTGTGGAATCATCTACCAGCTGAGATACGCACGTCTCCGAAACCAAAATTTAAGAGTAAAATTCGTTCCCTATTATTTGATATACTTGAAACTGGTGATGCTTATTATGATTTAGATGAAATAATTTTTGAAATGAAGAAAAGAACATTTTGACTGTATTTATTAAGTTATTTAGCTATTTAATTTAATTTTTGTTTAACTCCTGCTTAGAATCATAGCCCACAAACGTTTCCTCTTCTTTTTTCTCTCACTTTACAAACACTTGAATACAGTTTTTTTTATAGCAGTCTTCTTTTTTTTCCTATATATTTCCTGGCCCGCCTAGACTAGCTCTGCTATTTGCGGTGCCAGGAAACCTGTAATACTATTTGTTTGTATAATACAATAAACTCAAACTCAAACTCAAACTCAAGCTTCGAGCAAAGACTGAAAGCGTTACACGGTCAGTGTCCTGTCTAGGAATATTCCGAATAATTAGGCTCTCCTGCGCCGCTTTTTGCGAAGATCGGAAAGATAACTTTGCAAGTTGCGTAAATACCCTGACCTCGGCTAAAATTTCCCGCCATTTTTAAGATCGGAGAGATAGCAAAGTTCCAGGTTGTGCAATGCGATGTAAAATTGATATGTAAATCATAAAATTCCCTAAAAACATCTTAGATTACAACCATTGTAATACTTTTGCATTCGAAGAGACGAAATTTCATGATTTATAAATAATAAGTTTGTACATATTATGATATGTAAATACATATTTTAGAGATAGCCTGATTTATAAATAATTGGAGTTGTTTCAATAATTATTTATATATAATTACTTTATCGGAAAAGAATATTTATAAATCAGAAAGTCCCTGAAATAATTATTTACATATCATCCGACAAGTTCTTATGTCTTATTTCTAAATAAATTGTCTGACATTTTCAATTATTTACATATAAGGAAATAATGGCTTGAATTCGGTATAAATAATAAATTTACAAACGGCACCCCATATCGAAGAGACGAAATTTCATGATTTATAAATAATAAGTTTGTACATATTATGATATGTAAATACATATTTTAGAGATAGCCTGATTTATAAATAATTGGAGTTGTCTCAATAATTATTCATATATAATTACTTTATCGGAAAAGAATATTTATAAATCAGAACGTCCCTGAAATAATTATTTACATATCATCCGACAAGTTTCAATTATATACATATAAAGAAATAATGGCTTGAATTCGGTCTAAATAATAAATTTACAAACGGCACCCCATAGTATGCAGCTTCATTGAATTTCAAAATCATTATTTGCGACAACACCGAAACCGGCACATACCCACCAATTTAAGGAACTTATCTATTTCTGGTGAACTTCACGTTTTCAAATAAAATGTTGAACCTCCAAAACGGGTCAGAGGAAGGGAAGATGCCAAGTATTCACGGCTGGGTTTGTGCTGTCGTGTCACGTTTCAGGTTTCACTTTCCCCATAAAATAAAACACGTTCGTCCATGTTTACCACAAATTTGTCAATTCTACAACGGCATCTCCATTTTAAATATCGGCTTCTAGATAAAGCCTCGGGAATGACGGACTACCTTTCATGAACGTTGAAAAATGAGATATAATTTTTACAGCTTCACTCAGTAGAGTGTACGAGCGAAAGATCTATAACATACAAAGTATAAGATATACTCTTAGCAACCAGCTAATTCTGGATGGTCTAATGGATAGCATTCCGGACTGTGGAGCAGAAGGTCCGAATTCAATTCACTGAGAGGGTATTCATGACTTCCTTTTTTTGTTCTTTTTTTTTAAACTGAATCGATTTTCTTTTCTTTTTTTCAAAGATACCCTTGTCTATATAGAATGTGAAGCTGTATGCAGGCCTTGGCTGCCTATTTTTTAAATTGGTAAATGGAACACGAGATGGCAGAGCCCTACAGGCCTTAGTAGTAATATTTTTAAGGGCCTAAGACAAATTTTTTATCAGGATTTTATAAAGGATTTTATCAGAAATTTTATCTCCCTATTAAAATATCCTAAGACAAATTTTTTATCAGGATTTTATCAAGGATTTTATCAGAAATTTTATCTCCCTATTAAAATATCCTAAGACAAATTTTTTATCAGGATTTTATCAAGGATTTTATCAGGAATTTTATCTCCCGATTAAAATATCAAGAATTTTATCAAGGATTTTGTCAAGGATTTTATCAAGAATTTTATCAAGGATTTTATCAAGGATTTTATCAGAAATTTTATCTCCCTATTAAAATATCCTAAGACAAATTTTTTATCAGGATTTTATCAAGGATTTTATCAAGAATTTTATCAAGGATTTTGTCAAGGATTTTATCAAGAATTTTATCAAGGATTTTGTCAAGGATTTTATCAAGGATTTTATCAAGGATTTTATCAAGGATTTTGTCAGTTAATTAGTTGCTAGCACAAATTTAAGAATGCTTAATAAAAAATCCTAAGACAAATTTTTTATCAGGATTTTATCAAGGATTTTATCAAGGATTTTATCAAGGATTTTTTAAAAAAATTAATTTAAATTGGTTTAAAGAGATGAAAATGGTAATAAAATTATGGAACAGCAAAAAGTAAAAGAACCCATTCCATCCACTACAAAATCGCTATATAAATCATTCAAAGATTTATTAGGAGGAGCTAACAATTTAGTTAGGAAAGGTATTAAAAAATTTTCAGATTTGATTATATCTTATGTACCAGAACCTATCAAAAATAGTATAAACCGTGCATCAACCTCTTTCAATCTAATAGCTTTTACAGGCTCTTCCCCAGTTATTCTCGTTGGTACACTATTCAAAGTTTTCAAAATATCTGGTAATCGTTTCACCCATACTTTAGATCGATCATCACTAATCATTTCTTGTGCATATTGATGACTAAATAGTTTTTCTGATAATGTTCTATTTGCTCTTTCAACAAATGCTTGAGCTCTATGGTTTCCAGCTTCACTTCTCTGGATGTTTACATTATGTTTTTTCATAAGTTTTGTTACATCTCCCATGAATTCTTTACCAGAATCGACAATTAATGTTTTAGGATATTTTAACTTTCTGGAGTATATTTTTGTTAAAGCTTTTGAAATCTCATTTGATTCTTTTGAGGTTAATGGTTCTGCATCTTTGTATCTTGAGGCAATATCAATCACAACCAGAGCATATCGATATGTCTTTCTTCCAACTCTATCATGTGGTAAAAATAATAAATCTGCTTGATGAATCTGATTTGGTTTTTCAATATTCCAGTGCGGTCTGGGGATATATTTTGGAGCTGGTAGATAGATTTGCCATAGAGCCTGTTTCTCAAGCCATCTTTTAGCCTCAGCTTCACTAACTTTTGCTTTCTCAGCTAATTTAGGAATGGCAGAATAACCTTTCCAATATCCATAAGTGGAATAATATATTTTTGATAACATTTTTCGTTACTAATTTAAAAGAATACTTTACCTATCTTTAAAATAATAACATGTCACAAGCTATACCTGAAAAAATTAATCCAAACAGGATTCCACTAGAGGATCTAGGTTTGAAAGCGGAATCGTCATTGAATCGAATTACACTAAATCCATCATCCGCTAGTCCTGGAGAAACCTTATATATAAATATTCCAAAACTTTCTGAGAATGTAGTGATTGTCCCTGGAAGTGTATCTCTACTATTTGACTTGACTGTTGAAGGTCATGATAACAACACCCTTGTAAATAACGTAGGCAGTAACCTTGTATCCAGACTCAGGGTTCTTTTTGGTGGAGAAACACTACAGGATACTCAAAGATACGATCTCTTTCAAACCTACCATGACTTATACTTAACAGCTGAAGATCGTGAGGATGGAATAAAACAAGGTATTTCTTCTGAAAACATGAGGAAGCTTAGGACAAATGCGGGTGATAAGGTAAAATCAGGAAATCCTAAGGAAGTGGCTCTTGCAGCAGTATACAACACCAAGTACCGTATCCCACTAAACCATCCTATTCTCAACAAGCATGGGGTTTTCTATCCAAAGGCGTTACCTCATTCACTAATATTTGAGATTACACTGGCCCCAGTTTACGATATTGTTGTTTATTCTGACACGACCAAGACTCCAACTTACAAAATCGCAAACCTTGAGTTGGAATATTCTTGTATCTCAAGTGAATACTTAGCTAGTGAGGCTCAGTCAGCTTATCAGGTTGGTAAAGTATTCTTTTACGAGAATGTCCTTCTCCACAAAACTTTTACCATCTCCAAACCTAATGACAGTTTCATAAACGAGAACATTAATCTACCTAGGAGATCAATGACAGGGATATTGTGCTTGTTCACAGATGGATACGGCGGAGGAGCACGAGATTCTGAAAAGTTTGTCAATCCGAATATTACATCAATCAAGATTAACGTTGACGGCATACTAAACCGTCTTTACTCCAAGGGAATGGAACCGTCAGACTTCTGGGATTCGGTAAAGAAACGTTTCGGTAGAGAGGGTGTCAAGCTAAATGATTTTTATGCCAACAAGTTTGCTATATGGATTGACTTGAGAACTCACCCCGACAATAGTATTCATGGAGGAGGGCTGGCCTTGAACAACACAAGAGATGGAGTAAAACTTGAAATGAAAAGAGAAGTTGGAGGATCAGGAAATATCACCTGTTACATGTTTGTGGTAGCCGACGCGTTGATGGAGATCATGAATTCAAACTTAAGATCAATTATGTATTAGTTAAAAAAGATGGAAGAATTACGAGAAAAAGTTCCTTTTCATTGCATTATAACAGGTCCAACAAATTGTGGAAAGACAAAGTACATCACTGATCAGCTACGAGGACCATTCCGAAAAGTGTTTGAATACATTGTTCTTATATGTCCGACTTTTGCTAAAAATAAAACCTATCATAAATTTGCTCACGGAGATAAACGTTTCTTGGTATTATCACCAGATGCTAGTAACAGCGATGAGATTAACGAGTTATTAACTGATTGTCAAACTTTGTTCTCTGGTACTAATACACTAATAATTTTAGACGACTGTGCTGTATCGAAAGAACTAAAGAAACGCTCAAACAAGTTTATAGATTTAGCATTCTCTGGAAGGCATCATGGATTATCAGTGTGGGTTCTCACTCAGCAATTAACATCCATAGCAAAACCATTCCGTGAAAATGTAGCTTGTGTGGTTACATTCCATAATCCATCACAAAAAGGTATGAAGATGATTTTCGAAGATTATGGAGGTGATTTAGACTCTGAAACTAGTAAAAAGTTTGTAGAACTACTTAAAACTGAAAAATATTCAAGACTCTGTTTATGTTTACGTTATCCATTCCAATGTTATTTAGAGATTCCCGCGGTGATTTAAAAGAATCTATGTACTATTACAAAATTGCAAGATGACGAGCGTTGAAGATTTTATTGAAGAACAACCAGAGGTAAAAGATGAGACTAAAGATAATGATGTCGAAATAAAACAAGAATCACTAGCTATTCTCGCATCTCTTGGAACTACAAAGGAATATTTAGGCGTTGAGATGAGTCTAGGTGATATAAAGAAACTAACGGTAAAAGATGTTGAAAAATATTATAATCGATATCAGGCAGTATTAGGTAAGAAAATTAATGGTGGATTAGTAGATTCATCTCTTCAATTAGTTTCTCATGTCATTTCTTACATGGTTCCTGTGGATGACATAGAAGCGCTTTGTAAAGACTTGAAGAATGATAAGTTGGTTAATCGTGAACTGACAAACTTTGTAGGTCTCTTAGCATTAAAAGGTGGAAGGTTGGTAGCACTTGCCAGCGGACTATTCCAGGTTGTAAAGCATATTAAAATCAACAAAATACAAGAAGTTTCAAGCACAAATACTGAGGATTCCAACAAAACTGAACAGACTACTGAGCACAACTGATTTAAAGATTCTTTATTATGGGAAATAAAATAATAATGTCTGATGAAGTTGAACAAATTACAATGGATCCTCCTACTCCTAAAAATAAGAAAGCTGTTAAGGAGAAAGATCCTAAAAAGGTTGCTGCTGGTAAGAAACTAGCAGAATATAACAAAAAAGCAAAAGAAGCGTTAGCTAGGGAAATGAAACGTGAAAAGGAACAAGCGGAGACTAAACAGGAAGAAAATTCCAATGAAGAAGAAGAAACCACAAAAGCATGGATTCCAGAGCTATCTTTTACTACTGTGTTATCTATTGTTGGAATAGGGTTTACTGCAGTTGACATGTTTATGAGGTATTACAAAAACAGAAAACCACCAACCCAACCACCACCCTCAAATATTCCTACCCAACCCACCCAACCACCACCTCAACCAACTCCGAAAATAGTAATGCTATGAGGAAAGTAGTTTAAAGATTTTATCTAACCACAATAAAAATCATGTCAACTGAAAACAAACTTATAAAAACTGTTACCGATTCAGCAGTCATTATCGGATTAGCCGCTGGAGTTGGATACGTAGCTAAAAAGGCTATGAAAGAATCATTCATCAACGATCCCTCCTCAAGTATTACAAACTATGCTAAATGGGTCGCTGTCCTATCCGGTAGTATGTACCTAAAAACTTATTTAGAAGATCAAAAGATTTTGCCAACTTAAAGATTTTACATATTGATCAATAAATGGCGGCAATAGCAATGATGGTTGGTGGAGCTATTTTGAATGCGACTACATTCGTTGGTGGTTCATATCTTGCAAAATATCTCTCAGGTGATAAAACAGATGAGGAGCGAATACGACATGACAAGGCAATAGAAAAATATCAAAAAGATTATGCTACATACCAGGAAAAAAGACAGAATCTCATTGATTGGTACTCTCAACAGCGGTATGATGAACACCAGGCTTCACAAAATATTTATAATACCGATGAAGCTTTGAAATTTTATAGTCAGACACATGAACCAAAATTCTCTGATTATTATAGACCTAGCAGCAATCAAAAGATGGGTGAGATGGTATATGTGGGTGGTGGTATGCTGGCATTGGGTTATATGGTCAGTAAATTATTTTAGGTAAGTGTGTGACCAGTTTAAAGATTTCTTACAGACAAGTAAAAAATCATGGCTGAATATGAAGAAATACCACTAGATGATATAGTTGATGATGATAAGGATGAAACATTTAATACGCCCCCAATCACAAAGACATCCACCACTTATCAAAATGATGCTTATGAGGAGGATGAGGATGAGGATGAGGAGGAGGATGAGGGAAGACCTATACTTAGTGAGAAATATGATGATAGGAGAGAAGCGCTACAATATATCAAACGTATATTTCCCGATTTCAACCCTTTGGATTCTACATTTACAGCAGAATGGGATAAGGATGGTAATTTGACGGTTAAATTGAGTACTCAGAGTAATGCTGTAGAACATACATTGATTGATAAAGATGGGGTAATCAATTATGATAATTTACCAAAAAATATCAAAAAATCTCTGGGTATTAGTTATGAAAAAATACTTGTAAGAAATGATAAGCTTAAGTCACAGTTGGAGGAAAAAAATGAAGAGATTAAAGAATTTCGTCGCGCCTTTGATGGATTGAAAGCAGCCACAGAAGTATATCCTCAGGAGATAGATCGCTATGTTGCTAAAGAAAAAGATCTGCGTGAATTCATTGAGAAACAACAAGAAAGAATAGCGAAAACAGCGTCTGAGAAACTTTTGAGTGAAAGCTATTTGGATACAGCTGTTAAACAGAAGATAGAAGCTAAAACAGAGGTTGAGAAACTTTTGAGTGAAGTGAATCGATACAAAGATGAACTCGACAAAAATAAGAAGGGACTGTCCAATTTAAGAAAGGTAGAACAAAGTAGAGATCGGTTACTCTCCAGGGTCAATAAATTGGAAGAGATGGTTAGAAAGCAGATAATCTCAAACGAAGATCAAATAGCCGATCTCGAGAGACGAAACGAGTCAATAATAGAAAGACTGCCATTAAGAGAGCGGGTAAAGGCCATCTTCAAGAAATACGGTTTTACAGTCTTTGCCGTTGTGAGTGCTGTAGGTGTGGTCATTGGTGTTATCGTTTCTAATCTTTCTAAAGGTCTAACCAAATTGGGTAAAGGAGTTGGTGCTGGGTTGAAAACGATTGGTAAGAAACTCGGTGAAATATTGCCTGGAATGGTTGGAGCTATCGTGAGCTTTCTGTTCAAAACAGCGGGGGATGTTATTGGGTTTTTAGGTAAGAACGCTTGGCTGTTGATAGTGGCTGTGGTTCTATATTTTGTGGAACAATTTAAAAAGAAGAGTCGCTAAGTAAAAAAAACATGAATGATACAACGTTTTTATCTATCGATATGCTAACTTCTGAAACAAGAATTTATCTAGATCCACCCTTAACCAATGTAAAAGAGATACAAATGCAATTTAGTTACTCGAATATATTATCGTATAGTAATCCTATGTACTTAATGTGTGATCTTATAGAGCCAAAGTCTTCATATTCCAATTGTTGTATACCCGAAGGTGAAAATGTAGAACTTAAACCCTCACAAGTACTAGCTGTTATTCCATCTCAAAAGCATCCTTGTTTAAGAGTTCCACAAACCAAAAATCCAGTCAACTACTTTACTTTATGGATTTTAGATAAAGATGGAAGAAAGTATAACTTAAATAACGAACCTATTCGAATTCATTTAAAGATTTCCTGTTGATCAGTAAAATATGGAAGAATACAATAGAATTTATCCACAAGTGCCTATGAATGGGGACCCAAATAATTTCAGACTTCAAAAATCCTGTGAAGTAGTACATAATCTTCAGAAGGAAATTAGACATTACGAGGATGTTAGAAAAAAATACAATAGAGCGAGGGGGATATTTGCTAAAATCAGTGTTGGTTGTGGGGTTTTTTCAGTTATACTATCTGCAAGTGGACTGGGAACCTCTCTTACTGGTTTTGGTGCTGTTGTTGGTATCCCATTAGGAGCGGTGGGTGGTCTTTGTGGAGGAATATCAGTCGGATTCGGTGCGGCTTCTAAACGACTTTCACATAAAGTTAGTAAACACGAACAGACTGTTTCTCTAGCAAAAGCAAAAGTAAACACAATTCACGACTTGGTTTCAAAGGCACTGAAAGATAACGCTATCTCTGACCAAGAATTTTCGATAATTTTAGCGGAGGTGGACAAGTTTGAAAAACTAAAACTCGAAATCCGACAAAAAAACCGGAAAGATACAGAAAAAAACTTAAATATGAATCAGATAAGAACAGAGGTTCGTGCGGAAATTTTAAAGGAGTTAACCGGTCCCGTACGTTGAAATTTTCATTTGAGCGAACGCCTGTAGGATGGAATTATGAGGTTGGTATTAGAAAAGAACGGTGTTGATTTAAAAAAATCTTATTATCAACATAAATAATAAGATGGGCTTACTTAATGATTTCAGAAATAGATATCCAAAGGCTGATCACAGTCAATTCGAAGTTGTAGCTGATCCGTATGGTGGTTACATTAGGTGGAAAGTTAATGGGACAACAATCATGTCTTATGATGACCTCACTGGAAAAACATGGATTGAAGACCTATCACCCCGTTTGAAAAAACTGCTATGGAAAGATTTAGGATTGGATGATAATGTATTGAGTTCATTCCCAAAGAGTTTAACTATAACCAATCGATCTTACCCAATACCTGCAATTGATTTTGATGACTTTACAAGTAATATCACAAAAATGCTAACCTCATTGGATATATACGTATCAAATACCAAAAAATTCACCGCTAAGATGCGTAACATATTTACATCCCAAGTTGTTACTTTCAAGTTTGGTAAACAGAGTAGAAAATGGTTGAACGCTCCTGATATGAATTATTGGCCCCAACAACTTAACTTTGCGGTTTGGTGTGCGACATCTGGATGTGGTATAAGTCCTTTCGAGAGCCTAAATTACCCTAAAGTCGTGAGTAGCTTCATTAAGTTTCATGTGTATTTCACTATAAGGCGGATATTATATGAATTGAGTCTTCCAGACTCAACGCAAACACACTCAAAGCAACACGAAAATAATATAGACTCAACACAACATGAAAAGAATATATTAGCATTTATAGTTGTAACTGGTGGATTAGCGTGGTATCTATTTCGGTAGAAGGCTGGTTTTTTTTATCACAGGTTGAATAATATAGAAATTCTTGTTATGTAACACTGACTTGCGTTATATAACTTAATGTTTTTGTTGTGTATCTTGTGTTGTGTGACACTCTGTACACTTCGACTTTATTATATTGTGTTCACATATGCATAACCTACACCACCATATTTGTTTTCCATGAATACATATTCCTTTCCCATTACACTCTTTACATACATACCTTTCCCGTTTATGCTCACAAAGACTACCACCGTTGCATTCTATACATCGCGTTTTCCTTTTATTATGGGGACATATTTGTGATCCTCCGCATAACTTACAGATATATTTAAACTTTCCATGAATACACTTATATTTATTATTTTTTGGTTCGTGTGAGTCAGCGAACTTGTTAATCTCTTTCTTTATCAGTTCATCAATATTATTCATGTTAGTGACTTGTGGTGTTGTTGGTTGTTTTAGAGCTTCAATGAGTTCAGCTTTACGCATTCGATACCATCCTTTAATACCCTGATCTTTGGCAAGGACTCTCAGCTCTTTTACTTTCTTTTGTTCCATCTTTTATTACCATTTTCATCTCTTTAAACCAATTTAAATTAATTTTTTTAAAAATCCTTGATAAAATCCTTGATAAAATCCTTGATAAAATCCTGATAAAAAATTTGTCTTAGGATATTTTAATAGGGAGATAAAATTCCTGATAAAATCCTTGATAAAATCCTTGATAAAATTCCTGATAAAATCCTTGATAAAATCCTGATAAAAAATTTGTCTTAGGATATTTTAATCGGGAGATAAAATTTCTGATAAAATCCTTGATAAAATCCTTGATAAAATTCTTGATATTTTAATAGGGAGATAAAATTCCTGATAAAATCCTTGATAAAATCCTGATAAAAAATTTGTCTTAGGATATTTTAATAGGGAGATAAAATTTCTGATAAAATCCTTGATAAAATCCTGATAAAAAATTTGTCTTAGGATATTTTAATAGGGAGATAAAATTTCTGATAAAATCCTTGATAAAATCCTGATAAAAAATTTGTCTTAGGCCCTTAAAAATATTACTACTGCCTTTCTTGATTAAATTATTTGAATGAGTTCTGAAATCTAAAATTCTTCTCATGTGTTACCGAATGCATTCATGAGTTTGTTCATAGGAGCCTTTGATTAACTCCTTGTACACTCCTCTTATTGAACACAACTGACACTGCAAACTAAAATGGATTGACAAAACAGTTTCAAAAAATTGAGCGGTTTGCGTGTTAAGGGTTCACAAAGGCAACCCAGTGAAGGCTTTTGAAGCCTCTTGTTGTTCACGAACCCTCGCGGCACACCCTTATCCAAAATTCGCGGGAGTACCCCCCGGGGTGCTGTCTCGCTAAGGCTCGCCAGCAAAAACAGCAACGGTTCAGAGAACAGTATTTTGAGTCTCTAATCTAAGTCTTATAAGACTTAATAAAGAAGTTCTTGATCGATGATTGTTTCAATGAGTGGAGTTGTGAATCCACCAAGAAATTTTTAACGCGTGCAACGGATTTACACAGTTTTTTGTTGCCCTGCCAATCAGAAAACTCCACCAACTTATTAACAAGACCGAGAGCTCCCTTGACAGAATTGACCTCTGGAGTCTTCAAAGGAAGATCAAATTGATCAAGTAGTGTAATCTTATTAAAGTGTTGACTAATACGAATTAGAGTCTTTGAGTGGTCGCTTACGAGAGCTTAAAAACAAGGAAAAGACCAGTTAGTAATTCCCAAAAGTGGTCGCGGTCGCCCACGGGAGCGGTCGCTTACGAGAGCTTTTAATTACAGAGTTTGAGCAGAAGCCCATCCTGGTTTGAGTGACAATTCAAACAGGATTTCTCAACGTTGGTCGTAACTAGAGCTGGACGCTTACGAGAGTGGTCGCAGGGAGAGCTTCGACATCCAATAAAGCTAGTTGCTCTTGAAACTTTTTTTCTGATAAACCTTTGTGTCATTGCAAAAGCAAGGGGTACGGTATTTCTAAAGTAAGTGAGAGCCTTTACTGCAAAGGTTTTGATGCGTAGCGCAAGTCAGTTTCACTAACATTAACCTTTTTACTCCATATTCTCGCATACAACTTCTGCGTTCACGCTTCGTCTGACATTTTGCTTGCTTATTTTTTTGGAATTTCCCGCATTTCTGATAAACCCATGATGCAATGCTTTCATAATGGCACGTAATAACAGAGAAAAATATGAGTTCAAAATGGCGATTAAAGTGATTCTCACTTGCTGACAAATAAGGCTGGCTCCTACTCCGTGTACCGGCACAGATGACGTAAAACAATGCCAGACAATAAAAAAGATGTTACTGAATAATTTACATACAATGGTGAAACTATATGGTACGTCACCTGTTCCGGTACACGGAGTAGGAGAAAAGTAGCTCAAATCGGTTATCCATGAAAATACCTCATAAGACGTTGAGAAAAAGGCTCGTGAAATTGACGCATCGATGACTTTCCTTTTAAATCTTGCCAATGTAGAGCGGCAGTTTTTCCAACATTTCATTTGTGCTGAGAACAACGAAGAATGATCAGGAAACCTTATTTTTGGGCTTAAAACAAATCTTCAGCATGTAGATAGTCGAATCGGATTTGTGGGCCTCAAACATTGCTAACTTGGAATAGATTTAGGACCGTTCTGCGGCAGCAGGTTGGGACTATTTTTAAGACCAAGTATGGCGGATATCGTAGAAAAAGGAGCAAGTTTCATTCGCGTTGGGAAGAAACAAGTACTAGTCGCTATATGTTTGGAACTGCTATGTTCAAAAGCAAGAGCAAACATGCGTTTTGAGAACTAGATCCGTCGGCTTGTAAAACAAGTTACAGTAGAGGAGGAAAAAAAAAACAATTTAATGCAGTAGATCATATTTTCCATACATTTCTTTGTTGCGTTTTCTGCAGTGCTTTAAATTTTAAGTCCAAAAAGGGATGCGAATCGCATGCGCAGCGGCCAGGGGAACAACAAGAGAAGTTGAAAACGAAAATATGAACTAAAAAGTTAGAAAAACAATTACCTGGCAATAAAACACACATGCGTTATTGACCAAGCGTGAGGTTAAGATGGCTACATATTGGTCAAGTTCTTTTTTGCGTTTTTATTGACCGCGACCAGGAGCCGAGACAGTAAAAACGCAAGAAAGAACGAGGCCAATATCCAGGCATCTTGAGCTATCGTGTTTTGTTTAGCGGGACAGCGCGGGAAGTCCCGAGCTAGGGTAGCTAGCAAGATAGGCCCATCTTGCCGTCTTGCGTAGCCAATCATACAATGGGCGCGCAAAGGAGTATGGTAAAAAAACGTTGCATTGTGGTTAAAATACAGATGCAAAAGTCGCATTATTTTATTTGCAGGCTGTATATAGCCCACGCGGCCGCTATTACAATGGGTGGTTTACTGTACTTTCGAATTGCACATGCACTATTTTACGGAGAGCGCAGCGAGTGAGTTAAATATTGTTCTTAATCCTCTGTGATGAAACTGCTGGGAATGACATCTTTCATATTCTCACTGTAATGAGGATCATTTTGTATGGACTGAACGAGTGGTGTATTTTCTAGTAAAACAATCGCGTCTACGTAACGAAACGCTGTTGACATGGAAAATGAAAGAGAAGGATGGATAGGTTTCCGGATATGCGGATTTTGCCTTTTGTGCGCGCTGTTAATACTATTTGAACGGCCAATTCTGTGGACCAGCTGAACATTTTCCCTCGATTCTGGTCTCTGCTTGTCAGGATCTTATTGTGGATCTGAAAACTACACTGTGGTCGGCCTTGGTTGAGTGTTTAGTGTTCAGTTGACCAAATCTTGTTCAGTTTTATTTTCCCCAACATCTTGTGAGGTATTTTGACGGATAACCGATTTGAGCTACTATTTTCTCGCGGATCGACCGTTCATGGATAAAGTACGGACCTCGGCGAATATTGCATTACCCTCGCTTCAGGTATCACTGGAAAGAGTCCATGTACGTAAACAACAGATCTTCGTAGGGTAAGTTACTACTTTGTATGTGTAAGTGGATTTTGAAGGACAATGCTAGTTGGCATGTTACTGTTTATCAATCAGCCTGACCCGCGCTTTAGTTCTCGTTGTTGTTAATAGCCAACTTAAAGCCAATATTCTAACAGCTATCGTCTACAGGAAACGACACAAGCGAGTTAGTAAGGGTGACAACAGCTTGCTTAGCTGGAATAACTCTACTGCTGAAAGTTACGAGCGCTTTGCTTCTTGCTGCATTGCTGATTTCGCGACTCTCGAGTTCATTCTACAGACTGTACAATTCCCTAATCACCCACATCAACCAACACATCGCTCGGTCCCTCGATTTGCTTTATGGCGCTATGAAACGGTTTGAGGTATTTATTACCTTAAGTAATGTGACCATCTCTGAGTATAAACACTGCATTTCCTACATTTTTCTAGTTTCCCAAGTCACGCTATATGTTGAATGGGTCAAACCTCCAAATTAATTCTTGACTGATCTAAAGTAACCAACATGAAATCCTACAGCCGAAATGCTTCGTTATGAAGTCTACCTTTGTATTCGATCCTAAGCTTCATTCATCTGCGGATCATGCAGTGCTCTTCTCAGTCTAGCGCTGCTTTCACTCAGTGCAGGAACCCAGTGGGTTCCGATGCTTTCAGGGTGTATGTATGATACATCAAACTGTGTCTTTAAAAATCGCGAGAGTAAAGTTAGATTAATCCGGCTTCGCTCATTACTAGTAAAGCGTAACTTACGATATCCCATATCTCCCAATGATCAATTTTAACTGCAGCGTTTGGGAAATTCAGAACGCAGCCACTTTTTGTGTGTGTGCAACTCTCATGTACACTGCAAAACTAAAAGTAGCCGTTCTAAAATTTGCAATGAGAATTGCATATCTGTGGCAAATGCAAAACGATACCCTGGCTAATCTCTGACAAGCATGAACCGTTTGCTTGAATTTTTACAATGCTCATTAATGTTAATTACCTTAAAGTTAATTACTCATTAAAGTTAATTACTTTGTATGTGGGTTTTAATGGCATGAAAGACCAGGGAAAAAATTTCTCGGCTAGCACTCAAAACTCGCGCCTTAGTACGGATCTAAAATCTTATTCGTCTATGCGTTGACCTCTTACATTAGTTTTTTTTAGTGTACTGATGACCTCTTACATTAGTTTTTTTTAGTGTACTGATGACCTCTTACATCTCCTTTTTAGTGATGCCGAAAGCAATAGGATAACAGTCAGCCAATCAAATCATCAGGGGAAAGCCCCTGAAAATGGCATGCCCAGGCTTGTTTCTTAGTGCATGAATGCATTCTACTGCGCGACATTTCGTCAAATTATTTTAATTTAGTCTTCCTCCATTTGAAATAAGTCTCGCATACCCCTTTTAAAAAAACTGAAAAATCAAGCCGATGCTGCAAACTCTCAGAAATGTCACGCAGTTAAAAAGTGGCAGCTAAGCTGGCTGCCAGAGCATCGGTTATTACGTCTAAATGTCCGAATATGTTTATGTGAATTAGAGAGTATCGACTTGGGCTCAGCAAAATGAGTTCTCCCCGTCTGCTTGTAACTGGACTGTTAAATTTACACAGTTGGCGTTACTTAACTTGTCATTGGTAGCTTAGGGACGGACCATTAGAAAAGTGATGGGGGGGGGGGGGGTGAGGAAAAAACCAAAAAAAAAAATTCATGTAAGGGAAAATGCCAAAAAAAAATTCATGCAAAGAAGAAGGTAAAAAAAAAATTCAGGCAGAAGGAAGGTCCAATTGTGACTTTTTCACACGTAGTAAAAAATTCGTGCAGAGGGGTTCACCTGAAAAAAAAAAAAATCCTGCACAAGCAGTGAGCGAAAAAAATTTTGTGCAAGCTGAAAATTCCCCCCCCCCCAATCTTTTTTCTAATGGTCTGTCCCTTATAGGTATCTATTTCCGAAATATCGATTATCACGAAATTCAAGAAAGTATTTAGGATACGATACCATTATGAACTTTGCTTCTGCATGTGTTAAGTCCGGCTCGCGGTTCTACGTGGTCCCTCGAGGGACTCACCAATCTGCGAAAAAGATGTTCAGAGTACAATAAGATGGAAGTGTAAGGCGGCAATATTTTTAATAACAATCGTCCGGAATCTTCACTTCCTTGCGTGCCTGGGAAACGCGAATTACTAGCCTCTCTGTTTCCTTTTCAATTGTTTAGAACGGGGCTTCACCGTGACATCAACTGTATCGATTGGTACATTGCTTTCGGGCGAACCCCACATACCACAGGATGTTAGCAAGTTCTCGTATGATACCCCAGCTGCCTTCGGGAAATATTTTAGTCCGCTGTTGCCAGTGAAAGGAAATTATTGCTGCTTATGTAATAAATTACAATCGAATATCGCTATCTCGAACTATTTTTCGTTTCCCTCTAGAGTTCAAGATAGCAGGGTTCAAATGTACCTGGACAGCACTTTACTATTGTCCCACCTTTTGCTTCGTTTCAACTGACAACCGGGTGAAATTCTTTCAATGCGGCCCGGTACATTTTCAAACTATTGAGCGGCTTTTAAACAGTAAACTTGATTAGATCTAGAACGATCATTTGTCGTGTGCCTGGTTCCGTGAGCTGGCAAGATAAGGAGAATGATGATGCTCTGGTCAATAAAAACCCTAAAAAAACTCGGCCAATATGTGACGACCTTGACTTCACGCTTTGTCAATAACGCATCTATCGAAAAAACGTCATCTTTCTTCCATTGTAGCTGAGAAAGTAAAATGAATTGAATTAGGAGCCCACGAAGAGAATAAAATCGAGTTTATTTTAAAAACGTACTAAAAAAGATTCGATAACTTACCCCCCAAGATGTCGGTCCTCCTGCCCATGCAATCTCTTATATTGTATTTTCACTGAAATCTGTGAGCCTGAGTTTCTTGGCAGACAACTTCAAATATGATATCGTATCTTCTGGAATGAGTACAAACACAAAACAAAATGTAGTGGATGTCAATATATAAGCTTAAAAGGAAGAGGCTTTCTTTTGTTTTCCGGGACAACGCGGGAAATCCCGAGCGGGTAACAAAGGCGCATCTTGCCCGCTCGGTGAACCTGCTCTGCGATCTCGGTCGTATAATCGTAATCCTTTGGTAAGTGACATTATAAAGTTGATGCCTTTTATTCTTGGGAGGGGAGGGGTGGAGATCTAATTCTTTAGAATATTGGTTTTGCTTTCTTATATTCGAGGTAGGTAAAATTCTATGATTAAAAAATTTGATCATAAGAGATCCGTGCGGCAGCTGTCTCTGTGGAATCTTGTTTCTGGGCAAGGGTTGAAATGGACAAATTTAAGTCTGTAAAAATCATCTTATGTAGCGGAATCAAGCGTAAGTAAACCGAATAGGAAGTCATGACAAATATGATGACATCATGAGTGTAGTTTCTTTGGGAACCAACCTCTTTAATCCGTTCGAATATCACTAGGACGAAACTCGTCCTATTTGGTAAGACTTTTGTCGGCTTGAAAGTATTACGAAAAACATGTACACAACGTTCAAATACGAGGGAGCACGATAATAAAGCGCTGCCCGTTTTTTTACGAGGCTAGCTTACCTTCAGTTATATACGTGCGAAGAGATGACGTAAGCTTACGGATACTTCCCGGCATCCCTCAGTTGTTGGTACAGTCGTAAACAGGATTGAAAGAGTTTTCTTCAATCTTTTTTTTTCGGCGATCCTCTTTCTTTTCTACCCATGCCAACTATGTTCTTGGGAGTTGTTTCTTTGTATGTATCCCCTGATTCCTGCCAATAAGACAGGATTAAAGATTTCGGACCAAGCAACTGGCTAAAATGCTTTTGAAGTGGCTTGTCATCGTGGGAAACTCCAGAAAATGCACAGTTGTATATAGAAGGATTGGTGCAAAATGGTGCATAGAAATACGAGGTGTGACATAATTGCTTGTCGCATCTGGCATCTCAAATTTTCTTGGTCGCAGCCTGCATTTTGTCTGGCATTTGGAATTTTCCAAATTTGAATTATGCGTGCCCTCTGCCGCAGAATCGCGCTGCAAGGAAATCTTGGCGTGATACAGTAAGACGGTTTCGTTTTGTTGTCTCTGTCATTTGGAATTGTCCGTAGGACCCCTGTTTCTCTCTCTCTTTTTTGTTTTCCCGTAATATAA
This sequence comes from Ricordea florida, assembly GCA_949710005.1. Lineage (NCBI taxonomy): Eukaryota > Metazoa > Cnidaria > Anthozoa > Corallimorpharia > Ricordeidae > Ricordea > Ricordea florida. The sequence goes on along the minus strand of OX453276.1, from coordinate 23,724,003 downwards.
GCACCCCACCCTCCTGCCGCATAAATTTGTTTCGTTCCCTCATTCCTACACGCTTCGAGTACAAAGGATGACGGGAATGTAGGTGAAAAGTGATGGCTCCGTTGGTAAAGAAGACGCGTTACCATTTCCAGGTAGTAGTACCATGCTAGCGGTTGTCTTGAACAGTTAGTTCAAGTAACTGTCAGTTAATACTTTATCGTTTATTTTACTTTATCTTTCGTTCTTTTAAGGGACCGCCCTATAAGAAAAGGAACAGTCTAAACTCTCGCACAAAATGGCGAATTTGTAATACGACAAAAGGAAGAATCCAATTCATGATCACGGCTGTTGTTGAGCACGAAAAATATTTATCCTTCTGGAAACTTTGCTAGAAGGAAAAAAGGCATGCTAGTTCCCGGAATGTGGTATTTTATGTTTCGCAGCGGGATTATATGCCTGTTGGCATGTATGTCTCGGGAAAAGTTGTTGAGGTTCTATACATTTACAGAAGCAACTGGTACAGATTCAGTTTGACTTTTTAAGTATAAACCGACACTTGCTGCAGCAAAGAAAGCAGTACAGCGAAAATCCGTGACTGACTGACCTATGCCATGACCTTGAATCGCACATACAGTCGAGTTTTTATAATGACATGTCGTTTCATGGTTAAAGCCGCCATTCCTTGAATTGTGTGGTGCTTAGAGTTCGCATGGTTTGTCGATCACTTATACCTTGCTGAACGAAATGGAACGATTGGAAGTTTTCAGTCTTTCAGCGTTGAGAAAATTTTGAAATTGACTTTTTGTCCGGTTAGAGTTTTGTCGATATTATACCGGATAGCTTTTCGTGTCGTCATGAAAAATGGGCTGGCCAAGTAGAAACGAAAAGGGCTCAGAACTGAAACAAGACTGGCGGGCCGAAACAAAATTCGCTCCGAAGCAAGTGTTTTGTGTGAGAACAAAAGGCCTGTCCGATTTGTTTTTGTGTAAGTCTTGGCTAATCTGTGATAGGTTGTAAAAGGTTAATAAAATGGCCTCAAAAGATGTGAACAGATCGGCAAAGGAACACATCGGAAAATTCAAATGGTAACAGCTGTTGTGAGTGTCTTTCCTTCCTTAGACACTGGTTGCCAGTTGTTGTGTATGGAAATAGTATTGCTAAAACTTATTTTGTGGGGAAGGGAGTGTCTACAATATGGTCAGGGGATTGTGTTGGAAGGGGTCGTCCTTGGAATGCTTTTGCAGTGCATCAAATCTATTCTCGGTTATATTTTTCTTCAGGGTGGTGATAACATACAAAAAAATATAAACTTCTTCATAAAAAGAGACTTGTAGTTTTACCACGAAAGGCAAAACATAATCATTGGTAGCGTCTTTGTTTCAAAAAGCTTCAGCAGTTTGCAAAATAATGCTTCTGATTTTTTTGCTTTAACAGGGGGCTGTTTCTGATAAAAAGAGTGTCTTGCAAGTTTTTGGCCCAATCGGTTGACACACAAGGAGGTATTTTGCTCTTCAGTTGTCACTACGTTTAACATTAAATAAATGTTATGTAATTACGTCATAAACTGTTAACTGGATCCTGATGTTGGTAAAGCATACTGTTTACCGGTGCAACATACACTGGAGCTGCATGTTTAGATGTTCTGGAAACATGAGTATGTGATATATATGTTGAAGTTGAATTTTTTTCCTTGGTTTAAATTTTATTTTCCTTTGCTTTTTGGTATGGTAATGTATGACAATGAATTTGAAACAAAGTAAAATAAAATTTAAACCAAGGACAAAATTGAACTACAACATATACATACTTTTTTCATAAACAGTTGGCTCTGTTCAGAACTTTGTAATGGAAACTTCAATACAGCATGCATTAAGTAAATGTGATGTAATCATGGTCACATGGTCAGACATTCTTGGCTATACATGTCTAGTAGTGTGTTATCCCTAAAACATGTATTGAGTAACTTTACATACTATAAAGAAAGTGATCATACAGGTGGCAACACTGTTTTGCCTCAGCCTTTAGCTGAATACAGTAGCTGGTAATGCAGACTGCCACTATACCTGTATCTCATGTGCATAAGTGACCGTGATTTATACATTTTGATTAAGGCACACGTATATAATTTTGTCATAAACTGTGTGTAATAATTGGCCTTGCTAAATGCAACCACATTCTGATTTGCACATATATAGTATACAGATGTATGTGATATAAGATGTATAGTGCTTTGTCACACTGTGTTGGCTGTGTTCAACAGTGGCTATGTGGGTGCACAAAGTAACATGCTGTAAACGTGATCTCATGTTGCATACCAAGTGTACATTAATGATAATAATACTCTAACTTACCGTGTATTCTCTGTCAAACTGGTAACTGTATACAGCTGTCTCTACATTATGCACTGAGAAAAATTATTTGATATGAACTTGATCATGACATAAATTCATTATTTTGTTACACCATTTTGGCATTGCCCACAGTCATTATAATATTATGCATGAAATAAGTTTATTATAAGTTTACCTGATTGCATGAATATTTTGTCACAAACTGGTGGCGTTGTCTAGATGCTGGTAGTAGAAACTAGAAACATGTCTCAATAGATTTTAAAGGTGTTAACAATGTGACTAAAAGTACTTTCTTGGCGACTAAAAAGTCGCGTTTAGTGGTGACCATTTTATTGTGATAAATAAAAGACTTAAGGTGAAAAACAATTTCCTATAAGTCTGGTTTTTGCTTTGCTACAAAATGAATTGATCAGAATAATGCAAATTAAGTTTTTTTATCTTCAAATGTGTAACTTTAAAATGACCTTCAAACCACTGCTGCATTTTATTCATGGTGATCGTGGTAACAACATTTTTTTGAAAGGCTGCTGACTATCAAAGCACTTTGTTGCCAGGACTGGCTTTCAAAGCGCCTGCTTTCTTTCATCCAAAAGCCATAAATTAATTATCTGTAGTGGAGGAAACACTGAGTGATTTTCATAGTTTGCTGCTGTCCAGTAAATGCCAGGAAAAAAGATTGTTGTTGGAGTGCAAGCAAGAAGAGTTTCAATAGCTTTCAAAATCATTTGGTGAACAACAACAATGCGGTTCATATCTGATTTTCTGTTACTGTACTTTTTGCCAACTACATTATTGAATTTGGCAACCATTTTTTGTTTGAAAGTCGCTAAATGGCAACTTGGGAATTTTTTCAATTTACAGCCTTGCGATTGTGTGATGCATACATTATTTAATGACAAACTGTCTGCTTTTTCTTACTTTGAGTAATGTGAAGTGTCTGCAACAGGCATGGGTAAATGTCATGCAATTTGACTACCTTTCTCTTCGTTTCTTTTCCTGGATTATAAGATCATCCATTTTAGTGAATTTTTAGTTCTGAACTGGAAATTTCAAGCCGTTTTAACAGTGATTTCACGAGCAATCAACATTCACAACATATAGACCCCATTTTGATTTTGTGATTGCTACCTGACTCTATCAAAAAAAAAAATATTTGAGGGCCATTTCATTTTGGAATGGGCCACTAAGAATTCAAGGAAACTGGCGCGACTGACCACCAAGCAGTGAAGTTAATTTTTAGCCCTGCATGCGCAGTGTAAATATGATGTAAAGTAAGCAAACTTAAGGTTACTTCAAACCTTCACGGGTGTCCTCCAGAAAAAAAATTGTATGCGTGCTGTTTTCAAGGAAGCCCACACAAATCATATATCAACAGAAAGGTTATTAAAAATAAATGTAGAATTCAATAAAATTGTTTTGTCTTGGGTTTTGCTTTCCAAAGAGGGCAGAAGCCATCAACTCCAAAATGACTGACTGATGTTCCAGCGAATTAATCGGGTATCAAATGTGATCATTCACACAAAGTAACTGTGTATTGTTAATCACAAAGCATTAGTTTCCAACAGGGTGTCAGCATTTTCTTTTGTTTCTATTGGTTATCTTTTTATAGATCTGTCAAGTTTGACTATCCAAAACTTTTCGTAACCTGTTGTGTTAGAGGCTGCCATGAGAAAAGTATTTAAAAGAAGGGATTCTCTCGAAAAACGAGTGCAAGTTTTTGCCTTCTGAAGATTTATAAACATATCGTGCCTTTACAGAGGAATGTGTCAACTTGAGAAGCTGCCAGCCAATGAAATAACAGAACTCCTAGAGTTCACAATATGCAAACGTAAGCTTCATGGGAAAGTGATAGTGTCGCAGTCATGCTCCAGGCGCACATGTTTTAGCTGTGGTCAGCTATGGGCAAAATGAAGGGAAAGTGATGTGCTTCCCCAAAACAAAAACAAACGGAGGAAAAAGTGCTGCCGCATGGTTTCAAGGAGACACTCGTTATAATGGACTCCTCCGGTATCTTCTCCTCACTCCATATCCTGTTGCAGAGGTCCAAAAGAACCTCTTCTGATTTGTCCCCTCCCACATAAATTGCCTCTGGTGGTATATTGTCACATCCTGCAGCCTTCCCGTTTTTAACTTTTTTATAGCATTCTTGGTTTCAATACGTGTGATGCGACTTGTCCTGATGTTCAGCTCGTCATTTGGCTCCACCTCTGGTGGGTTGAGCGGCTCTTCCTGGTTAAGCACTGTTTGAAAGTGTCCCCCCCACCGGTGCATCTCCTCTTCAGCTGACCTGAGCAACAAACCTGCCTCGTTTCTCACTGGCTTACATGTATTCTGGTACCTCCCACTTAACTTTCTGGTGATCTCGTACAAAGTTCTTGCATCCCCTCTCTTTCCAGCCTCCTCAGCTCTCTCAGCTTCTGATTTCACATACACCCTCCTGTCTCTCCTGCACTTCCTCCTCACCTCCCTATTCAGCCCTTGGTACCTTTGGTTTGCATCTCTCTTCTGCTTTCTCGTTCTGGTCATGTTCGTGGCGTTTTTTGCCACCTTTCGCTGCTCAATTATCTCCCAAGTCTCCTTGCTGATCCACTCCTTCCTTTTTGCCGTTGCCCTACCCAGCACCTGCTCGCAGGTCTCCACGTAACCTTGTTCGATCAGCCTCCATTCATCATCCACTGGCAGCGCCTCCCCCTCTGTCAACTGCTGCAGACCCTCAAATCTGTTGTGCAGCGCTAACTTGAATGTGTTCCGAACCTCCAAGTCCTTCAGCTTACTAACCTCAAAACGCACTCGGCTACTTTCCCCTTTCCTCACTTTTGCAATCTTTAACCTGACTTTTGCCCTCAGCAGATGATGGTCCGACCCAATGTCTGCCCCACGCAACACGCGAACGTCCTGCAGTGAGCTCTTCCATCTTCTGCTAAATGCCAGGTGGTCGATCTGGTTTACAATAACACTGTCAGGGGACCTCCATGTCCGCTTGTGATACTCCTTATGAGGGAACAGCGTTCCACCGATAACCAGCTCATTTGCGTGACAGAAGTCTGCCCACCTCTCACCATTTTCATTCATCTCAGCTCTTGCCCCATGTTTACCCATCACCTCCTCTCTGCCTGTATTATCCATCCCCACCTTAGCATTCATATCACCCATGACGATCTTCACATCTCTGCATGGCACCTGATCCAAAACCACCTGTAGTTGGTCGTAGAAATCATCCTTCGCCTCCTCCGTTGCCTCATTTGTTGGGGCATAGCATTGCAAGATGGTGACCTGCTGCCACCTCGAGTTGAACCTGGCTCTGATTATCCTCTCAGACACCGGTTCCCATTCTAGCAGGCATTGTGCAGCTTCTTTAGACAGAATAAAACCAACTCCTCTCACATGATTTTCACCTTCATCCATTCCTGAGTATAGCACAGTTTCTCCTGTAGCTATCCTCAACCTCCCACAAGAGTTCCATCTCATTTCACTTACTCCCAGAATACTAATACCATATCTCTGCATCTCTTTGATCACCTGAGCACATTTACCAGCCTCAAACAATGTCCTTACATTCCATTGCCCGATTTTCACAAACGCTTTTGGTGACAGCAGTTTCATCGGCGGTTTATGCGTCATTCTCTGCTTTGCACGTTGCTCCAACCGGGTGTTAGCATCTTGTACCCCTGCTTCCCGATAGGGTGCAGTGGTAATTCTAGTTTCGGTTTCTGTAATATGTTACTTTTTCCGGGAGCGGGTTATCGGCCCGCCGCCCAACCCCCACCCTGGAGGACCAGGGGCTGATTTTTGTCTGGCCTCCACCCTTCGACCAATCCAGCATGGTTAGACCTGCCAGGGATCAAAGTCCCCACCGGCACAGCTCTCTGGGTCATTGAGACACACAAGTTATAGGAAGGCTCGTTAGTATTAATGAGCAAAATCCATTGTTTTCTTGGAATTCCCACATGGTTTAGGGCTTTTTAGTTTTCACAGTAGCTTATTCAGCATGAATAACTTGACTTGTGCAAGTGAGCGGCTGTCTCCAACAAAACTGGTGTGTTATTAGTGCACTGAGAGCGATTTTTGGTAATTCTCGAAATTAAAATAATAACAGAATCAAGGGCTGGCTTATGTTGTAGTGTACAGCACCGGACAGAAGTAACCTAACAGTGAACGCATTCTATGAACGACAACGGAACATGAGTGTGAATGGAACAAGGATGTCTAGCATTCCAAATTCTGAGCTATCAAGCCAACTGTTCAATTCAAAGTTGTGCACATAACTGCGATGATCAATTTATGTCATTACATATTACTCCACAGTTCAAATATATGGTATTTCATATATTCATTTGAATCATTCTTCTCCATCTACGGGTATATTACGAACTCACAACATGACCAGCTCCCAGTTGGCTTGATAACTCATTTGGTAGAGCACTGCTCCGGTATCGCAGAGGTCATGGGTTTGAATCCCGTTCAGGCCTTAGTTTTTTTTCAGGCTTTAATTTCACAGCTGCTTAAGTTGTGTACATAACTGCGATGATCAATTAATGTCATTACATGTTACTCTGCAGTTCAATTATATGGTCTTTCATATAATTATTATTCATTTGAACCATTCTTCTCCATATACTGGTATATTACGAACTGACAACATGACCAGCTCCCAGTTGGCTTGATAACTCATTTGGTAGAGCACTGCTCCGGTATCGCAGAGGTCATGGTTTGAATCCTGTTCAGGCCTGAGTTTTTTTTAGGCTTTAATTTCACAGCTGCTTAAGTTGTGTATGTAACTGCAAAGATCAATTAATGTCATTACATATTACTCTGCAGTTCAAATATATGGTCTTTCATGTATTCATTTGAATCACTCTTCTCCATCTATGGGTATATTACGAACTCACAACATGACCAGCTCCCAGTTGGCTTGATAGCTAAGTTGGTAGAGCACTGCTCCGGTATCGCAGAGGTCATGGGTTCGAATCCCTTTCAGGCCTGTTTTTTTTTCAGGCTTTCATTTCACAGCTGCTTAAGTTGTGTACATAACTGCGATGATCTTAGCAAGCTTTTTGAAATCAAATTAACGTTTGGTTCAGTATCTTTTCAGGTTACCTTAAGATTCAGTGGAATACATGCTTATGATCACATTTTCACTTATGCCCAACAAATAGTCAGTAATTTGTTCATGTGATAATTCATATAATCGGTCCACAAAATCAAAATGGTTTTTGGTAGTCAGATGAACAGGGTTACACTGGTGCTCCTTTGTTTGCGGCTAAAATATGAATCGTGTTGTATATCCCAGAAATGCTCAAGCATACTGTGATGCCAGAAATCCAAGCTTGGTGAACCAGAATGAATGTACAAAATTTGCCTAGTTTTTCATATAGGCTGATTATATTAATCAGAACATGTTTGTAACAGGGGAATTTTCATATGCATTTACAAGCCAATAGTAAAAAGCCTGTCATGTTGTTAGTGTGCAGAATGAACCCTAGCAAATTTGGTTGGAAGTCTTTGTAGCAATTGGCTAGTTGCTTTAAAGTTCCTCACATGATAGTAGCATATTATAGGATTCAAGTGAAGCCAATTTCTTGAGTTGCTTGAGGTTGTAGGGTGCAGTAGTTTCCCGCATCCAAGATCAAAGGTATCCTTTGCTGCACCCCCGACCAAGAAGTGCAATTTTCCTGCTATTTTCATTATATGTACGAAATCCAACCTCGCCAAATGTCAGAAGACTAATATAACCCTCAAGAATAAACTGGATTGCCTTCAGGGGAGTTAACACACTAGCGGCTTTGGATAAAACCGTAATTAAACTGCAAGTCTAATTCAATGATGACTATTGAGCTGAACTATGATGTGACTACATAAGAACCAGACTGTGCAGATTTTTAGACTTCTGGTTATCTCTGGCCCGTTCTGATAATACAGTAATGAAGAAGGAGGAGATACATGTATATTCAGTTTTTAGACTGGCAATAATAGCATACACCTGTGCATATGCAACAATGTTTACTGAAGAATCAATGTTACTTTTTGCTTGTGGAATGTCATGAAGTCAAAAATTCCCCTAGCAATGATGGCCTCACTGCTGATTTCTTTAAGAACTTGTGTGATTAAGTCAAGAGTTTGTAAACCTAGTTTAATGGCTTTGCTTGCACGAGTCTCGTACAGCTAACTGACAGGGCTTCTGAACTTACTAGTGGTCAGTCTGATGGTTGCAGGTTCTACTCTTATTAGAAGAACTCAGATTTTTTTTCTGAGTTTACCCATGGCAGTGCCGAAATCACATTTTTCAAAAAAGAGCCAGGCTAAAAATATACTGCATCTTTATTATTTCACTGCATATTGATTCTTTGAAATGTACTCTTCTGGGTGTGGTCAGTTATCAGATTCTAAGAAGAAGACCATCATGAGTCAGAATGATTGATAATAAAGATAAAGATTTTTCTCTTTGAAATAAAATGTTGATGCTAAGATTGTATCAAGAACTCTTGTTCTGTAAGCCTTTAATTGAAAGCCTGGAAACTTAAAACTTAGGGCTTTTTTTACAAGCAGAAGGGACAAATGGTACTGACTATCAGTTGTTTTGCTGCTTGGCCTAATCAGTGCCCCTCCCTGCTACTAAAAATCATATCACATCTATGAGGGCAAAGACAATGATAATTCTACCTCCACTGACCTCTGTTTTTCCCATTCTTAGGTACACCTCAACTTAAAAATAAAACAACCCATGATATTCACGCTATAAAACCAATAGTCTCCTTGGAGTTCATTGGAAAGTTTGTCAAGATTATTCAAGTCTCTCCGTTTGCACACTGTAAATATACAAATTTGTTTCCTAACTGTTAACCTTGACTGCAATACACGTTTTCCAATAGTGCATGTTCTCACTCTCAACACCAAAACAACAATCTTTCGACACATGTACAAGCTGTTGAACTGGATAATTTGCACACGCAGTTTACCTATCTGCATTTTCTAGTTTAAGAAATTGTATCTCTGTGACGTTCTAATCAAAAAGAAATTCATTTTCTTATTAACAGTCATCTGCAAAGTACTAATTTATAACTGTAAAGAAAACAAGATCAATACTGTAACAAATTGACAATAGACAGTGTTTGTTACACAGTATAATAATTATTTGAAATAATTATTTTAAAAAGTGTGACAGGCATAGTTCAACCTGTGTTAAATATTTCATTTTTGTTCTCGGCTTTTAAAGCAACTATTACAGATGAGTGAAATCACGCTGTTATTACAGAGCTGGAAACAGATAATTAGCATACAGATGAGTAGCACAATCATGACGCACATTTGCATAAATAGGGTCGTCGAGAAAAATTTTCGGTTATATCTCTGCAAGAAACAATCACTAGCCATCCAAGTTTTGCAGAAATACTTCCGAGATAATTGGGATCGTTTAGCTTAAAAAGTAGGGATAACAGTGGTGTAACTAAGGAATAAATGTGAACAAAAATGGTGTGTCACGCGTAACACGCAAATAAGCAACACAAGCTCAACAATGTTATTTACGCTCTTCAAACTTTATTAATCACAATGAAAATTAAGAAACATTTAGCATACAGTATAATTGTAATCTACAAACTAAAGCTTGACGATTATTCTTCACCTTCCTGAGAAACGAAAGCGAAGAGCACAACACGTTAAACCGTCACACTCCTAATGTCCTTCGTGCTGTGTACTCAAAATTCTGCTGTAGCCGAGGGATGGTAAAGATTGATCGAGAAGCAATCCGCTTCAGAGAATGCTCACTTAGTTTACTTTGTTTCGTGAAAGTTTCACAGAGAAATTCCACTCACCCGAAATGCCACAGTAATTTTTCTTGGTCTTAAACACATTGTCCTCCATTGCAATTTGCATAAAGAATGAAGCAAAGCTTCGCAGAATGTCCTCTGTGTATTGCTTCAGAGCTCCCATTGCACTCCCCTTTGGAATACAGGATGTTGACTATCCTGCTGAAGCACGTGGCCCCTTAGGGTCATTCCTGGTGGTATCTGAAGACAGAACAAGACATTCAATCTGAGTTCTTTAGATTTTGTGTCTTGAATTATTCATGCTATGGACCAAAGTGCCACTTTCGTTGAGGTTTCACTATAATAATTCTTCTTAACAACTTTGATCACAACTGAAGAACCTGCTAGAAAGCTACTAAGTATGCTCCTGCATAAATATGGTATACCGGTAAATTTGTTTTTCTTCTTCTGCATCTTGCAGAATTTAAAATGATTGTGCTGGCTGTGTTTTTGTTAGACTACTTTTGGTAGCAGTATGTAAATGAACCGAGTTTTCATTTTTTTTTCTGCTCCTCAAAATGCAAAGGCTGTATCAAGAGAAGTTGTAAGCAAAGGAAATAGGACGTGACACGCAGAATAGTCCCACTGTTACAGGGTTGTATATAAGAGCCGGCAGCCGGCGAAGTTCGCCGGCTACTTTCACTGCTTGAAGAGTCAAGATATGTCGAGGAGATGATGTTTATCAGGTCTAAACTACTTAGGCTCAATAAAAATAAAAATTTGCAGTGCCTATCTTTCCTGAAAACATATAAAATGCCCCCGGACCCCCCAAGAGACGATGGGCTAAAGCCCATCGTATGGGTCCTTCGGACCCACAACCGTCTACATTTCAAAAAACTCCGGCTTCTTAAAACCTTAAAGAAAACCCTGTGTTATATTGCTTTGGTTTTCTCTTGATATGGCAGCGTGTAATAGGATTTCAGTTGCAGCCTTTTGCTTTTGAGTGGGCTTCCTGTGTTACGCCCACCATATTCTGGCTTGCGTGTGAAATCTGTGCTTTAGGCCTTCCTCTCATATGCAACTATTCATTATCCCAAGCAAACCTGAAGCCCCTCCCCCCTTTTGTGATAACTCGTCAAAAAATGAAGATTTCTGCCAACAGTGCGACTGAGGAATTGTTATATAAGTGATGACTGCTCTTTATTTCTTATTGTAATAAACTAAATGATATGATAAGTATTTTTTACTATTCAACATTGTGTAGATAGAACACAAAGAAAGGAGTGCATGTGGGGAACTGTTGACTACTTATTATTTTTGATGATATTAAATTGAACCAGGTATTAATACTTCCAGGAAGTAGTTTTTTTTTACTTTTTGTATGGTATAACTCATAAGGACACATACCACAGTACTTCTACGCAGGACATGCCTCCTTATAATTTGTTGCTGATTATTTATTTCAGCAAATCTGGTATAAAAGAAAAAAATATTTATATTCAATCAGCAAATAGTTAGTTGGTTATGAATATTTATGCTATTTATTGTGTGCTATTTACCCTGTTACAAATAATTTGACCCATTGAAAGTTATGGTACTGGGGTCAGTTGTTCGAACGCTGATTAGCGGTAATCCAGGGTTAAATTCTAAGTTGGGTTTCTTTTCCTCTCTTTAAAAAGCATTTTCACGATAGCTTTCTCTATTTTATTCAGAGCATACAATCATCAAATTGTATTCAAAGAGAATTATACTAAATGTGCTTTTTAAGCTCGCATATCTGCATTTAAATTTCGCACTAACCCTGGGTTACCTTAACCCTGATTTGAACAACCCGGCTCTGAACAGTATTTTCTCTGAATTGAATTTGTTATCTGATTGTTCAACTATAGAATCATCAGGGTTGACAATACTGAAAAACACAAAGTGGTCAAAATTCTAGGCCGGTACCTTTTGTGGTAAAGTTACTGTCAAATGAATTTAGGAGAAACCTCACCTTATTTGATTTCCAGATGTTGCATCCTGCTAAAATGATAGAGATCATCACATTAAACCAAAAAAATTACTTAATTCTTGTTCCCACCCAAAAGGATTACATGCTGAGGTCAGTGGGAACGCACAATTCTTCAGTTGTTTCATGAACACACTAGCCAGTTAATCGTAGGGGTTGTAAGGAGTTGTAGAATTTTTCCTTGTTTTTATGGAGGGAAGTAGCTGCTAGTTTGGTCCATGTTTTTAGCTACAAGTCTCTATATTTGCTGATCATGGGAAAATATGTAGAAACTACAGACATGCCTTAAGATGATTTGCAACGCTTTAAAATCGTTGTTATGCCCAAATATGTAACAGATTTATTGGAACACCTGTACATTGTACAAAGAGTATAACATACAGTATCGACTGATTTCATTGGGTGCATGTTGCCATGGACAATGCTTGCGATGTACAGAGACAAGCATTTAGATTGAGAAGGAAAAAATCAATTGCGTAGAGAATTTTGGTTAAAACGTAAATTCAGTGCATTTTTCATAACGGTGGAAAGTTGCTGGGAAAAGCGGTCTAATTAGTTCTGCAGTCCTTATTGACTTGTTGGTCTGGTTTCATGTTTTGGTCTGCTTTGCAGTGTCATTCTTCGCCCATTGCTCATTGAATCAACCAACAACACAACTTTCCATTTTCACATCAAAACATTTCCTAACAAGGAGAATATGAGGAAAAGAGAAATAATGTTTTATTTTGTGTCTACTACAACATAAAAAGAGGATTAGAATCATTCTAACGAAAGGTTTTCCAAATTAACTTGCACGGAAGTTTGTTAGCATGCAGTAATGTCATTTGCTTTACCTCTAGATTCTGTGGAATCATATCATGAAAAAGGCAGTTGTCTTGAGACCTGGAAATAATGCAGAGCGGATCACTAACAAGTAAGGTTAGATCTGATTGAATTGTTCCTGTTATATTATATTCCTATTATAGTATTGTCCCGTACACAGTCTTAGTGCATAAATAGCAAGGAATCGCTAAGCTAAATCACATGTTTTGAAAGGATAACAATGTTTGCAGGGAATAAAACCACTATCTAGGATTATTATTTAATTATTTAATTATCCCAAGCAAACCTGAAGCCCCTCCCCCCTTTTGTGATAACTCGTCAAAAAATGAAGATTTCTGCCAACAGTGCGACTGAGGAATTGTTATATAAGTGATGACTGCTCTTTATTTCTTATTGTAATAAACTAAATGATATGATAAGTATTTTTTACTATTCAACATTGTGTAGATAGAACACAAAGAAAGGAGTGCATGTGGGGAACTGTTGACTACTTATTATTTTTGATGATATTAAATTGAACCAGGTATTAATACTTCCAGGAAGTAGTTTTTTTTTACTTTTTGTATGGTATAACTCATAAGGACACATACCACAGTACTTCTACGCAGGACATGCCTCCTTATAATTTGTTGCTGATTATTTATTTCAGCAAATCTGGTATAAAAGAAAAAAATATTTATATTCAATCAGCAAATAGTTAGTTGGTTATGAATATTTATGCTATTTATTGTGTGCTATTTACCCTGTTACAAATAATTTGACCCATTGAAAGTTATGGTACTGGGGTCAGTTGTTCGAACGCTGATTAGCGGTAATCCAGGGTTAAATTCTAAGTTGGGTTTCTTTTCCTCTCTTTAAAAAGCATTTTCACGATAGCTTTCTCTATTTTATTCAGAGCATACAATCATCAAATTGTATTCAAAGAGAATTATACTAAATGTGCTTTTTAAGCTCGCATATCTGCATTTAAATTTCGCACTAACCCTGGGTTACCTTAACCCTGATTTGAACAACCCGGCTCTGAACAGTATTTTCTCTGAATTGAATTTGTTATCTGATTGTTCAACTATAGAATCATCAGGGTTGACAATACTGAAAAACACAAAGTGGTCAAAATTCTAGGCCGGTACCTTTTGTGGTAAAGTTACTGTCAAATGAATTTAGGAGAAACCTCACCTTATTTGATTTCCAGATGTTGCATCCTGCTAAAATGATAGAGATCATCACATTAAACCAAAAAAATTACTTAATTCTTGTTCCCACCCAAAAGGATTACATGCTGAGGTCAGTGGGAACGCACAATTCTTCAGTTGTTTCATGAACACACTAGCCAGTTAATCGTAGGGGTTGTAAGGAGTTGTAGAATTTTTCCTTGTTTTTATGGAGGGAAGTAGCTGCTAGTTTGGTCCATGTTTTTAGCTACAAGTCTCTATATTTGCTGATCATGGGAAAATATGTAGAAACTACAGACATGCCTTAAGATGATTTGCAACGCTTTAAAATCGTTGTTATGCCCAAATATGTAACAGATTTATTGGAACACCTGTACATTGTACAAAGAGTATAACATACAGTATCGACTGATTTCATTGGGTGCATGTTGCCATGGACAATGCTTGCGATGTACAGAGACAAGCATTTAGATTGAGAAGGAAAAAATCAATTGCGTAGAGAATTTTGGTTAAAACGTAAATTCAGTGCATTTTTCATAACGGTGGAAAGTTGCTGGGAAAAGCGGTCTAATTAGTTCTGCAGTCCTTATTGACTTGTTGGTCTGGTTTCATGTTTTGGTCTGCTTTGCAGTGTCATTCTTCGCCCATTGCTCATTGAATCAACCAACAACACAACTTTCCATTTTCACATCAAAACATTTCCTAACAAGGAGAATATGAGGAAAAGAGAAATAATGTTTTATTTTGTGTCTACTACAACATAAAAAGAGGATTAGAATCATTCTAACGAAAGGTTTTCCAAATTAACTTGCACGGAAGTTTGTTAGCATGCAGTAATGTCATTTGCTTTACCTCTAGATTCTGTGGAATCATATCATGAAAAAGGCAGTTGTCTTGAGACCTGGAAATAATGCAGAGCGGATCACTAACAAGTAAGGTTAGATCTGATTGAATTGTTCCTGTTATATTATATTCCTATTATAGTATTGTCCCGTACACAGTCTTAGTGCATAAATAGCAAGGAATCGCTAAGCTAAATCACATGTTTTGAAAGGATAACAATGTTTGCAGGGAATAAAACCACTATCTAGGATTATTATTTAATTATTTAATTATCCCAAGCAAACCTGAAGCCCCTCCCCCCTTTTGTGATAACTCGTCAAAAAATGAAGATTTCTGCCAACAGTGCGACTGAGGAATTGTTATATAAGTGATGACTGCTCTTTATTTCTTATTGTAATAAACTAAATGATATGATAAGTATTTTTTACTATTCAACATTGTGTAGATAGAACACAAAGAAAGGAGTGCATGGGGGGAACTGTTGACTACTTATTATTTTTGATGATATTAAATTGAACCAGGTATTAATACTTCCAGGAAGTAGTTTTTTTTTACTTTTTGTATGGTATAACTCATAAGGACACATACCACAGTACTTCTACGCAGGACATGCCTCCTTATAATTTGTTGCTGATTATTTATTTCAGCAAATCTGGTATAAAAGAAAAAAATATTTATATTCAATCAGCAAATAGTTAGTTGGTTATGAATATTTATGCTATTTATTGTGTGCTATTTACCCTGTTACAAATAATTTGACCCATTGAAAGTTATGGTACTGGGGTCAGTTGTTCGAACGCTGATTAGCGGTAATCCAGGGTTAAATTCTAAGTTGGGTTTCTTTTCCTCTCTTTAAAAAGCATTTTCACGATAGCTTTCTCTATTTTATTCAGAGCATACAATCATCAAATTGTATTCAAAGAGAATTATACTAAATGTGCTTTTTAAGCTCGCATATCTGCATTTAAATTTCGCACTAACCCTGGGTTACCTTAACCCTGATTTGAACAACCCGGCTCTGAACAGTATTTTCTCTGAATTGAATTTGTTATCTGATTGTTCAACTATAGAATCATCAGGGTTGACAATACTGAAAAACACAAAGTGGTCAAAATTCTAGGCCGGTACCTTTTGTGGTAAAGTTACTGTCAAATGAATTTAGGAGAAACCTCACCTTATTTGATTTCCAGATGTTGCATCCTGCTAAAATGATAGAGATCATCACATTAAACCAAAAAAATTACTTAATTCTTGTTCCCACCCAAAAGGATTACATGCTGAGGTCAGTGGGAACGCACAATTCTTCAGTTGTTTCATGAACACACTAGCCAGTTAATCGTAGGGGTTGTAAGGAGTTGTAGAATTTTTCCTTGTTTTTATGGAGGGAAGTAGCTGCTAGTTTGGTCCATGTTTTTAGCTACAAGTCTCTATATTTGCTGATCATGGGAAAATATGTAGAAACTACAGACATGCCTTAAGATGATTTGCAACGCTTTAAAATCGTTGTTATGCCCAAATATGTAACAGATTTATTGGAACACCTGTACATTGTACAAAGAGTATAACATACAGTATCGACTGATTTCATTGGGTGCATGTTGCCATGGACAATGCTTGCGATGTACAGAGACAAGCATTTAGATTGAGAAGGAAAAAATCAATTGCGTAGAGAATTTTGGTTAAAACGTAAATTCAGTGCATTTTTCATAACGGTGGAAAGTTGCTGGGAAAAGCGGTCTAATTAGTTCTGCAGTCCTTATTGACTTGTTGGTCTGGTTTCATGTTTTGGTCTGCTTTGCAGTGTCATTCTTCGCCCATTGCTCATTGAATCAACCAACAACACAACTTTCCATTTTCACATCAAAACATTTCCTAACAAGGAGAATATGAGGAAAAGAGAAATAATGTTTTATTTTGTGTCTACTACAACATAAAAAGAGGATTAGAATCATTCTAACGAAAGGTTTTCCAAATTAACTTGCACGGAAGTTTGTTAGCATGCAGTAATGTCATTTGCTTTACCTCTAGATTCTGTGGAATCATATCATGAAAAAGGCAGTTGTCTTGAGACCTGGAAATAATGCAGAGCGGATCACTAACAAGTAAGGTTAGATCTGATTGAATTGTTCCTGTTATATTATATTCCTATTATAGTATTGTCCCGTACACAGTCTTAGTGCATAAATAGCAAGGAATCGCTAAGCTAAATCACATGTTTTGAAAGGATAACAATGTTTGCAGGGAATAAAACCACTATCTAGGATTATTATCCTTTATTTATGCTATTGCATTTGCTGATCAGTTTGCCAGTACAAGTCTTCAAAAGAAAGCAAATCTTAAACTGCTTTGTAAATGTTTGAACCTGGAATTGACTTAAGTCTTTTAAGCATTTTAACATTTCTCCTGAGAGAAGTATTCCCGTTTACATGAGCCCTTCTGTAGAATATCATTGAACAGCAAAACACTCCAGAAGAAGTTATAACTGAAACCACTGTTCTTCTTGCAATAGTCAGGGTTCGTGCTACTCCTTAAACTCCTTAAAAACTCCTTAGATTTGATTTACTTTCTAAAGGGCGCTTAAAAACTCCTTAAATTTACAAAATTCAGCAAAAACTCCTTAAGAACTCCTTATTTATTGTCTAACAAAGCTCAAACATTAAATTTTAGCAGAAAACATTTCACATGTTAGATGGTGTTTATACCTTCATTGACATTATACATTTTTGGGGGAAGTTCCATGTCGTGTTTTGTTATGTTCACATTATTCACAATATTTCTTCTGTTTCATCATTATTATTAAATTTATATTTAATTATACAACAGTAGCATATTTTGCATGAATAATAAATAGAAACAATGGTAGTTATTTCTTTCTTTTTTTCAAAGAAACAAACAAACAAAATACTCCTTAAAAATTGTATTTTGGTCCTTAAAAACTCCTTAAAAAGTCCTTAAATTCTGTTTACTCACCCCAGCACGAACCCTGAATAGTACATACTCTTGGCACCTTGCAATCGGTTTGGTTGAACGCATAACATGGAACGAAGGGTGTATGGTCGTTTCGCTACAAATTGTTTCGCTGCAACTTAATTCTTGTAAATATTCGTTGTTATATGGAAATATAAGCTTCTTACTGAAACTTAGTGAAAGTAGGTACTCAGGCAGGCAAGAAAGAGGGCTTTATTGTTACTCTTTCAGAGTTATAATTACACTGACAAAAACAACTTCATGTGAGTAACGTCTCAACTTTTTTGCAAAGGGAAACTGTTTTATGTGCAGCGAAGCGACGTGTCCTTCGCAGCGAATCGACTTACATGTAGCGAAACGACTTCGATCTGCAGCGACTAAGTAAGACATGTAGGTAAGGCAACTTTACTCACGTTCCCCGTTGCTCCATTGTGATCTTCGTTTTCTAAAAAACAAACGTCATTTAGTTTCTTCATTATTGGTTGGTCCATTACAAAGTGCAGGTACGTCTCAATCACTGGAAGTTCGCTTTCGCTATGATGGGTGTTACTAGAGCGCAAATTGTGTTGTTCGTTATACCTCTACATTAGGGTTCCAGACCAGAATTTTGGGGGTCCGATCATAAATATTGATTTCAATCACCTCTTAATTTGATGATGAAGACGAGTGAAAAATCGCCTTGTCGGTGTCCGCCATTTTGAAAACTGCGATTACTGGGCCGAGTAAAGATATCTTCGTTCACCTCCGCATCACGCTACGGCTCTCTCAAACTAAAAAGCTTTTGTTATGAGAAGTCATAAGTCAAAAAATTCGGAGTGAATGAATGCGAAAATCCGTCATTGGTAGCAGTTGTGTATCAGAAGGCTTGACGCTCCAGTGTTCATCTTCGGAAGTTCGTTGTTCCCACGTGGCTAGCGGATTCTTTTTCTCCCCGTCGATACAAGTGGAAGAAATGTGCATATATTTAAAGCATGATATTTGTGCGTCCACAGGGACCCCTTCTTAGTATTTTAGGGGGTCCAAAAGCAAAATATTGCGTCCCAGGACGCAATGACGCACTCTGGATGCGACAGAGCCATTTATAGATTTAACGTTTCTCTGGAGGAATATTAGCGAAACTAAGCATTTTGCCCGCTCAAAACAGCAGAGATTAAGTTGATGTGTATTTCGTGTAGGATTCGCACGTGGTTTTGGTCATTTACTCCAAGTTAGTGGAGTTTAGAGCCAGCAAAAATTGCATTCGATGTCTCCCCCGAAAGCGGTTTCAGACATCTTACAAACTCGAGTCTACCCTTCCTATGTAGAAATGTCAGTATATTGGTAATAGTGAGCTTAAGCAGTAGACGTCCGTGACTTCACGAACGCGAACCGGAAGTGTCTCGAACTGTTTGTATGTACTGCGCATGTCATCGCGTCCTCGTGGTTAAGTCGAAGACGGCAGAACGCCACATTTGAAAGGTAAATTACTTGCTTATTTTCTTGACGATAGAGAACAGATCGATCTTATAGGATGAAATGACCTTTTCTCGCTTCGATATATGTTTAAGTAATGGTCCAGCTAAGAGGTAGACAGGCCAACGGCAAAAGTCATTAAAAGGTGCGAACTATTAATTTTTAATTTCGATTAAATCTAGACATCTGATTGGGTGATATCGAAAAAACGCGAAAAAATCAAAGAAAAAAGTCAAAAAAACGCATTTTTTTGTATGTTTCCTTTCCAAGCCCCTATTTTCCGTCTCTCGGCCACGTTTGGCCATTGTTCTATGCGCCAATCAAAAGTTAGAGCCGAGAAGATGCTGCAACACGCACGACGCCATATTGGAAGTGAGAAGTGAGAGATTTTTTCGTGGAGTTCTTTACGGAAATAGTTATTTTATATCCATCAAATTTTATATATCAGAGTTTATCAAAGTTTACGTATACTATTTACAGCAGTTTTTACGTTCTATCGTTCGCTAAATGCCTTTCAAGAAGCTTTGTTGTTGCCCGCAACACGCGGAATGATGTCACGGAGATCCAGGCGTGAAACAGATGTTTAACGCCACTTACGCGGAGGAAAAGTTGTGTGGTACAGGGAAATGGAGTTCTTCTTGACACGAATAACGGAAAAGGAAGATCTGGACTTTCTGCCGGGTAAGAATGCGCGGCTTTAAAAAAATGCGAAACACTCGAGGTGAGATACGCTTTATTTCATAATACTTGTGAGGTTCTGCTCCATATGAGGGTCACGTATTCAAGTGTTTCTTCTGAATTATATAAATAGCCATCGAAATGTTTTATTTTGTAGGCTAGAATTGATGCACGAGAAGAGGATCGACAAATATGCGATGATTTCGGCCTTGATCTACATGTAGAAGTAGAAACAGATGATGAATTGTATGTTGATGCAACAGTGCTTTCTCAGGACGTACCATGCCAATTTCCAATTATTTTTCTATTCTGGGAGAACCATTTTCCTAATGTGTGACAGAAATGAGAACTTATACTTTGTGGATTCTCATTGTCATAAAGACAGAGGTGCCCTAATTGCAAGTGTAGGAAAGGGAAATGAACAGGCATTTGCAGATTGGATTGACAAAATGATGACTTTCAACTGGAACTGTCCCCTAAATATCAGATCAGTAACTGAGGTTGTCTATGCCTGAAATAAAGATAGAGATAAATAGTATTTGGAGAATGATGCTGATTGAGGTCGGAGGGTGTTATTCACCAAAGCAGACAAAGCTATCCCTGATCTTCATATCACACTGAAGCGGAATCTTGTAATATTGGTTTGTTCTTCATTCAAATTATTTTCAAGAAAATTAACAAGTCTATTCAAGCCAGTCAGGAACAGAAAAATCTTTCGGCTGGTTAATCAGGCTTTTCTAAGTCATGTTTTCTGTTTTCTAATACAGCTATTAGTAAATAAGAGTTGTGGCTGCTCTAATTGGGCTTTGTAGTAAAGTAACTTAGCAAAGATTATATATTTTCCTATCAGTGTTTCTCAGAAAATAAATAGTTGTTTTACATGTCCACAAGGTTAAATTAAGAATTGTTGCCACTCTCAGTAGGGCTTTTTTGTGAAGTAGCTCTTAAGAGTGATACACTTTCCCTTAAAAATGTTGTTTTAGATTTAGAGAAACAACATACGTTTTTTAATGTCAAAATATAAAACTGAAGGGCTAGCTGCACTGAAAAGAGCATTTTTTGGTGAAGTAACTGAATTGATATATTTTTACATCACAATGTGTACAGCTTCTCAAAATGGGTAAGGCTTTTCACATGTGTACATGATGGAAGTGGCTTTGAAAAGACGTTTTGTTTCTAAATATAGGTGAAACTTGGGATAATTTTCAGGTAGGTCTTCTTAAAAGAAAAGAAAGCAGCATTTTCCACATTGATGGGATAAGCATGGACCATCTTTTTACCCTTGTTGATAAAGACTGAGCTATTTCATCTCCGATTATGAAAAAAAAATGGCTTTGGGGGCTAATGAAGTATTGTTTGCACAAAAATGCTTTCTATGTTGAATCCCTCATTTCTTCCATACCCGTCCTATGCATACTACCCCATACAGTTAGACGATTACAATTGACCACAACAGAAACTACCATAGTGCGCTTTGTTGGTCACGCCAAAATTTTGCATAATAATTTTTTTCAGTTTCTCTTGGGGCCATTTTATCTCCAAAGTTTATGCAAATTTCCGGAGTGATCAATATTATAGAACGTTTTCAGCCCACCCCACCCCATTCAATCTAAATTTGGATCATGATTTTCATAAGGGCAAAAGACATTTATTTCCAGCAACTTTACATCTATAAAGCTACGTTATAATGTTGAACAACGAAAGAAAACATCGATACAACCGGAACTAAACTTGATTTGAGTCTTAAAAACATGTCAAACAGACTCTACATGAGTACTGTTATATTTTTAGAAGTGGATGTGTCGGATCATACAAGCCAAAACGAAAGGAATTTGGTTGTATGTACATCCTTCAATGGCTTCCTTAACTTTGCCAAGGCGGTCATGAGTGAGCAATAATTGCTTTAACCGAGAAAACAAGTCCTTGGTCACATTCAGGAGTTCTGCTATGTGTTCAGGATCGACATTCCTCCCAGCAGCGAACGCATCGATTGTATAAACTTCAGCTGTAGCCCTTTGAACTCTCAGTTCGCGGGATATTGCGTCAAAATCTTTGCCCTTTGAAAATGGGTCCAGAGCCCTCAACTTGTTAGAAAGGTCGTTTTGGTAAGATTTCCGCACAGGTCCCTACTTCATTATGCATGCTGTAGTTGAATTGTCTTGGGAAGTGCGCGTGCAAATATTTCTGAGAACGAAACCGTACGGCTACAGCATGCACAATGAAGTAGGGACCTTTGAGGAAACCTTACCGTCGTTTTTCCCGTACAGTCTTAGGAGACGATTTTTCTGTGTAAAAAGCGTTATTAGAAGAAGACATTCTAGATGCTAAGACGAACCAACCACCGCAGCAAACAAAAGACTACTCGAAGATCACGACAACCATTTGACTGCGACAGGTCTGCACTGGATCACAATCGTGACAGCTGATGCGGTATTCTTTGATGGCTACGTCGCGTCAGGCATCCTCCTGCGTTCTGTAGGTCGTAATTTGAATTCCTCGCTAAATGGCGCATACAAACTCCAAAATTTTTACGTCTTAAGTTTTTTAAATAGCCTATGATTTTACTAGCGGAATAAAAAATTGTTTTTTTAGGAGGAAAATCTGTGAACTTTTCGAATGAAATTCAAATTTCGCGCTTTTCGCTGCATTGACCAATTAGAGCATTCAGATTTAATTTGATTAAGGAAATTAGTCCCTCAAGAATAACTGACGCTATTGCCGCGGCCTATTGTTTTTCTGCCTGCTTCTTAGCTGGACCATTACTTAAAAGTGGGCATAAACTTAATTTTTTTAACTGGCCAGGTTCGAAGATTTGGCAAACATAGCAAGTGATGATCTTCCCGCCAGTTCTGGGTGAGTACAATTCGAATAAACCACGATATTGCTTCTCTGACGTCCGTGTCCTCAAGAACGCCTGCTGCTTAAGCTCTCTATTACTTACTTACTTACTTACTTACGTGCTTAAGCTCTCTATTACTTCCTGTGCTGCTTTAAGGAGCGAATTTCTCCGCCTTTTCCCCACGATGTGTCGATGTCGTGGTGAAGTGAGCGCAAAGTACTCTTACCGTCTGCTTGGCGGGAAAATTTACATATTTGTCAAACACAACACAGAGATTCTACAGAATGACGTCAATGTATTTGACACAGCTTGTGGCGCCAGGCACGGTGGAGCCAAGAACGTCCCATCTTTTTGTAGCTAGATAATTGTTCCTTGTTGTGAACATTGGGAGAACATGGTGTGACTGTCGTGTTTAGTTAAGGATTTGATTATTGTTGTACAGTACTTGTAATACATTGTGGTAAGGAAAAAGGAGAAGAGATTCAGTTACCTTGAACTGGTTCATTGGTCTGAGATGTTCCCTTTTCAAAGGATTTGTTGATCTCTCATAGATAGCTGCAACTCTTGGCTCTCAGTCACTTATGGCTAGACTTAATGCCTCTCTTTGACTGTTGCCCCAGAGATGGCTAAACAGTACCATTTTTCGACGTCCAAGCACTTTTTGCTCCTTCCATTGATACCAATTCATATTTCTCAATAACGTGTGAGTAAAGTCACTCGCTTATTACTGTGCTCGCATTGTAGCTATGTAAAACATTGGCATAGTTGTTTGGAGCATTTTGCTGTTTTCACAATTGTTTGTTAGAAACCTCCAGCGACTCTTCGCAGCTTCCTTGACTGGCAAAGGATTTGTGCACATTGCAACCAGGTGTACGATCAGACAAAGTATGCTTGCTACGCTGATTTAGTCAGTGAGTGTTTACGGGCCGCCGACGTTTGAACTCTAATTTTTGCCTAGGAAACTGAACGTTGAGCAAGCTCACTGACGGACTCAAGGGTTTCTCTGGTAGCTAAAGGCACATCAGTGTTGTTACTACGGAAAAAGTCCGTTAGTTAAACGCCAGTAAAGTTTGAATAAAGGTTTCACTTGACATGAAGTTTAAGTTCTTGGCATTGGATTATTTGACAAATTGTACTCACATCTTTTTGCGTGACGCATATTCAGTACCTTCCGTGGCCTAACTTTGTCGCAAAAAACAGCCTCTGTTGAAAAGACGTTTGTATAAGGCCATGATTAGAAACTTCATTTAGCTGCGGTCAGGCAAGCACAAACGGCTAAAGCGAAACTAAGGCATTTGGAAAGTTTCGTCTTCTGTTCATGTTGACATAATCCCGAGAATGCGTTCAGGCAGGTCCCCTGAAGGGGAAATTTTTTCAAGTTGGTAATGTCCCTGCTTCTAATTTATTCTCATTTTGAAGCGAAGTATGTTGTGTTTTAAGTATGAGATGTCCGGGTTTCTGGAAGTACAGCTTTTTTTTTACGACACCACAAAATTTCTCCTAGTCAAACGTTAATTGTTAATTCTACCATGAATTTGCAAAGCCGAGTTGCGATGTTGTGACGTAAACAATCAAGTTGAAATGAATAAAGAATGGACAGAGAATTAACGTAAGAAATTTCCCCAGATAGTAACTCCTTTGGAATCTGGGGTTTTTCCTTTGTGTGTGATTGTCGGTGTATTCCCCTTAAACTTGATTACCATAGAACTTGGTGCTACTTATGTTTTCCAATGAAGTTCAGGGAAATTGGGGTTTCCTGGAGCTGCTCTTGCGTTCTTGTTTCCACTTTTACCTCATGATATGTACGTCGTACCATGAGGTATAGTGACGGTTGGATTGGTCACTCCATTCCCGTTAGACAATTACTTTATGCATTAAATCTGCATTAAATGTGAATTAAACAGGTTTTTTCCCCTGTCTCCCATACTTGGTTTGGTTTTGTCCACAAATTCTTGAAATTGTTTTATGTTCATATATGTGGGGGGAGGGGGTGAGACAGAGCAGTAGCACATGTTTACAAAGTGGGGTCTGTTGCGTCAGCCAAACGCAAAGATTGTTAAGGCGGATTTTCGTTCCTTTCGCTCCATATTTGATTAAAATACACTTTTGAAGATCTCGCGAACGAACAGGAAATGTGTTCAAGAATGCTCGAGGGGAAAGAAATGGGTTTTAAAGTCTTAAAAGTGACGATGTCTCCAATTTGGACGACGAGTAATCGATCAGCCGTAGCAAGAGTGCAAAAAGAGAACTATTCGGAATGAACGCTTTACGGTCTGGGGAAAGGACAGCACTTCTTAGAATAATTAGCACATACCATGACGTAGCTCGAAGGAGCTTTTGATTTCTTGTTATTCTTTGATGCAAGAGTATTTTTCATGTGAATCATGCATTGTTGGAAAACATTAAGAATTTGCTGCCCATGGACTTTCAAGGAAGTGAGTGCATTTCTGATGTGTTGCTTATGGGGCAATATTCGTTGTGATTGAACGAGGTCATGATGATTGTGAAGGTCGTGGGTGCCTTAATAATTAGCAAAGTATAATTTAGTGTGGGGCTGACCAGTAAAGTACTCGACATTGGAGCACGTTATGCAGATCAGTCATTTAATGCCAGTTAGGGGTAACATTGGTGGTAGAAAGTACATCAGCCTTGCACTGACACAGTACAACACATTGCCGCGGTAACGGTGTAACGGATTAAAGATTAAATGCATACTCTTACACTTTACTTCAAATTTTACTTTTCACAGTGGACTGACCCACATGTAGCAATGGCTAA
Organism: Ricordea florida; assembly: GCA_949710005.1. Taxonomy (NCBI): domain Eukaryota; kingdom Metazoa; phylum Cnidaria; class Anthozoa; order Corallimorpharia; family Ricordeidae; genus Ricordea; species Ricordea florida. Next base: position 23,698,369 of record OX453276.1, on the reverse strand, counting down.
TCTAGGGGGGGGGGAGGGGCGGGGGTGGGGGGCAGTCTTACATCAGATAAGTTTCAAACTAAGTAAATAACTTGAAAATAAATAATTATTTAGTCCTGACTAACAAAGTGCGCAGGTCTTCGATCTCCAAAAATAAGTGTTTATCAGGTGTTCCATGTATCGAACATGTGCCTGCTGTCATCCTAATCCTCTCAGCGTTAACCACTGCGATCTGCGAGTAGCAGCATTACCAGCAGACGCAGCAAAGTTAAAATGTTGGCAGTGTTCTCTGGGCTGGGCCTTTGGTTCTCCTGAGGAAAAAGGGACAGTCCTTCAGTTCCTTATTTACTAATTACGAGCGTGGTCTGAGTTTCTTGACAGAGAATGTTGACATAAACAACAATTGTGACCTCCATAGTTGTCTTGTATATAATGACTGTGGCTGAACTCCTGTCATTATTAAAGTGAGCATCAGGAGTTGATGTGTAATTTTCACGCAATTTTTAACCAGTTGGAGCTTTCATTGAGCTTGCCAAAATACACGTTTTTCCTTCCACAACGCCGACTTAAGAGGAAATCTCTGCTGCAACTCAATGGACTTGGTAGAAGGGATTGCAACCAAAATGGTGGTAATAAAAGTTGTTAATCACCTGATTCATGTGTTCGAACAATTCTGAGCCAAAAACGCGTGGTGTTGTTAAATCCCTGCAAGAGATGTTTGATAAGTATACATTTTCATAATGATGAATATTCAGTATTACATAAAGGTTGATAGTTACAACGCTTTTCTTATAGGCAGGCATGACAGGCAGTTGAGGCTGTCTGTATGAATTTATAACTCATTTCCGAGTGGTTATTGGAATATTTGAAGACATTGTATGAGACTGCACAAAATATTTTCCAAATGCTTTTTCTCCGAACGAAACTAGATAGAACCTACTTCTCGTATGTGTGTGTGTGTGCTACTATTTTGATGTTTTTACCGTTCGTGGATACGATTTAAGCCATTCTGTTTGCTCACACTATATAATAATTCTAAAGGCTGACAAGTCCACGTGGGCTAAATTAAGGGTCGTCTGCGTTCTAAACCAATGAATCCATAAGTAGTGGCCATATTTTTCTGTTCCCACTTCGACTTTTTAGAAATGATTGCTATTCATTGGAGAGAGGGCAGGAATCAGTTCTGATTTCTAGTAAATTGCGTCCTGTTTTTACAGACGATTGCTTGGCTCACGATATTTCTCTCGAGCAGCAATTAAAACAATTTTATCCACACACTGATTAGTGCGGAAGAACTACAAACACTGTGTCTTATTACAGTACTCTTCAATAACTTTTTAAGCTTCGTCAACAGCCAGATCAGTGACAACTGTAGAACCGCATTGCAAAGTAAAACAAGTTGAGCACCTCATATCAGTACAGTACTGTTGAGTAGCTTGCCAGAGAATGATCACACTTCCAGTTTATGAACCCATGAAAACTTAAGAACCACACTGTGTATGAAAGAAAAAAAAAACATCACCGCAGTATGGTTTTGTTGAGTAGCTTTCCAGAGAATTTAAACACTGCATGATTTTGTCCCAAGATCAACAGCTAAGAGTAATATAATTGATCATTAAACTAAAAGAAGTTTGGTATTGTGCCTTACCTGTAAATTTCATTGGGTTCTGTGCAAGGTAAACCACAACCCTGGGTGGTGTTATCTGCAAGCGGATTTGTCTACAAGAAAAATATGAAAGCCACGTATTAGATTTCGAAAACGTCGAGAATACTAGAGAATACTAGATCGAGCTAACTCTAAATATTCTAACCAAGATGGATGGTTATGGCATTCACTGACAAGAAATAATTCTGAAGTTTGGAGTGAAAACTTTAGGACAAAAGTGCAATAAAAACTGCATCCTGAACCACGCCCTCGCTAGAACTAGCACCCATAGACATGTTATTGTCCTACCTCTAAGGCAGGTTGCTCGTCTAAGTCTGCAGCATTATCGCCTGGTTCCTGTAGAAACTGCTGGCGTTCCTCATTGTCACTCTCCCCTCCCTAGGAAAAACACGGATGTCTTGTTGGTGTTGTTGTAAGTGTTATCCTCTCTTTTCTCACAGAAATAAACCATTACAGAATTGAGTAGAAAAGCAGTGGAGAATTATTGAGTCGAATTTGATCGTTTTCATTGAATACGATATATCAAAGGTAAAGGGCATGTATGGTTTTCATCTTAAAAGAAGCTGATAGAACAGATTAAGTAATGGGGGGAGTACATCTTGCCATTTTTCCTTAATCTTTAAGCATTTCCCCCTTGTTCCCCAAATTAAATTAGAGGTTCTCTAGTTCTCTGAAAGTTATCTGAAATATCCCCTGTTCCCTGAAGTTATATGCTACTGTTCCCTCGTTCCCTAAAACTTGTGGTAGGTCTTCTAGTGATTGCTTACTCCATCAGAGGGCATCTCAGCCTCTGAGTCATCAGATAACGACTTCATTTCTGCGTCGTCGTCGTCGTCGTCGTCTATTGAGGAGTAATCTATCTCCATCGGTAATGCTTCATCCATTCTGAAATTGCTTCAAACGAAGACATTTTGTGAGAAATGGCTAAACAGCATTTCTTCTTAGCTATTTGGATGACTATCCAAGAACACTGTATCTTTTTCAGGGTTTTACCGATCAATAAATTGCCCTAGAAAATAAAATCAGTGCCACGACTGGCTTTGACCGTTAACGTTTGACCGTAGAAGAATTTTTAATCAGTAGAGTCAACAGATAAGAATTAGTGAAGAACTTGACGTGGAAATCAAATCGTCGAAAAAATGCATTAGTTTCTGCTATTAAAGAATTCCAGTTAGATCGGTTTTCTTGTGAACGGCGAACCACAAACTGCGGTTTCAGGTTTATGGCTTATCAGTTTATTATGGTTTAACAGAGCGTTTATGGTTTAACAGAGCGTTTCAACTTTGACCGAAAAGGAACCGTCCATGTCTAGCCTTTCACCCTGGATCCCTCAGTCAAGCCATTTTAGCCTATCCAGCCATCTTGAAGGCGCCGCCCAGGGGTTTCAATAGAAGCCGGCAATCGGCGAATTTCGCCACCTACTTCCCAAATCATCGCCGCCTACTTTCTAACATTAAATTTCTTTTTGGTCCCTTGAGTTTCTTGAGTCACAGAATTTCTCACCTGTTACAGCCGCCTACTTAAATATGAGCATCTGCCTACTTTAGAACTTATTGAAACCCCTGGCCGCCATGTTGGATTCCTCTGACTTCAAAGTCGTTTTTCTTAGACTCGCCGTCTTTCTACTTACAATTTTTCAGTTAACAGTTAATTACTTTTTTGTAGTTACAGCGTCAAAATACGCGGGGTGGCTAAATAATAAGACAACTGGCGAGCAGTACCCTTTATCATTGTGTTAGCAAATTGGAAAACTCACCTTTCGTTTAGAGTCTGTCTCGGCCGCAATGCAATCCTCGGCTAAGTACTCCGTGTATGTGACTCAGGAGTGTCGCATTTAATGTGCCATTCTGCAACAAGAAGAGGCCGAATTGTGTAGAGTAAGGAGTCCGTGTTAAATTTGTACACTGTTTTGAAAAAGCGAGCTAAACGCCGGTTCTATCTAATTTCCGGAACATTATTCAAGTACTGCTACCTTTCGGGCGCTGACACTGTTTATATTTTACTCTATGTCACAGGGGTCTCATTATAAGGCGGTAACCGGTACAATTTACCTCAGAAGTCTACGTATTAACCAAATGGTTTACCTGTTTGAAAACTTCCCTTATCTGTTGTGCAGAAAACTAGGGAAAACCCTGTATGTTCTGTTAGACGGAAAACGGAGTAGAATTAAACTGTTTGTTTTGCTACGCGGGGTCACGACAAACGTAGTAAATATCTTTCACCAATGAAACCCCAGATCGCATTCACTAAATACAACATTTTACAAGATGGAAGAAAATGATATCGGGTTAAAATCATGCCATTAGTAACAGTAGGAAATGGGGTCTTAGTGTGTTGCGTTCTTAGAGGATTGATTTTGTTCAGTGTGTTACAACACACTCCCCACGCGCTCAATCCTTATATTAATTATACTGATTATGTCGAGTAAGAGCCGTGTTGTTACCCCGGGCCCGGGGTTGTTACCCGATTCCTTGCTTGCGCTTTTATGGTTTCTTATGTTGCATCAGAAGTCACGTTTTCCCGCTTGGACTTTGTGCTTAAAAGTGTCTTTTTTGTACAGGTTATTATCGATTTCGTATTGTTTACTATCGTTTATCTCGGAACAAGCCCTTTGGTAGTATTTAACGAACACTTAGTGTATTCTAACATTTATCAAGCATTTCCGGCTGTCACGTGAAAGAAAAAGGACTCATTCTCAATGCACGCCTTATAACGCGTTAAGTTTTTCTGTTTTCATATTTTCGAAACAATACAAGCGCAAAGAAAGTTGTGCGACTTAGACTTAATACACTGCTTACCATAATTAAGCTTACCATAATTATCGTGTGAGCTCACGCAGCGTTAAATTGCTACTTCTGCTCCAAAGTTTTACCTTGTAATCCCTCAGCAGTATGTCGTGTTCGTTGTATTTTCAGACATCAGGCACTGTCCAGTAGCTGTAGTGCATAAAGATGCACTGAAGACAGCATGACAACCAGTTTTGCCAGATCGCTACATCCGTGGATGACGTACTTTCCATATCCCGACAAGTAACGATGTTATGATGATGTCGTGGCCCAGTTTTTTCATCTGTCATGCACAAAGCTTTAAAAGAATAATAAGTTGGCCTGAAGATATAGATTTTATTTTTACGTGTTGAAAACATTATTTTACACCATTTAATGAGACGGAATAATATCCATATCTTCGAACTGCGATGTCAAAGCTCGAATACCATCCAGAAGCTGGCCAACGGAGCGCATATCACCGTTATCAATGTTTAATTGACCAAATCGAAATGTTTGACTAGCAAGAAGAAATCTTACCACCCAAACACCAGTTAAGGCTAAATGGTGTGTCTGGATGTTCTGATGACGTTGCTTACCAAAATGTGTTTCCTTGAATAACCAAATCGTTTTTTCTTCTGATAGACTGCATCAAGTGTGCCACACTGTCCAAGTGATCCTATTCCTTTGCTCAATGCACAGCATACCTTACAGATGAAATCACTGAAGTAGGATATTCTTTATATAGTGTGCGTGCGTGCGTGATCGAGAATATTGCGGCGACTGTGATGATAAAAACTCAGTTGCTCTACCGTTCAGCATCACTCTCGATCGATGGTTTACGGAATCAGTACTCCTGTAACGTTTCCGAAGTAAAACCAGCGTTTTACTTGTTTTGTGATATTAAATATGCGCTCAGATTGAAATTCCTGAAACAAGAAAACAATACCACTGACCTTGTGATCTCGCTCATCCTTAAATACAAAGTTATCATGTGCATTATTTTGGTTGGTTTGTGTAAGTGTAGTTTGTCTTTGTCAACCATTGTTACCATTCTCTGTTTTTGGTTTCTGCCCCTCAAGGCATCAAATAATTTGCCATTGTTTCCTGCAGCAAACATTATATTACATTTTCACTTTTAATCTTATTATTTCACATCCTATAAGGTTTTGGCCCTAAATATCTCTGTTCTTATTTAGGGATGGCATTTCTAATAGCAGCCAATATTTTGACCGATTGTTAAAGTTTCTCATATAGAAACTTGTTACTTGGACGGACAGTTTGGCAATTACCATTGGCTGGTTTGTTTTAGCCATGGCATTGTTTCGTATTTCTCCCATGCTGAGTGCAAATGTTTTCTGGGAAAAAGGTGACTAACGGTACGCTTCGCTGATAGTAGAAATAAACAACAACCTTAAAGATCACGTCGTTATATTTTTTACGAATGTGGACTTGTTTGTTTGATACAAAGTTATGTTTTTCTCGCTTGGCAGCCATATAGCTTAGATTTATTTGCGACTTTATAGTTACACTGCCTCGACAGAAATGTGGGAGCATGGCTTGTTTCCATTTTGGAATTTTGTTTTCGTAATGCTAGGACCAGAACATCTGTTACATGGGAATACCGGGGCGCTTTCCATTCGACCAAAATTCCAGGTTAAAATTCCTACTACATTTTTTGTGGCGAGTGGATCAGTATCATGTTCGCGAAAAACTACAAAATCAAAAATGCGTTTTTCACGCAGTAACTTTTGATTTGCACAAACAGGTCAGCAATTACCTACGCTTTGTTTGTTTTAGCCATTACATTGTCTCGTATTTTTCCATCCTGAGGGCAGTTTTTTCCGGGAAAAAGTTTCGCTGATTCTAGAAATGAGCCACAATCTCAAAGATCGCCTCGTCATATTTTGATGGGTTTGAACTTGTATGTTTGATACATGTGAATATCAGGCGCTTTCAAGTCATGAGGTAAACCCAAAATTTCAAGAGTTTATTCGGGGAATTATTTTTCATTTGATGTTTAAACGGTATTTTAGGATGAAAGTGCCCATCGTTCCCGTGAACTTAAAATTCTCTTTGGTTGCTTTCGGATGAAAGTCGTATTTGCAGCCTTCTTGCATTATCTTCTTAGGGACCGTTTATTTTTTATGAGGGAGGGGGGTGGGTGCTGGTGTGATTCGGGAAGCACCATTCAAAAATTGCATGACGCCCCTCTCAGCTTGCCAATTTTTCACATGACCCCCCCCCCCCCTTCCGAATCAAAAGAAAGAGTAGTCAATTTTGGAGTAACACATTATCACTTAAAAGTTATTTGTAAAATATTTTACTTGACATTCAATGTTTTTTATTTATTTTGTCTTTATTGACATAGGCGAGATCCCTTTACTATATTTACTTAATAATTTCTTTAACGGGATGGTCAGCCAAACAATAGTTGCAATTCAAATCAACATGCATATGTAAAACACAATCCTTTTGGTTAAATTCTTTTCTCAAGAGTTTTAACTGTTATCGTCTCCCTCAGTTGGTCGGTTAGTCGAAGTTCTCGCTGTTTCGTTCTCCAGCGTCGGTAGAAAAAAAGATCTCTCTTTGTTTTATTATTTTCGTCACAAAAATTACATATTACACATGAAAAAAAACATCTGTGACAGGAGGAAGAAACAGGGCAAGCCCCAATTGACATCAACCCCCTACAATATGTTACAAAAATATAAAATATACGACACTAAAAAATAATACATAGACAAAAGAATGTTGAGAAAGGAAAACCTATGGCGGCCGATACATACTTATCTTGTTTACATAATATTCATTGATAAGTTTCTTGAATTGATGAATTGAGTTGATTGAGCTATTCTTAAGATGACTGGAGAGATTGTTCCAATTTTTAACAGTTCTGGGAAAATATGAGTTTGAAAAATATGCCTGGCGGTGGGAAGTGTTTAGACGGAAATTAGCTGGGTCGAAGTTACGTGTAAAATAAGAGGAATTTACAGGATGTAGGAAGTTACCAAAATTAGCATTAATTAGCCCAATTTTGTATTTGAATAGGAGAGTCAGATCTTGTTTATCTCTATGATATTCCAGAGGTAATAACTCAAGTATTGTTATTCTATCACTGTAAGTAATGTCACTTGGCGGATAGTTCAGTATAAATTTAGTAGCTTTGCGTTGTATTTCTTCAAGTAGACCCTTGTGTTTTGCGGTGTAGGGAGACCAAACAGGTGACGCATACTCTAAGAGGGGTCTGACTGAAGCAGTGTATAGTAGTTTTCTGGTCTGAATGTCAGTAATGTCTCTTGCACACACTCTTTTGACCAAGCAATTGAAAATGCGTGAACTCAAGGCAAAGGAAGTCAAGTACCGTGACATCGTTTGGATCAATCACGTATCGTTGTACATTTTATGTCTGCTTCTATTTTGTTTCCTCTGGGGAGGCTATATTTAACAATCGTATCGTGTTTGATCACATTACGTCGTACTTTTAGCTCTCTTCGTTGTTTGATATGTGATCAATTTTTCAATTGATCATTGTATGGCTTTCTGGGATATCCTCTGTTGCAACAAAGCGCGTAGCTTAAAGTTTAAGGGTGCATGTTAAGTTGCGTAATAGTTGTTCTTCAAACTTCTAATATGCACCATTTTTTTAGACGTCGAGGGAAGTTTAACATGAGTTGGTTTAACTACACTGCGGTTTTATGTGCAGCAATGCGCAACTATCGTTTATTATTTCAATTTTTAAATTAATGCGAGAAACACAACACGTCTTCCATTGATCCTCGGCCTATACCCTTGAGACATTTTTCACCTCTCTTAGTATAGCGGCCCTGATAATATCGTGCTCCAATTGACCACTCCAGAAAATACCATAACATACCATAATGTTCATTGTTTGTTACCCCAAAATTTTGCATGAGCATTGTTTTCAACTTCTCTTGGGGCCATTTCAACTCCTAAGAGAAACTGGAGACAATGCTTATACAAAATTTTGGAGCGACAAACAAAGAGCATTATGGTATGTTATGGTATTTTCTGGGGTGGTCAATATGACTTCCCCAATGTTCACGCTGAAGACCCAGACGGAATCAGTTGGTTAATGTTGACACATTTTGCCACTTTTTTTCTTGCAACCATGAGTTCACTTTCAATCTGTTTGTTTGTTTATTTATTTCTTGCTTTGTTTTTGTTTTGGCTCTCTAACACAAGTAACACAAAGTGTTTCTGTACTTTCAAACTTAGCTACTGTTGGTAATCTTATAGAGCCTCGTCAAGAGGAAATTGCTTTCAATGGTTCCTCATCAATGCGCGAGCACTAAAATGGTTGAATGTCTCGCGAATATTGTTCACTTACTTGGAACAATTTTCTTGTGTTCCTTCATCTGGTTTCCAAGTATTTGACAGGCCCTTTAGTTTGAGCAAGAATGTATGATTGACTGAGTTCAGTTTTTAAGACGTTGGTTACTGACTGATTCTCGACTCTGTTTATAGTATTTCTCATGTAAGTCATATTAAGTTTGGTTAAGACTGTTGCTGGGTTACATGCAGAATAAAAACCTAAACCGTTATATTAATGAAGCTAGTTAATTGATAATAAAGCTTTTAAATCAATTTGTGATATACCATTGCTACTTAGACAACGTCACTACGATTCTTGGTTGGGAAGTTTGCTCACTTGTTTTTTTTTAGTGATGGGATTTTGCTTTCATCATCGATTGTGGAAGTTAACCATGCACCGTGGCCGCTTTCACACTGGAGAAAGCCCGAGTTAGTTGCCATAGACGGGAATTGAGAACATTTCCAATCCTTTTCTTTCATGATATGGTCTATAAGTGCCGCATTTCAAAGTATCATTGTTGATTGAGATTTTGTTCTAGAGTCGATGTTTATGAAAGACTGAACAGTCAAGTTTATTCTAACCAAGTCTTTGCTTAATTTACTCACAGAGTCCACAGAAGTTCCATGTTCTAAACTGGGCGTGATACCGTCCTCCCGTATGAGTCGATCAAGCTATTGTTGTATGTGATAAGGTAGCCTTACCCTGCAACGAACAAGAGCCACAGTTGAGCCACACAAGGTTTGTCCACCGTTAGTCAGTTAAAATCATCATTTTTACTCTAGAAAGTATTACGTTTTTCCAAACTTTGAGTCCACTATCTACTCAGTTGAAAACCCTCTCTGTGTCATGATCTCTATGTAGCTATAAGATTTCTGTTGTGCATTTCATGGGGGGCTTTATGGGGAGAGGGGATCATGCTACAAAATGATAAGTAGAATGATACGTTGTACTCGTAAGAAGTTGAAAAGGAAGCAATTCCTCAGGATTTAAAATACCTGTGTTGACCATTCTGTTTTTAAGTGGTTATTTTAATGAGCCAGGGTTTTCAAAACAAGCCGGCGTCCGCCGGAGTTCCGCCGGCTACTTGAAATTATATCGCCGGTTACTCTGGTCACAGCAATCAGCTCGAGGCTCCGGCCCCAACATTGACACAGCCGCCTACTCTTCCAGTTGCTGACGTCTACTTCAAAACATTTTGAAAACCCTGATGAGCGTTAATGCAATTCTTCCGAACATGGAGAGAACTTTCTCTTTATGTTATAACCGTTATTAGATTAAACAATAGCACGTCCGCTGTATTTTTAAGAGTATTTACCACTGTCCACGGATCGGCTGGTCTACAGATCCATTTGTGGTGCCATCATCTGTAAGATCACCCTACAAAATGAGTTGTAGTAAATACAATCAGTGTGACTGTTGTGTGTTGTGTTAATGGTTTTTTCTAATTGACTTATATTGGTCATCTCGAAATATAGTAACGGGCTTCAAACATTAAACAGCGAAAGCGGCATTCAAATGCGACAGTTTTCGAAAACAGCTGATGTTAAGGGTATTGCTATTGTATAAACATTATCCCTCAATCTACATTTCTTAGCTTTTTCCCCTGATTTTTTATTTTCTTAAATGAGGAATCGTATGGTAGAATATATATGATAAGTGAGGAAGTGCTGCTGAGTAAGTTTCTTGGAATGGTAACGTAGGATGCCTGTAACTCTTAATTTTGCTTTCAACAAAAAAGTGAAAAGGCGATGCAGGGAAAAAAATTAAGATTGCTTTCTCGTGGGGTCTGTGTTTGTGTGATAAAGTACTATTAGGCAGGAAAGGGCTCTAAATCTTTCTACCTTCAGACATCTCCATCTTCTGTGCCTTAGAACCTGTACACTTGAACTATCCTCTTTACATCCAAACTGGGAATGCGTTATTCGAAATCCTGGATTCAAATTCAGTCACGGAATTTTGTCTTTTACTGTTGTTAACTGGTAACTGGCTCAGATGCCGAAAACAAGTAAGTGTTGTGGTCCATCTATTTGCAACAAGACAGTTCAACAGCTATGTTTAAACTGTTCGTGGTTGGTGTTCCATCTTAACTGATAACCTGTAGGCCATGTGTAGCTTAAAATAAGATTCAATCTTCTCCCTCTAAAATTCGACGAAGTTTATATACCTTATTGTCAGCAATATAATTTATGAAGACTTGACTTTTACACATTTTGTTGGGGAATTAGAAATAAATATTCCTCGCAAATTAAATAGCGACGTCTCCTCTCCCATAACTTTAGAATCATGGTGGTTGGCGAATACGAATTGGTTCAGTAAGGTTTAGTCCGTAATTGACGTTCTTCCGATTATCCCTTGCTTTTCTTGTTCGGGTTTCCTGTCTACTTGAACTCAATTGAGTTGTGACTACTTTGTGTATGCTACAACCGCCGACCAGTTAGCTCAGTTGGTAGTGCACTGAACTACCGTGCGGGAGGTCGCGGGTTCAAAACCCCGGCCGGACCAACACTCATAGTCTTAACAGAATTGAGTAGAAAGTGCTGCCTTTGTAATGACATCTGCAAATGGTTAGACTTTCTAGTCTTCTCGGATAAGGACGAAAAAACCGTAGGCCCCGTCTCACAACTCTATCTGTAATGTGGGACGTAAAAGAACCCATGGCACTGTTCGAAAAGAGTAGGTCGTGTTCCCGGTGTCATGGTCTATTGGTCTGATTGTAATGCGCATATGATTATTCATCTAGAATATGAGCAATAGAAATGGAGTATATATTATTACAGAGCTCAAAAGACACGAGGCGCAAAGAGAAGGCGTTTTTTGGTCTTTCTCCATGTGTCACGGTCTACAGTAGCAGAACTGAGACGTGTTAGATTTTAGTAGAACAACATATGAGCGACCAAGTGTTATGGTTTATAATTTCAAGTGCTAGTAAGTGTGAGCAAATTTGCTTTTCTTTCGTGTAAAGCGCGTACCTTTGGAAACAATCGACTGAAAGAAAACGCAAGTAACTTGCCCTCTGTCTGATCTGATGAAAGTGGCTTAATTCCATGGAAATCGACTTAAGCAAAGGTGCGGCAACGTTGCTTTGTAAGACACAACATTAAGCAAAGTCTCACCAAGTCGGTCGAGCCGTTAGTAGAGAAAAAGCTATACATCTTACCATCCTGTTAGCCTGAGTCTGTTAGCCTGAGTCCACGAGTTAAGTTTCACTAAAGAGGTTAAAACGCATGACGAGGCGATGTTGTTCTTTTTTCATTGGATTTGTCCACCTGGCACAAGAACTGACTCAACGGATCATATCACGTGGTACTGTGGCATTAGCACTGAGAGCTATTCAAGATGTTGGTTTTTGTTTTCCAATTCTACCCTTTTTATGCAAATTTGTGGTCCATATAGCACGGAGTCTTTCCACTTCTCGGCTTTCTTCGCTACAATTTTGTCTGTTTTCCACAGCACGGAGTCTTTCCGCTTCTCGGCTTTCTTCGCTACAATTTTGTCTGTTTTCCACAGCACGGAGTCTTTCCACTTCTCGGCTTTCTTCGCTAAAATTTTGTCTGTTTTCCACAGCACGAAGTCTTTCCGCTTCTGGGCATTCTTCGCTACAATTTTGTCTGTTTTCCACAGCACGGAATCTTTCCGCTTCTCGGCGTTCTTCGTTAACATTTTGTCTATTTTCTCGAGCCCGGACTCTTTCTGCTTGTCGGCGTTCTTCGCTATAATTTCGTCTCCTTTCTCTTTCCCGAGCGCGCCTTCTTTGGCGATCTACTTCGCTCATTCTTCCTCAGTTAATTCTTGCTCTCTTTCCCGTTGCTCTTCACCTGAACCCTGTGTTCTGCAAATTATATTTTCTCTGCTATTGTTTGTTGACATAGCAATAGAAATTGTTTCGTTTATCCTTTAGTAAAACTTTAACAGTGTAGAGTAGTAATATTGTGTCTCAAAAAGACAATGAACTGAAAATTTCTTTTTCAGTCGTCAACGCAATTTCCCGCCAAAAATATGCGGGCTACCAGAACAGCTTCCAAATAAATCATGTCACCTCGAGGAGTTGACACATGAGCCCACAATATGGTCATGTAATGCTGGTCAGTGGCTATCCCGTTTTGACAGCTGTCAATTGACCATATTGTGAATGTCCAATATAAAAGATGTGGATTTGCCAAGACAAGCCTGAGATACCCCTCCCTTCCTTTTGATAGTCTCCCCTACCCTACCCGTACAATCTGTAGACGCGTACGTACGCTCGGTCAGTCACGTGACAACCAAATGAAAAGAGGTTGACCATATTCCATGAGTATGGGGCTCTGCTCCGCGCGCGGGAGCCCCGCTAATATATCTATATTGAATAATACGTATAATTTTTTTTTCTCAAGTTTCTGAGCTGGCCGGAATCCTAAATCCTCGAATTTGATTGGCTAATCACGCGCACGTGACCGGTCCAGCATTTTCCAATACGCCCCACGGGTCGGATTTTTTTTCCGCTTTAGCGATTTCCTATCTTTTTTCTTACTTTAACAAGACGCTCGAAGAGCGTTCACTCGGGCTTCGTATAAAGCGTTTTAATTGAGCATTTACCACGCGTAAAATGTGTACGAAACTAAATGCGGGATCAGTGTGGGGAATTTTCGTTATCAGTCACTCCAGTCCAACATTTTAACGGTTATTTGTGCCAACAGTCAGTTTAATTACTTGTGTAAAAAAAAAAAATTATTGGCGTGTGTACAGCCGCTTACACAAATCACGAGTACAGTCATAATATAAATACTTTGCACAACGAGATAAGAGTGGTTGTACTTTTATTGACACTGTAACGTTAAGTTCACGTACATTAGTCATATTCACAACTTCTTCTAGTAGCTCACAGTCATCAAGATTATATCATCATGTCTTTCTTCTATCAAGCTCATGCAACTTCGTGCAAAGATCAAACCAACATTTACGATCCCTTGTACAATAATAGTGATTACGTACGCAATACCAAATCGTGCTTTACAAGTATTGAACCCAATAAAAACCAATCACAGAAACAGGACATTAACGGAAGACTTAAGCTTAGATATTTAACCTTACTATTCAAGTTGCTTCTGCCACCTTCGAAGTTGTGTTCACGAACATACCTGATATTTTGAGCAAGTGATGTGTTCGTCTCGGCATTCTAGTTTGTTGTTCAATCGGCTGTCACAGTTTTGGCAACTGACGTATGGCTCATTTGTTATCGCGTGAGAACTAGTATGAACTCTACACATTTGGCTTGTTTTCAAGCTAAAGAATTCGTGGATCGACAACCTATTCCGACAACGCTCGACATCATTTAGTGTGGGTCTACCGCGAACGGCGCGTGCGTTTGTATGTATTTTGAGCGTCCCAGAAGAAAATAGATTCGCCATAATTTCCAGTAAAGATTATGCCAGTATGTAAATCGCCTCGTTTTTGTCAATGTCTTGATTGCATTCATTACGTCAGCATATAAAATCGTGACATGACGAAAGATAGATAGATAGATAGATCGATAGGTTGATTGATTGATAGGTTGATTGATTGATAGGTTGATTGGTTGATTGATTGATTGATTGATTGATAGAAAACCGAAACCTAGGACGCTTTCCATTCAACAATAATCGCCGGTTCAAATTTTCGGAATTTTCGCTGGTCGAATGGAACGCGCCCGACCACTTTCCAGAATTCGAGGTCACGTGCTCTGCAACACAGGGCATGCTGGGTGAAACTTTGTTGTGTTGAAAATGGCGGACTTTTTGAACATTTTCGCGGCTTTAGAGCAGGATGACTGTGAAACAATAAGTTGTACCATTTTCGATAGCAACGACGACGTAAATAGGTCTGGCTGCTTAATGGGGAGGGAATTAACTCGTGTAAATGGGTACTTCGAAGTGACTATTCCAGCGTATTTGTCGGGGGAGTTCGAAAACCATTTCCGGATCGATGACTAGGGAAACGTGTCAGTTATTGACAAAAGAAATAATGCACACTGGGCGGATTCCAACTGGCAATAAATCTGGGCGGCCCGCAATTTTGCCAGAAAAACAAATTCTGCTGTTGAAAAAGACCGAAATCGTTCGACACAAAGCCACACGCTGAGCATTAGGGACTTTAAGCAAATCACTGGGGCGCCCTCTACTACGGCGGCCGGAAGTAAACATGCCCAGAAATGACGCAGTGCGCATGCTTGGAAATGTATTTTCGCCGTAGCGCCAAATCCTACAACGTGAAGACCTGTCTTCTGCCGTAGTCGCTACTACGTTGATATAAAAGTCAACTTTTCTCCTATTTTTCCAATCACTAATTTTAAAAACCACCATAGATTGTTTTTCACTTTATCAAGAAAGCAGTTGAGGCTTCTGGTTTACCAGTAAATACGTAACAAAGTCAGTTCTTGTCGTGAAAACTAATTCGAGTTTCTCACGATCGAGGGTTTAGAGATATAATAAAACAATTATTCCACTCAATGTTGTCGTATATGAGCTATAGCCAACTCGGCGCTACGCGCCTCTTGGGCTATTAGCTCATTTACGACTCGATTTCGTTGAATAATTGTTAAATATATCTTTACCTATATCTATGTCTATCTATCTATATATCTGATAAGTTACTGGGCTTTTGAGAAACGGACATCAAGGCAACTCTCTTAAACTCTCAAAATGAAGTCAAGAAATAAATAACAAAGGTAAAGAAAACAATGTGGTGACAAATGATGTACATCCAAAAATAGTCTGGATTGTTTTCGATCCTCTGTTGATGGTTCTCCTGTTAAGAGACAGATACTTTATTTGGCACAGTGTAAAAATCTGTGGGTTGATGGTTTTCCTGTTAAGAGACAGATACTTTATTATCTGTGAACTTCACGATCAACGTGACCAGAAAAACACATTAGAATTTTTATAATTACATAAATCGTTCAAATTTAGCAGCAAGAGTACATTAGCTTTAAAGAGCAGACGTGAATCCACTGAGCGAGGGAGTCAAGTTTCGTAGATAGAGAATGATTGGTCGTATTCTAAGGCAGGGTAGGAGGAATAATTTCAATATTGCCGAGCCCCAGAAGGTAATAGAAGAAAAAGAAAAAGACCAAAAAAAAACTCGCGAAGGCACTCTGTGAAAAGGAAGGAGAAGAGACCCTGTGCCTGTGGGCCACCAGTGAAGAAGTCAGACCTGAGCAGCATTGTAGTTCTGTTTAATTTATTACATCGTGTAGGCTGTATCTTTTACCACAAAATACGTTTTAAACAGGCCTGACAACAGAAGCTATAATTCCCGGGCTGTTCTTGTGCTCTTTCCTAAAATATATTGGAAGCAAGTAGAATTTCTTCTCGTATCTTTGCTTTCGAATTTTGCGTTGGAATTGGCTTTCTGCGTACTCCCTTCTTTGTAAACAAATCCAGATAGTACTGGTTGTGCTTTAAATGTATATGTTGTAGTTCAATTTTATCCTTGGTCCAAATTTTATTTTCCTTTGTTTCAAACTCATTATCATACATTACCATACCAGAAAACAAAGGAAAATAAAATTTGAACCAAGGAAAAAATTGAACTACAACATATACAATGAGAGTTCAGTTGTACATACTAACCTGCTGGTATTGAGGACATCTCTGACGGCTGTTAAACCTCTGATGCATGGTTTCGCTGTAAGGAAGTGGGATGGTCTACTTATTTCATTTGCAGTAACTAAACGTTGTCTTATTGTGCATGCCACTTTAAAAGAATGGACAAATGACAAAGAAATAAAAACTGAGACGCTGCCTAGAAAGGATAGAAAAGACCCCCGAAGAAAGCGTCGCAGATAAAATGGACAAGAAGTGGGCACCATGTTCTAAATAAATTATCATTGTTGAAAGCAATGAAGGAAAGAAAGTAACTGGGTTAACTTTGGATCACTCCGTGCTAATTTCTTTCATTTGTAGTCTGTCTTATTTTTTGGCAAGATGGAACTTTTGCTTCAGTTAGTCTCTCTTACTCTTAAGGAAGATGGAACAAACTAAGTTGCAATTTTCGTTATTTTTATGCTACTTGCATTTCAGTTATGGTCTATCGTACATGTACCCTTTGGTGAGTTATCCGCAACAGTGTTTGCTCTGTTTGCCAGTTACTTTGTATTGGTCTACGTACTAGTGAGTGTCATGTTCCAGAGTGTCGTGCTGAAGCACGTGGCCCCTCAGGGTCATTCCTGGTGGTATCTGAAGACAGAACAAGACTTTCAATCTGAGTTCTTTAGATTTTGTGTATTGAAGTGTTCATCCTAACTTGCTATGGACCGAAGTGCCACTTAAGTTGAGGTTTTACTATAATAATTATCCATAACAACTTTGATCACAACTGAAGAAGCTGCCAGAAGCTACTAAGTATGCTCCGGCATTAATGTGTGGAAATCTGTAATCTTTTCCTGCATCATGCAGATCTTAAATTGATTCTACTGGGTGCGTTTTCTGATAGAGTGCTTTTACCTCATGGTATGTACGTCATACCATGAGGTATAGTTATGGTTGGATTGGTCACTCCATTCCCGTTGGACAATTAATTTATGCATTAAATCTGCATTAAATGTGAATTAAACAGGTTTTCCCCTGTCTCCCCTACTAGGTTTGGTTTTGTCCACAAAGTTGTACGATTGTTTTACGTTCTTTTGTGTGGGGGGAGGGGATGAGACAAAGCTCAGCAAATGTTTAGAAAATGGCGT
The DNA here is from genome assembly GCA_949710005.1 of Ricordea florida. Classification (NCBI taxonomy): domain Eukaryota; kingdom Metazoa; phylum Cnidaria; class Anthozoa; order Corallimorpharia; family Ricordeidae; genus Ricordea; species Ricordea florida. The sequence goes on along the minus strand of OX453276.1, from coordinate 23,680,934 downwards.
CTGTTGTGTCGAGCCCGAAGCAAAGATTGTCAAGGGGAGTTTTCGTTCCTTTCGCTCCAACATAGGGACAACCTCTAAACTACCTTTTCGAAGTTATGTATGTATAAACTCTCACAAACCATGAGGTGGCTCGAAGGTTCAAAATAGTTCTCAAACTCTGGTTCTGGTGATAATTCCATGGCAACTGACTGCTGTTCCTCACTTTCATCATCGTTCTCCGCTGGCTCTCTGAGAGTAGAAATTCATATGTACACTTGTTGAACGAATGCATTGATATTATTGAAAGTTACTAGAAGATTTCGAGAACGTTTGGATTGTGGTGTACTTATTAAGGCCCTATGAAGGCGAACAAAGTGGAAACACTTTGATGATTGTTATTGTACGCTCATTTGGCGAGATTCAGAATACCATACAAAGCACATACGTGCAGGGTACCCAGCATTGGTGTCAACCTCAAAATTATTTCAAAGTGGAAAAAAGTGGTAAATAACACTTCCGTTATAGAACACTTACCTCTGTTATAGAACACTTACTTCTGTTGGTTCTCGCCGTCCTCTTTACGATCTGTTTTCCCAGTGTTGCTGGACTCATCGCTCTCCTGCGGTTTATGCCGAATGAGTTAATTTGTCTCGATCGTGGAAGTTTTAAGTTTGCAAGTCCGCTATTTATTAAAATATCATACATTTTCAAAAGGCTAGGGATGAATATTTATTCCTATATCATTATCTTTTTATCAAATAAATAAAAAAAAAAACATTTGTTTTCTAGGAAACAAGCTAGTAAGGCCACACTAGACTTAAGGGATATTTAGTTAAGAGGACTCGGTTCGAAAAAAAAAAGATCAGCACTTAGGTTTAAACATTATTTAAATTAACTGTTGATAGTGCTGTTTAACAAATATTTTGTGTAACACAGTGGGCTTGAAGATGATATTAAACAATTATTATCCTACATTATCTTAACACCAAGTCTACTAAATTCAGACATCCTATATGTAGTGATGAGAATCACGTGTGTATTTTGGGTAGTTCCATATATGGGATTTACTCTAATCTGCCATACAAGAGTTTGTTCATTTGCTCAATAATAACCCCCTTAGCCGGAAAGTAAAGCAAACTTGCCATCATCGAGGATGACGATGACATAACAATTTATTAGGGTAGATAAGTCTCAAAATGAAGTTGATAAATATGTAACGATTACTAAGAAGAATATTGCTTGAACAGTGGAAACATTTCACAAAAAGGGTGGATTATTGTTGATTGTCTTTCAGCGTGGTTGTCTATAGCTCTCCTGTTGATAGATAATTACTTGACTATGATTTTATCCACGTTGTAAGAACTCGTTGAACTCACCTCTAGATAAGGCAACACGCACTCTTCGTGCAAATAGTTGTTTAACTCTGGTCGTGGTAATGATAGCATGGAAACTTCCCTCTGTCGCTCGCTTTGATCATTGTTTACCTCGAGGTTTCTGCAGTAGAAATTTATTTGTGCACGTTTGGAATCATTACATTGATATATTATTGAAAGCTGCTGGTAGATTTTTTATTTTGATGTAGGTATTAAAGTCTAATTAAAACGATGTACGTTTCATTCGAAGAACAAAGTGGAAACATGTTATTGATTTCTTGTTGAATGTCGCGAGGCGAGTTTCAGAATACGATTCAAAGCGTACATCTTGGTACCCAAGATTAGTTTCAACCTGAAAATTATTTGTATAGGTAATCACATGATTTCGAGTGCAATTTGGGATAAATCAGCACAAGTAAATTCTTCAAAGGCTAACCAAATTGCACGAGCCCGTAGGGCGAGTGCAATTTGTAGTCTTTGAAAAATTTACGAGTGCTGATTTATCCCAAATTGCACGAGACAAATCATGTGATTACTTGTTAATAATATACATGCAAAAATTTAATTTCAACTTTCTGCACTCAATTTCAATTTTCTGCACTGTTTGGGATTAATTGACGTGCTCTCAGCCAATGAGCATGCTGAAATTTTTGCATGTATATTATTACAGAGTGAAAGAAAAGTGGTATATAAAACTTACTTGTGTTGGTCCTCGCCGTCCAGTTCACGATCGGTGCTCTCATTGTTGCTGGACTCATCGCTATCCTGCCAGTTAGAAAGAATTAGGTAATTCTTCTTAATCTTGGGACGTCTCACTTTGCAATTCCTTACCAGGTCATTATATTTTTATTTAAAAATCTGAAGATGAGCATTGAGTTAAATATCGAATGCTACTCGTGATATAGATCTAACAGCAAGTTCTTCTCAGACACATGCTAGCAAGGCCGTACTAGGCTCTAAGGAAACCACTTATCAGGCAGGGCTCGATTTGTTAAAACTGATTTGTACAAATACACTTTCAAACATTAGCAGAAGAGTTCTTATTGAACATTTTAAGTGCCATTTGTGTTCGGTGTAGGAGAATGACCACCAGTTATTGACTATGTAAATTGTATGGCAAACACAACGGAAAATTTTACTCTTGACCTATGATAATAGTAATGGATATATTTTCCGCACATATCATGCCGTACAGTGTTCATGACAATTTTTTTTCTCCGGAGTGGGATCGGACGTCAAGCTTAAGGGACTAGCACTTATATTTATAGTAGAGGACCAGGTTATTTGAACACTTTGCAAGTAATCTGTAGTCAAATGCAGCCGTTTAACTCTAATATTATGGCCGTTGTTTTCTTCCTTTGTAGAGAAAAGTGTGCTTACCGTTTGCTCATTGAAGAAGGACATCTTTCAAAACACTTTCCTGCACGAAGAGGAACAGATAAAGGGCAAGGTTTATTCATAGCCTCGCAAAGATGTTTTTCTTTCGACTCCTCCTAAACTCAAACCTTAATTTTGGCTGGGATTTCTTGCAATTGTTGAGATGCCCACCTTTTTGTTGTCACATGAAGTTGCAACATGAACTGGCTATGATTTGAACAGCAGAGAAATCCAATAACCTTTTTTTTTTTTATAAATCAATTTGAAGCGATCATTTGCCAGCAAAAACACAATGCATGCTGAAACAAATCGCTTTACTTACGTTAATTTGACTTAATAAACATTGCAATTTTGAGTTAGTTTTGCTGGATCATCTAGAAGAGACACCATATCATGGTTTGACTTTTTCATCGTCCGTCTACCCTCCTACGTTTTTCCAAACCACTTTCTTTAGTCCATTGAGACAAGGAGAGGAAGGTGATTAAACGAAAATCATGTTAGGAGTTTTTCCTTGCCAAATGTTAAATTGCATTTCTTATGTAAGTACGGTTTTTTATTTTATTTATGTATTTTTTTTTATTTTCTTGCAAGTGAGAGAATTCTAGATAACAACTATCTCTGCGATTTAAATAAGCTTTTTGAAGGCCGGCCTTAATCAAAATATGACTTCTTAAATAATTCGAAAACTCCAGGCTATCGAGTTCTGAAAACTAAGCGGCGCAGCATCGATTTCACACGGCGTTTAATTCTTGTCTTCGGAAAAAACATGGAGGACGTTTGCTTCTCGGCAGCACTTTTCCACGGGTTACGGAATAAATGAGACATAAAGAAATTCAATTTCAATTTGAAATGTTATATTCATAAATTGGCCTACGATGATTAGCAAGCGGCAATATGAGCCGTGCCCTTTAACAAAACGTCTGAGATATGTATTTTGTATATTGGCAAACGCTATGGACCGATCAAATAGTATCACATTCTTGCTATGTAGAAAATGCACTAGCTGGGATGTATTTCTGCACGTGAGCATTGCACGAATGTCGCATGGCTTTGAGGTTTTTACAATTTTGAAAACGTGCAAATCCGCGTTTGTGAATATATGTTATTTACCGGTCTAGGTCGGTCCGTATGGGAAAAAACTGTGCCCTTGGTCTTGAGTACGGCCCTCGGCCTTCGGCCTCGGGCCGTACGCAAGACCTCGGGCACAGTTTTTTTCCCATACGGACCGACCTAGACCGGTAAATAACTTATTTATTTTTTCTGTTTGTTTGCTTTTTTTTCAATAGCGCGGAAAAAATCCGGACCGTGGTCCGTATCGTAAAAAGCTGGACCGGTTACGAGCGCGCGATTAGCCAATCAGATTCGAGGATTTGGGATTCCGGCCCGCTGAGATGCTTCAGAAAAAAATAATAAAGGATAGTATTCAGCACGTACTGTTCCTCTCTTCTAAACACACTACCTTTCGGGTCTTATTTTTAAACTTATATTTGAAATAGCTGTTAGTTTTGTTAATTATCAAGGAACACTTGAAAAGAAAGTTGTGAATATCGATGTAGTAATATCAGACGTTTTGTTGAAAGGACACGGCTCGTGTTGCGGCTTGCTATCTGAATACTTAATAATTTAAGTTTTTGTAATTTAATTTCAGTTGATATTGTGATACTATAGTGAACTCGAAATTGTCAATACTGCACTCAGCTTCGCTTCGTGCAGTATTGACAATTTCTCGTTCATTTTACAGCCAGCGCGTGCGTGTATTTGTAAACAAACCACTCATTACAGTCTCTAACCCGTAATTGCTACACTTTTCGATATTCTGTAATATAAATATATATAAATACTAGTGGTAACCACAGGTTAGAAAGTGCGGGCCTATAGATGCACTTACCGTAATTTCCGGCCGTTTACCCGCGCGGTAGATTACCCACATCAGTCGATTTTTACAATAGCGAGAAAAAATTTCAACAGATTACCCGCACTGGCAGATAACCCGCACCCCAAAACAACTGTAATTTTAAATAAACTAGCGAAAAGCGACTTTCAAAATCATCTTGAAACTCTGACGTGCTCGTTTTACACCGGGCATATTGACTCAAGACTGCACGTGGTTACACTTATCGTAAATGATCGGAGATTGTAAATTGTTGTCAGTTACCTTTTTATAACGTTTTGAATCTAGTAAAAACTTTATACATTGTCTTTGTTGACATAGTATCCTTTTGCGTGCAATTAGTAAGTTTTCACAACCATTGTTTTCGATATTTCTTTGAGAATAATGGCACTTGTAAAAGTCTGTCCTCAAAAAAATCGATATCTCAGGACCTACTGAGTCTAAGAAATCGCTTGAAACGGGAATATACTCTTTAACTCAAGGCAGTGCTAGCTAAGAATATTTCACTGATGCGTCGAATATTCCGGTATTGTAAAATTTTGTGCTGCGAATGTTTGTTTACACGCGTGCCGACAATCACCTTTCCTTGTCGCGCCGTTAATTATGCGGAGCCATGAAATGAACATGTCGGCATCACTTTTTGTGTGCTTTTGAAGCCTGCTTTTTCACATTTAAATTCATTTATTTTCAAGTTCAATACCCGTGTAAGTGAGACATGTTTTTTTTAATAAACGAAAACGAGCTGTGAAATAGACAAGGTAGGAAAATAATAGCACAAACACGATAAAGGATTTGTTTATTTGTCGATTTTGAAGATATGTTTTCAATTTGTTCAGCTTTCATCAATAACGAGAGTGTATAATTTTAGATTACAAAAAGCCGGTACATTCGTGTGGACGTTTTTTGGGAAGTTTGCATTGAGCTGTGGTAGATCAGCTCCGTAAATCGAAACATGTCAAACAGCTCCTTCAAAAAGTGAAAGTGGTTTACCAGAAAAATTAACCGTCCAAAAACTGAACAGTATAAAATATAACGCAACTCACCTTACCTTCACGGCAATATCAATTTAAATAGATCGTGAAAAATCTTCGCAATCACAGCAAATCGTCTCAAAAGCAACACCTTTAAACAACTTCTCCAAAACGTAACGTTTGCAATCTTCCATGCCTCGATTTTATGTGACAAACTGTTGAGATTGACTCATTTTTCGCATTGTGAGATTGACTCATTTTTCGCATTCTTATCGTTCTTGGAGAACGGATTTTTCTCTTCCGGTGTTACGACAAACTGTCGTGATTGAAGGAGTTATTTTCTATTCGACCTCGCAAATGTCCTCTGGATGTCGAGGTTCAATTCCATCAGCTAAAGCGCTATGGTCTGCTTCGATACCGTGGACCCAGGATTAACAACAGGGGAAGGAATAACACTCGAATTCGCCCTATTCCAACTGTAGCTAAGGCAGGGGTCGCACTGTGGCCTTATTTCTTTTATGTCGCGTCATAAGTTGTCCCACAAATATGTCGCGACATTTACACCACGGGAGTCATGGAGGTCGCACGTGCGCGACATAAATGATATTTGAAACCAAACTGTCAACTCTTAAAAAGCCACAATAGAACTTTTTCGTCGTCGAAACTCCATCTCTCCCTTTGATTCGACTTTTTTACTTCTCCTGAGGCTGCTGAAGGGACTGTTGATGGCTGGATTGGCTGGGGATGTTCAAAAGCCCGGACAAGACGGCTGTGAGGTCGAAGGCTGGGAGTCTTGGGAAAAAATCTGCGAGCCAAAGCCATCCCCATACTGAGAATAATCAGCTGAATAGTGCAAATTTGCAAATTGGTATGGGTTGAAATTCGCCATAAGGACCAGATAAAAGGTTTGTAGAGAAAACCGGTAAATAAAAGTTTGAACGAAAAGCTGTAGCTAGCTGTGCACGTGCACATGTGTTGTCTTCGCAGAATTGCAAAAATGCAGTTTCCGCAGGTATTTCAGATTTGATTGACGTTGCGAAAGAAGATAAACAAAAATTGTTATTTTAAGGCCTTTAGACAAGATATGACCTGCTTCGAGGCAGGACATCGGCATTTTAGATCTTTAGGTCCTTCGGACATATGTCTGGTCGCGACAAAAGGGTCGCACTTGTCGCAAGCACGCGATGACAGATTTTATGTCCAATGTAAACACCAAAAGCATAAGTGCGACCCCTGCCTAATTACCGTGCTGACTGCCGTCAACACAATGGCAGCCACATCGCTGAAACCCTACGAGAAAAAGTTACGACAACCTAAGGTGTACGGTATACCTACTATACTCTCGACTAATGTCAGGTTACTGCCCAAGAAAGTAGAAGAGATCCAACAAATTGCAGAATTGAATTCTGCTGGGGCAATTTGCATAACGGAGTCTTGGTTGTCTACTGATATCCCAGATTCCTGCGTTGCTATTCCTGGATTCAATCTATTTCGCAAGGACCGTATTTATGCTCCAGGAGGTGGAGTGTGTATTTATCTAGACCAGAAAATACCGTGTAAATTATTACAGTCCTGCGATCTACCAGCAACCGCGAACCGGAGAATGTTATTCTTCGTGATCATATACAAAAGAACCTTGATGCACTGCTGTTGAAGCAACCTAACGCACTTGTTGTGTTAACTGGTGATTTTAACCCCACTTCAACTGGGTTTCAGGCACAATACATTGCCGGGGTGAACTCATTGAAACAACTTGTAACCTTTCAAACCCGCGATACTGGCACGCTCGACTGGTTTTTTACTAACAGATCCAAGCTATTTACTCTATCACAGCTTCCGAAGGTCGGATCATCGGATCATTATACTATCTTAGCTAAACCAGTATCAGCTCCTGTCACTACCCACACAACAGAGAAATCGGTTGTGCGTGATATGCGAGATAGTGCGTGGCGTGCTTTCGGACGATGGATAACTCAAAAGGACTGGACCCCAATTCTCAGTGCCTCTTTATGTGAGCAAAAGTTCCAGCTGCTCATGTCAGAGCTTGATGGCGCCATTAGTATTTTTCTTCCGCAGAAAATCTCAAAAAAACACCCTACTGACCGCCCTTGGATAACTAGTAAGATCAAAATGTGGAGTGGCAAACGCCAATCTTCATTTTCTAGACACGGAAAGGACTCGGGTGCCTATCGTCATTGGAGAAACAAAGTTCAAGGTGCAATAAAAAACAGCAAAACACCACTACTATCAGGAGAAGGTTGCTGAGGTCGAACATGTGAATCCCGCGAAATGGGGGAAGGATATTAAAAAGTTAGCTGGCCAGGTTGCTAAGCAGGAGTGGTACCATCAGTTCCTTGATAAAGACACAGATATCAAGCGTTTAGCAAATAAGATCAATAGCTATTTTGTTGGGCTGACTGACCATTTCCCACCCCTGTGTCAGGGAGTGTCCCCGCTATCTGTTCCTGATGAATTATTAATTTCAGAGTATGAAGCATACAAGTCCTTGTCCTCACTTCAGACATCGAAAGCAGTCGGCCCTGACAACATACCTAACCGGATTCAGAAAGATTTTGCTTTGGAGTTAGCCCCCATCGTCTGTGACATTTACAGTCAGTCTCTAAGGGAGGGGTACATACCAGCTCTTCTGAAGTCGTCTATTGTTACACCTATCCCTAAGGTGTCTCCACCCGCTCTTATTGAACAAGATTTTAGACCTATATCTCTTACCTGTACTTTGGCAAAAGTTATGGAGGGCTTTACCGGTTCCAGACTCCTGCCCCAGTTGGAAGGTAAGATCGACCCTTGTCAGTTCTCCCGCAAGGGGCATTCTACGACAGATGCCCTTATATATATTCTTCAAGCGATCTACGAGGCAGTTGATAGCGGTGAGGCGTCAGCTCGGATTTTCTTCGCAGATTTTTCTAAGGGGTTTGATTTAATTAATCATTCAATATTGATGCAAGAACTGGCAGATCTTGAAGTTCATCCAGTCCTTTTATCTTGGATTGCGGCATTCCTGACATCCCGGAAGCAAGCTGTTAGAATCGGAAGAACTCTGTCAGATTGGTTAACACTAAAAGGAGGAGTGCCCCAAGGAACTAAACTGGGTGTGATCCTCTTTACGGTCATGACAAACAAACTGCTGTCTGACTGGCGGCTGCGCATCAAATACGTCGGTTATACCAGTGCTCTCGAAATAATTCCAAGGAACTCCCCTAGCTTACTTAATGTAGTGGCCTCAGACGTTAACAATTTTGCCATTGCTCATAATATGAGACTTACTCCAACCAACTGTAAAGAAATGCATATTAATTTCCTACGCAACTCTAATTGCCTCATTAACCCGATAATAATTGGCGGCAATGTCATCAAGCGTGCCAATACCTATAAGATCTTAGGAGTTATTATGGCCAATGACGTGAAGTGGAACTGTCATGTTGATTACATTATTAAGAAAGCTTGTAAGAAGTTATACTCCCTTAGAGTTCTCCATAGAGCCAAGGTGAGCCAACCCAACATCTTGAGGATATACCTTAGCACAGTCTGGCCAGTTTTAGAGTATGCTGTACCAGTTTGGCAGAACATCCCTGCTTATCTGTCTGAAGCCATAGAGCGAGGGCAAAAAAGGGCGCTTAACATAATCTACCCCGAGGCAGAGTCATATGCTCATGCCTTACAGTTAGGTAAATTAGATAGGTTAGATGATAGAAGAGTACTCTTGTGCTACAAATACATGACGAAAATGAAGTGCCCCAGCCACCCTCCGCACCACCTACTTCCCAGCCCACTTCTGGATGCGCCTAACTACACCTTAAGGCAGAAAACACAAAAGTATTATGTTTTCCGGAACATGCAGATCTGTGGGACAAAGAAAGTGGAGGACTTCTTTACATTTAAATTTTTTAAGTGATTCAATTGTTATTTTCCGTGTTATAACTGTAAATTACTATACTCGAGATAATAGTTGCTTTATGATTGTAAAATGTACTCGATAATTCAGTTTGTTTTACTGCAAGAGAGTATTAATAAACTATTTCTATTCTATTCTATTCTAACAGGGACTTTGAAATCAACATAGATGGTCTACCGGACTACCGAGTGAGTAAATCAACCGATGTAGAGGAAATCGAATTCTTCTCTGAATTAGGAGAGAAAAGCTAATTAAACTTAGTGCTTTACGTCCATGACATGCAAATGCGTTTTATATTGCAGTATACTGAAGTTTTAGCTTTATCTTGAAGAAACGTTCCTGTTGTTGATATGAACTTTGTATCAGTTTAGTTTTTACATTGTGCAATCTGCTATAGCTAACTGCTGGGGCGTCAATGACGAGTGATAGTTTCAGGCATGCCATGTTTCTCTTGTTATAAAATGCATTATCTTGATAAATTTGTAAACTCACGAAGATATTGTAGTACTGTACTTTAAAAATTTGACTATAGTTTTCTTTTTTGCCTTTCGAATTGTAAAATATTTGAATTGTGACTGTTTCAATTTCATCCAGATCTCTGCAAGAGAATTTTGTCGTTCAGCACTCGCTTTCTCGAAAAAAATTTGAGAAATATTCTTATTTCACGTTGTTTTAAAGAATACAACAGACGAACTTACTAGAATGTATTTTGCACTTGTAGTTTCATTGTCTCGTTCATTAGCACTATTTATTAGTGCCCTCCTTGTCGAGGTCTTCCTTGTGGTCGTGTTTTTCTTAACCTCCACAGTGACACTTCGCGGAAGCAGCTGTAAAGCGAGAATGGACGGTGGCCATTTGTGTTTTCTTTGAATCCATTTTTTTTTGTAGACCAAAACTCACTCGCACAAGGATAATCCAGAGTCCTCTGCACTATTCACCTCCAAGAGGAGTGGATAGTGTTAAGACACGGGGTCAAACTACAAAACGAAGACCCGGGCTAAAACGCTTCATTTGGCCCCGATATACTTGATGTCGCTCGCTACGCTTTGCCAGGCGCCTAAATACATGTCATAGATGCTGAGAGACATGGAAAGCATGGGGTCGTCGCTTTGTAGTTTGACCCGGGCTAAACTACAAAACGAAGACCCCATGCAGGGAATGCGAAGGTAAGGGTTTTTTCGAACATGGTAGACAAAAGTACTTTGTAGGGATTACGGTGGGAAGAGTATTTGTAGCCATCAGGGCCGGTTTGCTCGAATCCGGGTTAAGGTAACCCAGGGTTAGTGCGAAATTTAAACGCAGATACAAGAGCTTGAAAAGCACGTTCAGTATAATTCTTTTTCAATACAATATGATGATTGTATGCTCTGAAAAAAAATAGAGAAAGTTATCGGAGAAAATGCTTTTTAACAAGAGGAAAAGAAACCCGGGCCTTCGAACAACCGGCCCCAGGTGAATAGACACCTTTGTAAATTATGTAAGGTGTCCGAATTAGGTGATTACGAAAGAGCATCTATGTAAGGTGAGGGTGATATTTACCATAGCGACCAAGGCCGCTATGATAAATAAATACTACCACGGTATCATATAATACTTTAGAAAACAGTCCCAAGAAAGTACGCGCGCTGATTGGTTAGAAATCGTGTTTCTATAACTCGATAGAAACACAGAACTAGCACGAGCTGTTGACGTAATGATGACGCGAGCAAAGAGAATTTACATTTTGATATTCAAAGTTAACAAGTTGCTTTTCTTTTTTTCGTCGCGGTGTTTTCTAAAAGAAATAGAAAACATGTTCTTCGTGTTTCTATCGAGTTATAGAAACACTCGTGAAAGTTTGGGAGAACTCGAAAAAGCTGTGGAAACACTCGCCTGCGGCTCGTGTTCCCACAGCATTTCTCGTTCTCCCAAACTTCCACTCGTATTTCTATAACTCGATAGAAACACGGTACATGTTTTTTATTTCTTAATTAAAAATACCTCTTTCTCTTCTTTATTTCTACAAGGTCACGAACCGCCTCCACCTCCCTCACAAACCTCTTAAAGATAGGATCCTAGTACGTCGTATCAATCCCGGAGACGCCCACGTTCCCATTAACAATATAATAATAGTCACAAATTTCCTGGTCCCCGATTTCGCCTACACTTTTGGGTGCATCTCCTGTAGTGTTTCATAGGTTACCATTTTAACAACTAGTGCAATTCATGCACTAGGAAATGCTACTTGGCATACAGGCAACGCCGACACCGTCTTTGAAGGGACGAGCAGCCTGGTATTTACATCTAGCCAGTTGGAGGACCCCATTCTTAAATAATTTTACATGAATCTGTATCTTTCCCTGGTCTACTGCACCACAAAAGAGATACAACACCAGAAGGCTGTACGGGGTCTAACGAGAACGACATGGTTATCTAGAAATTATTTCATAGCATGTAGGTTAACCTTATCCAAGTTGGTGTAGAAAATAAATGTCTTTGTAGAGACTTTGGGATCCATATCTTTTTTCTTTTGCTTATGGTATACTAAACCAATGATTATACTCCGGATAAAGTAAGCAGGTCTGGAGTCTTACCGTTAGGTATAAGCGACCACTCCCTTGTCTACATAATACGCAGAGCCTATTATTCAAACCGTGGGAGTGCTAAGACTATCACTATACGAAGTTTTAAGAACTTCAGCAAGGAAGAATTTCTATTTGACGTCAAACAAAGGCAATTGGATGCTATCAGTCTTTTCTCTGACCCTAAAAAATGTGGGAGTTTTGGAAAAATGAGTTGTTGGACTTTATTGACAAGCATGTCCCCCTAAAGACAAAATGAACTGAAAACAAGAACTCCCCTTGGATTACGTATGAGTTAGTACAGAAAATTCGCAAAAGGGATTTTTAAAAAAAGGCCGAACAGAGAAAAAATCTGTCCAGCTGGGCGGCCTACAGGGCTACGAGAAATGAGGTTAACAATGCAATTAAAGCTACTAAACGAAAATACTATGACGCTAATCTAGTTAACAACAAGACGATCTAAGATCGTAAGTCGGACAACAGGTAGACGTGCTGTTATGAGTGTTGACCACTTATGGTGCGGAGTGGTCCAAAAAAGAAATGCTAAGGGTACCAAGGTCCTGGTTTCCAACGTGGCATCTTTGTTGTCGTTTCCTCGAGTTTCATCGCGAGGCACCTTGTCTTTATCAGCAAATGCTCTTCTGTCACTCTGTCCACATTTCCTGTTCACTGGTAACTCGTTTGATTTCTGGTATGATTCTAGTGAGACATTCGCTAGATCATTTGATTCTTTTGCTATTTTCAGTTCGCGGAACGACCCGTTTCGAAATATAGGCTCATTACACACGCCATCTTTTAGAGTGGGTCTACCGCGAACGGTTTGTGAGTCTATATGTTTGAGCGTAGAAAAGATGACACCATTTGTTTTCAACATATTCGCCATCGACTTCGACAACGTAGAAAGAAGTTTGCACCCGCATTACGTGTCTGCGGTATTCCCCATTGCACGTGACTGCGATTTGCGATGAAACTCGAGTGTAAACCTATAGTCGGTTGCCCGACTAAAAAAAAAGATCCTCGTAAAACATGACAGCTAATTAATGAATTGAGCTCTCGCCAATACATAAAATAAGGCATCACTACTGAAATCACTTTTGGAGAAAACAAACTTAGTTCTGCGCCAGAATTGGCTGAGGCCTTTAATCACCATTTCGCAAACGTTGGGCATGATTTGGCCAAAGACATCTCCCAGGCTATCAACGAACCTGAATACTATCTTAATCCAACCAACAAAATATTCTCCTTTAATAGCTGTAGAGTTAATGAAGTCCTAAAATTACTGGAAACTCTTGAGGTCAAGAAAGCGACTGGTCTGGACAATATGCCTTCCAGACTACTTAAACTAGCCGTACGCATTTTAGCGCCGTCTTTAAGATACAATTTTTAACCGGTCTCTTTGTTCTGGAGTAGTTCCTTTAGACTGGAAGTAAGCCAGAGTTACCCCAGTTTTTAAAAAGGGCAATAGAGAAGATGTCAACAACTATCGGCCAATTTCGATTATCCCTGCCGTTGCTTTGAAAGAATAATCCATGGGCAATTCTACAAGTACCTTAATGATAACCATCTTTTAGTTAATTGTCAGTCTTGATCACTTCATAGTACACTAACAGCTTTGCTTGAAGCTCCTAACAGCTGTTCTGTAAATATAGATAACGGTTTCATCAATGGGGTAATTTTCATTGATTTAAAAAAAAGCGTTCGACACGATAGACCATAAGATTCTTTTAAGCAAGTTAGTCAGTTTACGTAGTTGAGCATGTCGCCCTGAAGTGGTTTGACTCTATTCTGAGTGATCGCCATCAAAAATGTTTAGTTAATGGTGAGCTATCTGGTGCACTTGCTGTCACCTGTGGAGTCCCCCAGGGAAGTGCTATTGGCCCTCTTCTATTCTTGATATACATTAATGACTTGCCAAACTGTCTGACTAGATCCATACCTCGAATGTAAGCTGACGACACAAGTATCAGCATTGCTGCCAGTGATTTATCGGATCGAGCTTGAAACTCTAGTAAATAGCAAGCTATGTAAACTTCATGATTGGCTGAGAGTGAGTAGACTAAGCCTAAATATTGCCAAAACTGAATTAATTGCGCGAAAAACAAAGCCTCGTTTCGGTTTAAGACCTTCTAAATATCCCGGATGACTATGGCCGCCATGTTGGAGCAACGTCGTCGTCGTCGTCGCTAGGCGCACGCGCCCGCGAGCCATGCCGCTAGCCACGATGACCATGAAAACTCAAAGGCATGGTTTTCTCAATTTCTATCCTCGCACGGTAGTTATGGGGCTCCGCTCTGCGGCTCTTCGAGCCGCTGTGGAGCTCCGCTACAAATTGAAGGGCATGAAATAATCAGAGTTTGTGACACCAAATCCTTGGGAGTTTACATTGACCAACATTTGTTATAGTCTAAGCATGTTAATGAAATTACTAAGTCTATTTCCTCAGGTATAGGTGCACTTAAAAGGCTAAGACCCTTTATAAGTGAAGACACAGCTATACTTATATATCGAGCACTTATTGAACCATATTTCGACTACTGCTCTCCCGTTTGGGACGGTGTTAGCAACGAATTGGCAGACAATCTTCAAAAACTACAAATTGAAATCGCGCTGTTCGGCTTATCGCAAAGTCTGATTATTATTCTAGTGCTACTGCCCTTGGCGCTAGACTTGGCTGGGATGACCTTTCTACTAGAAGGATGAAATAAATTTAAAATGAAGCTTATGTTTAAAACGTTTAATAATCAGACTCCGGAATACCTTCAAGGCTTGTTTACACCATTCAGCTCAAATTACGAACTAAGGGATAAGGATTGTAAATTCACTCTACTCAAGTCCCGTACTGATTACCTAAAACGCAGTTTCTGTTATAGTGGGGCATTGTTGTGGAATAATCTTCCCCCAAAAGTCAGAGCAATTCGAACCTTTCAATCGTTTCAGTAAAAGCGAAATCAATCGCCTTAAGTCTACCCTGTACTCCCACACGGCAAACGTGTAAATCAGTTTTTTTTCTTATTATTTTTTAATCGTTGTACTGATGTTTTACCGTGTATAAATAAAGTTTATGATGATGATAAGCAGTACCCCATATGTCTCCCCAGGGGCTCCTTGGTACGAAATGCATTGATACATCTCCTGCAAATATGAACCGCGCAGCTATGGTTATTATTCCATGAAGAGACTAATCTACTCAGATTCCTAATCCAGCAATAATGATTCGTCTCATTGTTCAATATCTTGAGTAAGTCAATGAATGCATCCTCCCCAGATTTTTTACTGATTCTTAATGGGTGTATTTCACTACTGTCTTACCCAAAGACGTGGATGATGTCGGGGCTCCGCTTCTCGAACCTGTTGATATGCTTCCATAACACGGGGAACTCTACCCCAAACCAGTCGAAGAATTCTGAGTTCTCTCTCATCTGGGTCGTTATTTGTTCAGGAAGAACATCTGATGTATATGTTCTAATTCAATTTTATCCTTGGTTCAAATTTTATTTTCCTTTGGTGCAACCTCATTATCATACATTACCATACCATACCGAGATGACGGCCCACTTAAAGCATTCATTGTCATTCTCATTCTTTGGATTGATAATCGCCTTCTTATGATCTAAAACGTTTGGAAGAGGAATATACGAACCGCCTGCAAGCAGGTTGAGTATGTTAATATGAATATCGAAGTAGTTCACGCGGACAAACTGTCGCCCGGAGCCCCTATTCTGGAAGTTGGCTACTAACTCGAGGATATGACCCGCCATAAGGTTATACATATCAGAAAGATTGGTAGATTTAGCGATGCCCTCAACCTCTGTGGGATGGTACGTAAACGTCTCATCCACCTGCCCGGTCGCGGGATTCTCTCTCCTATAAGTACAACCAAGGATGAACCTTACCTTTGCCGAGTGATGTGACGAAAGACCCTATGTCGAACACCTCGGATGAATGTTCTGGGATCATATCCCTCACGTCCATCGATCCTACTGGCTCTCTCGATCCTAGTATCGACGAAGGAAAATGGTTTGAGGCGAAAGTGATCAAGGAGAATTGTGGCCTGGATCAAAGTTGTAATGTGGTTTCGCTTCCAGAGATTCCATCGAAGGGATGGCGAGATTTTCCATCTTGTAACATCCCGCAACTCTTCAACTACGGGCATGTTCATTACTATGTCCTGGAATCGATCCGGAATGTAAATGCAAACGAAGAAGAAGACGAAGGGCTTGGACATATGACTGATAGACCGTTGAAAAACGGAAGAAAGTACGTTAATTCGGGTTTTGTTCACGACCTTATGGACTCGATTACTGCCGAACATTTAGTGAGGGCCCACGTTTGGCCATCGATGAAGAATGTGCTTTCGCACAATGTCGTTGTTGTCTTATCTGTGAACACTGGTGCCGTGATTCATGCTTCCTGTGAACCATGCAGGGTTTCCTCTTTGGGTTGCTGCAGTCATATGTACAGATGATATTAGACTGTTGTTTAAGTATCAAAATAGTAACCATTTAATTATTCTGTTGTTTTTTATTTACAAGACAAGATTGTATATATAATTATATATATATAAAGATTTAAATGGCACATGCTCATGATGGAAGTTCTTAGACTTAATAATGAAGAGAAGAATAAACAGCAGGGAATTGTAAAATTGTTTGTTTTAAAACAAACTAGCCAATCCAAATTGATTTCCAAATTTTATTTGTTCTGTTATGTTTCTTATAAGTTAAACTACTTTGTAAAGAACTGTTAGTCTAGTAAAGTACAATAACAGTTATACTGTTACTTCAGCAGCGATATCATTGTCTGATCAGGGAATTGGGCAAGGATGTTGAAGGTGTCGAAGTGTTAAAAGAGTAGGGTTTTTAACCCAAATAACCTGTTTGGGGGTATGAAAATATTGCTGAAACATTACAATGGCTTTTTGGTCATCAGATGAAATCCTACAGTTTAATCCCCACATACAATACCTACTCAAATGTGAAGTGGAAAAAGAACATCCAATGTAAATAATTACCTTGATAATGCTTTCTTCAGAAAATTAATGTTTATCCTCATACCCCATTGTATATTTCCAAAATTGTGTCTCTTATGGTTCAATATCTCAGCTTGTTTTTCTTGCAATGATTGTCAGTGAACAACTAATTTTTCGCAACAAACTATTGTAATCCAAGACAAAAATAAGATTAAGGAATACCAGATGGTTCCAAAACCCGAAAAGGAACCACGCCATTTCAGTTAATGTTTGCGCACAATTATTTAGAACCTGACCACGCAGTTTTTGGTATCAAAAACCCTTATCTATTGTTTTCACATCAAATCATTTTGGGAATTACAGAGAGCTGCATGGTACTCAATATCAACCTGTGCCAAAGGCCAAGGCCACACATTTGTTTAAACAAAATGAACTAACCCATGTCTACTTTCATCTTTCATATTAATGAATATCAATGAAATAATTTTTTGACTCTTGGATCAACAGACCCAGTATATTTTAATAACAGATGGTTTTATAGTTTCTGTCACAGCCATTACTTGGGTCAACATGCATTGATTCTAAACCCAACCTACATTTCTTTGCATGGTTTAGCCAATATTAGTGTTTGGTACATATTATCCTGAGCACTGACTAAGTCACAAACTACATAAATCAAGTGGTGTACGTCCTCTTGTGACCTCATAATTGACAGAAATGTTGATTAATACTGGATACGAAGAAGGCTAAAGGTTTCACACCAAATCAAGTGTACACCATTTGAGTTTGTACACATGTATCACACTGGCGTCAGATTTGCCTTGAGAGGATTGGGATGTTCATCCGTGGGGCCTTTTTCACCGGGCCAGTGCAGAGCATAAATGTAGGTATTCCTCGAAACATTCTTTTCCGTGAAGAATTCCCGCGAGCAAGCCACTATCCACCTTCTGCACTTTTCAACATCTTGTGACGGTTTGGGGAATGGAATGAAGACTAATTCTTCCCCGATTCCTCCAGCTCTAAGAGCGATTTTGGCCAATGTTCAGGATACCTTGAGTCGGTTTTGCACTCACCATGACAGCAGTGCTTTGTACTAAACATTCTTGGCCCTTTGAGAAAGCATACACTCCGATTTACCTAACTTTTCACGTTTTCTTCACGTATTGACGCTCTCTCGCATACATTCGCTTATGGCCGACTGCAATGTTTTTCTGAGTCACGCGGGGGGTCTCATGAGACCAAATCTATTTTTAGAATTTGTGGGCGACGCTATTGCCCTGGTGGAAAAGTGCGCATCTTTCAATAAGTGGCTATGTCCAAATATGATCTATCATAGAACCCCCCAATCACTACTAGTTCGACTTATCGCATCGTACAAAGGAATCAAATATTTGCTCTCTTTTTTGTCTTGGGGGTGGGGGGTGGGAGATATGACTGCGGGCAAAATAACCACAGTGAAAAGTGACCGTGAACCGAAGAAAATTACCGTCTGATCACTTGTTAGCAGTAATACAAACAATATTAGCTCCTTTTCTTTTCTATCTCCTGTTCCACAAGGAAGTATTCTTGGTCCTCTATTCTTCCTAATATATATTAACGATCTTCCAAACTGCCTTAACGCAACAGGCGCAAAAATGTTTGCAGATGATACAAATATTACCATTTCTTGTTCCACTCTTGCTGACCTTGAACAAGAAACTAATTCAGAAGACCTTAATCTTCATTGCTGGCTAAAAACCAACACGCTAAGTCTTAACATAGCAAAAACTGAGTTTATGGTCATTGGTTCTCGCCAGAAACGTCTTGCTGAAAGCTATAATGAAACAAATATCAAACTAGAAGACCAATTTATTAGCAAAGTCGATCACGCGAAATCATTGGGTATCATTATCGACAATCATATTTCCTGGTCTAATCATGTTAACGAATTGCCCAAAAAGATATCTTCGGCAATAGGGGCTCTCAGACGTGTCAGGCCCCTTACCTCCAAATCTACCGCTGTACTACTATATAACACCTTAATTCAACCTCACTTTGATTACTGTAGTAGTGTTTGTTAATGTTTATAATACTTATACCCTCCCCACCCCCCATGTAGAGTTCTTGTTCTGTATGAAGCACGGAGTGTGAATGTCATGGTTGTCGTTCTGATTCAATCTGAATTAATCCTTGGTTAAATCCGTAAATATACTACATTTTGGCGACGAGGACTGTCGTTCGAAGAGTTTTTGTTCGGGATGTCAAGTATGTATTTGAACGATGCACAAGGATTAAAGCCTTTGACTGTTCGGAAACGGCTGGTATTTCCTCACGCTGGGTACGATGCCTGAGAGCTCTTGAATTCTTTGCGATGGGAAAAGGAGTCAAGAGTGCCGACCAGAAGAAGGCTCTATTGCTGCACACCGCCGGATTAAATGTTCATGATATTTATTTTACGCTCAACGAGGAAGAAGGATCAGATAACTATTAGAAAGCGAAGGCGGCTTTGGATAAATATTTCAAACCGCTAGCGAATGTTACATATGAAAGGCTTTGTTTTCGTGAGAGACCGTCGAACAGTTTGTAACCAGATTGAGACAGAAAGCCCAAACATGCGAGTTTGGAGATGCTCCTGCTATTGATGAGCAAATTCGTGATCAAGTGATCAGCAAGTGTTCGTCACATGAACTCCGTCGGAAGCTACTCCAGAAAGGTCGAGAGTTAACACTGCTACAGTTACGAGAAATTGCCCGTTCTATGGAGGAATCTGAAAAACAGGCTCGTTCAATCGAAGGAAGATCTGATGAGGCGCATAGTGAGGTGAATAGTGTGGATGGGAAAAGGAATTCGAGAATACATGAGAGTGCAAGAAGTGTCAAATGTTTCTGTTGTGGATATATGGGTCATAAAGCCAGCGATCGCAGATGCCCAGCAAGAGGGAAGCAATGTAGGAAGTGCAATGGAGCAGACCATTTTGAGGTTATGTGTAAGACCAAAGAGAAGCAAAACAGTGGCCAAGTAGCTGGAGGTCTGCGTAAACCAGACACTAGACGAAGGAGTTGTGCACCTCACCATGTAAGGCAGGTAGAAGCTGAAGGTAAGCAGAGTGATGACTGGGAATATGCATTTGGAGTTCACAATTCAGATGTTTTGAGTGATGGAAAAATCTCTGTGAAGGTAGGAGGTTTGCCCGTGACAATGATTATTGATTCTGGTGCTCGTTGCAATGTCATAGGTCGTAATGTATGGGAATATCTGAAAGAAAATAAGGTTTCGTGTGTTTCAAGAAAAGCGTCAAAGAAGTTGTATGCTTATGGTAGTAATCAGCCATTACAAGTTGCAGGCACTTTCACTGCAGAAGTGTCAGTTGGCGAGAGAGTGTTAAGTGGGGTTGAATCTGTTGTTATTGAAAAGGAGGGACACGCCCCTCTGGGGCGAGAAACTGCCATTTTGTTACAAGTTTCAGAGATGGGACCTCATGTCAACTCACTAGAGGTTTCTATGTATGAAGCTAAAGGGGAATCCAATATTTTTGAGAAGTTTCTAGGTGCGCATGCTGTGAAGGTATTGGCAAACTTAACAATTTCCAGTTAAAAATTCCAATTGATCCAGCAATACAACCTGTTACACAACCCATTAGACGAATTCCGTACCACCTTCGTGATAAGCTGAGTGCCAAACTGGATGAACTTGTTGAACTAGATATTATTGAGAAAGTGAGTGGACCAAACTCGTGGGTCTCACCAGTGGTCGTAGTGCCAAAACCCTCGGGTGACATCCGTTTGTGCGTAGATATGCGTGAAGCCAATATGGCAGTAAAACGAGAGCGATACCCAATACCCACCACTGACGAAGTTTTACAAGATTTGAATCAGAGCAAGTTCTTCAGCAAGTTGGATCTTAACTCGACCTATCACCAGATAGAACTGTCACCTGAATCTAGGGATATAACTACCTTTTGCACACACAAGGGACTGTATCGATACAAACGACTCATGTTTGGTATACGGTGTGCACCTGAGATGTACCAAAAGGTACTCCAGCAAGTCCTCCAAGAGTGTGATGGTGCTCGCAACATTCTTGATGACGCGATAGTCCATGCACCCACTGAAGAGGAACATGATAAGAGATTTGAGAATGTGGTCCGTGTGTTGAGGAGCAGGGGGTTGACCCTGAACCGAGATAAGTGTCAGTTTAGGATGTCTCATTTAGAGTTCATGGGCCATGTTTTGTCGGCACGTGGAATTGGTCTTGCAGACGTTACAGTGAAGGCTGTAGTTGATGCCCGTGAACCAAGGAATGCTGGGGAAGTGAGGAGCTTCCTAGGACTGGTCAACTTCACTGCACGTTTTATTCCTGACTTGGCAACAGTATCAGCACCACTCCGCCAGCTTACGAAGAATGGAGAACCATTTGTGTGGGGGCCAGAACAAAACAAATCATTTGCCGAGTTAAAAAAGCCACTGACCAGCGCCGAAACACTTGGATACTTTGATTAGAATTCACCAACAAAGGTGATCGCAGATGCAAGTCCGGTAGGCTTAGGAGCTGTACTAGTCCACCAGCAGCGAGAAGAACTGCGAGTTATCAGCTATGCAAGTAGAAGCTTGTCTGGGACAGAACGCCGGTATTCTCAAACAGAGAAGGAGGCTTTGGCAATAGTATGGGCTAGTGAAGGATTCTATGCCTATTTATATGGTGCTGAGTTTCACAAACCCCTTGAATGCATTTTCTCACCCAAATCGAAGACCTGCGCTACCTTACAAATTTACAGTGAAATATATTCCTGGTCCCAAGAATGAGACAGAAAGCCCAAACATGCGAGTTTGGAGATGCTCCTGCTATTGATGAGCAAATTCGTGATCAAGTGATCAGCAAGTGTTCGTCACATGAACTCCGTCGGAAGCTACTCCAGAAAGGTCGAGAGTTAACACTGCTACAGTTACGAGCAATTGCCCGTTCTATGGAGGAATCTGAAAAACAGGCTCGTTCAATCGAAGGAAGATCTGATGAGGCGCATAGTGAGGTGAATAGTGTGGATGGGAAAAGGAATTCGAGAATACATGAGAGTGCAAGAAGTGTCAAATGTTTCTGTTGTGGATATATGGGTCATAAAGCCAGCGATCGCAGATGCCCAGCAAGAGGGAAGCAATGTAGGAAGTGCAATGGAGCAGACCATTTTGAGGTTATGTGTAAGACCAAAGAGAAGCAAAACAGTGGCCAAGTAGCTGGAGGTCTGCGTAAACCAGACACTAGACGAAGGAGTTGTGCACCTCACCATGTAAGGCAGGTAGAAGCTGAAGGTAAGCAGAGTGATGACTGGGAATATGCATTTGGAGTTCACAATTCAGATGTTTTGAGTGATGGAAAAATCTCTGTGAAGGTAGGAGGTTTGCCCGTGACAATGATTATTGATTCTGGTGCTCGTTGCAATGTCATAGGTCGTAATGTATGGGAATATCTGAAAGAAAATAAGGTTTCGTGTGTTTCAAGAAAAGCGTCAAAGAAGTTGTATGCTTATGGTAGTAATCAGCCATTACAAGTTGCAGGCACTTTCACTGCAGAAGTGTCAGTTGGCGAGAGAGTGTTAAGTGGGGTTGAATCTGTTGTTATTGAAAAGGAGGGACACGCCCCTCTGGGGCGAGAAACTGCCATTTTGTTACAAGTTTCAGAGATGGGACCTCATGTCAACTCACTAGAGGTTTCTATGTATGAAGCTAAAGGGGAATCCAATATTTTTGAGAAGTTTCTAGGTGCGCATGCTGTGAAGGTATTGGCAAACTTAACAATTTCCAGTTAAAAATTCCAATTGATCCAGCAATACAACCTGTTACACAACCCATTAGACGAATTCCGTACCACCTTCGTGATAAGCTGAGTGCCAAACTGGATGAACTTGTTGAACTAGATATTATTGAGAAAGTGAGTGGACCAAACTCGTGGGTCTCACCAGTGGTCGTAGTGCCAAAACCCTCGGGTG
The DNA here is from genome assembly GCA_949710005.1 of Ricordea florida. NCBI lineage: Eukaryota > Metazoa > Cnidaria > Anthozoa > Corallimorpharia > Ricordeidae > Ricordea > Ricordea florida. The sequence goes on along the minus strand of OX453276.1, from coordinate 23,657,941 downwards.
ACATCCGTTTGTGCGTAGATATGCGTGAAGCCAATATGGCAGTAAAACGAGAGCGATACCCAATACCCACCACTGACGAAGTTTTACAAGATTTGAATCAGAGCAAGTTCTTCAGCAAGTTGGATCTTAACTCGACCTATCACCAGATAGAACTGTCACCTGAATCTAGGGATATAACTACCTTTTGCACACACAAGGGACTGTATCGATACAAACGACTCATGTTTGGTATACGGTGTGCACCTGAGATGTACCAAAAGGTACTCCAGCAAGTCCTCCAAGAGTGTGATGGTGCTCGCAACATTCTTGATGACGCGATAGTCCATGCACCCACTGAAGAGGAACATGATAAGAGATTTGAGAATGTGGTCCGTGTGTTGAGGAGCAGGGGGTTGACCCTGAACCGAGATAAGTGTCAGTTTAGGATGTCTCATTTAGAGTTCATGGGCCATGTTTTGTCGGCACGTGGAATTGGTCTTGCAGACGTTACAGTGAAGGCTGTAGTTAATGCCCGTGAACCAAGGAATGCTGGGGAAGTGAGGAGCTTCCTAGGACTGGTCAACTTCACTGCACGTTTTATTCCTGACTTGGCAACAGTATCAGCACCACTCCGCCAGCTTACGAAGAATGGAGAACCATTTGTGTGGGGGCCAGAACAAAACAAATCATTTGCCGAGTTAAAAAAGCCACTGACCAGCGCCGAAACACTTGGATACTTTGATTAGAATTCACCAACAAAGGTGATCGCAGATGCAAGTCCGGTAGGCTTAGGAGCTGTACTAGTCCACCAGCAGCGAGAAGAACTGCGAGTTATCAGCTATGCAAGTAGAAGCTTGTCTGGGACAGAACGCCGGTATTCTCAAACAGAGAAGGAGGCTTTGGCAATAGTATGGGCTAGTGAAGGATTCTATGCCTATTTATATGGTGCTGAGTTTCACAAACCCCTTGAATGCATTTTCTCACCCAAATCGAAGACCTGCGCTACCTTACAAATTTACAGTGAAATATATTCCTGGTCCCAAGAATGCTGCAGATTGTTTGTCACGTCGTCTGAGTCCAATAACAACGTCAGAAGACAGAAACCAAACTGAAGAATATGTTAGATGGGTGGCTCAAGAATCGAGGCCTGTTGCCCTGACAACCCGTGAAAGCCGACTAATTGGGCCCACTGCCTTCAGGTGATTATGTGTTTGTTGTGGTTGACTATTACAGCCGATTCTTCGAGATTGAATTTACCAAACCTACTACATCGGAGAAAATTGTGCCTATGTTGTCCAAGATGTTCGTCACTCATGGCCTTCCTTTGTCCCTAAGGACGGATAATGGGCCGCACTTTATCAGTGACCATTTCAAGAAGTACTTGGAGGAAAGCGGAATCAAACATAAGAGAACCACACCCTTGTGGCCACAGGCAAATGGCGAAGTAGAAAGGCAGAATCGCAGTATCCTGAAGCGCCTCCGTATTGCTCAAGCAGAGGGTCGCAACTGGCAATTGGAGATGGACAACTTCTTCATGATGTATCGTAGTACACCACATACTACTACAGGGGATAGCCCGGCAGAATTGTTGTTTGGAAGACTCATCAGGACCAAATTACCCCACCTTCAAGAGTTCAGCATTGAGGATGAAGTCCGAGATCGTGACAGTGAGAGGAAAAGCAAAGGACAGATGTATGCAGAATGCAAAAGGGACGCATGTGAAAGCGACATTCGATAAGGCGATAAGGTGTTACTGAGACAGGAGAAAGAAAACAACCTGTCAACGCCATACAAATCATCCCCATTTACAGTTACTAAGAAGAGTGGCAATACTGTGCTTGTTTTGGCTGATGGTGTAAAGTATCGCCGGCTTATAACACATTTGAAGAAGTATCTCGAGCGAGATGATGATGTGTAGCAGGAGACAACACAATGTCCACCAAGTCAAGAGTCTAGAGAACCGGAAAATGTTCCCTATGGTAGAGCAAATGAAGGCAGCTTAGCGGAGAACAGACAATCAGAGGATCTTACCATGCAAAGTGACTCTACCAACTTACCTTCCGCAATAGTGAAGAGACTGCCCTCTAGATTTCATGACTATGTTTTAGGCTACCCTTCAGCTGGCCCGGAATGATCTCCTAGACTCTGAACTGAGTTTAACCCAGTTGCTGTTGTGTTATGTTTTTCCCATCTATACCAAAAGCGCTTTCTAATATTACCAAAAATAGATTTTGAAACGTTATAACCCATGATAACCCCGTACAGACTCAGACAAACATTGCGACCAACTTAAAGGAAATGTAGGAGCTGGAGCTGTAAAATTGAAACAAAGCAATGGACGATTTCGTCAAAGAATGACTTAGCGTTCTAAAGGGAAGCGGCATGGTTGGTACCAAGCACTGTTGTTGGGGTGACTGTAAGACAGTCTCAAGATATCTAGATAAATGGCCAAAATCACTCAAAGAGTTAGAGGAATCGGGGAAGAAAGTATTCATTCCTTTCCCAAAACCTTCGCGAGACATGGCAAAGTGCAAGCGTTGGCTAGTGGCTTCTCGCGTGATTTTTTTACGGAGAAAAACATAACAAGAAACACTTATATTTGTGCTCTTCACTGGCCCGGCGAAAAAGGTCCAACAGCCGAATTTCCCGATCCACTGAAGGCAAATCTAAGACCAGCGCAACGAAGTCGAGCACATGCTCCATAGAGAAAAGCACCGAAAGAAAGAGAAAATTCAGCGTCAAAAACTACGAGGAACAATTATTTAACGATAATATAGTTTCTTATGATCATGACTGATCAGGAGTCACAATAAGTTGAACCGACAGACGACGAAAGCAGTTTTATTGATGAAGAACGTGTTGATGAGGAACGTGACGCGATCGATACATACATTTACGCTAACTCTTCAGGAAAGCTGGTTTCTGATCAAGGCTCTCAGACTATATATTCAAAATACGAGTTGTCTGTAAAGGTCGAAACTATGATTTTGAAAAACGACGTCTCTACAACGCAGTTACAGGGTCCTACAATAGTGAGTACTTTATCTTACGAAAATATCGTGCAAGATGTAGCTCTCATGAAACACTTCACCGGCCGCAAGCCTTCCCAGTTTGAAGTTTTGCATGATTTTCTTGACGATGTTTGCCCTTTATAGACAATCAACAAGTGGAAAAGCAAAGATTGCTCAGCAACAGAGAACGCAAGAACTGGCCCGAAAACTGATTTTTCATCAAGAGAATAACATTTCATTTGCCTTCTGAGAGTGAAGAGGGGTTTTACTCTCATAACTATTGCAGCTCTTCTTAGTACACCAAACAGGAAAATTAACTGCTCCTTTATTGGAAAGATTTTTACAACATATATTCAGTTGATGTATGTAATTTTTAGAGACATGCAAAAGTTAATGTTTCCAGAGAGAGCCCAATTTAGCAGGTTTCTCCCTAAGGTATTTAAAACCATGAAGAACATACGCTGTATTGTTGATTGCACAGAATTTAGTGTATAATGCTCCAGGAATTTTGCCAGGCAAGGAAACACTTTCTCTTCCTATTAGCACACCAACACATTTAAGTGTCTCATTGCTGTAACCCCTGGTGGTGGAGAATGTTTTATTTCTGATTTGTTCGAGGGTGATATTGATGATGTTCGCACCTTTAAGGAAAGTGGCCCTGTTGAAACACCTGAAACCATATGACTTAGTATTGGCAGATCGTGGTTTCACTGTGCAGGATCTCTTAAATCCTCTCCAAGTGCAGTTAAAAATTCCGTCATTTTTAAAAGGTAGAAAAAGTCTTAGTGCTGCAGAGGAATTGGAAACACGTCGCAATGCAAGAGCTAGGATTCATGTGGAGCGTTTCAATCAACGCTTAAAGCAGTTCAAACTAGTCAGCAGAAGAATACCTTTGTCTCTTGCTCCTCTTGCAACTCAATTGGTGGTAATTGCTTCATGCCTTGTCCATTTTCAGGGAGTCCTTTGTAAGTAGACTTTACATCAGAGTTTTCGTGAAGAACTTTGGCAGCAAACCATTTTCCATGATCGATTGCCGGGTCAAGGGTGTGATAATTCTCGCTTCTCACACAGTCTCTCACTCGCTGTACAAGATCTTCTCGTTTACCGCTTGATTTTAAGCCGCTGCATCTTAGCCACCGTTTTAGCTGGTCTACAGTGTATTTTTCAGGTTCTCTTTCAAATTTGGAGCCAGGAACGCCGTCCTCTTTGGTCAGAACTGTAAGGGAATGAAGCGAACTACTCGCCATTTCCCTTGCAGCTCTCATAGAAGTGGAGTTTGTTTGTCTGAGTCACGCGGGGGGTCTAAAATTTCATGACGTCATTAGTATAAAGCGCTAAAAAACAGTCATTCTGTACCAATAGGATTAAAGATTTCTTTATCTACCACTTGTAGCTTGCCAGATTAGGTTTCCGAAGAGAATGGTTTACCCAGGTCGTTAACCTGGTGTGTTGTATTCTGCCTTCTTTTGGCATTTGTAAATAAGGATTTAAATCCAACTTTTGCCACTGACTTCACTCTTTTTGCACACGATCGTCCGTCACGCGACATGTTCTTTGATCTCCTTTATCTCACCCGTCGAACTCAGCAGCTGTGTTGCCAGAGACTTCCAATTTGTCCGCAAAACGTTTGCCATGCCGCTGATTAAGCAGCATCGCATTCTCAGATATTGCTTGTGGGTTCGTGTGTCGGTTTGTGTCATTGAATGTAAAATAGTCTTTATTAGGGACCTTAAGATCCGACGACGGCGAATGTCTACGACAGCAATTTCAAAAGAATTTATCTAGTAGTTTCAATATATGATGAAGTGACATTTTTCCTAGCTTGTGACAAATGTAAACTGGTAGTAGAACTCATTTATAGGCGAAAACTGACTAAAGGTTCTTTCTCCTCGTAAACAGCTTCGAAACTGTTCGTGTCAATGGAACCGAGTTCAAAGAAAACAGTACAGTAAGTTGTTTTCAATTCATTTTCCTTCTTAATGAATAGCAAAGCTAAACCAGAAATCAGAATCAGCCAGCATTCCTGAATCATGCCTTCTACCCTCTTAAAGAGATCAGATAAATAAGTATTTTAGTTTGCTCAGGTCAGGCTATAAAGCTTCCAAATCGTCCCCTTCTGACAACAATTACCTACTGGGTCGTACATGTTGGCTATCATACCATTAAGTAAGACCACAGACTGGTACTTGAGACCATGTACTCGCTTATGTCCATTACAAACGAGCCTCTGGTTTTGTTCAAGTCGACAGATTGGCCTTACTGTTCCGTCTATAAAACCAAAGCAATTGGATAATGGACTTCCTTTCGATTGTATAGCACGGGCATAGCATTCGAGGGTTTAATAGCGTGTTATTCCATTGAGTTAGTCTGTGACTGTGCTCTTGATAAATTGTATCCATCACTAGGTTGGGTATCATACTCAGCTCTGGAACTGGGCGTCCAAATCGTGGAATTAAATCACTGTATCTGCATGGGTAAGCAAATCGTCTCAGTGTTATACAAAGCGCCTCTATTCCATCACAAATGGTTCCTTGGTGGCACGTGAAAGACTGAGGGAGATGCAAGGCCTCAAAAAGGACGAGAATGTCATTTTTATGAAAACGAAACTCAGCCAAACACTCGCTGTCGTCCATCTCATTTAAGTCGAACGATCCATAGTAGTCATATGGGAAATCTGGGTTTCTTGAGGTGTTTGCATCGTAAAGGAGAAGAAATTCGTCCTCGGAAATATCATCGTCATCATAACTTTCGACGAGAAGGCTACGTATGCCATACTTTCACTAAAAATCGAAAGCTTGTTAGAAGCAGTTGGCTTCTACAACTAGAATTCTTAAGGTCAATTTTCGCGCCTTACGACGGCGGTATCTCCCCATTCCCCCCAGCTTACAGTCGCCGTCGTAGACACTCGTCGTCGTCGGATCTTAAGGTCCCTAGTCTTTATTCGGTAACTTGTGCCGGTCACGTCCCGTCAATTTTCGACGATATGTTTCTACGCTAACCTCCAAACGACCATAAAGATGAGTGAGGCCCAAGTCGGTAACCGAATCTTCATCTTTCTGTGGATTTGAAGCCTCAATGCACAAACCAATAAAGGTTCTCCTGAACGCAGTCGACAGCCGTGCAAAACACCAGCGGCGATTTGATGGTCAAGGCAATAAAATTGTTTTGAAAGGTATCTCCAGTGATTCATTTTGCTTTTTTGAAGTCTTTTTGGTTTCAATTCATCCCTGATCTTAATTAATTAAAGGTACATACGTACCACACAGGTGCAAGTTGATCACTGTAAAACGGTATTGCAACCTCGCTAGAGAAAGGTTCCAGTTTAAATGTTTAAATTGGATCGTCATTGCTGTTTTACTGATGCTTCAGTACTCTCGCAGTGCACGATATTTTGGGTTGGCTGCATGAACGACTCACGAGCACTGCTTTAGCGACGCTTAAACACTGTGCAACCAAATAAGTGAACTGTCACAGCGCTGCAGCAGCGCCGTTGTGTCTTTCGTACGGGTGCATATATGGTATAGAATGCAAGTGAACATATAAGAGACCATATATTTGAACTTCAGAGTAATATGTAATGACATTGATTGATCATCGCATTTATGTACACAACGAAAGCAGGCCTGAACGGGATTGAAATTCATTACCCCTGCGATACCGCTGCAGTGCTGCACCAACAGAGTTATCAAGCCAAACGGGAGCCAGTCATGTTGTGAGTCAGCAATACACCCGTAGATGGTGAAGAATGCAAGTGAATGTATGAAAGGCCATATATTTGAATTGCGGAGTAATATGTAATGAGATCGATTGATCATCCCAGTTATGTATATGTTGTAGTTCAATTTTTTCCTTGGTTCAAATTTTATTTTCCTTTGTTTTCTGGTATGGTAATGTATGATAATGAGTTTGAAACAAAGGAAAATAAAATTTGAACCAAGGATAAAATTGAACTACAACATATACACCACAAAAGGGATTCGTAATGTATTCTTTTTTACAATTTTAATGTTTCAAATGCAATATAAAACCAGTTGAAATTATGTGAATGTTTTAGAAATTCATGGTCACTTGAATTTTTGACTTAGAGTCTGCAGTGAGTGCCAAGTATATTGCACATGATTTTCCATGGTGAGCAGTCATTATGTATTTTGGTGAAACTTATCACTTGTTAAATTACTTAAATTAGTTTTACTTTTCTCAAACAGGGCAGATATCTGTTAAAATATCATAATAATTAAAGTCTTTAGATATTGAATATTTTTTGGTCTGACCATGGTTGTCTGTGAACCATGGTCAGTGGCTAAATATGATCATGGTCAGACACCATGGTTATTATCATTGTCAACCATGTCAATATTACAAAAAAGTTTTGGGAAGCTTTTCATTCTTGGCTTAGAAATTTTAAAATTAAATTGCAACTTTTTTCGTTAATGGATATCTTGTTTGGAATTTTCAATATACGAGGTGATTTTAATATTGTAAATCACCTGATACTTGGAGCCAAATTCCATATCTATAAATGTAAGTTAAATAGAGTCCATCCATCTTTGCGTGTTTATATGGTCAAGATCAAGGCTCTTTACCAAGTTGAACATAAAATAGCAAGAAGGTGGAACAAATTAACGAAACATTTAAGTAAGAGGGAAAGGCTTTTGCTGCGCATGAGCTCTTAGGGTGGGCGTCCTCCACATTTGTCCCCTCGTTTTCTTTTCTCTTTTCCTTTTTTGTATTGTGAATTGTATATAGTATGATGTATGGTTTAGGTTATTTGTTATTCCGTGTACTTATTCTTGGTTAACCATGGTTGACAATGAAAAACCATTGTACAATGGTCAACGAGTCGCCGGGGATCCAAGTAAACTCTTACCCAGTCTCCTTGAAATTCTTTTCAAACGATCCAGGCTAATGCACACACCATGCACACTTGCAAGAAACAAAACAATTTCTTGAGCGGAAAATCGAAGAATAAAGTAGTTTTCTAATTCTTTGTCTCGAGCAAGGGCGTTATTTTTGGTTGCTGATAAATAATTCGGAAGCACTGCCCTTAATAAAGTGATGCAAATGGCTGCTAAAAGGAATACTGAAGAAATCGGCTTCGTACCCACAACACAATGACTGTGGAACAAAGTGGATTAAACCGGAACCATGTGATGAGACTTGCATGCACTTGCGGTACGTATTGCCAATAGAAGGTCGAACTAAAAGTAGCACCAAAAATGGCAGTAAAAGCCGCACTCAAAGTAGCACTAAAAGTGGCACTAAACGTAGCACTAATAGGGGCAGTAAAAGTGGCAATAAGAGTGCCACTAAAAGTTGCACTAAATGTGGCAGTAAAGGGATTGGCAAGTAAAAGTGACAGTAAAAGTGGCAATAAAACTGGAAGTAAAAATTGGACTTAAAGTGCATGGTGCTAAGAGTGGCAGTAAAATGAAGAAGATGTGTGGCTCCGTAGGTTCCGTACATATGTGAACTTTGAGTATTGAAGTCATGATAAGTAATGGTACATTTGCAAGGCCCACGCGCGAGACATAGGCCCGTCCTTTGTAATGGTGTTAGGACTGAGTGGAGTCCGATTCGGTCTTAACTATAATAAAATTCTCAAATCTGATACGCGTCACGCCTGAGTAATTGGACAGTACGCGCCATCTCGCGCGCTCTTAAATGGCTTTTTTTTTCACTGCGAGCAAAATATATTGGAATTTAATGTGTTTTGATTTAAAAAAAAAGAAGTTTATATATCACAATTTTTTTTAAAGATATGATTAATTGGTAATAAGACTTCATGTGGTCCAATTCGGTCAAAAATCATATTCGTGATTAAACAAATCAGACTACCGCTTCGCGGTCGTCCGATTTTGCTAATCACTTGTATGATTCAGACCGAATTGGACTCAACTCAGTCTTATTAGTAATGGTAATAGGACTGAGTGGAGTCCAATTCGGTCTGTAATCATACGAGTGATAAACAAAATCGGACGACCGCGTAGCGGGAGTAGAGAGGGAGAAAACTGCGGCTCTGGAACACAGGAAATTTGACAAGGATTTTCTAGCTTATAAGCTAAATTGGTTTCCAAAATTTGATCAGGAATTTAGCCAGCAGCATAAAAGACAAAAAAATACTTGTCGAATTCCTAAGACCCAGAAGACCTAGTCAAACCCTCAAGTCTTCACAAAGCACTAGCCAAGCTGTCGCTAGGTATTGTTGAAGCCTCTGCAAAGTTTTGGCGAACCTGATACCAAGCCGGGAATTCTGGAACACAGGAAATTTGACAAGGATTTTCTAGCTTATAAGCTAAATTGGTTTCCAAAATTTGATCAGGAATTTAACCAGCAGCATAAAAGCCAATAAATACTTGTCGAAATCCCTAAGACCCAAAAGACCTAGTCAAGCCCTCAAGCCTTCACAAAGCACTAGCCAAGCCGCCGCTAGGTATTGTTGAAGCCCTCAAGCCTTCTCAAAGCATTAGCCAAGCCGCCGCTAGGTATTGTTGAAGCCTCCGCAAAGTTTTGATGAACCCGTCACCAAGCGGGGACACGTGAATTTTGATCAGCAGCATAAAAGCCGGGAATTTTGGCAAGGATTTCTGGAACAGGCGGATTAAAAATTTGAAAAGCGGCTTAAAGATTTGATATTTCTTACAAAAGTAATTATGGATCAGCTAAGAAAATTATATATTTACGAAATAAGAATAATAGCGAAAGACTTTGAAATAAAAGGAAGAGCAAAAATGAATAAGCAAGAACTAATTGATGAAATTACAAAACACAAAGATGAGGAAATTGCTGATTTAATTGAAAAAGTTGCCCTTACTAGTAGAATTATTTGTGATCATGGAAAAATAAAAAAATTTTGCAGCGAATGTAATGGGTATAATTGCTTGATACATAATAAATATAAATATCACTGTAAGGAATGTGGAGGATCGCAAATATGCGTACATAATAAACAAAAACAACATTGTAAGGAATGTGGAGGTTCGCATATTTGCAGACATAATAAACAAAAACAACAATGTGTAGAATGTGTTGGATCTCAAATATGCGAACATGATAAGCAAAAATCCTCTTGCAAGGATTGCAGAATGAAATTATTTTATGATTTAAAATAAAAGCGAAGAATGGGTAATTGTGTTATGAAACCCTTATTTTGGTTTAATAACAAAATTGATATTTAAAAAGAAAAATCATAAAATAAAAAAAGATGGAAAATAAATTTTATGAAAAAAACTCTTATTATGAATATGATGATGATGAAGATGAAATCGATTCTTTTATTCTTATTTATCATAATACGGAAAAACTAAGAATAAAAGATTTTATGGAAGCAATTAATGGCGATTTTGAAAAAACTATAGCAAAAAATCGGTTTAGTTTTAAAAAGGAGTATATACGTTGTTCTGTTAGAGTTAATTATATGAAAAGGGGAACTAATAATGATATTGAATCATTTAATAATTATACCTTTGATGAAATAAAAAACACTAATAAATTTGTGAAAGGTATTTTAAAATATATGAATTACACATATATTCATAAAATACGAATGAAAAAAATTTGTGATAATTTTATTTTTCCTTTTTGTAAGGATGATGAAGAGTTTTATTTTTCAGACGAAGTTTGTGGGTATAGGGATAAAAATATTAGTATTAAAAAATTTGATGAGAATTATTTAATTAGGTTATTAAAATTTAATATAAGAATAGATCGTTATGTTATCGAACATAAAAAGAAATTCCACAAAGATTTACATGATGATTTAATGAAAGCAATACATAAACGCAAATTCTATAAAGACTTACACGATGAATTAATGGTTGTAACATGGCATCCATCTTGATATTTAGATTGGTGTATTGATTTTGAAGAGCTAAAGTTTTTGAAAGAAGAGGTATGGGGGCGAAGAAGATTAATGTTATATAACCTAAGTACTGGTTACATAACAAAAAAAATTATCTAAATCTTAAACTGAAAGTTATGGGTGAACCCTTCAGATCAAGTTTTTTCCATTCGTTGTCTAAGATACTTAAATCAAAGTGGTTTATGGGATTCTCATATTTTTGAACCGGAATTGTTGGGTAATCCTTTGATGGTATGTTTGCGAGTAGGTGCGAGGGCGCGAGTTTAACAAGTTCTTCATATTTGGTGTTATTCATATATGATGACTTATTATCCACTATACTGCACATAAGTCTCAAAGGCTCTCTAATTTGTATATTTATTGGATATAATTTACCAGGATTTATAACTTCGGGCACACCTAAACCAAAAGCCAATCCTCTCGTAAGTTTTATTTTGAAGTTTTTATTGGAATAAAGATAGTCAACAGTGTCTGTCTCAATTATTGTTATCTTTTCCCTATCAGGATCATTAAGAAAGATTGATTGAATATTACGCAGAGAATATGTGCCGGGCTGTATTATTATGAGAGGCTGATTATTATCTTTGAATAATATCTGTTGATCCCTGAAATTAATCAATCTTTTGGTTTTTATATTGCAATCAAGGAGTTGTATCTCCCGAAGATTTTTCAGCGGCGGATCTAAATAAACCCGGGTTTCAGAATCATATATTGTAATACTCAACATTTTTTGTTTTGATTACATCACGTTCATCTTTAGATTTATATAATCAAAACATTAGCGAAATAAAAACCGGGATAATAATCCTCCGACAAGCATTAAAACAATAAGATTATTTTGATGAGAAGATTTTTCGATATCCTCATTATCCGTTTCCTGTTTTTCACTTACTTTTCTTTCTATTTGTTGAGTTTTGGTATTTAATTTAACTTTTGTTGTTCCCAAACTATTTTGAATTCCAACATTTTTTGTTTCTAAATTTAATGAATGATTTAACCCAAAATCCATATCACTAGTCGCCTTCATAAGTTTGTTATTATATCCAAGTACGCTTTCAGTATTGATTATCATATTACTTGGCATCAACCACACACCAGGGGCAACTGCTAAATCAAGTCTTAATTTGGCTTCTTGTACAGCTAATTGGTAATTTTGAACAGATTTAGAAATATCATTTACTTTAACAGAATTTTCGAATAAGGCTTTGAATTCATTTTGTGTTTCTATTGCTCCACCGCCGGCGCCATAAATTGGGTTTCTTGTATTAACTTGTGAGCCTAATATGCAGTAAACAAAAGCCTCAGCGGATCGATTTAATCTTCCAAGCCCCGCTTCGGTGAGACCATTTCCTTCCGTAGGAATAAACCAAGCATATTTGAAATCACTAAATAGATCATTTCTTATAAACGAGATTTTATTTCCATCTCCATCTTTATAGCCCTCATCAGAAAATTTATTTTGCCCGGGCCAAGTATTTGCATCATGATCATAATTTCTTACAATATATAAATTTTCATTTCCTCCCGAGCTGTAATAAATAAATATATCACCCAAACCATGATTTCTTCCACCCTTCCACCTAAAGTCAGAATTATTACTAATCCCAAACTCTTTACACAATCGATTATATGCAACTTTATCATATGAATTATTTTTTATTGAAAAAGTTTGTACGTCGGGTAATGGTGCAGTTAATTCATATATTATTCTTCTTATTGTAAAGTATATGTGAAATAAGAAAAAACTTCTAATAACTTTCGGGTAACTAAAAATGTCACTTAAACTAATACCGCAACCAGATGTTGCGCACCAAACCGCAAAGTTAAGTTGCTGAGGCCAATAACTAATATCAGGTTTACTCAACCATCTTTTGCATTCCTTTGCAGAATTAAATGTTACAACTTGTGATTTAAATATGTTTCTCATATTTGCAGTGAATTTTTTAGTATCTGAAACGTATATATCCAGTTCGGTTAGCATTTTTGTCGCATCGTTTGCAAATTCATTGAATCTAACTCCTGGTATTGGATAAATTTTTGTTGTTAATGTTAAACTTTTTGGAAACGAACTTTTTTTAACGGTTGCGTTTAATCCCAAATCTTCCCATAATGATAGTTTCAACTTATTTGAAAGATTCGCGGTCCATGTTTCTCCAGAAGGATCATCGTCGGACATAATAGTTGTGTTATTAACTTTCCATTTAATATAACCACCGAATGGATCAGCCACAAATGAAAATTTATTGAGATTGGCTTTTGGGTAACGAGTTGTGAAATCACTAAATAACATCTTATTCTTTTGTGTTTCAAAAAGTGTGATCTTTAAATCTTTAAGAATAAGATGTTCCAGCAAAACAATTACACCCAACTTCAGTTTTTTCATATACAAGTTTTAATGACCTTTCTCTCCTACGAGTTCTTTTAAAAGATCTTCTCGAACTTTCTTCCTTATTATACTCATGTCGAAATTTTTTTGGTCTTCTTTTCTGAACTTTTGGCGAACTTCTTGTTTCAATTTCTGAAACTTTTCCAACTCCGCCAAAATTATTGAAAATTCTTGATCGGATATTACATTATCTTTCATAGCCTTAGAGACTAAATCGGTAATGGTGTTTAATTTAGATTTTGCGATTGCAACTGTTTGCTCGTGTTTACTAACTTTGCTGGAAAGATTTTTGGATACAATTCCAAATCCGATTGAGAAAACTCCAAAAAATCCACCAACTACACCCAAAGGTATACCAACTATAGCACCAACCCCAGTGAGAGAAGTTCCTAATCCGCTAGCTGATAGAAGAACTGAAACAAATCCTCCGGAAACACTAATTTTTGCACATATTCCTCTTGCTCTATTATATTTTTTCCTCACTTCTTCGTAATGCCTAATTTCCTTTTCGAGATTTTGCAAAACTTCACTTGATTTCTGTAATCTGAAATTAATTGTGCTTTCTCCTTTTTGTGTTTGGTCATTATTAGGTAATTGAGGATAAAGATCATTGTAGTCTGCCATATTGTGTTTTTACTGAACAGAAGGATATCTTTAGATTGAGTTACTTTGTTTTCTTTTTCATACTTTCTACAAAATACAAAACTACTGCCATTATCAAAAGCCAGGCATTCTTTCCTAAAAATCCAATAGCCTCACCGGCTGTTTTGAAAAGAAAACTAACTATTGCGCCAACCATTCCAGGCAATATTTCACCTAGTTTTTTGCCTAAAGTTTTTAATCCATTCCCTACACCCTTACCCAAAGTAGATAACCCCTTTGAAAGATTTGAAAGGATAGCACCAATTACCGCACCAACAGCACTTAGAACAGCAAAAACCGTAAATCCATACTTTTTGAAAATATACTTTAATCGATCTCTTAATGTCATATTTTTTAGTATTTCTTCGTTTCTTCTCCCGATATCTTCCATTTCATTTTCGTTTAATATTAACTGCTTTCTTGCTAGTTCGTCGTAAGTTTCAACCCTTTTGGCTAACCTATCTCTACTTTGTTCAATATTTTTCAAGCTAGCCAAATCTTTCTTACCCTTTTCATTCTCGGTTTTGAGTTCTTTCAAATCATTAAGTAAAGTTTCTGCATATTGTTTTGCATCAATCTTCTGTCTAACTGCGGCTTCTAAATAACTATCCTTTTCAGCAATTGTGGTTTGATTTCGTTCAATCATACCCCGCAATTCTCTTTCAATTGAAACATACCGATCTATTTCGAATTGGCTTGTTTCTACTACTGCTCTTAAACCATCTAATGCATTACGTAAATCCCTAATTTCTTCATTTTTCTCGTTCAATTGAGACAAAAAATTATCGCCTGTTTGCACAACTTCTCCTGCTTTTTTACCCAATGCATTCAATATGGTGGCAGGGAGTTTTTTATTAACATCTCCATTTTTATTGAATAAATTGTGCCATACCCTTTCATCAGGTTTGCTTCGGGGGATTGCGACCTCGATTTTTCCCCACTCATTATATCTGAAATGAAAACTAGGTTTAGCTTCTGGAAATTTATTTAAAATATCTCTCCACACTGTATCTTTTTCATTTTCCATACTACGAACCACTATTTTCCCCCTTGTTAATTGTGTTTTTGGTCTTGCCCCCTCATCCTCATAATTCCTTTCGCCTCTGGTTGTAGATGTTACTCGAACAGGTATTTTTGATGGTTTTCTTCCAAGTAGTTGGCTATCTTCATCATAATCATCAGGATCTTCTTCTTCTCCCAATCCAATGGGATCATCGTCCGGTACTTCTGGTAATGTTGCCATGATTTTTTACTCATCAGTATGAAATCTTTAGACCCCTTAGAGCTGAAGAAAAATAGCTAAAAAATAAATATACTTCTGTTATATAACCCAATTATTGGTTACATAACATTATAATACTTTACTTACCGCGTAACCCAAACCTAACATCCCCGCTCCGACATATACCATTTCCCCATTCTTTTGATCATCGCTTGGTTTGTAATAATCAGAGAATTTTGGTTCAGTCATTTGACCGTACAATTCAAAAGCCTGATTTGTAGTAGAAATATTTTTTGCTGCTTGATATTTTTCATCTTTTCTTTTCTGTTCCCAATCAAGCATTTTTTGTCTTTTTTCCTGGTATTCTTGGTAATCTCTTTCATATTTTTCCATTGCCTTGTCGTGTCGTATTTTTTCTGTATCAACGCTCTTTCCAGATAAATATTTCGCAAGATAATTTCCTCCGGTAAATGCTGTTGCATTCAATATAGCCCCACCAATCATCATCGCTATTGCTGCCATTTTATTTTGGTAAAATCTTTTGATCCTCTAAATATGTTTTAAGATACATGCTTCCGGATAATACCGCAACCCACTTTGCGTAATTTGTGATACTCGAGGAGGGATCACTCAAAAATGATTCTTTCATCATCTTTTTTGCCACATACCCAACCCCAGCCCCCAATCCAATAAGTACGGCCGAATCAGTTACAGTTTTCACAAGTTTGTTTTCAGTTGACATAATTTTTATTGTCTCATTGAGAAACTTTTAAATGACTTTTGAGATTATTCCATTCCTAAAGATTTTGGAGCCATAGAGAATGGTATTTTTGGCGGCTGCGGTAATTGAGGAACTTGTGATAAATCAGCTATTCTATTAGAATATTCAACCCTTGCTTTTTCCTTGTATCTCATAAAAAGATCAAATGCCGTAAACCCCAATCCAACAATTGATAAAACAGTAGTAAAAGATAACTCAGGTAACCACGATTTCGCTTCGCGGGAGGGCTTTGCCCGATTATATTCATTTGCTACGTTGACCTCTGGGTCTTGCTCTTCTTTCTGTTTTATTTTTTCTTCGCGTTTCATCTCCCTAGCTAATGCTTCTTTTGCTTTTTTGTTATATTCAGCTAATTTCTTTCCAGCAGCGACTTTTTTAGGATCCTTATCTTTCTTTTTAGTATCAGTATTTTCAGGTACTGGATCAGCAGTAATTCTTTCCACACCTTGCTCATTTTGTTCTGACATTGTTATTTTGGATGCAGAAAATAAGTTTTTAGATCTCTATTAGTATACGGTATCAACGCCTTCAGTAGATTGCTTAGTTTCCTGCCCAGTTGTGCTAATATTTACTGGCTCTTGTTGATTTTTGTTGAATTTAATGTGTTTAGCTACCTGGAATATGCCGCTAGCAAGTGCTGCCAGCCTTCCTGATTTCAATGCTAAGAGACCCACAATGCTTGATAGTTCCCGATTAACCAAATCATCATTCTTCAGATCATTGCAAAGAGCTTCTATATCATCAACCGGAACTAAATAAGAAATAGCTTTAGAAACTAATTGAAGGGACGAATCTATCAATCCTCCGTTAATTTTCTTTCCCATTACCGATTGATAACGATTAAAATATTTTTCTACATCGCGTTCCGATAATTTTTTTACATCACCAAGGCTCATATCAACCCCAGTATATTCCTTTGTTGTTCCAAGCACTGCGAGAATAGCAAGCGATTCTTGTTTAATTTCGTGATCCTCACTTTGATTAGTATCATTTTTTCCCTCAGTTTTTTCTGCCGTTTGGTCAATATAATCTTCCGGTTTTGTCATATTTGTTAAATCACTTCGGGTATCTCTAAATAGCAATTAAATGGATATCGCAAACTCAAACATAACCTAGAATATTTTTCGGTTTTCAGGAGTTGTACAAACTTTTTCCCCAATTCATAATCCAAATCACCGCCGTAATCTTCGAAAAACATTTTCATACCTTTCTGCGACGGATTATGAAAAGTAACAACGCAAGCTACATTTTCGCGGAATGGTTTTGCTATGGATGTCAATTGCTGGGTTAGAACCCAAACCGATAATCCATGATGTCTTCCGGAGAATGCCAAATCTATGAACTTATTTGATCTTTTCTTCAGATCGTTTGAAACGGCGCAATCATCCAAAATTATTAAAGTATTAGTTCCGGAGAATAAAGTTTGGCAATCAGTTAGTAACTCATTAATCTCCTCTACGTTACTTGCATCCGGAGATAATACAAAAAAACGCTCATCCTTTTTTGCAAAATTATGATAAGTTTTATTCTTAGAATAAGTCGGACAAATTAAAACAATATATTCAAAAACTTTCCGGAAAGAACCTCGGAGCTGTTCAATTAAGTACTTTGTTTTTCCGCAATTTGTTGGTCCTGTTATTATACAATGAAATGGTATTTTATCACGCAAATCTTCCATGATTTTTGTATCATAACTAAATGTTTTTTAAATTTAGGTCAGGTTCTTCCCTTCAGTCAGTACTTAATTGATCTCAAACTTGAATTCATAATCTCCAGCATTGCGTCAGCCACGACAAACATATGACAAGTTATGGTTCCAGTTCCGCCTTGTTTCCTCTTAATTTCTATTTTTACGCCATCGTGAGTATTATTTAGAGCAAGTCCGCCACCATGAATTTCATTATCTGGATGAGTTCTAGTATCAACCCAAAGAGCAAACTTATCCGCGTAAAATTCTTTTTCCTTTAATGAAATTTGTCCTCCCGTTGGTCGGAATCTTTTCTTCACGGATTCCCAAAGATCGGAAGGAATCATTCCTCTAGAGTATATTCTATTCGGAACACCATCAACATCAATTTCTACGGAAGATATGCCTGGATTATAAAAATTTTCAGAATCCCTTGCTCCTGCGGTTTGGGATGCTAAAAACAAAAACAATATTCCTGTCATTGATCTTCTCGGTAAATTAATATGCTGGTTAATAACGCCATCTCCAGCAATGGAAAATGTAAAAGTTTTGTGTAAAGTAACATTTTCATAAAAGAATCCTTTACCTACCTGATATGTTGCCTGAGCCTCGCGGGCTAAGTATTCGCTAGAAATTGAAGAATATTCTAACTCTAAGTTTTTGATTGAATATGATGGTGCTTTAGTTGTATCAGAATAAATAACAATATTAGTGATTGGGGCAAGCGTAAGCTCAAATATTAGATGATTTTCCAATGCTTTTGGGTAAAAAACTCCATGATCATTTAGAATGGGATGATTTATTGGTATTCTATACTTTGAACCGTGAACATTAGCAAGGACAACTTCTTTTCCATCTTGCGTTTTCATATCTCCGGCTTTTGTTCTAAGTTTTCTAATATTTGGGGAAGAAATACCTTGCTTTAATCTATCTTCGCGCTCTTCTTCAGTCAAGAATAAATCATGATATGTTTGAAATAAATCATATCTTTGAGTATCTTGCAAAGTCTCTCCCCCGAAAAGAACTTTCATTCTGGTGACAAGATTGCGACCCAGATTATTAACGACTGTATTATTTGCATGACCCTCGACATCTAAATCAAACATAAGAGATACACTTCCAGGAACAATCACTAAATTCTCTGCGAGTTTGGGAATATTTATGTATAATGTTTCTCCCGGGCTGGCTGAGGATGGATTTAGAGTAATTCGATTCAGGGTTGATTCTGCTTTCAAACCAAAGGGTTCCTTGGGAATTCTATTTGGGTTAATTTTTTCAGACGTCATTGTAAATTTATAAGATACTTTGGGTAACCTTTAAACCTTTTCTAACTTGGAAATATGTTTTAATAAACCTTCTCTCGCCCCGGGAATTAAAATCATAATATTAAAAATTTGATCGCCATCTTCCATATATAGAATTTTTTTCCTAATAATTTTTTTCATAATGTTGATTTGGTATTCGGTAAATATTATTTTTTCTTCCTCCTCAACCATCTGATTTATAAGATAATTGTTTATTTTTAAATGAACGACGAAAATATTCTCTCAAAAATATATTATTCAGCTGAAGGATATTGGAAAGGATATTCTGCAATCCCAAAATTAGCCGAGAAAGCGAAAGTAAGTGAAAATGAGGCAAAACAATGGTTGCAGAAACAGGCAATATGGCAAATCTATCTGCCCGCTCCAAAGTATATACCTAGACCGCACTGGACTGTAGATAAACCCAATCAGATTCACCAAGCAGATTTATTATTTTTGCCTCATGATAGAGTTGGAAGAAAAACATATAAATACGCGTTAGTTGTGGTTGATATCGCCTCTAGATATAAAGATTCTGAGCCATTAACCTCAAAAGAAAGTCGAGAGATATCAGAAGCTTTTAAGAAAATATATTCTAGAAGATTGAAATACCCAAAAACTTTAATGGTTGATCCCGGGAAAGAATTTATGGGAGAAGTTAGTAAACTCATGAATTACCATAATGTTAGGATACAAAGAAGTGAAGCTGGTAATCACAGAGCTCAAGCATTTGTTGAAAACGCAAATAGAATATTAGGAGAAAGATTATTTAGTCATCAATATGCGCAAGAAATGATTGGCGATGATCGGTCGCGTGTATGGGTGAAAAGATTACCAGATATTCTAAAAACCTTGAATAATACGAAAAAGAGAATAACCGGTAAAGAGCCCGATGAGGCTATAAAACTGAAAGAGGTTGATATTGAACCCAAAAATTATCAGCGGGTGGTAGGGGTTGATGAGGTTAGATTGCCGCCTATTGTTAAAGTTAGATATTTATTATCGCCGGGCGAACTTGAGGGTGGAGAAAGAAGGCGGGCTACTGATCCTATTTGGAGTATCAAAGTTTATTATATTTCTAAAAGTATAATTTCGCCCAATCAACCGGTTTTATATTATTTAATTGACGGACCGCGGCGAGGATTTGTGCGGGAAGAATTACAAGTTATTCCTTATGATACTGAGTTGCCACCCAATTCTGTTTTGGCAGGCACCGCCCGATAGTGACCATATGGGAGAGTATTTATTCCGTCTTTTTGAATGATTCTCTTATCATCATAGGCGGATAGCGCTTTCTTATTAACTGTTTTTGTGTAAATATTGTGTAGTTTTGAGCTGATTAAATTTTGCGATCTCATTTGCGGTTCTTTAGTAACCAGGCAATTTTTGAAATCATTAAAACTTATTGTTTTCTTGACAACTAATTTCTTCGTTCCTTTATTCTTCTTTATCTCTTTACCGTTGTCCATTAATAAGGCATATTGTTTTGCCCCCAAACCCACAAATTCCGTAGGTATACTTCCACCAAACTCATCCTTAAACTTGCCAATTACTTTTTTGTTTGCATCATCCCAAATACCAGATTTGTGATTTTTAGGATAGTTGCTAGTGTCGAACTTTTCCCGAACATCTTGACTTATATCTTCATAGAAATCTTCCGTTTCTATATTATATACAAGACTATCGGTATCAGTCATAAGTAATTCGGCTTTTTCTCCATATTTCTCTTTGATATAATTATAATGAAAATCGTACATTATTTGCTTACTTAGATCCAAAATGGAAAACCCCACGTAAACCGGTTTATTGAATCTTATTTCTGTTTTCTTCATATTTATGGCGGCTAGATCCTCAGAAAAGATAGTAAAATGATTAAAGTTCGGTTTTCTTATTAATTTTTTGGCTGATTCTATATTATTAACCAATCTAACGTCTATCCTTTTTCTCATATTTTCCATTGTTTTTCCGAATACGGAGTTATTCATTAGTTTGAAGAAATCCTTTTCAAAGTCATTCTTCGCGTGTTTTCTCAATTCAGTATTCCTATCGATATAAGTCTGTAACCACTTTGACTCTTGAAATTTGATTCCCTTATGAATCTTTGTTATTTTTAATCCTTGTTTTTCATAAAATTTCAGGGTTTCGTGATGAACTACATATCTTTTCTTATCTAATAGGTTCGGTATTAATTTCTTAACCTTATTAACGGTAAGTTTTTCTGGTGCTAAAGGCAGATCTTTATGACTATCATGAAGATTTTTTGGGTATTCCAAATCAACCTCAACTATACAAGACATGTCTCTCCAATTTACGAGCTCTTCATTTGGAATCCATCTAAATCCTCGTTTTGGTAATTTCTTGCTCATTGCGGCTCCGTATAAGTTATTCGCGTCAAGATAAATAATATAACTTATAAGTTTATTTATTTCAAAATCTGTCATATAGGGGTTATTAGCTTTTGCATATCTTTTTGATATTTGGGATGTTCCGCCTCTAATCCCTTTCTCAATAAAAAGCAACATATTAACGTCTGTAAACAATTCCAAACTAACTTTAGTTAATTTTAACATTGCATCCCAAGATAATCCCGGGGATGTAAAATAGTGGGCGGGATCTAAACTATAATTATTAATACACACATCCCTAAAGTTCTCGAATACGTCGGCTAGCTGCAGCACATCTGTTTTTAGATATAAATCGTGATAATCTCTAATTGTTTTCATTCCGAATGTTTCCCACACCTTTTTAGCATGTTCATAATCTTCGTCTGAAATACCGTGATTATTTAGTTTTGAGAAAAACTCTTCCTTTGGTGGGAGTTGGGTTTCATTAAGTTTTTCAATTCGATCAAAATAATCATAAGGGAACACACCCTTTCTCAACAATAGTTTTAACTTTTCTCCTGTGAAATGTTTTTTAGTTATCGCCATATTTTTATCTATTGGAGAAAAACACATACTTCCTAATAACTTGCAATTCTTGCATTGTTCGCAATTACCAACGCCATTAAAAGTAATAATCTTTCCATCTTTTACGTATCTTTTCAAGCATTCTCCTGGTTTGCACGACTCACATTTTCCGCATTTTGTAAGATTGTCAACCAATCCACTAAGGGAGAATTGCATAAATTTATAAGAATCAATGAATCTTATTGTTCTAGTAATGGGCTTTTCTTTTTCATCCTCATCTTCGCAATCACAATCGTGCTCAAAATCATGATCGCAATCGTGATCGCAATCATAGTTAATTAAAATTTTCTTCGAGAAACTAATATACTTTTCATCGGTGTTGGCCAAACAGCTCATTCCACCCTTTGTTTTCCCAAGATTCTTAATGAACAGATGAGAATCATACCCCGATAGATTATGAATTACTACTGGAACAAATTTGGGGATCACATATTTTAAGTTGCAAATTTTATGCGCTGCGCCACGATATTTTCCGGTAAGATGACAATGATCTATTACTTTTCCAAAATCCTCTTCTTCAGAAAATTCGCGCTCGCATATATGGCAGTGAGTTGCATTTTCATATTCTTTTTTATCTGTTTTTGACATATTCTTTTTATCATAAACTTTAAAAGTTTCCTTTTTTTCTTCTATTAACTGGAAAATTTTCCTGACATCTCTTTCTAAATATTCTGTGAATATCTGCGCAACATCCTCGTCATCAGATTTTGCGGTGTAGTTCACGCAGATATTAAAATCCTTTGGCAATATACTTTCATCAAAACACTTAATATAATAGCAGAAACCTGATGCTTTGTGCATTTGGTAATTTTTTGTAAAGCTTTTAATTTCGCTTGGTGAACAAGTATGTATTGGTATTAGCTGGCCCTCAAAATCAACATAGATACCAAAAGGCGCACGCATTTTATTTTTAAAATTTTTAAAGTAAATAAATTTCGGGCTG
Source organism: Ricordea florida (assembly GCA_949710005.1). Classification (NCBI taxonomy): domain Eukaryota; kingdom Metazoa; phylum Cnidaria; class Anthozoa; order Corallimorpharia; family Ricordeidae; genus Ricordea; species Ricordea florida. The sequence goes on along the minus strand of OX453276.1, from coordinate 23,635,159 downwards.
CCATCCTCGTTCTTTGGCATTTTAATTTTAACTTCGCCGTGTGAATCGCAATATTCTTTGTGTTCTTGCAAAATCCTTTCATCGTAAAATGAGTTGAAGCACCTAAAACAGAAATGTTTTTTGTGTTTATTATCATCAATTTCAGATGACAAAAGTCTGCTTGCGTTATTTACCAAAATATAGTGGGTTTTTTCACCATTAGTTATTAAAAGTAAATTTATAAATTTACAATCACACAACTTGCATTCGTAATTATTGCAATCGCATTTCTTGCACCCGCATTCTTCACATTCGTGTTTTTTGCAGTCTTTTTTCTTGCATTTCTGTTTTTTCTTGCACTCTTTTTTCATGCAACCGCAATTCTTGCATTTTTCTTCTTTCTTGCAATAACATTTGTCGCTCAATCTCGCGGTATATATTTTATCAGCTTCTTCGTCATATTTCAGCACATTGACTGGATAGGGATTTTGTTTTTCAAACTTGGCAAAATCTCTTAATTTCATTGCACCCTCTATACCAGAAAAGTTTAATTTTTTACGATTTTCCAACAATTCATTATTTGCTCTCTCTCTATTATGTTTTCTTGGGAACACAGCCTCCGTTAATGAAAGTTGCCCGCAATCTTCGCACTTATTTTGAATGTTAATAGTAGCTTTTTTTGCCGCTAATCTTTCTGGCGTTGGTATATATGAACTCCCAGAAGTAACTGTGTAAGGCGCTATCCCAATGTCAAATCGCGCTACTGAATCAAATTGAAAAACACCAGAATCTGTATTTTCTTGAAATCTTTCGACCTCAAAGAATATATCTTTAATTATATCATCATATTCTTTTGTCAAATCGCTTGCCTCTGTAATTATTTTTGGTCTGGCGCCAAAGTATTTTTCAACCTCTTCCTTAATTTGGTTATTTTGCAAAGGAGATTTCACAAACTTGGATGATAATATAACCTTAACCTTTTTTGGTTTCTTATCCTTATTAATAATATCCATAACCTTTGGTTTTATTTTCCTCATGAATTCTCCAATAGTATATCCTTTTTTCCCATCTATTACGTGTTGCTTCAAATAGCCATTTTTGAATTTTCTCGTAGTTTCTTTAATAATTAATTCTTCTTCTTTCAACCTTTTTGTTTTTGGTCTTGCCCCCTCCTTCTCGTAATCTCTTTTTGATTTTGTTCTTTTTGGCTGATTTTTCGGTTCATTCGCTTTTTTGTATCTATCTATAAAATTTTTAGCTAACTCCTCTGTTTTATTTTTTACTTTTTCTGGAATATATGGTTTCACAAAATCCCAAAACTTGTTTAATACATTTCCCAAAAAGGGAGCATTTTTAGCCGATTCATTTTTTATTACTTGTTTTTTGGTTTTTGTTGGAATTGGTGGCGGCGGGTGCGTTGGTTTGGGTGGAGAAGGTCTTTTTGGTTTATTTTTATTAATATTTATTCTAGGTTGGTTTGGCGGCGACGTTCCGGGAGGCGTTGATGGTATAAATATATCCGGTGAACCTGGCGGCGTTCCTGGAATTTGAATTGGTTGAGGAATATTTATAGGCGGTAAATTTGGCCTGTTTCTTGTTCTTATTTGCGGTATTGGAAGAGGTGGTTGTGGTTGATTCGCTCTTCTCCTCGGCATATTATCTATTGCTTCAAAAATTTCTCTTCTATTATCAAGGATTTGTTGAACATTATTAATTACTTCTGGTATAATGCCCAACGCTATCGCTTTATCCTCTTTAGTAGTCATTTCTGATCTACCTGGAATTTTATAAAATGTGAGCAATTTGGTTAATTGCTTAAAATTCAATTCTCTTCTTAGCTGATCCATAATTACTTTTGTAAGAAATATCAAATCTTTAAGCCGCTTTTCAAATTTTTAATCCGCCTGTTCCAGAAATCCTTGCCAAAATTCCCGGCTTTTATGCTGCTGATCAAAATTCACGTGTCCCCGCTTGGTGACGGGTTCATCAAAACTTTGCGGAGGCTTCAACAATACCTAGCGGCGGCTTGGCTAATGCTTTGAGAAGGCTTGAGGGCTTCAACAATACCTAGCGGCGGCTTGGCTAGTGCTTTGTGAAGGCTTGAGGGCTTGACTAGGTCTTTTGGGTCTTAGGGATTTCGACAAGTATTTATTGGCTTTTATGCTGCTGGTTAAATTCCTGATCAAATTTTGGAAACCAATTTAGCTTATAAGCTAGAAAATCCTTGTCAAATTTCCTGTGTTCCAGAATTCCCGGCTTGGTATCAGGTTCGCCAAAACTTTGCAGAGGCTTCAACAATACCTAGCGACAGCTTGGCTAGTGCTTTGTGAAGACTTGAGGGTTTGACTAGGTCTTCTGGGTCTTAGGAATTCGACAAGTATTTTTTTGTCTTTTATGCTGCTGGCTAAATTCCTGATCAAATTTTGGAAACCAATTTAGCTTATAAGCTAGAAAATCCTTGTCAAATTTCCTGTGTTCCAGAGCCGCAGTTTTCTCCCTCTCTGGAGTCCGATTTGTTTAATCACGAATATGATTTTTGACCGAATTGGACGGCACGAAGTCTTATTACCAATTAATCATAACTTTAACAAAATTTGCGATATAAAAAGTTCATTTTTAAATCAAAATACATGAAATTCCAAGTTCTTTTTTTGCTAGCAGTAAAAAAAAAGCCATTTAAGCGCGCGCGTGATGGCGCGTACTGTCCAATTACTCAGGCATGACGCGTACTGTCCTATTTAACTGTCGTATTACTGCGATTTTCATAATTCTGCGAACTCCCGCGTTCAATTTCCAACCGCCAACTGGCGTCTTTGCTTCCGTCAATCAAACTTCCGAACATTTTCCGAGTCCAGGTCGACCATCCGCCATTGAAAGAAAATGCCACGTAAGTTCGGCTCTTCTCTTCGATGGCGAATTATTCGCCTGAATATTACCCACCGTGTAGACTCTGAATCGGCCAAACTAGAACTGACATCAAGAGAATCCGCCATCTTCGCCGTCACACGTGTGTTGATCCAGCTGGGCGGAGTCAGTGCTTCGGAAACTGTTCGACTGCCATTCGAGCGACATCCGAAGTTTGATTGACGGAAGCAAAGACGCCAGTTGGCGGTTGGAAATTGAACGCGGGAGTTCGCAGAATTATGAAAATCGCAGTAAGGCTGAAATCAGGGCAGTTGATAGCCAATCGGATTTGAGAATTTTGTTATAGTTATGATTACAATTACTTATCATATGAGTGAATAGAAAATCGGACGACCGCGCAGCGGGAGTTCGATTTGTTTATCACGAGTCTGCGAGACCGAATAGGACGACTCGAAGTCTTATTACCGATTAATCACCAAAATTACAATTTCCAAGAAAAGAAGAAGAGCCAAATGAAAGTTATGAAAGAAAATATTGTCTTTGTTCAAGGGAAAAAAATTATCCATTTTGTAGAAAGCCCCAATGAAGGAGTCTGAACACTGTGATTGAAATCAAGGTTGTGATTAGTTTATTTAAACTACAACTTTGAATGTGATTGGCTTATTGAACTGTCCGATAACAAACTGTCTGATGACAACTTGGCAAGTGAAAAAATAGGAACAACATAAAGAAAAAAATTGTGAAAAAAATAAAAAGAGAAATAGTGAAAAAATAGGATATGGAATCACAAACGAGGAAATGGTAATTTTAATGATTAAGATCGAAAGCCCGCGAAATAGCTCGCTACACTCCAGTGATGCTCAATGTGCGAATTCGACTCCAGCTGGCTTAAGAATCGCAGAGGTTTTCCAATTGATATATAGAGGTCATTTCAAAAATTAATTGGAAACCATTATTTATCAAAACGGCAGGATGAATAAGTCCCGGTGTTTAGGCTTTGACAGGAGTTTTTTTTAGCATTCTTACTGAAACTGAATGCGTGTTGTTTAAGCAACGGAAAGCAAAACCACTTTACTTACCGGGGGAGGGGACAGTCGAAATTGTATTTGTTCTCGTATAGACAAGAGCAACAAAATACAGATCATCTTTTCTCTTCCAAACCTTAGTGGGCTTAATTCTAGAAGAAAGCAATTTCCAAATTTGCCTTTTTGTCAATGCTCGGGATAGATTCAACATCCTGTACATTCAGTATACCCCTCTAAGTAATTCACGCCGCTGTTGGCATACGCATAAATGTGGTGTGGATGTAGAAGTGTGCCGAAGTGCAACGGAAGACAGTTTCGCGTATGGCGTAAAACCATGAGGTTGTGGACGTTTCGCACGGGTTCATTATTGCGAAAGTTTCTGTTTGGGTGTGTGGTAGTAACTTTGGCGTCATGTTGGATTTTGCTTTACCACGTTACGAAACAACAGACTCTGGCGAAACGTGTTGCTGTTTTCCCTGTGGAAAAATGTCAGCACCCCCGATTTCAAAACAGTGCCCATTTAGGACATCGAGAGAACCTTTTAGGATTCAATGTATCGCTTGAAAAGAGAGTGTTAATAATTAGTCGACAAACTTCAATAACTTTTCGGGCTGAGATCTCGCCAGTTTTAGAGGCGAACCACATTTCTTATCAGCATGTTTACATGCAGCTAGGAGAGAAAGTTGCTTTACCCGAGCTCACTGCAAGCGATGCGGGAAGATATTCTATAGTTGTCTTCGAGAGTATAAAGCTTTACATATCACAAGAAAAAGTACAAAGAGAGCTGCTTGATAGATATTGCCGGCAATTTGGAGTCGGACTTGTATTATTTTCAGGACATGAAAACTATGGTCCTATGCCATACTCAATAGGAGACCTTCAACTTTCCTTTCAAAGTGGAGTTACTGGTCTTCGAAATATCGAACTGAACTCCAAATCATGTTTGCTGAGGCTTACACGAGCAGGGGGAATCGCTGAAACGTTTCTCAGCGTGGAGTGGAGTGTATTCTTTCCTAATCACAGCACTTATGAAGCTGTTGAATTCGCCGTTAAAGAAATCCAATTTACGAAGACAAGTGCAAGTGAACATTCGCAAAATGATCTCGACATACCCGAAACGCGCGCAGTGAATCGATACACAACAGTTTTAGCAGATTTGGGGCATCTTGATGGCATTCGCCGTGTTTATTTTGGAAGTGGGATCACGTTTTGGCTTCACAGGCTATTATTCATCGATGCTTTAGCGTTTCTCTCTCGCGGACAGTTTTCATATCCGTTGGAAAGGAGGTTTGTGGTTGACGTAGATGACATCTTTGTCGGTAGAACAGGCACACGCGTAACCAGAGAAGATGTTAAGGTATGCCCGTTTTAAGTTAATCAATTTGAGAACTGTTTGCTCTTCTGTTTGCTCTGTAGGCAGAACTCGTGTAAGAAAGCGTGTTGCTATTCCCACTGTAGAGTAGTGTAAACGGCTTACAAATCAGCTTATTAACATTTCATTGTGCATTGTTACACATCAGTGGTCGGTGAATAAAAGCTGATGTACATGAAGGCTTTTGAACACGAAACTTCTTTCAATATCTGGCAAAAGTCTTCACGACCTCCATGATTTGAAAATCCGCTTTACCTGAGATGATCTCTCTTCTTTTTTTCATTAAGCTGTAACCATAGTTGGTTAAGGCGAGGAATTCTCTTAAACGTGATTGAATGAAAAAATCTAAAGATCTCATTTGATCGAAAAACATACTCGAAGTGATCTCAAAATAGCCATTCAGGACAATTTTGATTGACTTAAGAATCAATTTAAGTTTCAAAAGCGGAGGCTCTATTTGGGGAATTTCAAAGATTTAAGGTGAAAAGAAGTAATGTTCCTCAAACTTCTGTTGAATTTTTCTGTGTATGGACATTTTATTTGACCTAATGTTTTTGGCTTTCATTTTGTTAGTGTCTTTTGTTCATGTGTTTTTTTGGGTTTTCATGACGTGGCATTGTCACTGTTAAATATTCAGCTTAAGCAAAGATATCCTGACGTCGTGTTAATTGTACCTATAAATTATTCCATAGAATTATTCATTCACTACACTGTACAGCATTTACCACAATGAACCACCCTACAAAGTTTAAAGTTTGTTTTTCCAATACAGTTGTTTCAAATATCCAAAGGTAAATTATAATAATTAAACATGTGGATGAATAATATCTATAATTTTGGCCAAGTTCTGTGTGGGTGATACCTGAGCAACACTTTATTACGCGGGATGACGTAGTCAGCCAGCGTGTAAAATTCGGTAGCGCATTCCTTTCGTCGTCTTGGGAGTCAAGAATTGCCTTGTTTTTTTAACTTTCCCGTATCCCAAGCCCGTCCCGAAAAAATTGTGTGATTTTTATTGGCTCTAACTCCGAATCACGTGCAAGTTAGGTTAGATTGCACCATGGATATCCATGATCGCACAATCAGCAAAAAAATATACTGCGTCAGCAATGTTAAACCAACACATCCCGCGTAAACGCCTTCAGGTGTCTTCTTGTTTCTCTTAGACTATCAGTGTCATGCTGTTGACTTGTTTGATTTAAGCTTTCAAGTTTTTAGTATGGTTTAAAAACTGAAGTAGTTTCTATGGTGACTAAGCCTTGATTAAAGAATAACAGATATACACATAAATGACACAGACCTTTGTTCAAGGTAGATTTTAAGCAGCGATGCCTGCGAAGAAGGCCAGCGTATATATGCACACATGTGGTCAGCTGATGGATGTTGATGTTGATCTACATTGAGACCTTTACTGCTACTGTTCATCCACGGACTAGCAGAAATGAAATATGATAATTGTTTACGTTTTACATGATGATCAATTTACGGATGTTTAGTTAATGATTTTTTGTATACAAGTGTTGTTTGAAATATTTTCTAAGAAATATACCCAGCACTTCTGCTAAGTCTGAGACCAGTTTTCATTTTACCTTTTCACTCATAAAGTGACCACTATGCAGCTTTTCCTTAGAAATTATATAAAGATTATATTAGGCCAGCATGTGGTGAAAATTGACAACATTATGAACAATTCAATTTAATGAAAGAAATGTTGATTCAACACCAATTCTCTGTTCAAACCAAATGAAATGTATGGCACTCGCAAAGAAGAGTTGCTACTCAGGTATACTGTAAGGAGGCGTATTGTTCTCACCTAGTATCATGCACGTGTCTATGAGAATGTTAGCCATTTCACTCTTAAGCACCTATAGATTAGCATGTGATAAAAAAGTAGACAATGTGAAAAGGTCTAGATTGCACAGACATGAGGGAAATAAAACCTAAAAGTTTAGAACTCAGAACATTACATTGGCGACAAGGATGGTGGGGAAACTTAGGTGAGAGAAATTCAGTGTAGATGGCGACCTGGCTTCAAAAGGAATAAGGTGGCAAAAGTGGACCGCCCTATTAGAAGATAATTTCAAGTGATTTGAGATTACAGACCCGGAGAAGAATGTTAAGGCCCTTCAAATCTATGGAGGCAAACAAATATGAGACCCAGTGGACAGTCTGTCTTTAATTAAACTTGCAAGATGTGCTCAAGCCAGAGAAGGCTGCAGATAGCATGCATGCATTTTGGTTTCTATAGAATCTAGTAGTATTGTTACCCCCTCTACCTCTTCTAGTATGTTACCCTTACCCATTTAAACACCTAAATAGAGAGGAGACAGTACAGCACTTTATGTGTTTGAACAGGGTTCTCCTGAAAACTTTAAGTAGAAGGAGAGGAAATGAAAGTAGACAGCGGTGGGTTCAATGAAAAGACGCAGAGCACCTTTCACTCGGTGCAGGAAAGGGGGAGGTCGCCTCCAAAATTGGAGGGAGCAGGAATTTGAGAGGGGCTTCTTCGAGAAAATTTGATACTTTGATAGGTTAGTTGGTTAGAGCATTGCACTGGTATTGTAAGGGTTTGAATCCAGTTCTAGCTCCAATTTTTTCAGGTCTTATCTTGGTAACTGACTATGTTGCTTACGTAACTGAGAGGATCTTTTATTTATTACATATCTTTCTTCCACAGTGCACATATATGAAATTTTCATATGTATACCATGGTTCGCACAGGCCTTGAATAGTCCTTGAAAAAGCATCAACCCCTTGAAAAGTCCTTGAAAATTGAAAAATTTGCTCAAGTCCTTGAAAAGTCCTTGAATTTTCTCCAGAAGTCCTTGAATCTTATCGAAAGGTCCTTGAATAAATAAAACGTTATTAACGCAACCTTGTCTTGCGCACAGAAAACTTTGAAAGCTCAGCAAGATGCAATTTTGTGCGTGAAGCATCGCGTGAAACTGTTTTAAGTCTGGTGTAGTTCATTGCTGTTATTTGATGTACCTTAGGAACTGTGCCTTCCAGGGATAAGACATTGCAATAACCTGTACCCCCCTACAATAATAATCAGTCTTGTAAGTTTTTCGGTGTCATGGAGTCAGATTGAGTGGAAAATAAATCCTTGAAAAATGTGATTTGTCCTTGAAAAGTCCTTGAAAAGTACTTGAAAAGAAAGGTCTCAGGTCTGTATGAACCATGTATACATTCATTTCTTTATTTTCTATAGGTACAGCACAAACTCACAAATGACCAGCTTTCAGTGGGCTATTTAGCTCAGTTGGCTAAAGCTTTGCACCAGTATTGCAAGTTCATGGGTTTGAATCCTGTGCAAGCCCGAGTTTTTTTTTTCAGGTCACGTATTTTGGCAACTGCTTAAGTCGTGTACAAGTTCTGTACAAAACTGCGACAATCTCTCTCTTATTAAATCTCTCTTCCACAGTTCATGTATGTGGAGAGTTGGCATTTTCACTTTGATGACAGAATATTCAGATGAATAACGATTAGCTGTCTTTTGCAGGCAATGATCTCCATCCAAAATCAGATCCAAGAACGAGTGCCAGGCTTTCGTTTGAATCTCGGTTTCTCTGGTAGCTATTTCCTGAATGGAAATGACAAGGAAAATGAGGGAGACTGGGCGTTAGTGAAGAATGCTCATGAATTCTGGTGGTTTAGTCACATGTGGAGACACAGTAAACCCCACGAGTTCAATTCATTAGAGACAATGAAAGAAGACTTGGTTAAAAACTTACAGTTTGCAGAGGTATGGCCAGAAACCAAATCAAATGAAAATTAGAATTCTATTAAGGGAAGGTACGTTTTTATTGTGGGGGGCCATACCTCATGTGAGCAATTGTGATAGGTTTCTACAGCATGGAACATACCATGTAGTAGTGAGGGGAGGGTTGCACTTTTGGGATCAATATCAGTTTCTGGGCAACTGTGCACCTACCCTTCCCTTAATCCAACAAGTTATAATGAGTTAAAAAGTTAGCGTTAATGTTGGTTTAGGGGAGGGGTAGGTGCATGGTTGCCCAGAAACGGATTATGATCCCACTTTTGTCAGTCACCTAAAGGTGGGGGGGGGGGGGAGGGGGTCAGGAGTTTCTTTGTTAAAACGCGAGGGAGGGCCAACATTGTTTTGCAAAAAAAATACCAAAATTCCCCAGCCCCCCCCCCCCCCCCCAAGTAAAAACATACCTTCCCTAAATACTGTTTATAGTGATATTTTTAAAAATCTTGTACCTTCCCAATTCAGGAATATGGAATTCCTTTGAACACCAGTTATGCTGTAGCACCTCACCACTCTGGAGTGTATCCTCCACATGACATACTTTATGAGGGATGGAAGAAAGTATATAATTTGAAAGCCACATCAACTGAAGAGTACCCTCACTTACACCCTTCAAGATTCCGAAGGGGTTTTATTTACAAGAATATCAAGGTACAAAGTAAATTATGTAATGAGAAACAGTTTATAATTAATATTTGAAAGTCATGTCAACTTATCAATACCTTTACCTACTCTGAGTAAGATTCTGCAGGGGTTTGTGGACATTAGAGTATATAGGTAAGTAAAACCGGTAATCAAATAGGAGTTACAGAGTTTGATCACTAGTCATGTACTAAAACATGAAAATATTATGTAGAACTGTGGTGTATATGTGCTCTGTTATTCGTGTGTCTCATTTGTGTTCATTCATTCGTGTGTCGTATTTGTTGTGTGTTTCTAGGAAACAGAAGTCCTGGCATTTTGCCTGAAAACTGATTTTTATTCAAATTGCCATCACCTAAAATCCTCAGAATTCTCCCTTATGAAACCCCTGGGCATGTCCCTGCATAAGGTCTGAACTGGAACAGTAAAAAAGCCATTTAAGTACATTGGTGATGGCCAGTACTGGCCAATTACTTAGGCATGACACGTACTGTCCTATTAAACTGTCCTATTAACTTGGCTGAAATCAGGGCAGTTGATAGCCAGTCATATTTTGTTGAGATTATTGCAATAATAACAATTATTATTCATTCAAAATATTTCCCCGATTCTGATTGGCTAAAAGCACACGTTTAATTCACCATAACCAGTTACTGATGACCAAATTTGGAAGAATTTTGACTTAAACGAGGAAATGACGTCAAAAATGCAGCGTTTTCGCAGGTTAATGCACCGTTAACCGAGAAGACCTGGGGACGAGCTTGTGTTATTTTGTTGTTTTGTTATATTGCTAGTGGGTGTGAAATTTGTGAAAATGAAGCTCCTTTTCTCCTTTAAGTGTTTGAAAATATTTTGATAAATAATAAAGCAATTAATGAATTCGGCTTTCGTAGGATATGAAGAATTAAGCGGATCTCGGAAGGGCTCGGTGGATAACACCTTCCTCGATCCGCTTAATTATTCATATCCTACTCAGCCTCATTCATTAATTGCTAAGTAATATTACTAATTTTGTATCATGTTAAATTTACATTTCAGGTATTACCCCGACAGACATGTGGATTATACACACACACATATCTGCTGAAAGACTATCCTAAAGGACAAAGAAGATTGGAAGACAGTATTTATGGCGGTGAATTGTTCCAAGTTTTTGTAGACAACCCTGTAAGTTCAAAACATAGCATGTTTTGTATTGCTTTAGCTTTTGTTACAGTTATTTACTCCACAGGAGATATTGAGGCGCGTCAGCAAGTTACATATTGCAAACAATGATTGCTTAAGCATCTTTTCATGAAGTATGCACCTTTTTGTCTTTGACGGCATTTTTTTCTGGCCAAAAAACATTTGCACAAGGATTACCTGGAATCACCGGCACTATTCACCTTTTTGGTGTTGGATAGTTAAGAACTATTCACCTCAATGTCGGTGGCTAGTGGTAGATACTTCACCGCTCGATAAATAACCACCACTAGCCATCGACACTGAGGTGAATAGTTGTTTTAGTATATACTAAAACAGTGAGATAATGTACCCCACAAAAAGAAAATGGCTTGGAAAATGGAGGACTTCTCAAGTGAAAACCTAACGCCGCTCGGATCGCCGTAAGGGATTTTTTGTTGCAATGACTGCCGTACGTCTCGTTTTCTGGCTGACAGAAAAAAAATTGTTTGGTACTAGTGAAGACATTTCTTCAAATGGAGCTGCAAACTCTTTCTATATTTGAAGCCATTCTGTAAAAAATATAATTCAACTTTGGTTCTCAAGTGAACAAGTGACATCAGATTTGGTTTCGCAAGATTGATTTGAATTTGTAAATAAACTCCGGGATAAAAACATAAGCCATTACCTCTGAACACGGCCAAACCAAATGTAGTCGCTTTCGTTGTGCTTTCAGGGACTGCGTCGTTATTAATTTGGATGATTTCTTCGTTTGTCACGGATGCAAACCGGGGCGCTATATTTTTCGAAATTCACGTGACGTAGCAAAAAACACGCAAGTTGTTCGGAGGTAAATAGCACAGGATATTCGGAGTTTTATTAGCCAATCAGAGGTCACTTTCATCGCTTTCCAATGTTTACGTAATATACTAATTAACAATTATTCGCCGAAGGCGAAGTGATTCTCGGTGAATATTCACCGAGAAACATTGAGCCTGAGGTGAATAATCGTTTTAGTATAAATACACAGGTGATTATTTCAAAAAAGAAAAGAAAAAGCACGAAAAAATTTTATTTCATCAAAAGCGCGCGAACGACTGGCAGTCATTTTGTTCGTCGAGGTGATTATCGGCTGATAATCCGAGATAGCGAACCAATCAGAGCGCGCGATTTTGTATAATCACCTGAGTGTTATACTAATGTTGAATATCCCAAGGTGGAGAGCCAATCAGATTACTCAAAATATGGAGGTTGCTGAGTTGGTTTATACTAATAGCTATTATAGTTCACCTCCAAATATTTTCCGATTCTCATTGGTTTAAATCGATCACGTAATGCGATAGTGTTCGTCCGCGGAGACACTATAAGCTCATAATGCCCTTCCGAGGAAAATACCCGGATGGATAGTACTCGTCCATGAAAATTTTAATAAGCCCTACTCCCTTCGCCGAACTAAGCGAAGATGTATCTATCCTTGTCAATGAGGCTGTACCCCCCCCCCCAAAAAAAAAAAAAAAAAAAAAAAAAAAACAAGGTATACATGAATAAATATTTGATTTGATCTGCATTTAGTGGGTTTTGACTGTTTTTCAACAGGCGCGTGGAAGAAAATTTAGTGGTGAACAATGAAGACAATAGAACTTGTTTATATCTTGAAACTATCGGTCTGACAGTTGCCCCTTGGAAATTTGATATTCTTAAAACTAGCATATTTGCCCTTGAAGCTTCGCTTCTCGGGCAAATGTTTGTTTTACGAACATCAAATTTCTGCGGGGCAACTATCAGCCGATAGTTCCTCAATAGAAACACTCTATTGTTCAGTTAGTAAAAATCTACTGGTATACTAATGCAAATGCTGCAATCTGATTGGCTGAGCTACTGCACACTATGAGCCATTAGAGTTCAGCACTTGGTTCAGTGTTCGACACTAATTTTCCTGCAAACTTGCCCTCCGGGCAACTATGTCGCTAGTTTTACTTGCCGAGTGTATTTTTTGGTTGCCCAAAAAAAATCACCAGCTCGCTTTGCTCGCAGTTTCATTGAATTTTCAATACTTGTGCCTTCTAACTTTAATGCCTAGCATAAATCCCAAGCGAGAGGTCATACGGTACCATTGCCTGCTAACCGTAAAAAAATTTCAACTTTATTTCATTGTAATCAACACAGTCATGCTTGAATGACGTTTACAATATATATGATAGGCTTTTTGTTTGGGGCTTCTTAAAGGCGTTGATTGATAGAGTGCATAATACAGTCATAATCGAATCTTTGTTCTCTCTGGTTTGTTTGAAGAAATAATAAATCACTGATCTTATGATTGAATCAATGTTCAATCTGGGGCATTGTTTTCACAGTTTAGAAGGCATAAAATAAGACAAGTTAGGACATTTCTCATAACTTTTTTCTCATTCTTCATAACTGATGAAATGGCTTGGGTGAATTCTTTGCAATGATGATCATTAAGGTACATTTCCCCAAGGTCAACACCATTCTTCACTTGAAGTTTACATAGTTGTGGAAACTTTGCAAAGGCTAAATTCTCTTTGCCTGTAAAATAGGCACTGTTGAAAAGCTTTTGCAGTTTTTCGTTGACTTGTGCACTTCAAAACACTTGAAGTGAGTTTTACTTTTAGCATGGGCTTGAATGGTAGTACGCCTAAAGGCACCGTTTCCAATGAACAGGGAGCTAGATTTGTCAGCAATTTCGGGAAAAGAACAGCAAATTTTGCACTTCATGGTGTTCTTTTCTTCATCGTGTACAAGCCAAGGAAAGTCGCGCTCCCATGACGTTTGGTATTTTCGATCTCGTTTGCTTTTCCCACCGAAGACTTCTGGTTGACATTCAGCTTTTCTCTTGTCTCCTGGTTCCTTAAGCTTTGTAGAATTTAACTGTTGTGTTTCTTGGATGTCCTCACTTTTAGTGACTGTGTCCAGTGACTTCCGCGTAAAACCAAAACGAAATAAACTCATGGTTGCTCATCAGGCCGCCATCTTTGTGTGTTTGGTAGTTCGTGGCAAGCACGTGAGAGGACTGGTTACAAACTTGCTCGTGAAGAAAACCATGGCGGAAAACGAAATACTCAATGTATCGGCGTAAGGACCCGTCACTGTGTTTGTTTTTCATTCTCCTTCTATGTTCACCCGACTAAAATTTCAAAAAAGGGATCAGGTGATTTTGCTGCAGCTGTTGGATTTTATTCTTGTCCCAGCGGCTCGAGTGTTATCCTTAACCACTTGCCCAAACGGGCAACCTGTGCAGCTTACACACTTGCCCAACGCATAATTCTACTTGCCCCGGGCAAGTGGGCAAGCGTTAGTGTCGAACACTGTTGGTGTTTCGTAGGAAGATTTAGTATTTTGGTATTTTTTCACCGACACGTGAATCGTTTATTATGAGTTCTACTGAAACAATTAGATTGTAAGCTTGAGATTTCTATGTGGTTAACACCCCACAGAAATCTCGAGCTCATAATCTAACTATTGAGTATACTAATGTTGCCAGTATTATTGTTAGTTGTTTACTGTTAGCTCAGTGAAACTGTTTTTTTTTTTATTTTTCATTTCTCAGGAGCATGTTCCTGCTTCTGTTTGGTACTTTTTAGATGTACTTCTGATATCTTTGTTTCCTTTTCAACATTCTTGGCAGATTTCCATCTTCATGACACATTTGTCTAATTATGGAAATGATCGCTTGGCTTTGCTGACGTTTGATAGTGTAATAAAGTACCTACAGTGTTGGACAAATTTAAAACTCAGCTCAGAACATCCAACTGACTTAGCAGAAAGATATTTTAAAATGCGTCCACATGAAGCAGAACCTATTTGGCAGGTAATGTACATCAACAATGGCTAATATATTCTTGACAATATTTGCGTATCCAATTAATGTCCCGGATTAATGTACGCTCTTGGCTATCCTTTGGTCATAAAATAAGCAACTCAACTTTCGACTGTTGCTGTGCCTTGTTCTGCCCCCACCCAGATACTCAAGCCTCACCCCTACCCCGAGCTTCACCTCCATCCCCACTCCCAACCTCACCCCACCCCCCACCCTCATACTATTTTGACTGACCAATGGCTGATGTCTTTCTTATCACGTGATTGTAATTTCAATGCGCCATGTGGAAACCGCGCAGCCATGGAACGGGATATAAATAGATTCCGCGCTAAAATAGATTGTGTCCCCTCATCATATCAGACGGGGTTATGTTCTCTTTCCTCATTTTCTCTCATCATATCAGACGGGGTTATGTTCTCTTTCCTTATTTTCTCTCATCACATCAGACGGGGTTATGTTCTCTTTCCTCATTTTCTCTCATCATATCAGACGGGGTTATGTTCCCTTTCCTCATTTTCTCTTATTATGTCAGACGGGGTTATGTTCTCTTTCCTTATTTTCTCTCATCATATCAGACGGGGTTATGTTCTCTTTCCTCATTTTCTCTTATCACATCAGACGGGGTTATGTTCTCTTTCCTTATTTTCTCTTATCACATCAGACGGGGTTATGTTCTCTTTCCTCATTTTCTGTTATCATATCAGACAGGGTTATGTTCTCTTTCCTCATTTTCTGTTATCATATCAGACGGGGTTATGTTCTCTTTCCTCATTTTCTCTTATCACATCAGACGGGGTTATGTTCCCTTTCCTCATTTTCTCTCATCATATCAGACGGGGTTATGTTCTCTTTCCTCATTTTCTCTTATCACATCAGACGGGGTTATGTTCTCTTTCCTTATTTTCTCTCATCATATGAGACGGGGTTATGTTCTCTTTCCTCATTTTCTCTTATCACATCAGACGGGGTTATGTTCCCTTTCCTCATTTTCTCTCATCATATCAGACGGGGTTATGTTCTCTTTCCTCATTTTCTCTTATTATGTCAGACGGGGTTATGTTCTCTTTCCGTATTTTCTGTTATCATATCAGACGGGGTTATGTTCTCTTTCCTCATTTTCTCTTATCACATCAGACGGGGTTATGTTCTCTTTCCTCATTTTCTCTCATCATATCAGACGGGGTTATGTTCTCTTTCCTCATTTTCTCTTATCATATCAGACGGGGTTATGTTCTCTTTCCTCATTTTCTCTTATCACATCAGACGGGGTTATGTTCTCTTTCCTCATTTTCTCTTATCATATCAGACGGGGTTATGTTCTCTTTCCTCATTTTCTCTTATCACATCAGACGGGGTTATGTTCTCTTTCCTCATTTTCTCTTATCATATCAGACGGGGTTATGTTCTCTTTCCTCATTTTCTCTTATCATATCAGACGGGGTTATGTTCTCTTTCCTCATTTTCTCTTATCATATCAGACGGGGTTATGTTCTCTTTCCTCATTTTCTCTTATCACATCAGACGGGGTTATGTTCTCTTTCCTCATTTTCTCTTATCACATCAGACGGGGTTATGTTCTCTTTCCTTATTTTCTCTTATCACATCAGACGGGGTTATGATCTGTTTCCTTATTTTCTCTTATCACATCAGACGGGGTTATGTTCTCTTTCCTCATTTTCTCTTATCACATCAGACGGGGTTATGATCTCTTTCCTTATTTTCTCTTATCACATCAGATGGAGTTATGTTCTCTTTCCTCATTTTCTCTTATCATATCAGACGGGGTTATGTTCTCTTTCCTCATTTTCTCTTATCATATCAGACGGGGTTATGTTCTCTTTCCTCATTTTCTCTTGGTTTTGATAAGTGAAAGATCATCGCAGTTATGTGAGAAACTTAAGTAGCTGCAGAGGTGAAACCTGATAATAACTTCTGGCTCACAGCTCGCAAATGACCAGCTCCCAGTTGGCTTGGTAGCTTGTTAGAGCATTGTGCTGTTATTGCAAGTTTATAGACGACTTTCATAATGGCGGCCAAACCAAAAATTCTTTTGTTTTCATGGTAATGAACCTTACTGGCCTCGCAAGGATGTGCCAAATTCAATAGAATTTTGTTCCAAATTGAGGCTAGTGGGTCTAATTAACATACATACAA